>JAEQBH010000497.1:0-666005 GCA_016808115.1 Tetrastigma voinierianum
TTTGTTTTGGATTTTAGGATTTGGTGTAAAAAGTGTGTGGAGTTGATGTTGTGGAAATTGAAAATAAAACGAAATAAAGCTAAAATAAAGTAAAAAGAAATCCTTGAAGTGTTGGGTTGCTAGGTTGGGTTGATAGGGTTACAAAGAGGTCCTCGGGTTCATTTCCTCAGTTAGGGAGGATGAATTATAGTCGATTCGAGCAGGATCTTCGGCTAACTTTAAAAACTAACCACTAATAATTTTCCTTTTGATGAAAGCATTTATTTAGCACTTTGGTTCCTACGAGTGAAAATCTATCACCTTGACCCATCCTACGATGATTCGTAAGAGGCAACTAATGAATATCGGGTGGATCCCAATAATAAGCATCCTTTGAACCACTAGATACAGTATTGATCAGTAGAGGATGCGCTCTACAGTGAAAATATAACCCACTTAGCTTTACCTCCGTGGCTCCCTAAATAGAAACTAATGGATATCGGTGTATCTAAAGCTAAGAATACAACGCTGAACCTAACTTGCCAAGTATTGGCTAAAGAAAGTACATCAAAGAGCTTTAAACCTAGAGTTGCAAATTTGGGAACCAAAATGTCAAAACTTGTTGCGTGAAAAACAGGGGAACAAAATGCAAACCTTACTTCCTAAGCCTAGCAACCCTCTTCTTCAAGGTTTAGAGGCTTTAGCCAAACATCCTTTGAGTTGTCATCGTCAGGGTGTATTTGATTACCTAGAAAGTGAGAGAAAGAGGAGAAGAAAACGTGAAAGCTTCAAAATGAGGGCCGTCTTGGAGAATGCTTCGAATTAAAGTTAGGTTACAAATTGTTCATAAAATGGCTTATATAGCCTTACAAACAGGTGAAAATACCAATCTAACGTAAATAGTATAATTATAGTGAGGGTAGAATTGAAATTAACCAAAACGGGGTCGTTTGTACACAAAAAGCGGGGGGCAAATGGTTTATTCACAGTGAAATTTTCGCTATGTAGAGAAAATTGCTATACATAGCGAAAGATTTCGCTATTGTAGCGAGGGCCAAAGCCATGGTGCGAAAGACCCAGAAAGGCTGTTGTGTAAATTTCTCTACTGTATGAAATTGCCCCGATTGCTCCTAGATCGACTTTTCGTTCTGGCTTGATGCGATCGAAGATAAATCATACGAACTCGATGTAAATCATTTCAACCCCGATATGCTTGGCTTGATATGATGAATAGGTTACGAAACTGCCCGAAAACTACCACAAACAGCCTCGAAATATAATCATTAGTACCAAAGGGACCTACACGTGTGAATCGGCTTAACTATTATGATTAGTACACAAAAAGTACTTAGAACCTATCTTAAATAGGGTTCAAAATAAGCATTTTGAGCCTTAATCACTGTATGGGGTGGGGTGTGTCACATCTTTGTACACACCAATCCCGGGATGGATGGGGCGTTACAAATCCTCCCTCCTTTAGAACATTTGGTCCTCGAAATGAACAAACTTAACTCAAAGGAAAGGATGATACCTCAATCAGAAAATAGTTGAGGATACTGACAGCGCATTTGAGCCTCTGGCTCCTAGGTAGCTGCCTCTCTCTCATGATTCCTCCATAGGACTTTAACTAAAGGAATCACCTTACTCCTCAACACTTGTTCCTTGCGATCTACAATCTGCATAGGTGTTTCCTCATAAGTCAGGTTCTCCTTTAGCGACACTGGTTGCTCTCTCAGCACATGTGAAGGATTTGGGATGTACTTCCTCAACATCGACACATGGAATGTGTCATGAATCCTGGATAACTGCGGGAGTAGCTTTGACACGTAAGCTGCGGCTACCTTGCTCGCGATCTCATAAGGTCTATAAATCTCGGTGACTTGCCTCGCCTCCCGAATCTCGAGAAACAACCTTCAAGGGAAATCTTGAGAAGACCAGGTCACATCTCGAAATGCAAGTCTACGCAGCGGTTGTTCGCATAACTGCATACATCTCTTGTCTTCAAGTTATCACGAAACGGCTTTCACTTTCTTTAGTGTTTACTAGTCGGGGCTGGAGTCTCCTCTTATTAACCTCATCCTAGCACCTTTGGAGTCCTACATTTTCTACCATACGAGTACTCAAATGGAGCCATTTCTATCTTGGCACGATAGGCGTTGTTGTGGCGAAACTCCATCGTGCGAATGAGTATCGACTCCCCGCGAATTCCCGTCACCTGACTCTTGGCATATCCTCTACGTGCGAATGGTCCTCACATGATTGGCCATCGGAATCGAGGATGAAATGCTGCTATATTGAAATGAAAGCGAGTACTAAAAGGCGCTATGAAACTAGGCAAGCTTGGATGTGAACCTAGGGTCTCTATACGAAACTATCAAAATTGGAACCCAGCGTGAAGTCTCCTTTATCTCATCCACACTCTGGTAAAAATTTAACTTTTCTGAGTCTCGATATCAGCGAAAATGAGTAGGCAGTTAATTGATCCGTATCACTCATATAGCATCATCTTTACCTCGATTCGAGTGGAAGACACGTCACAAAATCCATAGTGATCTTCTCGAATTTCCATCTTTGGAATAAGAATGGCGTATCTTCCCATTGGGCCTCTACGATGCTACCTTCACACATTGACGGGTTAGGCATCCCGAGCCGAGCACGCGATGCTCTGAATCCTCGACCTCAATATCACCCTAAAGCTCTCAAATCCACCAATAATTGGAAGATAACTTTGATCTCATAGCCAGAGACGAGAAGAACTCTGCAGCGCTACTCGAGGTGCGCTCTGACGTTGCTTTTCTTGGATGATACTCAGCCAGTGCAGTCATAGTCCTTAATCAATTCAAGCCATCTTCTTTGCCTCGGGTTTTAACTCTTCTGAGGTGAAAATATATTGAAGACTCTCTTATGATGTGTAAAGATGCAGAAAGGAGCACCGTATAGCCCAATGCCTCCAGTATCTTCGAGCCAGCACGTGATTCTGACTCCCAAGTCATGTGTGGGTAATTCTCCTCATGCTTCTTGGTACACTGGCATCTGTGATCTACTATCGTGCATCAAAAACACAACCAAGGCCTGCAGAAGCATCCTTTGTAAACCCTGTGAAACCCGTCTCTCCCATTGAAGCCAAAGCTAGAAGCGGAGGCGAAGTCAATCTACCATTAAACTTCTCAGCTACATTGGCGGTATCTGCCAATCAAACTTGACATCTTTCCTTGTCGGTTTGGTTAGTGGAAACACTATCTTGGAGAGATCAACAAACTCTGGTAATACCCTAAGCGAGAAGCCGACCTCGACACATTCTTTGGCGGTTTCCAACTTACCACATCTTCTATTTTCTAGGGATACACACTCACCCCCTCAGCTGAGATCATATGACCTAGGAATGCCACCCTGTTAAGGTAAAACTGGCACTTTCTCAACTTGGAATACAACTGCCACTCCCTTAGGGTCTGTAACACAATCCTCAAGTGCTCTTAATGTTCCTTTGGACTACCTAAATACTCTAGGATATCATCGATAAAGCGCAAACAAACTATCAATCACACGGTTGGAATACGGTTCATCGAATCCGTAAAGGCTGGCAGGGGCATTAGTCGACAACGGCATCACGAGAAGCTCATAATGCGTAGCGTGTCTTGAATGCAGTCTTAGGAACATCACTCTCATCATGGCTCCCAGCGATGATGCCCCGAGCCTCAATCATCTTGGAGTACGAGACCGCTTGGAGGCGATCGAATAACTAATGATCTGAAGTGAATCTTGCGATTGTGGATGGTAACTGTTGGTTGCACATAATCTATACACAACTACAAACTCCCATATTTCTTTTCACGAGAAGAGAAGCTAGGAGCTCCGTGGAGATATGCTCGTAGAATGAATCCACCCACTGTGACCCTTCAGCCCGGGCCTTAAGCTCCTGTATGCGAGGGCCATCTATAAGGAGGAATGGAAATGGGCTCGATCCACAGGATCAAATCAATGGTGAACTCACTTTCTATCACAGGTAATCCTCTTGATATCATCTGAGTCACATGCAGGAACTCTCCTTGATTGGAATCTCATCCCTTTAGAGTCCTTCCTTCCCTGTCTCCACCATAAACAGGTCTTGACGAAGCCCTTCGTAGCATCCTGCATTGCCGTGGTGGGACATATAGATAACTCCTTGCATATTCCCCTGAACTTTACCTCCATTTCCTTGGCCTATGCAACTTTACTTCCTTTTATAACAATCTAGTGTGGCTGTAGGCGAGATAGCCAATCCGTGCAGAGAACCCACATCCATCCCTCATATCTGAGCCACAGTCCGTGGGAACTCTTTGTCCCTAATCAGAACTCTACTATCTTTAACTACTCTGTCTGAGACTAACAGATCACTTGCTGGAAGGGAAACTCTCATACGACCCTCTAATGGGTGGAGTGCTGCATCCCAAGTGATCTAAGAAAGGCACGGATGCAAATGAATGCGTGGCTCCTAAGGGTCCCTTAATGTATATCATCATGATCAAGGATATAAATAATACCGGTAACCACGTCTAGAAGTTTGCATCTTGCATCCTTCTTTGAGTCATAGCATAAACTGCAGTGCGAGTATGGGTCTCTATATGCATCAGCAGGGCACTACCTGCGCTCTTTACCACGGTAGCCTCTACACTGCGGGTACACTGGCCCCTCTACTTGGGAAGCCTCTCCCTGAAGACCTCTGAGTGCTCATCTCTAATGTTGGGGTAGCCTGGCTAGCTACTGATGTCTTTGCACCAATCAATTGAGGACACTCCTTAATAAAATGGCCTTCCTGGCCAAAGTGGAAACACCCTGTACTATATCTCTTACACTCCCCATGGTGTCGCTTTCGACACATATGATAGACGGGAGGAATACTCTAGGCGTCACTTCGCTTTGGGGCCCTCGCGATCCACGACTAGAGCGGCTCCCGAGCCTGCACCTCGGCTCGACTCTGCCATTTCTTCTCTTTTCTTTGGGCGACTGAATAGTGCCCCGAATAGTCTTTGTTTGAGCCATGTTCATTGTAGGTTTGAGCACTTTTATGTACTAATCAATTTAAAATAACTTGGTGATACACTAAGGTCAGGCTATCTTGCTAATCATATTTTGTGGATATTTTTGTAGTTTTGCAGAAGCGATTACACCATTCTTTGAGCATTGCGAGATTTTGTAGTGTTACTTGGCGAAATTTTCGCGGCTGCGAAATTTTTGCGATGCCTGTTTCTTGTGTTGACCACTTTTGGCACTTTTTATGGTTTTGTACCAAATTGCCCTCATTGTATTTTTGTTGTTTCATACTTTTTTGTAATTTCCTTGACTACGGCGGTATAAATACCGGTCGAAGCTACATAAAATCAATCGTCATCGTCGATAAAATTGGCACGAAAGCTTTCGGCTTTCATGAGGTGTGATTTTCTTTCATTTTCTCTCCCTTTCTGCATTTTCTCCTGACGAACACCGCGGGGATAATGACTCGAGGATGCTTGTTAAACCCCCTAAATCATGAAGAGAGGAGGGCCACTAGGTGGAAGTTTTAAGGTGAAGCATTGTCCTCTGTTGCCCAGCGCGAGCATTTATTACCAAATTTATGTTTATCGTCTCACGTTAGGTTGAGATCCTATGATGTAGCACGAGTGGCTAATTGTGGCTTAACTGAGGCTCGGTGGATACTTGGTATTGCTAGATCGATCTTAGCTTGGTTGACATTTATTTGCTCTATAGGACACATCGAGTTAGTTTTAACTTCTTGAAACATTAATGGTTAATAAATCTTGTATCTTAGGAAGAGAAAAACTTTTGGGGTTCGGTCTTTATGGCTAAACATAGGTCAGGTCGGGAAATGACTATGGAGTCATCCTCCGTGCGAGAAGGACCGCGACATTATAGTTTCCTTAGAACCCTAAGCAGGTGGCTGAAACTTGAGGATTTCTTTTACCCTTTATTTCCACTATGGCTACGATTTTCAAGCCATCAACCTCACGATTTTACAAGAAACCCCAAATCCAAAGTGGAAGCAAATTTTGGTCGATTGTGACTCACGCCATGAAGAAAACCCGTCAGAGTTCGGCCACTAGACCCGCTATCTTTGTAGTATCTTTGCTACAATAGTAGGAGTTTTAGGTTATAAATTTTGTTGATTTCGGTACACCCTCTTGTGGCATGATTAAATGGCGCGGATTGCGGGGATGGTGTCGTAGTGTGGCCCGAGAAGGCTATTGAACGTGATCCACATCACAGTATTGGTGAATTCTCATTCCTTTTGATTTTACAATATTTCCCCATTTGCAGTTTCGCTGCCCGGGGTAAATGTTATCTTTGTGCGGAAACCCGGTTTTCTTTATTTCAAGTTTAACCAACTATAACCCTTTTTGGTAGCCTTGTTTTTGGTTTCTTGTTGTTTTGTGTTGTGTTCCTAGGACTTTATGCAACATTGGGATAGGAGACTGCTAACGAGGCGGTAGAGAGAACAGCGCTCGAAAAACGCGGGTATGAAGTCGATTTACATGAATGTCGGATGGAGCCTCGGCGGGGACGATAAAGTCGGCGGGGGGATGCGAAACCCCGATGCCTACATGTCAATGAAGGACCATATACACCCACCAAGGGTGAGTGCACCCTCATGCATTATACCTCCTACAGAAGATGTAGTTGTCAGGCCTTATTTGGTGCCCCTGTTCCCAACCTTCCATGGTATGGAAAATGAGAATCCATACACACACATTCAGAAGTTTGAGGAAGTTTGCACAACTTTGAGGAGGGTCGCAGATATGGATCTTAAGGCGAAGGCCTTTCCCTTAACCCTCAAAGACAAAGCGAAATTTGGCTTAATTCTCTAGGCGAGAATCTCATGCGGGAATTGGGCGAGCTATGACGAGTTTTGAAAAGTTCTTGGTGCACGCTAGGACCAGTTTGAAGAGGCAAATTTATACATTTGCAGCCCATGATAATGAGAAGTTCTACCAATGCTGGGGAGAGATATATGGAAACCATCAGTGCATGCCCACACCATGGATTTGATACATGGATGTTGGTAAACCGCCCTTGATGGAATGTCTTACCGTGAAGCAATTATTGGAACCGTGTGTGAAGGGACTACGAAGCGAGAATCAGACGAGCCATGGACTTCCTCAACTATGTAAATTTGGGAAACCTCCAAAGCTTTGGATGAGCGAATCCTAGGGAGACATACGGGATGAGGCCACCACGAATCAAAGGGGAGGCATATACTTGCTCTCAGAGGACATGGAGACGAAAGCAAAGCTAATACACCTTATTCAGGAGGTTGGAAGGCTTGAAATAAGGAATCAACATGAAGTACGACGGTGATTTGAGGCATCTATGCCCCTGGCTTGACCATGCCCCATTTGTCAGTCACGAGGCACGAGGAGAGCATTGCCCGAGTGTTCCTTTAGTGGGGACTTTGTGGCGAACAAGCGTCTGGTAGGCGATACAAGCCACCAGCCACAACCCCATATAGGAGTGCACCTACAACCCCAGTGGAGAAACACGAACCTCTCCTTGAAACCAAAACCTCACTCACATGTGTCTCTATTTTGCCACCAACCCAGCGGCATAGGTCAGCCCGACCACAGCCACCACCATCTTAAGTCTCAGAGTTGAGACGAAGCTATTATGAACTGAGTAGGTAGTGGGTAGCTTTAATGGAGGAACAAGAGCGTGAATGCCGGGGCAGTCAAAATTGACACGATGGAAGAAAGCACACTCAACCAGAAAATGAAGCGACCTACACTTTCGAAATTTCTCGAAAGCATAATGACTGCGGCGAAATTTCTGAAAATATGATGACTTCAGGTGATGCGATAATCAGACTATCTAACCGATCGTAAGTGCTTGAGAAAGGAAATTCCCTCTTAGACACAACCAAATCGAGAATTTGCATGGTGAATATTCCGGGTGAGGCAGAATTAGGATGGATGAAGTTAAAGCCCGATCATCACATTGAGAAGTGTGAAGCTGAAACGACCGGCACCAAGCGATAAAACAAGGCCGGGAAGGTGGCGGAATAAGAGGAGGTGGTGATCAAGCAGACTGTAGTGAAAAATAGCAGACCCCCACCTTTTCCTCAAGCACTAAAAGCTAAAGAGGCCATTAATCATTTGAAATGTTAAGTCTTTGAGGTAAAGTAAAGGTCAACATCCCCCTGCTTGACATGATCAAACAAGTCCCCACCTATGCAAAATTTTTGAAGGATTTGTGTACAGTGAAAAGAGGGATGAATGTTGACAAGTAAGCCTTTCTGATTGAACAAGTCAATGCTATCATCCAACGCAAGACTCCAGTGAAGTATAAAGATCCGGGTTGTCAAACCATCTCGGTTAATATTGGAGCGGTTATTGGAAAAGGCCTTTGCTAAGACGCTAGTGCGTGTAAATCTCCTCCCTGATCGATGTACAAGCAGCTCGGGTTGGGAGAACTAAAGCCTACCTCCATCACACTATCTCTTGCAGATAGATCAATCAAGATACCAAAGGGGACAGTGGAAGATGTCCTAATACAAGTCGACAAATTCTACTATCCAGTAGATTTTGTTGTCTTGTTTTATAGAACCCACGACGGCGGAGGGACGGTGTGTACCTATCATCTTGGGAGAAGACCATTCTTGGCCGCTGCGTCAGTCATCAAAAAGCTACTTGAAATGGTGTTATGCAACTCACCTTCGGAAACATGACCACAGAAGGCACCGACATCTTCCACTTGAGTAAAGCACATGCTTTGTCGATTGAAGGAGTAACAGAAGTTTGCATCATTAACATAATCATGGAGAGAACGGTGACTAGCGGGGATCACGAAGATCTTGGCGAAGTGGTACAGTATTCGGAAGGCGGCGGAAGCACGAGGAAATAAACTTGTCGGGGGCATTGGAGGAAGAAACAAGAAATTTTGCCTTTGATGATTGAGAAGGAACCGTGAGCCAGAGAGTGGAGCTTAAACGCTGTCTGTGAAGTTGAAATATGCCTATTTGGAAGAAGCGAGAGGATAAATTAATCGGTTGTCATTTCATCCACAGCGGCACTTCACGGGAAGGTAATTACGTGCATCCTCGGGGAGAGGCAAGCGAACCACTAGGGTGGAAGATTCGCGATGCGAGAAGAATTGGCCTAGAAGTTTGCACCCATCACATCTACTAGAGGAGGCAAATTCATTAAGGCAACCACTGAGAAGACTAAACCCACATATCAGTAGTTAGACATAATTAAAGGCATTCTTCTGGTGGCATCATCTACCCCGTATTGGAATAGCACTGGGTGAGTCGACCAGGTGGTGCTGCATCGGGGAATAACCACGATGCCTAGCAAGGAGAGGGAGATGCTCACCAGCCGTACCAGGTTGGGAGGGTATGTATTGATTATAGAGGCTAAATGAAGTGACCGGGAAGGATCACTTTCCTCACCCTTCATGGATCGGCTTCTTGAGAGGAATTTTCTGGTCGACCACTTTTCTTGTTTCTGGATGGCTATTCGGGATACTTTCAAATTGAAATTCTTCACGAGAAGACCGAGGAAAAGACCACCTTCACATGCCATTTGGCACATATGCATACGGAGAATGCCCTTTTTGGCACACATTAATGATGCCCTTGCCACATTTAATGATGTATGCTCGGTATTTCGGTGGACTGGTAGAAGTATGATTATGGAGGTTTACATGGATGACATTCTGATCTGATGAGGAGTTTTGAAGAATGCCTAATCAACACAGGCGTCTGCATAGGTGCATAGAGAAAACTACAGCGATAACTGGCGGGAAAAATGCCATTTATGGTCGGTCGAGGTGTCTTAGGAAATGTGCGCCCGGAAAAAGGAATCGAAGTTGATAGGCAAAAATTGACTTAATTTTTCAATGCCCTCCCCCATGAATGTCGGGCGCAGGCGATTCTTGGGGCATGCCGGGGTTCTGAGAGGTTCATCATGGACTTCTCAAAAATTGTCAAGCCTCTCTGAGTGCTGGAAAAAGATCCTAAATTTATTTGGGATGTAGGCGCCCAGAGCTTTGAGGGCAAAGCCTATTTTGACCAGCGCACCCGATAGTGAGCCCCCGGCTGAGTTACCCTTCGAGGTGTGTGCGATGCAAGCGATATGCCGTGGGCGGTTCTTGGACAAAAGGAAGGAGGAAAGCCTTGTGTGGTCTATTATGCGAGAAGCGAAGACGAATGAGAGCCTGGGAGGAATAACCTGACCACGGAAAGGAGGCTGCTGGTAGTGAATTACATGCCTTAAACAAATTTCGAGCTTATTTGGTTGGGTCGGACATAATAATATTCACGGATCATTCGATAGCCAGAAATGCACGATCACCAAGCAATGCTAAGAGCTAGGCTTATCGGGTGGGTTCTCCTCTTTGAGGTTTAACACAATCGGGGGCAAAGGGTGTGGAAAATGTTGTTTAGATCACTATCGAGATTAAAATCACACATAACACTTTCAGAAACCATATCCCAATGATGGAGTTCACGAGTCACTTTGCTCTGGTTGAGAAAGCACCACGAGATATGCTCACATTACCAAATTACTTGGCTGCAGGGGGAGCCACCAGCAGTTAGACCTGAGACAAGAAATTATTCTTCGCGAAAGATTGGCTCCTAGTAATATTGGGAAGAACCCTTCTTGTATAAAAAATCTTTGTGCGACCGGATAATCGGGAGGTGTGTGCGGCGAGCAACGAGGAATAATCGACCAACGCGCCATGAGGAATGCATGTGGCCATTTTGCTCGAGGAGCGCAAGGAAGGTCTTCTTGATCTGGATTCTGATATCTCTTTTCAAGGATGACCATACCATGTGCAGGGAATGCGACAAATGCCAAAGGTTGGGGAAGATTTCTCGTCGTCGCATGATGCCTTTAAACCCGATTTTGGTAGTTGACCTTTTCGATGTATGGGGGATCGATTTCATGGGACCATTCCCTTCTTCCCTTTGATACCTCTACATACTAAAATTCTTGAAGGAGAATATATTCTCCAGATTTGGGGTCCCCAAAGCCATAATTAGTGATGGAGGTTCGCATTTAAGTCAAACCTTTTGACCTCTCATAAGTATGGTGTCGACATAAAGTAGCCACCCATACCACCCTCGGACCGGTGGCCGGGTTGAGCTGGCGATAGAGAGATCAAGATAATATCACGATGAAGAGTGGTGAACTCCTAGCAGAGAAAGGATTGGTCTCTCAAGCTGCTGGACTCTTTGTGGGCATACAGAACAGCCTATAAGACCATTCTGGGCATGTCTCCTTATCGCCTAGTTTATGGCAAAGCATGTCACTGCTATGGATATTAGTATAAAGGCATGGTGGGCGTGAAAGAAATTGAACCTGGATGGACGAGCTTGTCTGTGAGCTCCTTGATATCAGCCAGAGCTGAAGCGGAATGATGCCTACTTCAGCTGAGAGTGCAAAAGATAAAAATTTGAAAGAGGTGGCATGATCAGCTAATAGCTTCATAAACGTCTCAAGCAAGGTAAGTGTTGCTGCGACTTGAGATCCACCTCTTTTACGGCGGCCGTCGAGATGGATGGCCGATTCACCATGTCAGAGTCCCTATCCCGATGGATCGATGGACTTGTTGATCCCGAAGACCTACGAGGGGTATTAAAGGTTAATGGGCAAAGGTTGAAGCCATATGCAGTGCAACACTCAGCCCGACAAGGAGAATCCTCCTTGACCCTCCATGATTGCTAAAAGCAGTCTTAGGAAAAGGCTTACGTAGTATCTCGAGGAAATATTTAAAATTTATTCTTCCGAGAATTTTGGTTTCTTTACTTTCAGTTCTTGTTTTTAGAGATTTTCTTGATTCCCTTCCTTTGGCTCATTTTTCTTTTGAAATTTTTTTCTCATTTACAAGTTTGTTTTCTCAGAATTTTTAGTCTTCTGTTTTGTAGGTGTTGTAATGGAAATTTGGGGTGTTATTTTACGCACGGAAATTTTTCCCAAAGTGAAAAATTCGCAGCTTGCTAAATTTCCTTTGTTTTGTCGAGTCGCGAGGTCCCATTGTTCATCTCACTGCCGCTTTCGTCTTCCGTTTCTTTGCAAACCCCTTTGTTTCCCTCGCGCCATTAATTTTCCTTTCTTTTGAACCCGGCCATTTAATAGGCATTTAAGGTCATTAGTTAGCCCAAAAACCTTTCATTTACCCTCCATATAAAGCGCTTTTCTTTCTTTCCTTTTCATTTCACATCCGGGTTTCCATTTTAAACCCCCCTTTCCCCACTTTCTTCTCGCTTCTCGAAGCTCTGAATGGTTGGCCCTGAGGCGTACTTTCCATGCCCTTGGTCTTGTGGATTCCTCCCCTCCCCACACTTGGGTGGCTCACGGCCAGTTGCTCAGCCTCACCGTAGGGCCTCCGGCGGTGCTCCTGCCCCGCCCACCAGGTGCTCGTGCATTGCCCCTGCTACCACTCGGGGGGTAGTCTTTGCGGTGGTTTCCTCCTCTGCTACACCTACCTCCCATCCTCCTGGCACTACAGCCCTTGTCCCGAGGAGATACCACACTCGGGTTGGCCCCACTCCACCCTCTCCGCCACATCTGAGGTATCTCGGGGCCCAGGTCTAAGGGCCCCGAGCCTCGAGACTTTAAGGGGAGTCCTCCCAGCTTCGGGCCTCGGGAGCCACCGGTCTGCACCCGTCGAGCTGCGTTGGAGGCTCCTCATCGGGACACGTCCCCAGCCTCCATCATCCGGCGGCCACTCTTCCATTGCAACCCTATTGTCACACCGCCCTCTTGGCGCGGGTGTGCGAGTGCCACCCCACGAAACCCCGGTCGTTACTTCCTGGCGACTAGAGAATCTGTGAAGCGAGAAGTCGTGTTGCTTCTTTGGCTTAGGTATAAATTTTTTCTAAACTTGTGATTTTATAAAATTTCGGCCCGACATAACAACTACATCGGGGACATATCCCAAGAAACTTGTATATCACAGGTTACACTTTTTCGAATATGGCGACCCGACACACTCTTTGAAAGAGCCTCGAGGCTCATCACATTTCGCAAAACAAAACTATGTACATACATATCTTTCAGTGGCCACAAATTCAAAGTATTTCCTTACATAAGTTATTTAATACAGCAATATACTAGAAGTCAGGAGAAAACTAAAACTATCCAGCGTGCCTGTACCTGGAAAATAGGTTTTAAAACAGGAAAATAATGAGCTAAACGAGCTCAGTGAGTGTATGCTTTATACAATGTTTGCTTTTTATGAAAATATCTGAGCGTAAAACTATCTTTCTGAGACATTTTCGAAAACCTTGCTTGCTGCTTTAAAAGTTTCTAAAACTTTTCATATTTGCTTTAGCCGGCTTTAAAGTTTCTAAAACTTTCATAAAACCATGAGCTTTGGGCTCGGCCAAGCTTACTTTAAAAGTTTCTAAAAAACTTTTTATTAACAGGAGCTAGGCTCGACCACCTTTAAAATAAACCTGCGGGAACTGGGCTCCGGCAGCTTTAACTTTAAATTTTATAAAGGCACTGCAAACACGGGAGCTGGGCTCGGCCAAACTAACTTTAAAGATTTTTATAATCCACGGGACCAGTGGGCTCGGCCAGCTTGCTTTAAATAAACACGGGAGCCTAGGCTGTGGTGCACCCCGGTGGTTGATTTAGCGTATAAAACATGCTTATAAATCATCAACCCTTGGAGGCCTTTCTGCTTGTTGTACCACCCCAGTGAACCACGGGCACGGGCTTAAGCGTGTCGGGTGGTACGGACACAGGTCGCATCACCTAGGTGGAAGAGCCTTGGCTTAATTCCCCTTTTTCCAGTAAATATGGTGGCCTTGGCTCACCATAATCTAGCTAGAGCGCTAACCCTATATACTCCAGTACGTGCCACGGTCTCCTTTAAATGTCATGATGCATGGTAAGTTTCGCAGGCCGAAGCAAATCTAAAAATGCATGAAATGATCTAACACCACCGTGCACGTCACGAATACCCTAGCGACCATGCTTGCCCAAACTAAGGATTTTCGTTGGGCTATTTTATATAAAAATATACTTTTTGCTTGCTTGCTTTGCTCTTTTGAAATATGGTTTACAACTCAAAAACCATTGCTTATACTTTTTAAAAAGTATGGTTGAATACATCAAAACGATACTTGTTTGCTTTTCACATATGGTTTAAATCAAAACCATTGTTTGCTTAAAAACTCATTGCTTTCTTGCTTTAAAATATGGTTTTCTGATGAAAACAATTAAATACCGATGTAAGCGAGTTCATAATACCTTTAGTATTTGAAAAATAGGTTTAGAAGCAGCCTAAGCGCTTCCTTTTACAATAATTGAGCACGACTCCACAATTTCTCCTGCGTCTCCACTATTACCCTACACATTCGATGTATTAGATCACACACGTCAGCACAACCAAGCAATTTGCACACTTGGTGCTACAATTAAAATTTTCAGAAAATATGTGGGCCCCAAATGCCATTCACAGACATATGGCTAGATTCTAAACTTAATGGACTTTCCATAGAGTCTAAAAACACCCGAAAACATTTCTGAAAATTATGTTCGGACTGTCTGAATAAAATCCTGAAATTTTAACTAAGCGTCAGAAAGCAATCCCAAAATTCGCGATTTACATTAAGAAAATAGTCGAAAAAATTCTAAACTCAATCGAAAAATTTGGGGAAATTTATGGCATCTCACGACTTCTAAGAATATTCCAAGCCATTATATAGCCTTTAGGCTCGAAATAACACAAGTAGAGAAATTTTCTACCTCTTGAAGTTTGTCGAAACGCTAAGATATTGGTACCTACGCGTAGCTCTCGTCGCGTAGTCCAACTTTGCATACGATCCCAGAGCAAAAACCTACGGGTCAGATTTAAGTAAATAGAAAGAACAAAGAAAAAAAAATTAAAA
This sequence comes from Tetrastigma voinierianum, assembly GCA_016808115.1. NCBI lineage: Eukaryota > Viridiplantae > Streptophyta > Magnoliopsida > Vitales > Vitaceae > Tetrastigma > Tetrastigma voinierianum. Next base: position 14,852 of record JAEQBH010000497.1, read on the forward strand.
ATATCTCTCTCCCTCTCACGCTCTCTCCGTCGAGTCTGCGTTCTCACTACTTTTGATTTTATCTTTTTTTTTTTTGATTTTATTTCTTTCTCTCTCTTTATTTATTTTATTTATTTATTTATTAGTATTTTATTATTTTTCTACTTATCCACGGGCTCCGCGTTTGCTCCGTGCTCTTTCATTTTTAATTATTATTATTATTATTATTATTGTTGGATACATAGCTTATATTGCTGTTAGGGTCCATTTCTATCGAAAAATTTTATTTCTTTTAGAGTTCGATTTATTTGAACTAAACTTACTCGAGTATTTTCACGACTTAAGTTTTTAAGTAAAAATCTAGTCACACGAATCGCGGTGATTTATCACCTAGAAATTAGTAAAATATTCGAAGCGTCTCGAGTCGATAAAGCTTTTTTGGCTCACTAGATTTCGCGAGGCAAATTTATGGCCTTGATCAGTTTAAGTCATCAGGAATAAGAAGAATTTTCTAAACTTCCCTAAACAATTATGGCAAATTTATTATTATTATTATTTTTTTTGAAATTCCATAATTTGTACTTTCACCTCCAACTTTCCCTTAATTGCAAAGTGCCCTGATGCTGAAAAATTTATAATTTCATCCTTAAAAACAACTTTCAAAATACTACTATGGCACTCAAATAATTAAAGGAAAGCCCTTGTGAATACATAGCCCTCTGATTTACCATCTGATACACCCTCTTGGGACCGAGGCGTTATACCTATTCGAGGAATGTTGATTGTAGTGAGAGGACACACATGATGAGGTTTATTATGATCTTCGAGTCTTTTTAGCGGACCGGAGCTCCGAGACTCGATGCTCCTAGTGCATAGGTACTCGAGCCGTTCATGACACCCCGTCGGTTTTCTACCCTGGGTGGTCATCGAGTTCTACCACACGACCGGCATCACAGGCGCGAGACAGCTTCAGGCTAGCATTCATTTCTCCATCGACGGCCCAGGCTAGGGATCTTTCGGGGCCTCCCGAGCATCATAGCCCCATTCAATCTGCCGCTAGTGCTCTCCGCTCGATAAAGCGCCATGCGGTGGCCCCGTCCCTCGCCCGGGGAGATGGTCGGGTTTTCTTTCAGGGGACATTACAGCGGACGATTACGTTCGGGGCTGACTCAGCAGCATTATGCATAGATCACATTCTGCGGCTAATCTTTTCCCACATCCCGGCATACGGTTCGAGGAGAGGGCATCTTGGACCACATATCGCATCTCGAAGGGCTCTTGGTTTAGTCGGTAGACTTGTATGACTTCCTTGGAGGCACCGAGGACAAGGTCCGCTCCCTTGAGGTCTACAGGCGTCACCCTTCTTGTTCAGACTCTTATGCCAGTCTTGCGCCTGACCTGATGAGCCTTCAGGTGGAGCGTGAAGTCGCGTTGTGAGGCATCCTTATTTTCGTCGTTGTGACATACCTCGCTCTTTCACCTTCCACCTCGAGGCCCGATGAGAGCAGCGGTGGAACTATTAGAGCCTCGGGCTCAGCGCCTCAGTCGACATCTCCCTCTTGGCTCCGATGCGAAAAACCGTTTGCCCTCTGTCTTTTCGGGCCTTAGCTAATCACGCTACGAGGCGGTCTGCGAGCACTTTCGCACCACCTCAGCCGCATATCACGATTTCACGGGACTTTCTAGCGTCCTGGTGCGATCGCGGACCTCCATTGCAACCAGCATATTGCATTGCCCATGGCCCTGGGTAAGAGACCAGTAATCTCCGCAGCTGAGGTACCATGGCGAGACCGGTGCATTACGCTGAGAATCGCGGCATCTCATGCAGATCGAGTCACGGTCTCGATATCCCATATATACACCACTTTCCGGTAGTTTCGCTCTACTTGGTAGGGCCAGGATTGCCCCATCCGCTCCATCCGCCCCGCGAGACTCCCTTGCCTTTCGTTCTTGCGGCGGATGCGGCCACTCCCAGCTGACACCTCAGCCGGCGTCCTAGGCCAGGGACGCCTCTTCGAAACTCTTGGCGAGGGAAGGTAGCACTTCATACCTTTCCAATCCACAATGATCAATGTGCATGGATTGGAAGTTAATGAAGGAAACCAGTTTTTCATGATATCAGTTTTTGTTACTTTTGATCTACCCATGTATAAACCAGCTTGTTATATTTAGTGGCCCCACTTTTTATTCTTTGAAAAATTATTTTGACTTGTGGTGACACCTGTTTGTTATACATCATCAGACCATTTCAGTTTCTTAACTCATTTAACAATTTTGCCACGTGGTTTGCCTAACACACCTGCCAGTTGAAAAATTGAAGCTTCTGATACCATTGATAGTAGATTAGTTCCATGCATGATTAAGTGGTTGGTTGGTGATCTCTGGTATTCAATATTTTCTTCCACCTTTGCTTCTTCACACACTATGCCTTCAGGTTTACTGTAATAGCATGAAAGCGCATAACTCACTGTGCAAACCTACCCTAGTTTCATTAACCACTGTAAAGGTTATGGTTCCCAGAAGAAGGCGATGAAGTCTTCGAAAAAAAAAAAAAGAAAAAAGAAAGAGACGAAGAAAAGAAAGAAAATAGAAGAAAGCAGCGGCTACCTTGAAACAGACGTCCAGCGGGAATTCTGGCGAAAGTCTTTATTTGGTGCCCCTAAACCCAGCTGAGGTTGGGAGCCACAGTTGATCTTCTTTACATAGGTGGATGGTGAGGTTTTGCGAGTTAATAGGTCTTTAGATTTGAATTCATTGAATTAGTGGTGGCTAGGAGTTAATTAATTGAAAGATCCTCATGATTTGATACCTAAGCCTTAGTTGGTTGGGGTCATCGGTGGACCCACATTACGGACTTGGTGGTCGATTTCTCAACATTGCATCTATTACAAAAAGAAATATGACAAAGAGTGGAACGGTTATTTAGGTTGGTTAATGTGCTAGGATTTTACGATTCATCTTGGTTGGGAAAGCGGTTTAGCAGTTATTGTTGAATGGATCACAACGCCCAGATTTTATTGGTGGGATTCAGTGGATTCCTTGGGATAGATACTCTTGAAACTTGGTACTATGGCGTTTATTCTCTCCCCAGTGGTTGTGTGCGAGGTCTCAATCATTCTGCGAGGGTAGGGCGTGCCTCTTCTTCTTAAATACATTCTTGCATGAGCTTAACTGTCTGCTCTTCTTTCTTTTGTATTTACTAAAGGACTATGACTATTAATATGCCGTTGAAGTGATTAGTGCCTAAATAGTGTTTGTTTTAAGCCTTGATGCATTCTGTTTGAGCACTTTGTGTACTAATCAACTAAATATTGATGATACATAAGGTCCCGACTATACTACTAATCATATTTGTGGATATTTTTTTGTAGTTTTGCAAGCCAATTACAATTATCTTCAGAGCAGTTAAATCTGAAGAGCTTGGTAGAACACGAAAGGCTGCGTAATGTAAAGCGGAAAATGATTAAGACTAAATACAAAGGGAGAGTGAGCATTTGGAGATTTTGCGATGTTCTTGAAATTTGAGCTGCAGGCACCATAGTAAGTACGGTACGTGTTTCTTTGTCTGTTGACCACTTTTTGTTGCTTTTTGTGGTTTGTACCAAAATTTCCTAATTGATTTTTGTTGTTTCATACTTTTTGTAATTTCCTTGACTATGAAGTATATAGCCTCGGTCGAGCTTTATAAAATCAATCGATCCATCGATTAATACAAAATTGGCGCCAAGCTTCCGGCTTTCCGTGGTGTGATTTTCTATATTTTCTCTCCACTTTCTAGCATTTTCTGTGACATACCCCTTGAGAATGGCAATGGATGTAATTAAACCCCCTCGTCATGAAGAGGAGAGACCCAGGTGGAAGTTTTGAGGTGAAACAACATCCTCCTATTATAAGCCATGTTCTTACCTCTTTATGTTTCTGCATCTCCGTTAGGTTGAATCATTGTGATGTACCACAGGTGGCGGTACTTGCAGCAAGCTTTCAAGTGATGGATGAGTTATTGCTAGATCACGATGCTAGCTTAATTTCCATTTATTTGCTCCTACGGGTTAGATCGAGTTAGTTTTAGCTAACAGAAACATTAATGGTTAAATAAATGTTATCTTGAGAGAAAACTTTTAGGGTTTTTAGTCTTTATGGCTAAACATAGATGGAGTTCGGGACATGACTATAGGTCATCCTCCCCAGCCTTAAAGGAAAAGGACCGAGGGTTGGTATAGTTGCCTTAGAACCCTAAGCGCAAACTTCAAGGTTTCTTTACCCTTTATTTCCCTCACGGTTTCGAACATTGACCTCCTTTGTTTGACAGAAACCCTGATAATTGGAAACACCATTTCGATCAAGCTGTGACTCACTTAGCATGAAGAGAGCCCATCCGAGTTCGGCCCTAACAGACCCTTATACTACGGTAGTTTTGCTACGATGGAGGTTTAGGTTATAATTTTGATTAAATTTACTATTGTGCCAATCATGAGCAGGCTCTGTTGGGATTTGTGCCTCCCTCTTACCTTTCCTGCCTATACGATACATAAGCGTTAGTACTTTTCTCCAGCCCTTGGGCGGCCTCATTATATCCCCAGGTGATTTACAGGAACCCGCAGACAAATGAACTACGTCAGATGTTGTAATCCTGCGAAAATCACTTGCATAGGGACTTCGCTCGGCCTAAATATATGGTGTCATTCAATCTTGAGGTCTCTTCTCATACTTTGATACTAACATGTTCTTACTGCTCCTAATGGAAGAACTCAATCTTGAATCTAACTTGTGCCTTTGAGGAAGAATATGTTGGTAAATAACAAAACTAGTCCCATGATATACCATCGGGATACCTCCATCCCCTGACATCCCGCCCCAATCCTTAGCCTTGTCTTCCATTAGAAACTTGAAAACGGGACCTCGTCATCTGTGCACATCCTTTCTGTAAATCTTGTTTACCTGTCGACCATGGCAGTGCCTGCCGGGATTGCTGCTGTATCATATGACTGGGCTTGAAACCCTGTCTCTTTGTGAGCCTCAGGCTGGGAGACCTGTGGTGGCTGCGGAGGTGGTTGAGACTCTGAATCTGTGAGTCGCTATAGCCACTATCCCCAGCCAATCTCTGATGCCACTTGCTCTCTGAAGGCAAAGAGTCTGAGACTTGATCTCCTTTGTTGGTCAGGATAGTGCAGCCTAACACCTGCGCTAGAGGCTAATTTATGTAGGCGGTAGAGGAGCCGAGCTGCGTCTTTCGGCTCCCATGTGATCTTCTGGCTTCGAAAGCCTGCGGAATGGCTACTCACAGGACAACCTCTGATATCTGCACGACCCATAGTGCTTTATTCTAAAATCTTGTTGTGCCTGAAACACATAACTTGTATGTTGCTTTGAGATTTGAAATGTATGATTGCCAATGGTGCTTGTAGTGAATAAGAAAACTACGATTGTAGCACCATAGGTTTCTTAAGACCGCTCACGATACCGACTTGACACACCCCTGCCACGCGGGCGGTGTGTCGATACTAAGAACCCTGACCATTCTTCTGATGACTAGAGATCGCAGCTTAGATGTTCGAAGTGGTATTTAGCTAACTGAAAGCTGTATAAATTTTATTTTTTCTAAACTTGTGATTTTATATAAAATTTAAACGCAAATGCATACATGACGCCCAAAACCTCTATACCTGGTTTACTTTTTTAAACATAGCAACCAACCATACTTCTTAGAAAAGACCTCCCGGGGGCTCATCACATTTTCATAAGCCAAAACTATGTATACATATACATAACATCTAGTTTCAGTATTTTCTTGCAAAGTAACAGTCGACACTTATACTAGAAATTAATCTATAGGTCCAGTGTTGACATCATTTGCACTTATCAGTTTTTAAACGGGAAAAAAATGAGCTAGCGAGGCACGGTGAGTGTATAGTTTATAAAATGCTTGCTTTTACGAAAAATGTCTCAAAGCGTAAAACTACCTTTTTAAACATTTCATAAACCTTACTTGCTTTGGTATATAAAAGTTTACAAACTTTTGGCCTTGCTTGCTAACTAAAAGTTTCAAATTTTTCAAAAATTGCTTGCTGCTTTAGTTCTATAAACTTTCATAAAACTACTTGCTTTCTTACTTTTAGCTCTAAAACTTTCATCTTATGCTTCCTTGCCTTTAAAGTTAAAACTTTCATAATATCTTGTACTTACCGGTGGTTGATTTTTAAACTGTATGAAAAATTCTTATTGATTATTACTTAAAAAGTGCTATTTTGAGCCTTGTTTATTGCAAGTTTTGAGTACTTTTTGTGTACTAATCAGCATAATTAACTCGATTTGCACATTAAGGTCCCTGCTTTTCTACTGATCTTATTTTATGGCTAATTTTGTAGTTTTTGCAAGCTATTTATGTCGAAATTGTTGAGTCGATCCAAGCACGAAGAATTCGAGTCAAACTTAGCATTGCGTCTGAGCCGGTAGGAAAGAGAGAAGAGAAAGGGAGGGAAGAAAAAACAGAAAATACAAGAAAATGGAGCATAACAAACATTTGTGGGGTTGCGAAATTTTATGCTTACATATTTTATAGGTTCTGTGAAATTTGCTCCACAATCCTTTGATTCATCATGCAGCCACTATTCACCAATTTTCCACTGTTCACTTTCCTGCACCATGTTGCTTTTTGACCTTTTTGCTACAATTTTTGTTTCTTCTATCCCTTATAATAAGCTTTTTTGTTTTGGTTTGTTTGTAATTTACTTGTTTACGAAGCGTGTATAAACTCGGTCAGGCTACGCCTCGAATCAGTGCTGACGTGGTTTGGCGTAAAGCTTTCGACTTCTCCAGCCTTTCCATTTTCTCTCATTTTCTTTCATTTCTTTTTCCACTTTACGACGACCCTTGTATACACCCTCAGGGGATGACAACTCGGAGGATGGTATTACTCACTTCATGAGAGGAAGGCTCTTAGTGTAATAGATATAGTTCTCATACTTTCAGCACAAGTATTCTTTGTTATTTTTGGTTTTTCTCTTCCCACGCTGGGTTTAAATCCCTTGTATATTTTGAATATTAATGCTTGGCAATCTTGCAAGTTCGATGGATACTTATGATCTTGTCATTAGGTTAGTTGTCTCTTATGAGTCATAAGGTAGATCAAGAGGAATGATTTTCAGGGGACCATGAATGATCGATCAAATCTTGTTTCAAAAGGAAAATTTAGGTTTAGTTTTAAAGCTAAATGAAGATGGGTTAGGAATATGACTATAGGTCATCCTCAGCGAAATAGACAGGGACCCTCGGTACTACTATGTCCCTAAGCCCCGGTATCCACGATGCTTAGGAGACCTCTTTTATTATTTTCTTCATTTTATTATCAGCCTGCCAATATCAGCTCTGTTTTTACCAAAACCACAAATCCAAACGAGAAATTCACAAATTTGAACCTCGCTCTATAAATCATTTGTGCGAAGCCCTCGTGTTGACCACAGAGCCCTTTATCTGGTAGCTTTGCTACGTGACGGAAAGTGTGAAGGTTATAAATTTTAGTGATTTGGATCCACCCTACTGTGTACGAATCGCACAAATAAAGATCGATCCACTAGAAGGCCTTTCTTGCTTGCCGTACCCTAATAAACACAGGGAACACAGGCCTCGATTGTGTGATGGAAGGACCTGTGCTCCAGCTTCCGTCAAATATGGTGGAAAGACCTTGTGTCTCGTCACCATCTCTAATAATAGCTATATACCCAGTACATGCCACGACCTCCTCTAATATGCATAATGTGCAAACGAAAATCTAATTTGCAGAAAAATGAAAAAGGAAATTTCGGTCAAAATCCAAAAAACTCTCGATCCGGATGATGAAACGGACTTCCGCTGTTAGAATCGTCTACATGAAATCTAGCTAACACACATCAATTTGTTCGAATTCAGGACGGTCGAATTTCATGTTTTCAGAGGCATGCGAGGTGGTGCGGACATGACGTACCTTATAGGTGGCTGAAGAAGTGCCATGTGTCATCGAGAATGAGTCAACAATGACAGTGGGGCTCAGGACAATACATGGAATCATGCCATTAGAAGGAAATCCATGGTAGATGAATGAGAGAGGATGAGGTGCTTCAATCCCAAGAGCCCGATGATAGGCTAACATGTGGAAAGTACTCTGTTTATTACAATCTTCCTCTGAAAACAGTTGGGGGGGAGGAGGAAGGAGGGAAAAAGAAAGGAGAAAGAGAGGATTTTTAGAGTGAAAAGCTCCTTCTCTCTAGGGTACCGGTAGTCGGATTCTGGCGAGTGAGGCAAAGTTGATCCCCATTTGCAAAGAACTCACGTGGGTCTTTGGAAGTGTGGAGTTTAGACAAACTGCAGGAGGTCGGGACTTCTCCTGCTTGGCTATTCCTTGTTTAAAGGCTGCAAATGGTTTTGGGTGTTGTGAGGCCCGAAGCGGCCCATGGTTCGGTTCAAAGAAGTGGGCAGATGCTTGATGAGGGGGCTGTCCATGGACAGCCCATTTACTATTATGGGGCTGTTAAATAGTCCAGGTTGATGTTTGGACTGAAAATTTGTCCATGTGTTTTGCTTGCACGTTATTGATGGAATTGAAAGGCTTGAAATGTTTAAGGAGAATGATATGTTAATGCGCACTGATGATGTTAACATGAATGTTTGGATATATGAAATAATTGTGTGTGAACCATTGGAATTCTGCTGAATGCATCTGTTTGCATTCATGTAGGAACCGCGTCGAGTCGGGTGTGGGTGCCACGGTATGGTTGTTGCTCTTGGTGAATGTGGGTTGGGATCTTTGGGACTACGTCCAGTGGGCTTATAGTTGATATAAAATGAGAAATAATTAAAATTATGTTATAGGTGTCCACTGAAGCTCGGGTGTAAGGGACTGAGTGGTAATATCAGAAAGGTCCTGCATGGGTGTGAGACCTAAATGGGTGAGAGATAGCCCACGGTACTATCAGAAAGGATTTATACGGGTGTAAGAGAGGGCGTTGCTATCGAAAAGGATTACATGGGTGTTAAAGACCCATGGTGTAATCAAAAGTTTTGTTGCCCGAGAAAACACCGGTCATCATTTGCTCCTTTGACCTAGAGTTGAGTGATAAGTCGAGTTGAACAGACAGTTCTCATTGGAAGAATTATTGGTACATTGATGAGATGACCAGGCTGTCGGTATTTGGGTGTCGTGAGCGTACCAATGGATTGCCACTTGTCACTTGAGAAGTAATGTTTGAGTTAATAATTGACTCGGGGTATGGGCATGGAAACATTTCATGCATGATATAAATCATTCCATATATGCATTGTAAATTGTATGGAATGTGGATGTTGTTATGATGTGTATTGCATGCATTTTAGATTGGGGAATAGCCCTCATAGGAAATTCAACTGTGGGTGTGCTACGCCTTGTCGTCAGGATCCTCTTTCGGTATATATCGACGACGCTCATAAGGTCGGGATTATAGCGAAATGGATTGTGGTCTTGATTAAATGTTTTGTATGTATTACAGTGACTAGTTTCAATATATATGTTTGTATTAGAGTGATGTAATAATTCTTGAATCTATAGAAATATATGGTTTGTAATTTGTGGGCCAGAGTATGGATGATGATTTGTGGGCCATTTACTCATATGGGTCTCATGATATGAGACCGCATGGGTGTCCTTATGTTGGCGGTGATGGCGGGACCCCGAGTTCGGGGCTTCACATAATGCATGAGCTAAGTTTGCGACGAGTGATCTAAGTCTGATAAGCGATGTCCCTAACTTCCTGCAGTACCTACGTCTGGCTTCCTCTAACGAGGTTTCAACATGGCAAGCGTTTCTTAGGCCTGAGTTATAAAAATATAATTTTTGCTTACTTGCTTGCTTACTTTTTAAAACATGGTTTGGCAACAAATCCAAAACCATAGCTTTAAATTAAAACCTAAGCTTTAAAATATATGGTTTAACTTGATCAAAACCCATTAGCATTAAAATATGGTTTAACAATTAAAACCATAACATACCAGCGTAAAACGATTTATAATAATACACTAGTATTGAAAAATAAAGTTTAGAACACTCACATTTCTGGTTACAATAATCGAGCACAACATCAAAATTTCTTTGCCTCCGCTTTTACTCTACATATAATTTCCATTTATCACATAATTGCATATTATTTATTTTTCCTACAATAACCTGAAAACATCGATCCAGGGATCAAGCGAGCCTTACTTGTGGTCAAGGCGCAACAGTCTGAAATTCTGTCCGGATACATTCGAATACAATCATTCAACCCGAGCTAATCTAAATAGTCACGAAATTGCTTGAATAATAGAAAGGTTCTAAAATTCTAGTAGATCCAAAAATTTTGGAATTAAATTTCTGACATCTCGATATAGAAAATTTCAAGCCATTACATAACCTTTAGACTAGAAACATAAGTGGTAAAATTCCTCACAGGTTGTGAATATTAGCTTTTTGGTCTTTCGTCTCTGCGTACCTCTGTTCATGGATCTTTTCTACTCGCGGAGACCAGAAAACCTACGATCCAGATTTAGTAAATCTTAGAGAGAAGCATGGGGAAAACAAAACAAAATCTCTCTCCTCTGATTCGTTTCTCCCACGCACCACTCCCTCAGTTTGAGCTTTTATTCTTTTTTTCTTTTTACTTGTATTATTTGAATAAATGGTTTATATTGCTTCATTTGGGTCCATTTACCTTTGAAAAAATTTATTTCTTTCAGTTCACTTTATTGTAAATGAACTTGGGTCAAGTCATTTCACGGCTTGATTTTGTAAAAACTCTCATCCTAAAACTGTGACTTATCACGAAATTCGTAAAATATTACTTGAGTCTGAAATTCGACGAAACTTTTACGAGTCACTAGATTTAGAGGCGAATTTATGACCGATCCGTTTCGTCATCGAGATCTAGAAAATTTTCTAGGCTTCCGCATAACCATTCTAGCAATTTTACTATTATCGCCTTTTGAAATTCCATAATTCTCTTTCACTTCGACTTTCCTTAATTGCAAAAGTGTCATAATGGTTTGAAAATTTACAATTTCATCCTTAAAAATGTAGCGCCCCAAAACGAGAGATTCAGTTGACAACCGTCAATCTGCGGAATATTCAGCAAACGTCGGGTAACCTTCCCTCCTTGAGAATCGAATGAGTCTCTGCTTTGTACGGGAGCTGAGAGTACAAACACGTCCCAAAATCCATGATGACCGCATGGGTCCACATGCGACTAAAATAATCTTTGCTTGGAAGCTGCATAATACTCACAAATTATATCAACTATCTTGCATGGTTCAAGAGTTAATAAATTACTCTTATACAACACCTCATTAAACCTTAAATTTGTACATGTATACAACAACATCAAAATATGAAGTGGCTTTCTTAACATGCGACCTCTGGTGAGTGCGCCTTCCGATCGCTCACATTTTTGATATGGTGATCCTCGACCAGGGGTGAGCAAGCCCGATAGTGATAATTTCCTACCTGGGTTCTCCCCACCTAAGTGCACATACATGGCAAACACTCACATTCTATGATTTCATGAACCTACTCGAATGTCTACATGCTGAACCCATGTCTGAGTCCTCAAGGCTCCTTGCATACCTAGCCAATATCTGAGTAAAATATCCGGTTTACAACTTTAAAGCTTTGTTCTTGAAAATTTACTACTAGAGTTCGGTAAATATTGGACTACCCTCAGAGGCAAATTCTTTGGATAACTCACTTAATTATAATCAGAAGTGATCATTGGACGATCTCAGGCGATTCTTGGAAAATCTTCGTCAATTCCTTTCACAAACATTTTCATTTTGTTCATTTCATGTCATGCACTCTTTATTGTTCACAAGTGCCCTAGTGCATATGGAATGCGATATACCAATTCAAAATAATTTATGCTAATATATTCACATGCATATATTAACATTGATAAACTAAATAACATGACTAACTCACATGGGCTAATTAGCAAACAAAGAAAGCAATTCATTTGAATCACTCAACGTCATAAAAATTCTTTGCAAATATTCCACGTTATTATTCACGCGTGAATGGTAAGAGAACTCCCTCAGTGCTTGTTCGCGGCCTAAATGGAATATTCTCCGCTCGGTTCAAAGCTTTTAAGACCGAATTCACGGCTAAAACAAGCCTCAGAACATTCCTAACCATTTATGGCTCTTAGCCAAAGAATAACGCAATTAGGAAAGATCCACCACCTCTTAGGTTTGTGAAACTCCACCAAATCGGTGTCCATTAGGCCTTGTGGGTGAGCTTCTTTTTGCTCGTCGGCAAATGATCGAATGGTCGAAAATCTACAGAGAAGGCTCTCTCTCTCTCTAAGAATCTGAAATTCCAAAAACTCACTCTCTTTCCTTCATCCTGCACGTTTTTTGGCTTTTCAAATAATGGAGAAGATGAACACTATTTTCTATTTTGTCTTTATCTCATTAACATTTCAAATAATTCATCTTATGTCCCCTTTTGTCTTGATTTTGACACTTGACACTATCTAAGCCGTCAATTTCCATCTTTTCTCTAATCTTGCAACATGTGTCACAAGAGTATATGTAGTAGGTGACTTTTGTCACATCACATGTCTCTCAAACCTGTTTTACAGCACCCGACACTCGGTACCTCAAAAAACGTGAAATTCCTACTGTCTCGGAATTCGACAAAATTCGACATGGTTGCTAGATTTCGCGAGATGATTCCAACGGTAAAATCCATTTCATCATCCAAGATCTAAAAAAATTTCGGATTTTTATCGAAATGACCGTTTTACCCTTTTTCAGAAAATTGGAATTTTCTCGGTTTTTACAAAAACAACTTTTAAAAATACTACTATGACACTCAATTAATTAAGGAAGCCCTTAGTACATATATGCGAATTCCTATGGTTACATAATCGTACACTTCCGAGACGGGCGCAGGAGAGAGATGGGTATTGGAGAGAGTAGAAAAGGAATAAGAGAAGTGAATGGGGGCAAGTATAGTAAAGCACAGAGATAGATTCTATTAGGTTTTGAAATGAACGATTATGATAAACTGGAAAATGAGATTTACAAAGTAACATCTAATATTAGGAAAGGTAGGATGTGATTGGCCATGAATAAAGCTCACATGTAGAGTTTTTTTTTTTATTAAGACAAAAAAATTGTGAAAAAAAAAATTAATTCTCTTATAGTAAGCTCATTCATTTCAGTTTTTATTTTGACATTGTTATTTGATATAAAATCATTCTTTTCTTACTTCCATTTTAGAATTTAACAAATATTTTATTAACTTTTTTAAAATAAAATAAAAATTTTAAAATACATTTAAATTAAAAATAAAAAAAATAAAAAAATTAAAGAATAACCCTTTTTAAGTTATGCTTCACCTAATAAAATTTATCACTGTTTTATATTATTATAGCTTATGTATGATTAAAATGTTCATAATTTTTTATCAAAAAAAGTGATTTTATTATTTCATCTTATCACCCCATTTCATAGTATTAAATTTATATCACCTCATTTTATATTACTATGACTCTACTAACTACTTTGAAAAAATAAAATGAAGTGAAGAAAATACTTAAAATTAAAAACAACTATAAAATTGATTTCATTTACCTTTTTCATATAAATTAAATAACTGTAGTTGTATCTTTATCTTAACCTTGTCTTTTTTTTTTTTTTAATGAAAAAATGATTCTTTAATTTTATCTAATCATTGGAAATCAACCAAGATATCTTTAATTATTTAAAATTTGATTACCTTCTATGCCTCTCCATTAAATTGCCTTCAATATCTAATAAATCATTGTATAGTTGACTAACTTGCACAAAAAAAATTGTGCTCGACAAAAGAATGAGATATATTTTGGGGGTTTGAGATTTAGAAGGCAGAGAAACTTACTTATGGTGAAAGATGGAGACAAATAGAGAGTTCATCCTAAGAGTTCCTAGATGAATGTTTTTATATAACAAATTAAAATAATAAGAAATATGGTGACACAATTAATTTTAAAACACTAACTATTCAACTCTTTCTTATTATTGTCAATATTCTTCTAAACAAATATAAACTTGATTTCACTTTGTGTCAATAATGATTTCATCAACAAATAGGTTTTTTTCTTCAATGATTAAATTTCTATTGCAGCTTAACATAAAACTTTACATAGAAGTAAATATAAAATGTATCTTATCAAAGTCTCTCTTTCTTTATTTAGTAAGACAAAGATTTGACCTGAAATTTATGGTTTTGGATTTGACTTATACTCTAAATTAAAAAAAAAACAAAAAAAAAAACCATACAATCCTTCGTTATATCTTATTTTTGATTTGGTTGCTTCTTTGCTTTAGATTTTTGTGCTTCAGTTTAAAAGTGGAAATTGAAAATTCCAATAACATAATAATAATAATAATAATAATAATAATAATAATAATACACAAAATAATTTCTACAGGGAACAAAATTCACAAATAAATAAACAAATAAACTCCCTCCATGAGAAGTTGTGTTATTATCATATCCTTGTCAATTTATTTTATTTAAATTACTTTTTTGAAGAAACCCCATCTCCCCTCTCTCCCATTTGTTGGAAAAGGACTGATAGTGAGATCAAGGGCTTGATGATCAAGATATTTCTCAAATAGTGAGATATGTTTTAAAATTTATGCTTTCAATATTTCTAATCTTTTTTTACATTAGTGTTAACATGAAAAATTAGTGTTTGTATTAATTTCATGCTTAGATTAAGAGGGTTTGAAGTATATGTGGATCTATGAGGAGACTCTGACAAGTAAAAATATTGAATATATATATATATATATATATATATATATATATATATATATATATATATATATATATATATATATATATAGCTAGTACTAAATATAGTCAATATGTTTTTGACAAACACTTTAATTATATCAGAGTAAACTGTCCCCACTAAGACTTGATGTGAAACTCGGGAAAATTTGAATTTTTCAAAAAAATGACAAAACGGTAAATTGTCGTTACAGTACAGGCTATAGACAAAATTTTCTAGATCTCGAATGACAAAATAGACCTCACTGTTGGATTCATCTCATGAAATATAGTTAGACGAATTTTGTTGAATTCTTGAGATAGTCGGATTTTTCACGAATTTCGAGGCGACGGATGTCTGGTAGACCCCAAAAACTAGATTTTTGAGAAAAATCTTGAAAGTGGACAAAAATTTAAATAAAGTTCATGTAAAGTAATTTGAACTCAAACCGGGATGAAATAAATCGTTTCAGGACATGAACGGACCTGAGCAGGTCGTCGCGACGTGAGCCAAGTGTTTAAAAGTGTGGATAAGGTTAAAAAAGAGAGGATATTTTGGCAAAACACATCCCATTTCCTGTTAGGAAACCGTGGGAGAGAAATAGAGAAAACGAAGAGAAGTCCAAGACTTATTTTGACGATCCACGGGGTTCCGTTGGTCAGAATTCGTCGAGCTAAGAGTTAAAGTTCATCTACTCGACGAGGGCTATGCGTGTGTACCAAAAAGAAGGGATTTCACCGAAGATCCAAAGGAGGAGATTTGGAGAAATCATAGTTTTCGAGTTTAGGAGGTGTTCTCAAGACCTCCTACCATTCTACTAAGCTCCAAGAGGTAGGGGTTCTTCCTACTTGTGTTTATTTCCATCCTTATGGCTAATTTAAGGGCGTTTGGTTGTGTTGATGTCCTATGTTGTTTGTTTGTTTTGAATCATTGATGGAT
The DNA here is from genome assembly GCA_016808115.1 of Tetrastigma voinierianum. NCBI lineage: Eukaryota > Viridiplantae > Streptophyta > Magnoliopsida > Vitales > Vitaceae > Tetrastigma > Tetrastigma voinierianum. Next base: position 30,568 of record JAEQBH010000497.1, read on the forward strand.
ATTTTGCAGCCCATTTTGTATCGGTTTGGTGAATTGATTTGTGGTTGTGTATAATGTGTCCCAAAATTTGTTTAGGGACTGTTTGGATTAAAAAGAATAATCTAGATTGCTAAGGGGTTGCTTGGCTTGTTTTAAATGACTTTAATGACCGTTTTGCGACCTGTTTGTTGTCGATTTGGTGAATTAATTTGTGGTTGTGTATTGTATGTCCCAAAACTTTTTTAGGGACTGTATGGATAAAAAGAATAATCTGATCATGCGGCCTGTTTCATTGCCATGCCGCCTTAAGGGCCGGTTCGGGGCTGTTGTGTGGGCTTGGTTTTTGCAGTACTTATATGCTGGGCATTTGGTCTTGAGAGTTAAAGTTGTTATTACTTGATTTTTGTAATAACACATCAGTTAATTTTTGTATGATGAATGCTTATTAAGGCCGAGTACTGTGATATTGACATTGAACCGAATGTTTGTTTTGGAGATTATATGCATGTAAGATAATTGTCCATGATACATGGTAAAATGTATGAATTAAATTGTCCATATGGCATTCATCACCTATGTGACATGACATTGACATGCAATGGTGCATCACATTGCATATGCACGGGGATATCACATTTCATGGGTGTGGAGGCATGGTCAAATCAAAGACTAGATTCGTGATTGATGAGCGGGCCCCAGACTATCACAAGTCCAATAAGAGTCGACCGTTGCATGAAATGGAAAAAAACTTATGTCGGGTAATAGCAAGAACGGCTAGACACTACCTCAGGTGAAAGACTCAGTATTAGTTCATACACTTCAATGGTGAAAGTCCAAAAAGTGTAGGAAGGGGTACGGAGCCTATGGTGAGACCTCGAAAATTCGCTACCTGAAAAAGACACATGGTTTTGTATAAGAAATGATCATTCGAGGTTTAACATCTAAAAAGCTTTTGATTTATAAATAAATGATTTTGTTTCAAAAAAGATCATTGGATGTAATCCATCAATAGATCTATGTGCATTGTATTATATGGAGAGTTGGTAAAGAAGCAGGTATGGTACATGAGTGAGTCTCATCTCATTTCATGGCATGACATGTAGAATTCCAACCTAGGATTGCATATTCTTGCTTGGAATTGTTGATGTGAATGTGAAAAGTGTCAAAGGTGAACATTGCATGTGCACTTAGGTGGGGAGTAGCCTCTATAGGAATTTACTCTCTTGAGCATGACTCACTACATGTGGGATAACATTTTAGGTGCGGGACGTAATAGCTGGAGGGCGGCTCTCATCCCGGGGCCGCGAGAGTGAAGAAAGCCAACTTGTGGCTTTATAATTATTTTTGGAGTAAATAAATTTTGGCATGTACCTGATTCGTGTTTGTAGTAGGGTATGCCGGAATCAACAAAATTTATAAACCTAAACCTTCTACTGTCGTAGCATAGCTACTACAGTATAGTGGCTATAGGGTCGAACACAGGGATGGATTTTCTTCATGTAAGTGATTTACAATTAAGGCCAAAATGGTGAATTCAATTTGGATTTTAAGGTTTTGTAAAAATAGTGAGGTTTGATGGCAGAAAAATGGAAATAAAATGAAGAAAAATATAAAAAGAACTCCTTGAAGCATTGGGCCACTGGGTATGAAATCCTCAGGTAACTAAGGGGTCCTCAGGTCCCTTTCCTCGTGTTGGGGAGAATGACCTATAGTCATTTCCCAAACCGAATCTTCATTTGACACTAAAAACTGAACCCTAATAATTTTCCTTTTGAGATATAGCATTTATTGGACATAAATGCTTCAGAATAATGGAAATTCATCTCCCTTGACCTACACCTTACATTAACAAATATAAATATGGCAACTAATGAATATCTCGATTGGATCTAGCAATAGCCATCCAGCGAACCTAGATTGCTAAGTCTTACGTCCCGATCAAAGGCATATCGGAGATTTAAACCTAGAGTGAGAGATAGAAAACATAAATGACAATAAATGCTGCGTTAAAAACATGAGAACCAATAGTTTACCTCGATTCAAGCCTAGTAGCCCTCCTCTTTTTAAGGATAAGGGGTTTAGCTTGACCATCCTCCCGAGGTTGTCATCCTCGGGGTGTTTGGCGAAGCGAATGAGAGAAAGGGAGAAAAATGAGAGAAAGGAAAGGGCGGAAAACTCCTACCCCGGGCTTTACGTATTAAATGCAGAATGGAAAAGTTGTCTTTACAGTGAGTACACATGGGCTTATATAGCCCCAGATAAAACAAGAGTACAAAATACATTGGAATACCACTATTACGTGAAGGGTATTTTAGGAAAAATCACAAAAGCGGGTTAAAGAAATTGGCGGGCCAAAATTTGGAAACGAGGTTGCGAAAATTCGCAGCTTTGTGAAATATGAGGAATTACAACCGGTAGCGTAGGTTGTGAAATATTTGCCAACCTCACCAGTCTGTGTGACCAATTTCACTACGTTTTACGCTCCTCTTTCCTTTGGTTTATGATCTGCAATACTGAGTTCAACTCGGTTCTTCATGCTTGAGTTGACTCAATAATTTTGGCGAATTTAGCTTGCAAAAACTACAAAAATAACCACAAAATGCGATCAGTAGTATAGTTGGGACCTTAATGTGCAAATCGGGTTAATTAAGTTCATTTGTACACAAAAATTACATAAAATCCCCAATAAACATGGTTCAAAATAGCACTATTTGGGCACTAATCACTCCCCCCGACACATTGCTAGTCCTTTAGCAATGAAAGAAAGAAAGAGAAACAAAACGAAAACAAAATTTTGTTCTCAAGAAAAAAGGTATTTTAAAAAGTATGTGGATGAGTAATGCCTAACATTCAATGAGAATCACCAAAACCACCTTGATAACCATCTCGAGAAATAAAGTACCATACATGGTCGGCATCAAAGAGTTTCCTTCTCTAAAGAATCAACCTAAGAACTTCCACCAAAATCTAAGTGTTTTTTATATGATTAGTTTTTCAATAATAATCGTTATGGCCTGCTCTCTGACATTTCTGATACGACAACCTAATACAGCCGACTTAAATAGTCAGGGACCCACTGTTTTTCATAATTCATTGTGTTGTAGGGGTGCAATGCTGGGAATCAACTTCACCAAAGGCCATGTAACAGGGATCCACCGATGACTCCCAACCAATTAAGGCTTAGGGCATCAATTCTTAAAGTTTTCAACCAACTCTTGAGGTTTCATCCTAGACTTCAAATGATTTCGAAACTCCAACACACAACGCACTTCAGCTATTCTTTAAAATTGTAGCACGAACGCACTAGGAAATCGGTGGCTCCCGACCAAAAGCCCAGGGCACCGAGGCACAAGACTTTCACCATATACCCCTCGGATCGTGCTCGGGTTTCAAGGCAAAGAGTTGCGAATTTTCTTTTCTTTTTGTTTTTGTTTTTCTTTTTCACTTCTTTTTATTTTGGAAGACTCATTGGCCTTCTTTTCATGGGGGTCCTTAACTAATCAAGGTGGTCGATAATTGCTAGGTCGGGAGCTTTGCGGTTAAGAAGCTAGACAATTTTGTATTGTTGAAACGGTATACTTGCGATTATTGTGGTTAAATTTGGAAGGTGGAAGAAGTTGGTTGAAAGCAGCAGAATTCAACTAATCATCCACTCAATTAGGCATGGAACTAATCTAACATCAATAGAATTGGACAATGTTTCAACTTTTCAAACTGCAAGTTAGGCAGAGTTGTAATTGAACTCATATGGACTGTTTTTAATATGATCTCACATGTTTTTATATGAATGTGGATAAATAGGTCCCGTGCGGTCAATTTTTACTCATAAATGGACCTAGTGTGCGGTCATTATGTTATATTGGGTCTTGGATGGGTCATGTTATTGTATATTGTGTAGGTTGGGTTTTAGATAGAGCTCCATGTACAAAGGAGACTCTATCCGATTTTTGTTAAATTATGGATCCCGATAAATAGGACACAACAATGTGGTATCGAGGTTACGATATCCCGCGGGCCTTAGTGGGTTGATGGGTGATCACGGACCCGGTTTTGGGCGTTCTGACTTGGTATCGGAGTATGGAGTGCGAAGTTACCTAGGAGAAGCGATGGGGCGTGGGTCTAGACCATTGTATTCATTGTGCATTTCATGTTTTGTGCCTTAATATGCCACATGATTGCGTGCTTTGTGTTTTGTAAATTATATGCATGGTAAAATGTATATGGAAAAAGAGGAACACTAGGGTTAGAAAACATATCCTTAGGGGTTTCAAAAAAGATTGAACAGGATGGTTCGAGATGTTGAGGTATGTTAGTGGTTGGCACATGCACTATTAGTTAGATAATGAGAGAAATCTCAAAGTTTAAACTTAATCCATTACGCGGGCATGCTTAGCTTCGAGTTCCTCGAAGCTAAAACAAAGGACAATGAGCGTAACCGAGATACGTGGCTAAGTTCCTTTGAATTAGTGTTTTAGTTGATAAACATGACACAGATTTTAAGTGAAAGTTTGGGATGATGCAGAGTGTATCCCAGGGTAGAAGTGTGGATACTGCACGAGGCATGGACTTGATGGTGGGGCAGGTTATGGTCATTGAGAGGGAGGTGGACGATGCACGGAGCATTCGAAATGCGGGTGTGAAAGATAAGAGGATGGAGAGCCAACCTTATTCTTCTAGCTCAAGGAAGAAGCAGAGGACTTGTACTCCACAAGGGTTACAAGGACAAGGCCGCGGCTATCAGGGCCAAGGCATAGGTAATCATCCCAAGGCGGGAGACACTTCAGGTCTCCTAGCCAGTTAGGGCAGAGAACATGTTTCTATTGCCATCAGCTTGGACACTTGACACGGGACACCCTCGAAATGGGGATCTAGAGTTATGAGACACCCTAGTCCCAATCATCAGTAGGATGTTCACAGACTCAGTTTGTTCCTCCATACCCCACCATGGGCCAAGGTAGACAGTTCAGTCCTAGGGCGTTGCACATGCCCCTATTACTTCCTGTCCGGGGCGGATAGGTAGGGCATGGGTCGAGTGAAGGCTAAGGCTCCTGACGAGGAGTCGGGGGATGAGGTGTGCTGTGCCATTACACCTCGGCGGGTGGTAGTTAGTCGATCATTCAGGGTACATTTCAACTATCTCGCTTATTGGCAAGAGTATTGTTTGATTCAGGTGCATCTCATTACTTTATTGCTACATCATGTGTGAAAGATTTGGGCTTAGAGGTTGAAACCTTAGAAGAGCCACTGCATGTGAGTTCTCCTCCCTTAGGAGCTAGGGTAGCCGTTGATTAAATATGTCGAGGTTATGAGTTAGAGATCTAGGGGATTCTACTCACCGTGGACCTTAGAGTCTTGAACATGTCGGAGTTTGATGTCATCCTTAGGATGGATTGGTTGACAACACACCAAGTTTTCATTGATTGTGATCGTAAGAGGATCACTGCCTACACACCAAATGGTTATTGTTTTATGTTTTATGTTTTAGGGGGATAAGCACGATGACTTACCCCAAGTCGTATATGACTATAGATGGAACGAGAAGTTGATGGGTTAGCTAGCAAGCCTTGCTGGAGACAAGAGCGAGACATGAGTTGGGTCTACCTCGGACGGTTGTGAGTATGAGGACATTTTTCTAGATGAACTACCGGGATTACCCTTACATAGGGATGTAGACTTCACTATTGAGTTGCACCCTAGTACATCTTCTATTTCTATAACTCCACATAGAATAGCGCTTACTGAGTTGCAGGTACTTTCAGGGTTCGATTACGAGGTATTGAATGAGGTTTATTAAGATCGAGCACTTCACCTTGGGGATTGCTCAGATGTTGTTTTCAAGAATAAGGAAGACCCTTAAATTTGTGCATAGACTACAAGCGGAGTTGAATAAGGGTTACTATAGAATAGGTACACTTTCTGGGGATTGATGATTTATTTGATTAAATTGAAAGGGGTGCAGGTTTATTCCCAGATAGATCTCACTATAGGTTACCGCTCGGAGTTGAGGGTTGGGGAGGCATATATCCATAAGACAGTGTTTAGGATGCGATACGGGCATTTTGAGTTCATAATGATGCCATACGGATTGAAAAATGCTCCAACAATATTCGTGGATCTCATGCATAGGGTGTTTCAACCCTACCTAGATCAGTTCGTTGTGGTCTTCGTTGATGACATCTTGATCTATTCCAAGTTCGAGGAGGAGCATGAGGGTCTCCTGAGGATTGTTCTCCAAGTTTTGAGAGACCATAAGTTGTATGCTAAATTCAGTAAGTGTGAATTTTGGCTTACTAAGGTGAAATTCTTAGGACATGTGGTGTCGGATTCGGGTGTATCCGTGGACCAGGAAAAGGTTGAGGTAGTTATGAGTTGGGACAAACCAAAGTCGGTTTTCGAGATACATAGTTTCTTAGGATTCCCAGGGTATTATAGGAGGTTCATTGAGGACTTCTCTCGATTAGTTGCACTTCTGTGACGAGATGACTCAAATAAGTCAGGTTTGAGATGACAGATGACATAATGCCGGAAGGCATTCTGGGAGTAATGGGAGGCTTGAGGCCCAGCTCTATTGGAGCAATTAGAAAGATGGCGAGGAGCATTGTAGCGTGATTGCACGAAGTAGTGCTGGTTCACGCGCCTGCTTTGCTGCATATTTTAACGCTTTTTGTCGCCGACCGACCAAACTATGACTGGTGATGGCGCCGATGTGGTGTTATGAATCCAACAAAATTATAACCTAAATTACGCCTCTGTAGTGTAACTCTTGCGATATCGTGACTAGGGTCCGAACACGAGGGATGGGATTTCTTAGGTACCAATGATTCTGATGAAGCTCAAAATGGTGAATTTGTTTTGGATTTTAGGATTTGGTGTAAAAAGTGTGTGGAGTTGATGTTGTGGAAATTGAAAATAAAACGAAATAAACTAAAATAAAGTGTAAAAAGAAATCCTTGAAGTGTTGGGCTGCTAGGTTGGGTTGATAGGGTTACAAAGAGGTCCTCGGGTTCATTTCCTCGCGTTAGGGAGGATGACCTATAGTCAATTCCGAACCGGATCTTCATTTAACTTTAAAAACTAAACCCTATTAATTTTCCTTTTGATAGAAAGCATTTATTTAGCATTTATGGTTCCTACAGTGAAAATCTATCACCTTGACCCATCTTACAATGATTCGTAAAGGGAAACTAATGAATCTTAGTGGATCCCAATGGCAAGCATCCTTGAACCCTATAAAAGATTACCTAGTATTGATGATGAGGATGCATCTATAGTGAAAATATAACCCCTTAACCTACCTCCGGGTGAAGCTCAAGTAAATGGCAAATGGATATCGGTGTATCTAAGCTAAGGAATACATTGAACCACACAGAAAGTTTGCCAAGTATTGTGAAAGTACATCGAGAGCTTTAAACCTAGAGTTGCAAATTTGGGAACCAAAATGTCAAACACCTTTACGATGAAAAACAGGGAACAAAATGCAAACCTTACTTCCCAAGCCTAGCAACCCTCTTCTTCCAAGGTTTTAGAGGCTGCAGCAGGCATCCTTTGAGTTGTCATCCTCGAAGGGGTGTGTTTGATTTACTAGAAGTGAGAGAAAGAGGAGAGAGAAGAGAGAAAATTAGGGTAAAAAATAGGGGCCCGTAATCCAGAATGCTTCAAATTAAAGTTAGCTTACAAAATGTTCACAAAATGGCTTATATAGCCTTACAAACAGGTGACAATACCAATCTAACCTAACTAGTATAATTCTGATGAGGAATTTAGAAAGGAAAACAAAAATAGAATTAAAGTTTTACGAAGAGCTAAAATTTTCGCTACAAGCAGAAAATTTCGCTACATAGCGAAATTTCGCTATTGTAGCGAAAATTTTCTATGTAGCGAATTTTCAAGCTTGTAGCGAATTTTCCTCTGTTCATCAGCATTGGCCTAACTGTTCCATTGCTCCTATTTGCTCTTATTCATATTTGCATATTCCATTTCTTCTTGCTTTGATATTATTTCATTCGGAAACTGGCGGGAATTGATAGAAAACCATATGAAATTGATGGAAATCAACTCGACTTTATTATGATTGGATTGACATGATGATTTAGCTTCCAATTCCTGCAAAAAATACAAAAACAGCCCCAGATTACAATCAGAAGTACAATAGGGACCCGAACATGTCAATTGGGTTAATTATAACAATTAGTACACAAAAAGTGCTCAAAACCTATTAAAAATAGGGTTCAAAATAGCACTTTTTGGGCACTATCCACACTAGCAGAGCACATTGCTAGTCCCTTAGCAATGCAAGGAAAGAAAAATAATTAAAAAAACATATAAAACTATAACAAAATTATGTTACAAGGTTTGCGGAGTTCAAAAGGTTGTGAAGGGTAATGCACAACCCTATAAGTAGAATCATCAAAACCTAATCGATAACCATCTCGAGAGAATGAATGCCATAAAAAATTTAGTATCAAAAGAGCCTCCATCTCGGTGGGTCAACCAGAAACTTCCACCAAAATCTAAGTGTTTTTTTTATCGGGTTCTCGACAATAAAGCCCATGACCTCTCCCCCAGCCTAGCTCTTGCCTGACCTAGCATGCTAACCAACCTAATAGATCAGGACCTTTTTATTCCTGACTCTTTTTGTGTTGTAGGGGTGCAATGCTGATGAATAAACCTCATAAAGTCCATGCTTGGGGATCTATCGATGACTCCCGACAATTAAGGCAGGGCACGAGTCATAAGGATCTTTCGACCACTAACTTTGTTCGGGTTTCACCTGGACTACGAATGATTGGCTCCAGCACCTACAACTGTTAGACTCCACCCATCCACCGCGTGAGCACTTCAGTCGGGTGGCTCCCGACCCGAGTTGGCTTGAGGCAGGTTAAAGGCTTTCGCCATATACCCCCTCGAGGCCAGGTGCTCGGGTTTCAAAATGAGTTTGCAATTTCCTTCTTTATCTTTTTCTTTTCTTTTTCCTTTTTCACTTCTTTTTATTTCTTTTTGGAACACTCATTTGCCTTCTTTTCATGGGGGTCCTTGACCTATTAAAGGTGGTCAACGAAACTAGGGTAGGTTATTGCAAGGCTTAGGAGGCTAGGTAGTTTTCAGGTTATTGAAGAAATCTGATGTGCACAGTGTGCGGTTAGCTAAAGGTGGAAGAAAAATGGTCGAAAGCAGCGAATTCAAGCTAATCATCCACTCGATTAGGCATGGAACCGATCTAACATCAATAGGGTGAATGAGTTTCAATTTTTCAAACCCGCAGGTCATGAAAACCTGAAAAAGTGGGTGCAAAATGGGTCCAATTTTGAAAAAGTAAAGATTGTATAGTATATGACTTCACAAAAGGAAAACCAGCAAGCCACTTAACATCACAAAATGGGCTTACTCAAAATAGCAACAAAAACATAAATCACGAAAGCCACTTCCTTGAAGCTAACTCTCCCCTAACGAATGTCTCCATTGTCAGCGATGGGACTCAGTTGGAAAGTTAGGGAAGGGAAGTGTTACCTCCTTGATGAGATGTGATCATTTTTGGATAGGAGACTGCGAAGCTTCAGTGAGCACCTTATTATTCACTCCGTTTGGGCTTCAAATAAACAAGTTAGAAGAAGAAAAGAGGAAAAAAGTGACCAGTTGGAACATTTTGAAAAATTTACCTTCATAAAAATTTCAAAAGTGTTCTTTCTGATTAGATTTAGATTCTACACTCTCTAAGCTTTCCAACGGTACCAAGAACGCCTAAGTTCGGATGAAAAAGTTATGCTTAAAACAAAATCGGGAAATGAAAGCAGGGAAGTAGTGAAAATTTTAAGCTACATAGCGAAAATTTCACTACAATAGAGAAAATTTTGCGAATTTTGGATTTTCGTCTAACCGATTTTCATTCTTGTTCGCAGTGTCTGAAAAATTAAAAAAAATGGAGAAAAATTAAAATTAATCTAAAAACAAAGATTAACTTAAAAATTAGAGAAAATCTAAAAAGAAAAATTAAAGAAATCAAAATAAACTAAAATAAAATAAGAAAAATCAAAACAAAAATGAGTGAACTTTGTTCACTCAAACCAGTTGCTCAGGTCTTGTCCAGTGGTGCTAGAGGAACTGGTGGAGCTTAGAAATGCCGAGGTTCGGGTGCTCCAAATCCGAACCAGCACCGGAACCATCCATTATGCCATGCGGTATGTGTAGCTGCCATTGTTTTTGATGTAGTGGCAAAGGCTTGTACAGTGGCCACTAATTTCTTCAATTTTTGTAGGACAGGCAGTGTAATTGATGTGGCCTTTCCTGTGGGTGCTCCAGGGGTTGGTTGTGCTGCAGGCAGGATACACATTGAGTCACTAGGAGGCAAGGGTAAATTGTGCTCTTGGTGGTCTTCCACTGCTCCCTTTCCTTGCCTTCCTTGCCAACCAAGGGAAGGATTTCTTAACTCTTACTCCCATGGATAAACAACAACCTGAAATACTTAAGGATTGAGATGACCCCTATTGTTGACCTTTGCTATCCACCTTGGTGGCCACTCGAAGCACTCTTCCTCTGGATTTTCTCCCTTTTGATGAGCATGTTGCTGATTGGCAAGCTTTGAAATGGAGTACTGCAGGGTATCAAATTTATGCTCCATTTCACTTTGAAGTCCATCAATTCTCTTGTTTACATTGTTTTCCTTAGTGTCAATTTTCTGACATAATTGAGCATTGATTATCTTCTGCGCTTCCACAAAGTTACCTACTAGCTTGGTGAGGGGTTCGGTATGGCTTAACCATTGGAAGGTTATTTGTGGATGTGGAGGGGGTGCATACTATGGAGGCACCATGTAGGAGGATGCACTCACCCATGGAGGATTCCTATAGTCCCTCATGGACATGTATGCTCTAGGGTTTCTCTCACGGAATTGATGATTAATAACGCTCTTTCTTTAAAATTGTTTCCCATTTGATCCTGGATTCAAGCTTAGTATGTTATGTGTAGGAAAAGTGGCTTGATCAACCTTTGCTTTGCATCCATACGCAGTGTTCTCACTGCGATGAAATAGAGAGCGAAACACCAAACAAGGAACGAGGAAAACAATTCTACAAAAAAAGAAATGTTAACCCCAAAAAAAAAAACTATTAGAAAAAAATTAGCCAGTATGAAGCGATATGAGAAAAATAAAAGAAAAATTCACCGGTGCTTGTGATGGGGATCACAAGTGTTCCAGTACTCGTCAAATGCTGCCCAGGCACCATCCTGAACAGCCTTGAATTGAAGTAGGCGTAGTTTCACCATTTCTTCAACTCGTCGTCACCGACATTCTTTTAGGCGATTTCGGTTCATATCGAGTTCAATTTCCGCCCATGGCGCGCGGCGCGTATTCGATTTCCATTGGTAAATGGCAAGCCTTGCCATAAACTAAGCGATACGGGGACATGCCGAGGATGGTCTTGTATGCTGTTCTGTATGCCCACAATGAGTCTTGAAGCTTCAAAGACCAATCCTTCCTGCTAGAATTAACAACTTTCATCAGGATGGTCTTTATTTCTCGTTGGTAGGCACAAAGCCCGACCCTTTGGTTTGAGGATGATACGGAGGTGGCTACCTTGGCCTTTAACACCATATTTGGATAAGAGGTTCTCAAATGGTTTGTTACAAAAGTGAGAACCTCCATCACTGATAATTGCTTTGGGAACCCCGAATCTAGAGAAAATGTTCTCCTTCAGGAATTTAAGCACGACTTTGTGATCGGTTTGCCGCATGCTTGCTTTATTGACCAGCTTGGACCGCGTAGTCCACCCCCGCAGGATGTAAGCATGGCCGAAGGAAGTAGGAAATGGTCCCATGAAGTCGATGCCTTACATCAAACAATTTATCTACTAAAATGGGGTTGGGGCATCATGTGATGGCGAGAAATCTTTCAGTCTTTGGCACTTATCCGCATTGCACATGGTGTAGGCATCTTTAAACAATGATAGCGATAAAAGACGAATCACGACACTTTCATGGCTATTTTCTATGAAGCGAAATGCCCTCCACCGCGCACTTTTTCATGGCAATGGTACGAGAATTCCTTCTGTTCTTCTTTACGCACACATTTCAGGTATTTATCTGATCAACAATACTTTAACAAATCAGACTCCTCCGATAGTACGAATGAACCCTTGCATGGAAGAACCTCTTGTCTTGTCTTTGTCCACTCCAGTAACTCTCACATTACCAAAAATTAGTAGCAATGTGAGCATACCATGGTGCTACTCCTTTGTCGAGTAGAGACTCCTCGGGAAGATTCATCAAATATGGGAGGGATTGTGGGTATTGTGTGCTATAATTAATGCGGAGAGATGATCGGCAACAACGTTCTCCACACCCTTCTTATCTCTAATCTGGATGTTGAACTCTTGTAGCAATAGAACCCATTTGATAAGTCGAGCCTTGGAATTCTATTTTGTGAGTAGATATTTCAATGTTGAATGATCTGTGAAGATTACAATATCTGACCCAATCAAATAAGATCGGAACTTATCTAAAGCATAGACCACCGCTAGCAATTCTTTCTCCGTAGTAGTGTAGTTTCTCTGAGCTTCATTTAATGTTTTGCTCGCATAATACACCACATATGACTTTCCCTCTACTCTTTGTCCGAGAACCGCTCCGACAACAAGGTCACTAGCATCGCACATTACCTCAAAAGGTAAGTGCCAGTTAGGGGATCTCATAATGGGTGTTGTAGTCAAATATGCCTTAAGCTCCTCGAGCTTCTCTGGCGTGCGCATCCCATTCATACTGCGTCTTTTTCAAAGGGCTTGTAGGCGGCAATTTAAGTCTCGAATGAACGCACAACGATAAGAAACTGCGTGTCGAATTTCATGTTGTCTGCATTAGTAGGAGATGCGATTTTGAAATCAATTACACTTGTGGCCTTATCCACTTCAATTCCCCTCTCAAAAATGATGTGCCCAAACACTATGCCCTGATTTACCATAAAATGGCATTTTTCCTAGTTTAGTACTAGGTTCTTTTCGATGCATTTGTGGAGGACAGTTGTTAAGAGACCAAAAGACATATACAAATTTATGACACTATTACCAAAGGACTATTGTCTAATCCCCGGCAACGGCGCCAAAAACTTGTTAAGAGACCAAAAGACATATACAAATTTATGACACTATTACCAAACTATTGTCTAATCAAGCTTGGCAGCTTCAAAAACTTGTTAAAGAGACCAAAAAGACATATACAAATTTATGACATTACGAAGGACTATTGTCTAATCCACGACAACGGCGCCTTTGTTAAGAGGCCGGCAATACTCTGGTATGACACTATTGCAGGACTATTGTCTAATCCCGACCGCAGCGCCATAAAACTTGTGCTTAGTATTTTATATAAACCAAAAATCTCCCCAGAGTAAATCATTTTATTTTTGGTTTGGCCTAATATCTGCAAGTGCAGGTCGACAAGTAATAAAATGGATTTAGTCGAGATATTGATCCCACAGAATCCTCGAAATTTTTCAATCAACTACCCGGTACTTAAGCTCCGCATACTATTTGGGCGATGTCACGATAATGAGATTTGCTTTGAAAGCGAAAATAATGATGTAAAAAGAAATGAATGAATAACAAATGAATTGAATATTGAAATATCAAAATAACAAAATTAGATTTAACAGTTATCTCTGAAAGAAAACATTGAATAATCAGCTATTGTGAAGAATCAATTCCTACAAGTCGATCTTGTAACTTTTGTTTTCGAACTCTGAGATCTTACTAAAACTAGTCGAAAGTTAACATAGTGTGGCTGGATCTCTCAAACCACAGGTTTCATGCATCCACACCTTCAACTTTGTTTCTCTCGAACACGAGGTGAAATAACTACTTTTAAATCCTAGTAGCCTTGTTGCGAATTTATTTTTTCTTTCGATACTTCATACCCATGACGTAATTTGAGACTGAGCTCCTTGATTTAGTCATCGTCGAGGTTTGCACTATCTTTGGTTCCTCGTCCTCAAAGGAATTAGAATAGCTTAATCTTTCCTTGATTAGATCCTTTCTAACACGGGATCGAATTCCTTTATTCGAATTGAGGTGAACTATGTATCACTTAAATTAATAACTCCTTTCAGCTCGATCGGTTACAAGTGAGAGAGGATATATTGATTTAAATATCTGAGAGGCGCAGTGAATCAGCAATATCCAGGTTCAAATACCTTCGAATTTGTTTTCTTACTCTCAAGAATGCCTTCTTTGTGTCACTCGGAGGGCCTCACACGGAAATCGGAAATTTGGCTTGACCTTGTTATGGAGTCTGAAACTGAAGTGGGATCAATCCAAGAAAACAAACAAAACAAGCAAGTCGATTTAACATCGAGTTCAGCTATAATGAATAAAATCTTTGCGAGGAAAGATTATTTCGACAATAACGTCAATTCAATGGAAGAGTGGGTTTCTAAATTACGATTAACATACCATACATTGGCTTCTTGATCAAGAAAACCACTTGTAAATAGAGCTGGGTGTTAAATCCAAAATTTTGTCTGGAATTCAAGCAAACCAGACGGTAATTTTTAAAAATATCAATGCATTCGAGTTAAATCCTTTCGACTAGCAGTTCAAGTCAATTAGAGAGCGAAATACGAGCTACTCTAATCACAAACTAAAATGGAAAGAAAAAAACAAAGAAAAGAAAAGAAAAGAAAAATAAAAAAATACAGGGCCTTCGGCATCGGATCTCTCTTTCAAGTCGCGAGAGAACACTTTTCTGTTGGTAGCGACCATTATTTATAGGGTTACAGTTGGGCCTAATTCAATGCGATCTTTTTGTGGTTTCCGAGTGGGTACGGCCCGTGATATTCTTACCCTTTCGGTCGCGACCTCAAATCCCTTGTCGACATCAGTTAGTTTGGCACTTGTTGCAGCATTTATCAATAAGTCATGACATTCCTTTGTTTTCTTAAAAGTATCTCTTGTCGCAACATCAACTTAGGTTCTGCAACCTTTAACTGAGCAAGTCTCATGTCGCGACCTCGATCTCTTATCGCGACATCAACTTTAGTGCCGGAAGCTTCATTAGTGTTCTGATGTCGCGCGACCTCGAAGCCTCTTATTAAGCGACATCAACTCATGTCTTTACAGGTTTTAGGCCCCAGTGCGTTCCTGTGTCATGACATGACCTCTTGTCAGCGACATCAACTTAGGTCTCTTGGGAGAAACTGGCTGTTAATTCTACATTGCGACATCAATATCTTGTCGCGACATCGGCTTAAGGAAGGCGCAACCCTTAAAGCGAGCAAGTCTCGTATCGCAACCTCGATCTCTTGTCGCGACATCAACTTAAGAAGCGCAATCTTCAGGCGGTAGTCACGATGTCGCGACATCAATCTCGCTGTCGCGACATCGCTCTATGGCTCCACGAGGGTTTCAAGTTGTTCGTTCACGATCGCGACATCGATCCGCTATCGCGACATCGCTCATGTCTTTGCGAGTTTTGAGCGGTCGTTCACTGGTGTCGTGACGCCCGACCTCTTGTCGCGACATCAACTTGGGTATCTGGAGGCTTCAAGCTGGGTATTTCTGGCAGCCGGCGACATCAATATCTTGTCGCGACATCAACTTAAGGAACTGCAACCTTAAACTGAGCAAGTCTCATGTCGCGACCTCGATCTCTTGTCGCGACATCAACTTTAGTCTCTGGAGGCTTCAACTGGTTGTTTTTGGTGTCGCGGCGTAGAGTCCTACATCGCGACAAGCCAAATCTAACGGGTTTCATCTTTTCAAACCTGTTATAGCGTCAAGGTACTTCTCTTGTCACGACCTCCATCCCTTGTCGCGACATCGACCTTGACAGCCACACCCGCGATGTTGTCGCGACATCATTCCTTAAGTCTCACGGTTAGTCTCGAGTTGCCTAACTTGTGATGTACGCCGGCCTGCATCGAATTTCCTTGAAATTTTCACGATGTCGCGACCTACATAATGGGCTAATGCAAACCCCAAAGCGCAACATTAGTTACCGGTTTGCTTTCATTTACGCCTGCCATTTTACGCATTTTACTCCACCGATTGCTGCATTTTTCTATTGCTTTTTCTTCTTTCTTTCACACTCCCTGCTAATAACAAATTGGTGAGTTTCTTAATATTTCTGCATATTAATTATTCCTTTTCCGATGAAAATCATACAGAAAAATGGATTAAAAATAGATGACTTTTATGGTGTGAAACTTAATTTAAAAGTTTTTGCGTCCTCGAAAAGGAAAAGAAAAGAATTGTTTGATATAGAGCAAGGACATTTTAATTGTCTTATGATGGCGATCGATTGATTGAAATCTGAGGAATGCATTGTTTTCACGCTTGCATCTAGCTTCAGAAGAATCAGTTCAGGTTAGTTTTAATCTTTATAGTATACAAAAAACTAAGTTGTTGAAATTGTTTACAAACAACATAATCATTAGATCTGTTGAATAATAAATTATTTTCCTTTCTCATCTTCATCTTGAGTCTTAACTCCCTTAAGTCCTTCCACAGTTTTGATTGTTTCCATATTTCCAAATTCCATGGGTTTGTTGTTCATATTGATCTCCACTAATGCCCAGGTAATTGCAACCTTCAAGATCAATCGGAGTCTTTTGGGCTTGTATTGCTAAGGCTTGGGTAATAGGTAGGATGGAAGGAACTTTTAGGTTAAGATTACCTAAACCTTTTCTCCCCTCTTTTACTACTGCCTTTTTTCTTGGCAGTTTCTTTACAAACAAAACACACTAAACTTCATGTTTGGGACATCTCTTTGATTTGATTCGAAGCGTATGCCCCCTATTTCTCACTTGCAATTCAAGCGGGGGAATTTCCTTTGTTTGTCACCATTCGAGGATAGTGCAATGTTTTACCTTTTAGGCTTTAACACTCTTAGCGAACTTTGGGTTAGTAGCTCCCATACCAGATGACATTAGGGTACTAGGTGTTGAAACACCCTAAGAACTAATTGTTCAAGAGAGTTAGGCCACAAGATAAAACTTATCCACCCCATCGCTTTTCTTTTCTATTGCATTTTTACACTCTTTGCCTTTTCTTTTCATTCCCTTTTTTTCTATATTTTCTCTTTGAGTTCAAAAATAGGCTTGTTTGGCTCGATTTTGGAACTAAGGTATATCATTAACATATGAATAAGATGCCAGAATAGCTCAAACTATCCAAGAATAGCTGTATCATCTCTTGTCGGTTGATTGTATCACCTAGGATTTCGCCTGATCAATAATCTAAATTCTAGAATTTGGATTAAATAGTTAATGACTAACCGTAAGGATTTCCTTGACTCATTTTGTTGATGAGTAGTTAAATTAATTGATATTCAACAGGTTCCTTGACTTACTGTTAGTACCACAAACTCAAAAATATGTTTTGTTCCTTCTATTGTATTACCTTCCTCTATTCTGGACTTATCAGTTAGACTTAAGTCACTTTTGCACTTTGTGTTTCAATTAAAGCGTATTCATTTTGGCCCTTATTCTACATTTCAAAGCTTATTCCTAATCTAGCGCTTCATTCTATTCGACTCATTACATCTCGTGGGTTTTTATTCTTGAACTAATTCCTACTTTTATTTTCAACTATGCGACCCGCAAGCAACACAAAAATTTAACAAACTAAAATAACCTGACAATTCATTTCAAATTTATCATTTTATTTCGATTCGATTGCAAATGTTGGATACTACGATATGGGCTTTGGAGAATAAGGAAAGGTTTGACTTGGGAAGAAGTCTATCTTTTCTTTTGGAAGGCGACAAAGATATTAGGATCCGAGGTCACAGGTATTCAAATGAGGCGGGAATGGGAGATTTTCATTTCCTTTCTTTCCTTTCTCTTCTTAGTTTCCTTTTCAACTTGATCTTCAATGAAGATCTCATTAGAAGATCAACCTTCTTGTTTAGCTCATCTTATCCTGCTTCCCGAAGCCATTCATTGTGTTTTCCATTTCGGTCATTATTTCCAAAAATTTGGAAAGATTCTTGTTAATCAAAAATCCAAATTTTCTGGCCATTCTCTACTTTGTGGGATTCGACATCCTTTTGCTTCTTGTCTCTATCATCCAGCTTATTCTCAAAATCTTTTTGTAGAGACTTGTATAAAAATCTGAATCCCTTGATTTGTTCTCCCAATTTGGCTTCCTGCTCTACCTCCTTTTTCTTCATGATGGTTAGGAGCTGAGAATCACGCTCAAACTGATTGTTATAAAACGATTCATGACTCAGCTTGTGTTTCTATAGAAGATCGCGATCTCTTTCCTTCATTTCTTTCTTGAAGTCCTCTCTTTGCTGCTGAAGAACCTCTTTCATCTGTTCTTCTCTTCTTTTCAGTTCTTCTTCCCATTGCTGATCTCTTATTTTTAACTCTTTTTCATAAACTCCTTCCTTGAATTCTTGATGCATATTCCACTCTTTTTCCCTTTCTTCCATCTTCTTCTGTATGGCATTGAGGGTCTCCATTATTGCATTGTTCTCTTGTGCTCCCCTTGAGCTTTCTCCTGTTCTACGAATGTTCTGTTTTGCATGGGGAGAGACTAGCTAAAGGGATGGAGAATCTAAGGGGCTTAACTTTTTCACCACCGCCTTTCATTGTCTGCAAATGTGAAATATTATTATTTTCGGGGAGGAATTTATGGGTTCTCTTCTTCTTGGCTTGACCAACTCCCAAAGTCTCCTCTTCTTGTGCTTTGAAATTTGGAGCTTCTTCTCTTGTTTCAATCAACACCCCCTTTTTCTTTTGGTTTCTGGGTCCCTTGCTCACTCCTGTCAGTAGGAGTGGTGATGTCATAGGGACTTCTTCTTCTTCTTCCCAGACTCCCTTCACCCCGGCCTTTAAACATAAAACAGTTATTGTTCTTTGGGTGAGGATCAGCCCTCTCTTATTTCCTTCATGGTACCTCATTATAGAATTTTCAATTACTATTCCTACATTGAGCTTGTACCCCTTCAGGATAGCATATAGCATAATTGCTTCCTGCTCCCTCACTGTACACACATGCTTGGTTGGGACCAAAACAGAGGCCAAGAAATAGAACCATACCTTAGCCTCCTTAGTGAGGCTTCCCCTGTTCAGGGTTTTTGGTTCTCCTTCCCCTTGTCCCAGTTGTGCTTTTCCGTCAGTGAGCTTTTTGGCAATCTTCTTAAAATTTGGGTTTTCCAAGAGCTTTTTGAACTTGGACCCATGCTTGTGCCACTGCCGTTCCATGAAGCCGTTCAATGGCCTTGGCTCCACTTATGGTACCCACACTCCTCTAGCGAACCGCAGTGTGTCTTTCTGCCTGCAGTTGGAGTAAATTCTTTCACCACTCTGTGTGGCGACTTTTGATGTGTGCGAAAGCTTCCCGGAAACCTCTTTGTTGATCATCTGCTTGAAAGGGGTAGCCAGGGTTTGAATCTTCTTTCGATCTGAACCCCTTGTTGGCATAGTGCTTCTTCGGTTGGAATAAGCTTCCTCGACACAAAATCTTCCACTTCTTCTTCTCTTGCTTTTCCCTTTCTCTTGTCAGTTCTTTCTTGGCTAGCGGTGCTCCCAGTTATACGTGGGAATCTCTTCTCTTCTGTCGGTTTCTTCTTACGGTTGCACATATTCCTCCATGATCTCTTCCGAGGTTAGGGACAAGGTTTGAGGTTTTGGCCATTTGAAACGGAAGGAAAGTTACTACGGCGAATATTTTGAGCTAGGGTTTTCGAGGGTGGGAATCGGAAGGGAAGGGAGGATGAACGGTTACGGAAGGGTGGAGGCGGGAGTGGGAAAAGTTCTCAACGATTGCTATTCAATCAAGTTTTGTGGGCTAATTATTATTTCATTAAATTCGCTTGTCGCGACATCAATTTCGCCTCACTTTTATTTAAGACATTAGTTTTAGGGCATTTAAGAGAGTGAGTATTTGGCACCTGACCCTCTTCATGTCGCGACATACTAAGTTTGTCGCGACATAACTAGGTTTTTTAGGTATTGCCTTGCCCCCATGTCGTGACTTTGCATTTTCAAGTTTTTGTTGATGTCGCGACCTATGCCCTTAGTTTAATGATCTGCTTAAATTCCTTTATTAATCCTATACTCCTTTAGAGATTTGTCGGGCATCTCGATCAGAAATTCAACGGCGATTCACTCATATTTCCACGAGGTTTGGTTTAGGGAGAAAGTTACCCCCTTTGTTCATGTCGACATTTTAACGAGTTGTTGGAGGTGTCTGGAGTTGCTTTCTCCTCATGTCTTTCGGCCTTGCGGACTCATGCACATGATTCAAGTAAATTTAATTAGCTTCTGATTAACATCTCAAAATTAAATCTATCTTTATAAGAACTATCAACGAAATATTTGCAAAAATTTCAAAATCTAAAAGCAGAAACTAAATTTTCTATGGGTTGCCTCCCATCAGCTGCTCATTTTTGAGTCCTTAGCTGGACTTACTATTTTGGTTCTTCTTCCTTCTAGATAACCTGTTGGAGCTCTTCCATTCCTTCCTCCCTACTTAGATAATGCTTCAGTCTTTGTCCATTGACTTTGAATTCTTCTCCAGTATCAGTCCTTATGTCAGCACTCCAAATGTATTGCTTGACCTGCTTGTGTATGGCCCACTCCATTTTAGTTCAACTCTGGGAACAATTTGGTCACAGAATTAAACGGTAGAACTGTTCCTTTGCTGCGAACTCTTTCCTCAGAATCCTTTGATCATGCCATTTCTTTGTCTTATCCTTGTAGATTCTAGCATTATCATAGTCTTCATTTCTCAATTCTTCCAGTTCAGACACATTTGGGTAATCTCTTCCCTTGCGGAGTTTAAAATCAAAGTTCAACTTCTTGATGGCCCATTGCCTTGTATTCCAATTCTAGAGGTAGGTGACATGGTTTGCCAAAAACAATTCTGTATGGGGACATTCCAATGGGAGTTTTGTATGCAGTCCTGTAAGCCCAAAGTGCATCATCAAGTTTGGAAGACCAATCCTTCATGCTTGAGCTCACAGTCTTTTCAAGTATTCTTTTAATCTCCCTGTTGGAAATTTATTCTTGTCCATTGGTCAGGGGATGATAAGCTCGACTCATTACATGCTTGATCCCATACAGCTCAGCGGTTTGTTTCTTTGTTTGCAAAATGGCTTCCCCATCGCTAATGATAGTTACGGGTGTTCAAATACGCTCAAGGCTATTTTTTGCAAGAAGCTCTGTTGTATTAGCATCATTCCTTGGACAAACCCACTTTACTTCCACCCATTTGGAAACATAATCAAGCGCTAGCCGGTAATAATACAGGTTTAAATGATGGTGGGAGCATAGTCCCATAAAATCTATTCCCCACTTTTATCAGATTTACCACAATTATACCTCTTAGGGGCATTTCATTTAATGGCGATATTTCCAATCTTTTGGCATCTATCACATAATTTAACCCACTCAGCCTGATCTCGAGAAGATAGTGGGCGATAAAGCCAGTTGGAGTATCTTATGAGGCTGTTCTTTCTCACAGTAACCCCCATATGGTGATGCATGGCATTCATTCGAATTTTGCCTTTGTTCATTTTACGGCACACATCTTCTTATTATCATGTCGACACCTCTTTTAAATAATAGTGGATCATCCCAATTATAATATCTGGCGCTCGGTTACGAGTTTCCTCTTATTGGTAGGCCCAGTGCGAAGGAGCTACCCCCACGAAGCTAAATAGTTCTGATCGACATACCATGGAAGTTGGAAGGGAAACTAAGCAGTTACTTTCATCTGGGAAGTTCTCTGTCGATGCCCCTTTCTCTTCTTATTGAGTGCTTCTTTCTACTACGGACAAGTGATCGGCTATCACATTGTCACACCCCTTTTTATCCTTGATTTCCAAGTCAAACTCTTGCAATAACAAAACCCACCTTATCAATCTTGGCTTAGAGCACCGCTTCTTTGACATCCCGGGTACTTGATTCTTTGCCTTGATCGGTATGAATAACATGGGATCCCAAAATGTATTGCACGAATTTTTCACGAAGCAAATACTATGGCTAGCATCTCCTTTTCGGTTGTTAAGTAATTTTCTTGTGCTTCATTGAAGGTTCTACTAGCATAGTATATGGTCTGAATATTTTCTCCTTTCTTTGCCACACAGGGGCGGCTCGAATTTGCAAAATCAACGGCATCACACATTATTTCAAATTCGATCCCCGTGCAGTGCGACCATTGCTAGGTGCTTGAACCGAATTTGATCTTGATTTCTTCAAGCGACCTTGCGAGGAGTCATCAAGAGTCAAACCTTGTATCCTTCTCGATAATACGCATAGTGGTGCGGCTATTTTTTGAGAAGTCTTTGATGAATCTCTATAAAATCCCGATACCCCGAGAAGCTTCTTACTCCTTTTCTTGTGGTAGGTAAGTGCAGAGTTTTGATAATGAATTACCTTGGATTGGTCTACTTCGATCCGATGCTTGAAATTTTATGCCCCGAGAACAATATCTTACATTACCATAAAATGGCATTTTCCCGATTCGATTGCTAGTGTTTGTCTTGGCATCTTTGAAGCAACGTTTCGAAGTTCTTGACAACGATCAAAAAGCCCCGGATCCATACACGGAGTGAAGTCATCCATAAAATTTCCGCAACCTCTTCAACGAGTCTGAAAATATTGACATCATACACCTTTGGAATGTGAGGGCATTACACGGCCCAGGCATCATACGAAGGCAAGGTACCATAGGGGCATGAATGTGGTCTTCTCTTGGTCCTCGAGTGCGATAACCGTCTGATTGTATCCACGAATGCCCATCGAGAAACAAAATGAGGGTGTCACGCTGTCACATCCCGGCTTCGATCAATGAAGGGCAAAGGAAATGATCTTTCTGGGTATTTGTGTTCGACTTCTGTAATCAATGCATACCCTCCATCCTATCACTGTTCTTGTTGGAATCAATTCATTTTTCTCATTGCGGATCACAGTAAACCCACCCTTCTTTGGAACCACATGGACTGGGCTCACCCAAGGACTATATGAAATTGCATAGATAAAACCCGGCATTGGCCAATTTAGTACCTCCTTCACGACCACTTCGCCGTCACTTGGATTGATCTCCTTTGATGTTCTGAGATGGCTTTGAAGTTTCTTCTAGCGAGAATTTTGTGCATGCAAATTGATGGTGATACCCTTCAATTCTTCAATGGACCAAGCTATAGACTCTTTATGCTTCTTTAAGATTTTAAACTAACCTGTTCTCGGCATCAGCGAGTCTAAGCGAGAGATAATCATTGGTCTTCTCTTTGGTGATTCTAAGTAAGCATACTTCAAATGACTTGGCAACTCTTTCAATAATAGCCCCTCTTCACTGGTTTCTTGATGAATTTCCCCTTTTCATTATTTTTTCCCTTTGTCATTTACTTGTTTTGCTTCAGGCTCAACCACCGGTTTCCTATAGAATGAAAACTGCTGTATGGACAATCGAGTAGCCATCTTCAATATAATCGGGGAATTTATCTCTTTTCATTGATAAAAAATTTGAGCATTACAATCATTAGAACATCAGGAATGTAGTATAGACATCATCAACTACATTGCAATTTTCTCCTGCTCATCAAGATTCTCGCATGCTTTGATCAAGTTGAAAACGCTGTTTCCTCTCCAACCTCAAGGTAAGAACTCCTTTCGCATGTCGATCGTGGCAGCTCCAAGAGGCTAGGAATGGTCTCCACAAAGAGCAGGGGTACTTGTGAATCTTCTTCCATGTCCGTAATGATGAAGTCTAATTGAAAACAAATTTTAACAAATACCAAGACATCTTCCAAGACTCCTTCAAAGTTTTACCATCCTCCATCTCATGGTTATTTGAAGAGTAATAGTGGTGGGAATAAAACTCCCAAACTTAATTGCTTAAGCAAATGTAAAGAGGCATCAAGTTTATACTAGCTCCCGAGTCACGTAGAGCTTTATGGAATTCAACTCTCCAATGATGCAAGGAATTGTAAACTCCCGGATCCTTCATCTTTTCGCAATTCTTTCTTTATCACAAAGACCGCAAGCAGCGTGAGATCTGCTGTCCCTTCTTCTACTCATCTTTCTTTCTCGCTTCAGCATATCCTTCAGAATTTTGCATAGAGGGCATCCGAGTCACCACTTCTCGTAAAGTGCATACTGATCTCTAAATTTTCCGAAAGGTTTCAAAAAACCTTGCAACCGCCTCCCCATTCCTTTGATTTCAGCCTCTCGTGGAAATGGACCGTTGTGTCCAGGCAGCCTGTGGTCCCCGTCCACTCCTTCTTTCTTTTTCCTCCAAAGGCTTCTTCCTTTTCTCGGGCTTTCTTCTTGCCACGCCATTTTTTTCATTCATCTTTTCAGAACTCCTTTCCACTCCTAAGCCGCATGCCCACTGCAACTTTTTCTGGATCTTTCTTGTGTCACTTGGGAAGGTATCTTTCCTCCAAGCCAGGTTGGGGGCCACCATTCTACTCAGGTTCCGTGCCCTTCTCAGCATGAATTGCGGTGTTTTAAAATTCAGAATTGGTAGTCGTTGCTTCCACTTCGCAAACTTTGTTCATGGAGGTTCAACAGCCTTCATTATCCCCAATAGAAAATGCAAAAGATCTCTCTTTCAAAAGATCAGCTCCTCTCCGACCCCGAAGCATTCATTTCGTGTTCATTTCACACCGCCGCTAGAACTCGTGGTCGTGATAACCCCCTCGTCAGGGTTCTCATTCATTTAGGCCTCATGGAAGCCCCTCCATCATGGTTCCTCGCCGGGTGATAATGTGCCGCAGGTTAGTATTGGGTTTGAAATGGCAGTTTCTGGGCTCACCCGCATACTTAACCTATTCAAGATCAAAGAATTGTTCTTCACAGCCTCTCTGCAAAGACTTCCCTTCAATAACTTCCTCTTCAACCGCTTCCTATCTCATGAGCAGTGCGTGTCTTCCTTTCTTCGCTTGTCCATCCCTGCATAATGGCATCCAACTCTGCCTCCATGGTCACGACTGCCTGTACCTCCATGATCCCTCTCTCTCGTCTCCTCTTGAAAACTCGTAAGGAGTTTTCATATTGCATTTAGTCGCCTCAATCAACTCTTCGCTTCTCTTCGAAGACTTTTTCGCTTGAATGCTCCACAACATGAAAACACGATCCCCTTCGATATATCATATCTGGCTGCATGATATACAATGTCCATCCGAGTCTCTCGATCTATCCCATGCACTGACGACTTCTCTGGCAACCGCTTGAACCTTTTCCTAAGCTACATACGTGCTTTTCATCTTCCCCCCCGCTGAAACACACAATGATTTCCTCCTTCTTCTGGAGGTGAGGGCTTGGGAAGAATCTACCTACAAATCTCTACTAACTCCTCCTAAGTATCAACAGAGCTTCATATGGTAAAGATTCATACCACATGTAGTTGTCAGATCTCTCGTGAGAGAATGGGAATAAGATGCAGCTTTGATGACTTCCGTCTGACCCCATTCAGCTTCACGGTATTAGCCATTCTGAGAAATCTTCCCAGGTGCTCGTTAGGGTCCTCTCATAGACGACTAAAGAACCGATGTCGCTGACCATCGTAATTAGTGCCGGGTTTAAGTTCAAATTATTTGCATCATTAGTCAATGCCTCGATTGTGCAGTACTTCCATCTAGAATAATAGGCTCCAAAATTCCTCCATAGTATCAGTTGATCGGAGTGCCCCAACCGCTTCCTACAAAATTTCCATTCCTGATCCCGCCTTTCATCCGCTCATGGTCGAGTTTCTTCGCCTTCCTTATCTTTCTCAAGCCTGAAAGTGTTCTCTCTTTAATTCCTTGTCTCGCCGAATCGTGCCTGTTCCGTTTCCTATGCATTAATATTTTGTCCCCGAAATCAAACACACTTACATTCAGATTAGTCTGGTCATCAAATATTTTCAATATGGTTTGTTGTGCCAAGTTAAGGGCTAAAAATAACCACGCTTGAAAAGCTATTTTGTTATTTTTCTTCAAAATGTCCAAATGGCATTTCCTCTTTCGTCTCGAATATTGATTTACTAAATTTTTCGATCTCGCAAGAACGGCGCCATAAAACTTGTTAAGAGACCAAAAGACATATACAAATTTATGACACTATTACCAAAGGACTATCAAGTTTAACCTCGCAATCCGCGCCAAAACTCGTTAAGAGACCAGACATATACAAATTTATGACACTATTACCAGCGACTATTGTCTAATCCACACTTAAGAACGGCGCCATAAAACTTGTTAACCGTATTTTATATAAACCAAAAATCTCCTAGAGTAAATCATTTTTTTATTTTATTTTATTTTTTCGGTTTCGGGCCCACATCCCGCAGCGCAATGTGCCGACAAGAAATAAAATGGATTTATGTCCAGATATCGATCCTACGTAGATCTCAAGAATTTTTCAATCAACTACCCCAACTACTTAAGCTCCATACTATTCGACGATAATACGATAATGAGATTTTGCTTCAAAAGCTGAAATAATGATGTAAAGAAATGAATGAATAACAAATGAATTGAATATTGAAATATCAAAATAACAAAATTAGATTTAACAGTTATCTCTAAAGAAAACATTGAATAATCAGCTATTGTGAAGAATCAATTCCTACAGTCAGTACTGTAACTTTTGTTTTCTGAACTACAGATCTTTAAAACTAGTCCAAGGATTAACATAGTGTGACTGGATCTCTCCAAACCACACAGTTCATCATCTCACCTTCACTGTTTCTCTCGAACACAGAGGGTGAAATAACTACTTTTAAATCTAGTAGCCTTGTTCTGTGTATTTTTCTTTCTCAATACTTCATACCCACAACATGGATCACAGTAGACTGAAGCTCCTTCAATTTAGTCATCGCGAGGTTTGAGTGCACGGTTCCACATCCCAAATGAATACACCCTTTCCTTGATTAGATCCTTTCTAACACTCGGATCGACCACTATTCGACCAGGTGAACTCTCTCGTATACTTAAATTAATAACTCACTCAACTCAATCTCTGCTACAAGTGAGAAGAGGATATATTGATTTAAATATTGAGAGCGCATTGGGGACAAGAATATCAAAGTTCAATATTCTTCCGAAATTGTTTCACTCTCAAGAATGCCTCTTTCAGGTCACCTGCAGGGCCTCCGAACGTAGCCGAAACAACCTCGTAATGGGCAAGTGCTGAACTGAAATCGGGATCAACCAAGAAACAAAGAAAACCAAGAAGTCGATTTAACATCCGTTCAGCTTATAATGAATAAAATATCAAGTAGAAAGATTATTTCCGATAATAACGTCAATTCAATGGAAGCCGAGTTTCTAAATTACCGATTATACCATACATTGTCACGATCAAGAAAACCATCAGAATAGAAACTCCTTGTTCGAATCCAAAATTTTGTCCGAATTCAACAAAACTGCATAGTAATTTTAAGAAATATCAACTGCATTCGGGCCAAATCCTTTACGCTAACGCTCAAACTAAATTAGAACGAAATACAAACTACTCTAATCTAAACTAAAATGGAAAGGAAAAAGAAAACAAAGAAAAGAAAAGAAAAGAAAAATAAAAATACAGAGCCTTCAAAGAACCTGCATCTCTCTTCAAGTCGCCAAGAGCCGCTTCGTCAGAGCAAACTTTCGCATGCATAAATTCAAGTCAGCTCCTAATTCCAATGCAGCTCAGGATTTCCAAGTGACCGCCCATGTTAATGCTCAGGTCGTGACCTCAAATCCCTTGTCGCGACATCAGTTAGTTTGGCACTTGTTGCAGCATTTATCAATAAGTCATGACATTCCTCTGTTTTCTTGAAAGCATCTCTTGTCGCGACATCAACTTAGGTTCTGCAACCTTCAATCGAAAGAAGCTCCACCGCCGCTACACTCGATCTCTTGTCATACATCAACTTTAGTCTCTCGGAGGCTTCAACTATGTTCCCGGCGTCGCGACCTCAACCTCTCGTTTGACATCACCTATGTCTTTACGCTAACCGGGTCGCCTCGCAAGCCGCAGATCAACCCTTTGTCGCGACATCAAATTTCTAGGTCTCCTCGGAGGCTTCAACTGGTGTTCCCGCCGTCGACATCAAATATCTTGTCGTGACATCAACTTAATGAACCGTAGAACCTTAAACTGAGTGTGCGTCTCATGTCGCGTAATTCTATCTCTTGTCGCGACATCAACTTAAGAACCGCACTTCAATCGAATGTTCCTGATGTCGCGACATCAATTCGTCGCGACATCACTCTATGGCTCCATTGTGCTTCAACTGCTCGCTCCTCGATGTCGCGACATCGACCCTTTGTCGCTGACATCAACTCATGTCTTTACAGCTTTGAACTGTCGCTCCCCGCGTAGTGACATCAACCTCTTGTCGTGACATCAACTTAGGTCTTTGGAGGCTTCAACTGGTGTTCCTACTGTCGCGACATCAATATCTTATCGCGACATCAACTTAAGGAGCTGCAACCTTAAACTGAAAGCAGTCTCATGTCGACTACCTCACGCGACATCAACTTTAGTCTCCGGAGGCTTCAACCCGGGTTGTTTTGGTGTCGCGACGCCGATCCTTCCTCACGACAAATGTACCTAAGTCACAAAATAGCTTACCTTTTCAAACCTCACAAGGCCATTAAGGCGTTCTTCATTACCTAATTCTCCATCCCTTGTCGCGAAGATTTAATCTTCGTCGCCACATCACGATGTTGCCGCGACATCATTCCTTAAGTCTCTCGGGTTAGTCCTCAAATTACTTAACTTTCGCAAAGAACTGTCGCGACCGCATCAAATTTCAAATTTTCCCTGATGTCGCTGACCTGCATAAATGACCAAGCCCAAACCTTCAACACACAGTTACCCATCCGCTTTCATCAGCCTCGCCATTTTCTCGCATTTTTACTCCACCGACATTGCATTTTTCTACGCTTTTCTTTCTTTCTTTCACACTTCCATCGCTTAATAACAAATTGGTGAGTTTCTTCATATTTCTGCATATTAATTATTCCTTTTCCGATGAAAATCAAACAGAAAAATGGATTAAAAATAGATGACTTTTAAGCTCATCAACAGTTTCCAAATGGACGAGGCATTCATCAAAGCTTTCCTCATAAACTATTATGTCATCCATATAAACCTCTATAATACGCTCCACCATATCACTAAAAATGCTGAGTATACAACGCTGAAAAGTGGCCGGGGCATTGCATAGACCAAAGGGCATCCTACTATAGGCATATGTACCAAAAGGACAAGTGAAAGTGGTCTGTCTCCGATCATCATAGCGATTCCGATTCGAAATAAATTTAACACCCATCTAGAAAATGCAAGAGAGAAGGGATGACTTCGATACTCCTCTAGAGCTGGGTCACGAAGGTAAGGAAAGTGATCCTTTCGGGTCACCTCATTCAGCCTTCTGTAGTCAATACATACCCTCCAGCTTGTAGTAAGCTCAAAAGGCCTCCCTTTCATCGAGCACCGTGAGTAACTCCTGGATGCTGGGATACACTGGCCTGATTCACCCAAGAGCCGGCTTCTGATACGGGGGTATATGAGTTTACTCAGAAGAATTTCAACACTTCCACTCGCACTCACCCTCTTGCATATGCAGTATCTCGGGCTCTCAGGGCTACCGAACTGCCATTCCTCTTCCAAGTAGATATGATGGTGCATACTAAGAGGTTTGATGCCTTTCAAACGGAGATCTCTCCATCCGGACACAGGCTCGTTCTCGTGGAGGATTCAAGCAACCGACCTCCCGTGATCGCTTCAATAGTGAAGAAATCACTAATGGACAATGCATTTTCCCTCCCAAGAATGCATATTTCAATTCAACAGGTAAGGGCTTAAGATATAACTATTGAGAACCCTGTTCCTCACTTCCAGTAAGTAGAGGTAATACTTCAACCTTTCTTCTCCATGTAATCCATACAGAGGGCTCACTTTCTCCGGGCCCCGCTGGTCTTTCATTCGCCAACCAACTCCTTGCTTAATACATCATGCATAAGCAACTCATTTGCTTGTTCTTCAAGGATGGCCTTGATTAGTGCTTAAAAAGTTCTCTTTTGAGGCCTATTCATCGTAGTTTTAGGCACTTTTTAGGTACTAATCATTCCAAATAACCCAATTGGCATATTGATGTCCCTATTGTGTTACTAGCAGAATTTTGTAGGTGTTTTGGTAGTTTTGCAGCCAAACACTTCTCCATCTTCGACCGGATCGAGGGATTTAGCCGAACGATGAATCCAAGCCGAGTCTAAAGCCATATTGCAACTTAGAGTTAACAGAGCGTAAGAGAAATGGAAGAAGAACAGAGCAGAAAATTCGCACTGGAGCAAAAATCCAAGACTATGCGAAAATTGGCATTGGTGCCAATTTTGCACTGGTGCCAATTCTTTTGGAACTCGGGTGCCAATTTTGCACGGTGCCAATTTTTGACTGGTGCCACCTGGGCACACTGGGCCAACTTCATGTGTGCGAAATCCCCTCTCTCCTCCCCTGGCTGACTTTTTATTTTCTTTCTTTTTCTCCTTTTTTTTTCCATTTTTACTTCTTGTCTAATGCTTTTGAGGGCATAATGGTATTTTACCCTAAGAAAAACTCTATATAAGCTCTAATTGCTCAAGAATTGTAACTTTGAATCCTGGAACTTTCGTTTAGGCGGAAATACAGAGCAATCGAAGTTCTCCCGCTTTTCTTTTCTTCTCTCTTTCATTTTCTTTAATTTTCTTTCATTTTTTCGGTAGAACCAAACATACCTTGCGATGACAAACCAAGGTATGCTTGGCTAAAGCCCCATTTCCTTGAAGAGGAGGGCTGTCAGCTGTGGAGGCTCGGGAGGTAAAAGCTACGCCCTCTCATTTATCACACCGCATTTATGAGCATTTAAGCCTTCGTGATCTCACCCTAGGTTGAAACCTCCTGCATCCAGCCTCCGCTAATGTGTATTTGGCAAGCTTTGTGGTTATAGTGATGCTTAATCTTAGATCCACCGTCATCCACTTAGCTTCAGGTATCTCTATTAGTCATTTGGGTCGCCTCTTCGAGGCCATGCACACCTGTTAGTGACTCAATGCTCACTCGAACGCCATATCTCACGAGGAGCACTTGTGGCTCAGGGCCTTTAGTGTCAAATCAAGGTCCGGGTTTGGGAAACGACTATAGGTCATTATCCCCAACGCGAGGAAACAAACCCGAGGGCATGAATACAATCTTTAAAAACTAACTAAAGGACTCCAAGACTTCAAGGAGTCTTCTTTAAATTTTCCTTTAATTTATATGGTTTACAACCATCCAACCCAATCGTTTTGAACAAAACCCAAAATCCAAAGAGAAATGTACTTTTCAACTCCCATCGCACTTCCTATTTCACGAAGAAAACCCATCCTCGTGTTCACCCTAGACCGCTGAGCATCGCAAAGAGCCTCGCCACGGCAAGCAGGACACACCTTAGACAAATTTTGTTGATTCATATAGCCTTACTCGTGGCACCTAACCAAATGGCGTTGTCGGTACGGATGGTGCCTAGCAAGTGAGAATTGTTAAACTTGATCCACATCACAAGGGCCGTGAATTCTCATTTCTTTTTTATTTTACCATTTTTCTCCAATTGCAGTTCACTGCAGGGGAATTTGAATTTTTATCCTACACATACTGTTTTTCCCCGTTTTATTTTACCTAACCTTAACCCTTTCGTAGTCTTGTTTTGCAGATTATTTCACTCATGGTGTACAGTTGTTTTATAGAAAGAAACACCAGTATATTATAAATCATGGGATCCATTGAATAAACAATTTGAGACTTGACTGTGATTACTGATCACTGAGGCAAGATGCACAGTATCGATAACCTGAGGCTAACCAGACACCCCAGGTGAGGCACTGCATTTACACTGAGAAGGTCAGAGACTTGTTACTGGCCCGACTTACATGAATGAACTCATATGCAGATTTGCGAAGCACATTAAGAGGGCATAACGATACGATATTCAGCAATCGATCGACCGCAAGATAAAGGTTAGCGGCGACGATAGGCGTAATATCGAATGAGGATCGATGTCCGCCGTCTCCCACTCAACCAACCGAAGAGTATCAAAACCAATCCATTCTGCCATCAAACGGAAAAACCCACCAAAATCCCAGAGAGACATCAACGAACCCGTCATAATCGTTATCGATTACGTGGATCGGTGAATATTTGCGATGGAATGGTCGCGCGGCAACTGCGCAAATGAGGATCGGAGCAACATAGCATGATTCTCACCTTATAGCAGATATTTGGTATCACTAAACCCAGAGGCATAATGAGACCCACTGGGTGGAGGCATCGGATCACCGCGCAGATGGAATTATGGTTTGCAACCACCCTGCTAGGATATGGCACCAGTAGTAAAAGGCTACACGAGGTCCGTGCAAAGACTAAAGTCCCTTCATGCATCAAACTATGCTTCAACTGCTAACCGGTCACCTGTGAGAGCACTGTCCAATTGCTCCCTCAATAAGGGATTTGATGGCTGAAGCAAATGTAGTGGGCTAAAATAGGCCACCCGCTGATGCCCAATATGGCAACACATATAATCCCAACTGAAGGAACCACCCAAACCTCTCTCCCGAAGCCTCAAATTCTCCAGCATATGTTCCCTCGTGGCACAACAAAGAAGAACCACTCCACCTCTTCTCCCTGAGTGCTTCATCCTAATTTGAGCAAGGTGGTGGGAAATTTCGTAGAGGAGCAGAAAGCCATCAATGCCCAATTGAATAAAAATGTTGAAAATGTGGAAGGCTCCTTGAACAAGAGAATATATGGGATTGGCGTAGCCTAAACTTAAAATTGATAACCCTCCGCCATCCATCACAAGATTGACCAACTGAAGAAGAAAAGTGTGAGCAAGGGAGATTCCCTTCCCAAACACCGCCCCAAAACCTAGGGAGTCCACATGAGATAGGCTCCCACCAGCAACCCCGCCCTGCTGACGGACGGCAAAAGCTGTCACTTTGAGAAATGGCAAACAAAGTTGATCAACCAAAGGCCTAAACCATCCCTAAAGAGACCAGAGAAGAAGAGGAAGTGGAGCCAGAGCACATATTCATTAAAGAAGATTCAATGAAGAGAAGCATGCCTCCTCCATTTCCCCAAGCACTAAGAGGCAAAAAGAAGGCTTCTAAGCAAGAAGGCATCCTGGAAGTGCTGAGTGATTCGTGCCACGGTAGGGTGATCCGGAATCAACAATATTTGTTTCCTATATCTCCCATCGCCGTAGTCAAGCCACCGCAAAGATAGCGCCAGGGTCGAACACTGGACGGGTTTTCATCCCACGAATGATTCGCAAGTAATGTTTGGAAACGGTGAGACTTTGTTCGGATTTTGGACTGCTAAAAATAGTGGGAGTTGACTGCTCAATGGATAAATCGAATAGCTTAACTGAGAGTGTGAAATGGTAACCTTAGCGCTTGGGTCACTAGCTAATAATAAAATGGGTTATTATGCCCTCGGTTATTTCCGCATTAGTGGCAATGATATATAATCAAAGCCAAACCGATCTTTGTTTAGCTATGAAACCTAACCCTAGAACCACTTATTTGAGTCCAATCAAATACTACATTCAATGTCCTAGCCATTTTGAAAACCTTAGCATTTAACCTCATTTCAATGGCTCAATGATTCATATATCATGCATCTACCATTAAGAATGCACTAACCTCAAAGCATGACAAGTATTTACCAAAGGAAAGACATTAAATGGTACAAACCCTAGTTTGGAAAAGTTTGGAACCATAAATGCAGTACCTGTATCATTAAAAGCATGAGGACACTGCCAAACCACCAACAACCAAGCTAGCAACCCTCCTCAAGGCTGAGGGCTTAGCTAAGCATCCTCAGTTGTCATCCTCAAGGTGTGTGCTCGCAGCCGAGAACGATAGAAAGAGGAGAGAAGAGAGCAAAAATAAAACCTAAAAACTAAAGCTGCGGGAAAGCTTTTATAAATGAAAAGTTAGGGTTACAAAGTTATATGTGGCTTATATACCTAACCCTAATGCGTGAAATGGCAAAATGCCTAAAATATGAAATTACAATAGGGACAAATGGTAATTAATCAAACGTGGTCGCTTGGGAGTCAAAAACATCAAAAACACAGGGCCGATTTCGGCCTATGCATGGAATTTCCTCGCTTAGCATAATAAAATTCTCGCTTAAGCTGTACGTAAATTTCATAGCATAATAAATTATAAGGCATAAGAAAATTCAAAATTTTCGCTATGCACGCAATTCTCGCTAAGCCAGCTTAAATTTTTGCAGCTTAGCTTGTACCTTGGCATAGCAAAAATTTCGCCAGGATTGCGAAATTTTCGCAATTTCGCCAGATTGCAAATTTCGCTATGATCATAAATTGGCTATGATCACAAATTTTCGCAATCCTGCGAAATTTTCGCGAATGCATAGCGAAATTCCCGGCTTTCCACCGCCGTCTTACTTTGCCACTGCATCTTCTTTTCATCAATTCCACTCCACATTTCTTCATTTTTTGGGTGATGATATCATCGCGACCCTCAACATTTAGCACCAACTCGACATCAAACTCAAATTATTGGTCGAGGCCTGCAACCTCGCAAAATTACCAAAAACAAACTCGAAATGGGATCGCTGGTACTAAGTGGACCCGCACATGTCAATTGGCTCAATCTATATGATTAAGGCGCAAAAAACACTAAAACCTATTCGGTCAGTGGCTCAAATAGCACTTCGGGCAACACCTAACTCACCGAGGCGTAAAGGTGAACATCCCACCGCTTGACATGATAAACAAAGTTCCGACCTATGCTAAATTTCTAAGGACCTGCGGCACACAAGAAAGGGTCAGGGCATTAACAAGAAGGCCTCCCGACCGAACAAGCCGCCTCCATCATCCAAAGGCAAAACCTCGTGAAATACAAAGATCCAGGATCACCCACCATCTCAGTCAACATTGGAGGGATCTGCATAGATAAGGCATTGCTGGATTTGGGAGCCGTTGTCAACCCGCCTTTACTCTGCATACAAGCGCTAGGCCTGGGGGAGTCAAGCCACCAACATCACTCTATCCTTAGCTGATCTATCAGTAAAAAATCCTAAGGGATAGTTGAGGATGTTTTGGTCAAGGTGGATAAATTTTACTATCCGGTGGATTTCGTGGTTCTCGATTAATGTAATCCCGGCGGGCAAGGGCACTAATCAAGTGCCCATTATATTGCAAACATTACTATGGCCACATCAAATGCCATTATCGCTTTTCCTAATGGGATCATGCAGTCACATTCAAGTAACATGACACCGGGATCAACATTTTCCACTGGAAAGCAACAAGCAAAAAACCAGCCACACGAGAGGAGCAAATCCGATGAAGCTCACTCGAGTGGTACATCGGGTAGAAGGCATGATATTAACAAACAGCAGGAAGAATTGATGGAGAACAATGAAGCAGTTAATGAAGAATCCACCATTCCTCCTGCAACAGTCAGCCCACTGCCACCAGAGACCAGATTGCCCAAAACAAGGGAGCTGAGCATGAAGGCACCTGCAGCACACACCACTGCATGCGTGGAGGAGCTTCTCCTCCTGGACCCTCCTTGAGATCCAATGGCTACACAACTGGGAGTGGTTCCGCAGAACCCTTGAGACCACTCCAAATTTTTGTCAAATTTTTACTTTATATTATTTTAAGTCTTAATTTTGGTTTTTAGTGGTGCCACTACTTTTACTCTATTTTTCAAATATTTTCGTATTTACAAGCTTATCTTATCACAATTTTGGTTTTGAATGTTAGCAGAGTTGCAAAGGCAGGAGAATCTCATTTTCCTCCTCAGACAGGCAAAGCAGGTGCACTGCTCAACTACGCCATTCCCTCTCGGGTTCAAACCGTTCGTTTCATCTTCTATTGGAGGTACCACAATATCCCTTTTGAAAAAAAGCTGATACCTTGTGAAATATACTGACATAGAAATATACCATACAGCTACATTTTTCACTTGTAACCATTTCGCTCATACTTTTTGTGGTTTCATTCTCTCTAAAAGTTGGAAAAACTGGAGCATTGCATGTTATCATGTTTTGTTAGCCTTAGTTCCATACTTATCTAATTTACTGGTCGCTTGAAGTCCCCCGGGTCTTCGCCTTCTCTTCCACCGAGAGCTAGCCACACACAGCAACATCGCTTTTCATTAATAGCAAAGAGTCATTCGAATTTCTTTTACTTAGCAAAACTAGCCTCAGCTTAGGTGACCACCTGTAGAATAGTTGCGTTCCCATAAAAGAAGACCAATATGTCTCAAAAGAAAAAGAAAAAGAAAAAGAAAAGAGTTTGTTAAAGCCACACGCTCTACCAAAACCCGAGCACTGGCCAGAGGGCTATACGGCGAGTTTCTAAAGTTCGGTGCCCCGAACTAACTCTGAATGGGAGCCACCGATTTAGTGCTTGCTACATGGGTGGATGGGGTGAGTTTAGCTTAGTTGTGTGTGCTGGAAATTCAAAATCACCTCGTAGTCCAAGAAGCCCGTAGAGTTTCAGTACGAGAGATCCTTGGCCATGCTCCAAACCTTAGTCAATGGGAGTCACTCCAAAGGGATCCTCGCTATACGGACTTCTGTGAGGTTGAATTCTCATTGCATCCTCGCATTACTTTGTGAATGGTATGAAATAAGAGTGGAATCGATTCTATTTGGTTGGTCACCCTCATGCATTAGCAGATTTGCCGAGGGGGAGTATAGCAACAGTTAGTTTATCGATGCAACCGATCCCTATAAACTTAGCACTTATGGAAGCTTCGTTGATTCTCAGGGTGAACATCATCAAAGAATTGATCCGTATGGCATGCGCCTCTCAAACTGATGGTCAGTGGCTCCAACTTGACATCAAGTTGAGCATTACCTATACCTACACATTTGCCTATATATACTTTTTCAAGAGGTTTTCACTTGCTAAGGACTAGCAATGTAGGCTTGGGGTGCATTAGTGATTAAAAACGTCTTTCGAGGCCTATTCATCGTAGGTTTTAGGCACTTTTAGGTACTGGATTCATTCCAAATAACCCAATTGGCATATCGATGTCCCATTGTTACACGCATTTCATAGTGTTTCGCAGTTTTGCTGTGCCAAACACTTCCATCTTCTTCGTGATCTGACCAGACAGCCAACATGATGAATCCAAGCCGAGTTCAAAGCCATATTGCAACTTAGAAGAACAGGAGCAGAAGAGAATGGAGAAGAACAGAGCAGAAAATTCAGCACTGCAGGCCAAAATCCGCACTATTTGTAATCGCACCTGGGTGCCAATTCTGGGCCACCGCCAACTTCATGTGTGCGAAACTCTCCTCCTTGTTGACTTTTTTTATTTTCTTTTCTCCTTTTTCCATTTTTTACCCTCTCGCTCTAATGCTTTCGGGAGGGCATAATGGTATTTACCCCTAAGAAAACTCTATATAAGCTCTAATGTTTATATCTGTAACTTTAACTTTCGAACTTTCGCTTAAGGAACATGTGAAAACTGTGTTCTCCCGCTTTTCTTTTCTTTCTTCCATTTCTTTAATTTTCTTTCATTTTCTGCAACTAAACATACTGGGTGATGACAAAACCAAGGTATGTTTCATAAAGCCCCATTTCCTTGAAGAGGAGGGTGCTGAAGTGAGGTTCGAGGTGCTTTCAAGGCCCTCTCATTTATCACACTCGCATTTATGAGCATTTAAGATCCCCGCATCTCACCCCTAGGTTGAAACCTCTCCTAGATCCAGCACCGCCAATGTGTATTTGGTAAGTTTGTGTTTAAAGGATGCTTAATCTTAGATCCACCTGTCCACTTAATAGTTCTTATTAGTTGTCAGAAGCTGCCTCTTTAAGGCCATATGCACACCGGTTAGGGACTTGAATGCTCACCGAATACATGTCTCAGGGAGTACTTAGGTTTAGGTTTTAGTGTCAAAATCAAGGTCCTGGGCTTTGGGAAACGACTATAGGTCATTATCCCCAACGGAGGAAACAAACCCGAGGGCATGAATACACCTTAAAAATCCAATCCAAAGGACCCAAGACTTCATGAGCCTTTTTTAAATTTTCCTTTAATTTATATGCGCTAAGCAACCATCCAACCTAATCGCTTTTTGAACAAACCCAAAATCCTCCAACCCCCTATCACACTCAACCTTCTTCACCGTCATCCTCCCGTTTGCATGTGCTTGCCCGGGGATGGAAAAATATCGAGCCTAAGGTCATATTTCCAAAGGCTCACCAGATCAATCCCATTCCAACAATCGATGATCATTGAAGTGGCCAAAATGCCTTCCCAGATGATTGACACATGGTTAGCCTCATCGCGACGGCTCGCATCAAGCACTACAAAATCCACTAGGCAGGAGAAATCGCCGACTCCAAATCAAAACATCCTCAATTGTCCCCTTGGTATTTCATGGACCTATCCGCAGACAAGGTGATAAATACCGGGCTTAAGTTCGCTCTAGCCCAAGCTGGGCCGGTACATGGAAAAAGGCGATATTTACACTTGCCCCCAAATCTAGCAATGCCTTTTCCACACAAGTGCCGCCATGTTCACGGAGATCAGTAGTGACACCCCGGATCTTTATATCACCGGAGTTCAACTCAATGATATACTCACTACCGGGTCAAAAAGGCCTTTTATCTGGCTACTACACGCTCTTTCACCGCAGATAGGTCCTTCAAAAAATTTTGTATACGTGGGACTTGCTTGATCATGACCAGAAGAGGGATGTTAACCTCACTCATCAGAGTACTTCTAAAATTTCGCCTGGGTTAATCGAATTTTTCCTTTTTCGAAGTGCCCGTGGGAAAGGAGGGTACACCAGGTTTCACCTCTTCCCCCGCTGTCGTTCCTCCTCGGTGGTTCGACCACGTGGGAGCTTTCGCTGCCCTGACCGCCGGGTCTCGGCCTCGTACCACTTCTCAAAGTTACTAACGCTTTTACTTCATCGATTCATGATTTGATCACTGGCAGAGCCTATCTCATGCATTCCCTTAGGGTTTTCGCTGTGTTCGGGAAGGAATTTCCTTTTCAGACTGCCGCTTGTTAGACAACCCGGAAATGGAACTTGCAAGTTGTCATATTTGTTGAGATCTCAATGCATGTCGCCTAATTTCTCGCTGAGTGAGCTCTACCTGCTTCAATTTTTATTAGTTCAACATTCAACACCTGCTCCTCCACAAAGGCAAAATCACTACCTTCTTAAATTCAGAATTGCCTGCTCAACAGGAGGAGAAGGTGGAGGTTGTTCCTCGTTTTGTCAGGTGGAGCTAACCGTCATTGCCTTGGGAGCATATGCAGGAGGTTTTTGCTTCCATTGATAGCTTGATGATTCCTCCAATCAGTTATAGGTGTTTCCATATGGAGCATTTAGAGGTGGCTTATTTTGACTCCAAGACATGGGCATGCTCGCATTAAGTCCCCTCACCTGGAGAAACTAATGGATTCGTGCTCCTCAGATGGCTACTGACTAACAATTAAAACAAGCCGGGTGAGAGCGCGTGCAATTCATTCACTCCGGCCGCGACTCTCATGCTGATTTCTCATTTCAAGCTCCTCCAACGTTTGAGTCAAAGTGGTCAATTTTGCTTTCATCTCCGTGTCTTTGGAAAGTGCATAAATGCCTCCCTTGTGTTGAAGGCCTCATTTTTTCAAATTTCTCGATTCTGGTCATCCCATGCTTTGAGGTTTCGCCACATAGTCTCGTCCATGGCTTCATCCTCACGTTCTTACTCGTAAAGTCCTCTACACATGGCTTCCAAAGAGTTGCTTCCATGACCGGACATACCATCATAGAAGTGATTCACAAGCATCCATGTATCAAACCCATGGTGTGGACATGCACTGATGGTCTCCATGAATCTCTCCCAACACTGATAAAATTTCTCATTATCGTAGGTCGAGTAAGTGTAAATTTGCCTCTTCAAACTGGTTGGGTCTTGGTCAGATCGAAATTTTCTTCAAAATCAGCTCTCAAGATCGCCCAATTTCTAATTGTTCTCACTGAATCGGAGCCAAATCTTGGCCTTGTCTTTAAGGTCAAAGGAATGCTTTCAGCTACAAGTCCATGTCGTGACACACCTTCTTTAAAAAAGTTTTGCAAACTTCCTCTAACTCCCTGACATGCGTATATGGAATTTCATTCTCCATTCCATGAAAAGCTGGGAAGTAGGCACCAGATAGTCTCACCGCCACATCATCGCCAGTGGTATGATGCAGGAAGGTGCACTTACTCAGAGGGTGTAATATGGTCCCCATTGACTTATATGTTGTAAAGATCTATCGGGGCCTCACACACTTGTTGCTCTTCGTGCAGAGGATCCATTTGCTCACTACGTACACCGACTTCACAACCTTGTTCAATCGTGTGCTAACTCTTTGCACCTACTCCGATATACCTCTATCCCAGTGATGCATAAACACCTGTGACACAAAAAGAGACAAAGCAAAGAGAAACAATAAGGCTTGCTAAAAAGATCAGTGTTAGTTGAAAAATAAAATGACTGTTATAAAAAAACTTGAAATTCTAAACGATGAAATTCAAAAAGGTTTGAAAGGTCACCAATACTTGTAATGAGGATTACAAGTACTCATCAACTCATCATCTGTAGTTTGGCACCATTCCCTGGCAACGACGCCATTTGATTCATGCCACAGTAGCTGTTATGAATCAACAAAATTTATAACCTAAATTACTCCTACTACCGTAGCGTAATCCATCGTAGTATAGCACTCCTCGGATCGAACACAGGATGAGTTTTCTTCAGATCAAATGATTTATAAGAGTTCAAATGGTGAATTTGTTATGGATTTAGGATTTGTTGTAAAAGTGTGTGGAGTCGATGTCGTGGGAAATTGAAAAATAAAACGAACAAACTAAAATAAAGTGTAAAAAGAAATCCTTAAAGTGTCGGGTCATTAGGTCAGGCTGGATAGGTTACAAGAGGTCCTCTGTTCATTTCTCAAGGCTGTGGAGATGACCTATAGTCAATTCCTAAACCGGATCTTCATTTAACTTTAAAAAACTAAACCCTAATAATTTTCCTTTTGATAGAAAGCATTTATTTAGCATTTATGGTTCCTACAGTGAAAATCTATCACCTTGACCCATCTTACAATGATTCGTAAAGGGAAACTAATGAATCTTAGTGGATATAATAATAATCATCCACTGAACCCTAAAAGATTACCAAGTATTGATCAATGAGGATGCATCTACAAAGGAAAATATAACCCCTTAACCTACCTCCATGGCTCAGAATAGTAACTGACGGATATCGTATCTAAAGCCAAGAATACCACCGAACCCTAAAAGTCGGCTAAGACACAAAGAAAGTACATCAAAGAGCTTTAAACCTAGAGTTGCAAATTTAGGAACCAAAATGTCAAAACCTGCTACGTGAAAAACATGAGAACAAAATGCAAACCTTACTTCCCAAGCCTAGCAACCCTCTTCTTCAAGGTTTAGAGGCTTTAGCCAAACATCCTTTGAGTTGTCATCCCAAAGGGTGTGTTTGGTTGCCTAGAAAGTGAGAGAAAGAGGAGAGAGAAAAGAGAAAATGAGGGCAAAACAAAATCTGTGAATCGAGAATGCTTTCAAATTAAAGAATACAAAATGTCTACAAATGGCTTATATAGCCTTACAAACAGGTGAAAATACCAATCTAACCTAACTAGTATAATTACAATGAGGGTAGAAAGGAGAAAAACAAAAAACGGGGTCATTTGAAGAGCTGAAATTTTCGCTAAAAGCAGAAAATTTCGCTACATAGCGAAATTTCGCTATGTAGTGAATTTTCCAGCTTGTAGAGAAATTCCTTCCTCCCTGCTCATCGCTATCACTGATTGCTCCCCGTCGTTACTATTCACGCCAAGACATCTGCATTTCTTCGCTTTGATATTCTTCATTCCGCCATCAAATTCGGATAGAAACCATGAAATTGATAAATCAACCTAATTTATTATGATTGATCGACACAACGATTCGCTTCCACCCCGCAAAAATTACAAAAACAACCCTGTAATGCAACCCAAGTACAATAAGGACCCGAACATGTCAATTGGGTTAATTATAACAATTAGTACACAAAAAGCGCTCAAAACCTATTAAAAATAGGGTTCAAAATAGCACTTTTTGGGCACTAATCACCCAGTTTACATGTTAAGGACCTAGCAAGGCTATTAACCAATTTTTGTGCAAGTTTTGTTGTTTTCAAGGGATATATATCTCAAATGTGGGAATTGAGCTCAAAGTACAGTTAACACAGCTTATAGCTCGTGAGCTTCGTATAAAGAAGAAGGTATATAACCTTATCGACTCTCAAGGGCTGCGAATTTTGCAACCCCGAGAAATGTCTCGCTTACATCTGAATTTTGAGCTGTTTTTCCCACTTTCTCCCTATATATTAATAGTGTTTTTTATTTGTATCTTTTCGTAAATCAGGAGCTAACTTCGTTGTAATGTAATACCCTTATAGCTGATTCTGTAATGAGTTTTTTCATTATTGAATTTTTTTTTTTTTGGAAGCTTATAGCAGAAGCTCCCGTTTCTATCAGTTTCTTCCATTTTCTTTCTCTTTTTCTCACTAGCCAAACATCCTCTGAGGTTTATTTCAGAGGATGATTGGCTAAATTTCCTCCCTCCTTGAAGTAAATGGGCATTAGGTAAAGGAACCTATGGAAAAACAAGGGTTTTCAAGTTTTTAAAGCAGGTATTCATTGTCATTAATGGTTCTTTCCTTCAACTCTAGGTTTCGTTCCTTCCGTCACCTGAATGGCTGTTTGTAAGCTCGTGCTCATTGATACTTACTAACTAGTGATGTCCGGGCTGGCTTATCACCTATGAACCATTGGAAGGTGAGTCAAGGAGACATGCTTTTACTGACTGAGATCATTAATGGGAAGGAAATTCTATTTCAAGGATATTTAATAAGGGTCAGTTTTTATACCTAAATGAAGAATCGATTCGGGAGATAACTATATGTTATCCTACCTAATGCAAGGAAAAGAAAAGGAAAACCCCTCATTTACCTAAGGAACCTAAGCTTAGTGACTTGATACTTCAAGGGACTTCTTTCTATATTTTAATCCATTTTATTTTCAATTTTAACCATTAAAACCAACTCTTTTTATCACAACCCCAATATCCAAAACGAAATCACTAGTATAAGCTTCAATCACAAATATTTCACGAAGAAAACCTTATACGTGATAACTAACCACTATACTATAGTAGCTATGCTACGCTAGTATGAGCTATTAGGTTATAAATTTTATTGATTAATACCCTAACGGGCAACGAATCAAATGGCGCCGTTGCCGGGGATGGTGCCTTAGTGCAAATGACAATGT
The DNA here is from genome assembly GCA_016808115.1 of Tetrastigma voinierianum. NCBI lineage: Eukaryota > Viridiplantae > Streptophyta > Magnoliopsida > Vitales > Vitaceae > Tetrastigma > Tetrastigma voinierianum. The sequence goes on from JAEQBH010000497.1 coordinate 73,843, forward strand.
ATAGAACACTTATGATCCTCATCACAAGCTCTAGTGAATTTTTTTTTCTCTTATCATTCTTTCTAGCAGTTAACTATTAGTTTGCTTAATTTCATGTCACTGTTATATATTTTTTAGCTAACATTAATCCGTTTTGGTAGAATTGTTTTTTATTTTTATTTTTTTCTCTTTGGTGTTGTCCTGTTTTTCCTATAGGAGTTTATGTCTAAAGGTTTTAGAAATTCGGCGTGCATTAGTCAAAGCAGATTCCATAGGAATCATATTCTGAATTGAGCCTTAATTTAAACCCAATTGAACCTCCACTTGAAGAACAACAGAGTCAGCAGGGAGTGGAAAGGAATCCCAAGGCATTTAGATCCATGAGGGACCACATACAGCCTCCTTAGATGAGCATCTTCCTACATACATGCCTCCAATCGAAAGCAGTATGGTCATTAGCCTCACTGTGGCCACTCCTTCCAACTTTTCACGGCATGGAGAGTGAGAACCCTTATTCACACATAAGGGAGTTTGAAGAGGTCCAAACACCTTTCAAGGAGGAGATCACATCGTGGGATTTAATGAGGCTTAAGCTTTTTCCTTTCACATTGAAGGATAAATAAAAATTTTGGCTTAACTCCTTAAGGCTAAGGAGCATTCGAAACTGGACTGAAATGAAGGCTGAATTTTTGAAGAAATTCTTCCCCACTAAAAAAAAATAGCTTGAAAAGGAAAATTTCCAACTTCTCAGCCAATGAAAATGAAAAATTCTATGCATGCTGGGAGAGATATATGGAAGCACTTAATGCTTGTCCTCACCATGGGTTTGACACATGGCTGTTTGTTAGCTATTTTTATGATGATATTTCTCCTGCTATGAAGCAACTGCTAGAGACTATGTGTGGAGGAGACTTCATAAGCAAAAATCCAGAGGAAGCTTTGGATTTTCTGAGTCATGTAGCTGAAGCATCAAAAGGTTGGGATGAGCCTAACCCAAGGGAGATGGAAAGAATGAGACCTCAATCTAGTACAAGGGGTGGCAAGTACTCTTCCTAAGACATGGACATGCCAAAGTTTCAAACTCTTAGTTGTATAAGTTAGAAGAACTAAACGGTAAAACCGTACGAGGTATGTGCGCGGATCGAGATTCTGTGCCAAATAAGTCATGTTTTATTTATCAGTTCACTTAGCATCTGGGAGAGCAATGTCCAACTATTCAAGTAATGAGGGAAATGTTTATGGAGTAAGCAAATGTTGTTGGTCAAATTAAACCATTAACTAATGCACCATATGGCAACACTTACAACCCTAGTTGGAGAAATCACCCTAATCTCTCATGGAAGCCAAAACCCCCACAGTATGCACAACCTGCTCCTCCACAGTAATCATCAACATCTCAGCCATCGCAACCATAGTCAACTTCTCCAGTTGAGCAAGCCATTCTAAACTTAAGCAAAGTGGTAGGAGATTTTATGGGAGAGCAGAAGACAGTGAATGTCCAGTTAATCAGAGACTTGACACTGTGGAAAGCACTTTGAATAAGAGGATGGATGGGTTCCAGAAAGAAATTGCCCAGAAAATTGACAACTTGCAGTATTCCATCTCTAGGCTCTCCAATCAACATCAAGTGCAAGAAAAAAGGAAATTTCCCTCACAAACTCAACAAAACCCCAGGGGAGTTCACGAAATAGTTGACTCTGGTGAAACTGCTCCTCAAATGGATAAAGTGAAACCAGTTATCATCTTGAGAAGTGGTAAAAAAAGTCGAGCAACTTATGCTTAAACCACTTGATGAAGCTAAAGAAGGGCAAGATGAGGAGCCGGAAAGAATAATGATAAAAGAAGATATGATGAAAAAGAGCATGCCTCTACCATTCCCTCAAGGACTTAAAGGAAAAAAAAGGAGTGAACAACCAAAATGAGATTTTCGAAGTGCTGAGGCAGGTGAAAGTCAACATTCCCCTTTTAGACATGATTAAGTAAGTTCCAACGTATGCCTAGTTTTTAAAAGACTTGTGCACAGTGAAAAGAGGGTTGAATGTGAACAAAAAGGCTTGATGTATCAGGTAAGTGTCACTATCCAAAGGTAAGACCCTAGCCAAGTACAAAGACCTGTAAGGCCCTACTATTTCGTTGAATATCGAGGAACTTATGTGGAAAAGGCATTATTAGATTTAGGAGCCAGTGTCAACCTTTTACCTTACTCAGTTTACAATTAGCTGGGACTAGCAGAATTGAACCCACCACTACCACCTTGTCTTTAGCAGATAGGTCAATGAAAATTCCTAAGGGCACTGTTGAAGATGTTTTGATGCAGGTGGACAAATTCTACTACCCAGTGGACTTTGTTGTCCTTGATACCGAGCTAGTAGCTGTGAGAGCCAATTATGTGCCCATCATACTTAGGAGGCCATTCTTGGCTACTTCAAATGCAATCATCAACTATCGGAATGGGGTTATGCAACTCATATTTGTCAATATGACACTGGAAATCAACATATTTCATCTAAGCAAAAAGAATATTCACTTAGAGGAAGAAGGTCCAGAAGAGGTGTGGCCTGACGACACCATCATGGGAAGAATAGCAGAGTGCAAAGAACACAAAAAGTGCACTGGAAAGAGGAATTAGCAGAGTTTCTTGAAAAATTGAATGAACCCTCATATTTATGTGCTGCTTTTTATCATTGGAGAAGGAAAGAAGAAATTATCCCCTTATTGACTGAGGAAGACAGTAGAAAGGAATCAAAGAAAGAGCACTAAAAGCTTGATCCTGCCTCCTCCCCACATAATCAAAATACATACTTGTGGTATGGTATCGATGCCTTATAGTTACTTCTTCATCTCTCAACGCCCTCACAGAAGACACCCACTGAACCTCCTACAAAGGCAAACAAACCACGGATGGAAAATCCTGATTTAAAAGGAATTAGCCCTTGGTTTGCACTCATCACATTTACATGGGAGGAGGAAGCCAAAACCAAGGCGATTAAACCACAAAGACGATCAATCCCACACGCAAGAGGTAAAGTGTGCACTAAAAGTTCTGGGGTCTGTCAGAGGGTCTAAGATTATCTACCCCATTTCCCGTATAAATCCCCGGGTGAGTCCTAATTAGGTCAGACCCAAAAAGTCAGTGACTCACAGCAAAACGAGAAGGGAGAAGATATGCCTACACGCCTTACCACAGGTTGGAGGGTATGAATAGACTATAAGAGGACTAAATGTAGTGACAAGGAAGGACAATTTTCCATTGCCCTTCGTTGATAAACTTCTAGAGAGAATTTTCGGGCACCCATTTTATTGTTTTCTAGATGGCCATTCCGGATATTTTTAAATAGAAATTGTTGTGGAGAACCAGGAGAAGACCACCTTCACTTTCCCCTTTGGAACTTATGCCTACAGGAGAATGCCTTTTTGCCTCTACAATGCACCTGCCACATTCCAAAGGTGTATTCTCAATATTTTCAGTGATATGGTGGAACGCATAATGGAAGTGTACATGGATGACATCACCATATATGGAGGTAACAGGAGGCCCGTCAACCTGAGACTCGTTCATAGAGATGCATTGAAAAACTTGGTGCTTAATCGAGAAGTTCCATTTTATGGTAAATCAAGGAATTATCCTTGACATGTCATCTCCAATGTGCGGTATCAAGTTGATAAAGCTAAGGTCGAGCTTATTTATGTTACCATCTCCCCACAAATGTCAAAGCAAAGGAGGCAAAATTTCCTCGCCATGTCGCTTCAGGAGGTTTATTAACGATTTTTCAAAATGCAAACCCCTCCCGTGAGTCGCAAGGATACTGCACTTTTCGGGATTAGTTGTATTGGAAAGAGTCTCAGAGCTCCAAATTACACCCCGACTACCGAACCTATAAAGCCGAGCACCTTAACTGAAACTACCAAGTGATGTGTGATACCAATGATTTTTCCACAGGCGCTTCAAGGTAGAGAAGATGGAAAGCCCTATGTGGTTTATTATGCAAGAAAAAATCTGAATGAAGCGCAGAGAAATTACACAACCACATAATAGGAACTGCTAGCAATGGTCTATGCCTTGGACAAATTTAGATCATACTTGGTGGGGTCATTCATTGTTATATTTATTGCACCACTGGCCATGTACCTTTCGACTAAGCAAGATAAGCAAAGCAAGACTTATCGTGCTCTCCCACTCCAGAATTCAATTTAGATCAAAGAAAAGAAAGGGAGGGAGGATGTAGTTTCATGACTCCCATGGGCCCTCCCATTAATGACATTTCTGAATTTCCTAAGGAGTCATCACATTTCAGAGCATGCCCTGCATGCTCATATTACTAATTACTTAGCAACAGGGGAGGTCCCAGTTGAATGGAAAGCACAGGACAAGAAATACTTCTTTGCCAAAATTCATTCCTTTTATTGGAATGAGCCATTTTTGTTCAAATACTGTGCAGATCAAATCATTAGAAGGTGTGTGCCTGAAGAAGAACAACAGGGGATTCTCAATCACTGCCATGAAAATGCCTATGGAGGTCATTTTGCTTCACAAAAGACATCTATGACGGTCCTACAATCCAGTTTCAACTGGCCAACTCTCTTCAAAGATGCTCATGCTATGTGCCGAACTTGTGATCGATGCTAAAGACTTGGGAAGCTTACTCACCGTAATATGATGCCCTTGAACCCAATTCTGGTAGTAGATTTATTTGATGTTTGGGTCATTGACTTCATGGGGCCTTTCCCTACGTCTTTTGGTTATTCCTATATCTTGGTGGGGGTTGATTATGTGTCCAAGTGGGTTGAGGCAATTCATTGCAAAACAAATGATCACAGGGTGATGCTTAAAATTTTAAAGGAAAATGTCTTCTCAGTTTGGGGTGCTTGAAAGCCATAATGCGTGATGGAGTACCATTTGCAACAAACCCTTAGGAGACCCTCTAATATGGGGGTGAAACACAAAGTGGCCACTCCTTACCATCCTCAAACCAGTGGACAAGTTGAGCTAGCTAACAAAGAGATTAAGACCATCTTGATGAAGGTGGTGAATTCAAATATAAAAGATTGGTCCCTCAAGCTGCTAGACTCACAGTGGGCATATAGAACAACTTTCAAGACCATTCTTAGGATGTCCCCATATCTACTAGTATATGGAAAAGCATGACACCTCCATGTGGAAATTGAATACAAGGCATGATGAGCAATTAAAAAACTGAATTTGGATTTGGGGAGAGCCAACCTCAAGAGGTTTCTTGACCTTAATGAGTTAGAGGAGCTAAGGAACGATACTTATCTAAATTCTAAAATTGCCAAAGAAAGATCGAAGAAATGGCCTGATCAGATGGTGGCTTGGAAAATTTTCTAAAAAGGAGATGAAGTCCTGCTCTATGATTCTAAGCTTCATATCTTTCCGGGAAGACTCAAGTCGAGGTGGATTGGTCCCTTCACCATTCATCAAGTATATCCTAATGGAGGTGTTCTCTCAATTCAAATGAGAGCGAACTTTTCAAGAGTGAATGGCCCACGCCTTAAGCCTTATGCATTCCCACGAAACACGAGGGCGCCCTCCTTGAGCCTCAAATATGAAAAAAAGTGGGTGGGTGGACTTAGTCTCCCCTCGGACGGTAAGTACCTTCTTATTTTTTTATTTTAGTATTCAAATTTCTTTAATTTTTCTATTTTAATTTGATTTTATTTGTAGCTCATTTTTCCTTTTATTTTGTTTTTTATTTGAATTTTTTTTTGTTCATTCTTGCAGGGATCTGCTATTTTTCTGAAGCATGGAAAAATTGTGCAAGTCCAAAATCTTACAGTAGCAAATTTCCTAAAAGCCCAATAAATTTCGCAAGGGTTGCGGAAATTCGCAACCCTCTCCAAGCCAGTTTCGCAACCTTCTTTGCTCCATTTCCTAAACCTACAAAGTTGTGCCTAACATTTCCAAAGCCTTGTGAATTTGTGTTAGAGTTCAATTCCATCTTTCATTTCTAACACCCGACCAGGACATTTTGATCCTCGCCTCCTCCACGCACCCGTCGAATGTGAAACCTTAAATAGGCCACCACCCTTCTCTTTGTACATCTCACACATCTTCCCTACAAAACCCCTATGAAACCTCATCCTCCCTTGCGAACCCTCGTCCTCTCCTGAAACCCTCCCCCTTCAGCTTATAGTCATGGTTAGAACCCGAGGAGGGCATAGCTGATTAGTACCCAAATAGTGCAATTTCGAGCCTTGTTTATAGCAGGTTTTATGCACTTTTTGTGTACTAATCGACTTCAATAACTCAATTGATACATTGGGTCCCAGCTTTAGTTTTGATCACATTTTGTAGATATTTTTAATAGTTTTGCAGGTCAAATGCCTTATAATTCCTTAATTCGATTCAAACACGATGAACCCGAGCCGAATTCGAAGATGCATGATCAAACCAGAGGAAATTTGGAGCAAAAATACTGAAGAGAAGGAGCTCAGTATTAATTTTGCAGGGTTGCGAAAGTTTGCAACCTAAAAATTTCGCAAGTTATGAAATTTCGCAACTTGCGAAATTTCGCAGGTTGCCAATTTTCGCAACCTGCGAACACTACTCACCTATGTGCCTGTTGACTACTTTTTGACCCGCCTTTTGGTGGTTTTATACAAGTTTGCCCTCATGTAATTTTGGTTATGTAAAACATTGTTGTAATTTCGCCTATCTTGAGCACCTATAAACCGGTCACACGCGTAATCAAATCAACTTTTTTCACTCCATCAATGTCGAGGAAATTTGTACAGCTTCCTCTCCCTCTGTTGTTGGTGATTTTCTCTTCTTCTCCCTTCACTTTCTTGCACTTTCTTGGAAGCCAAACACCCCTTGATGATGACAAATCAAGGGATGCTTCGGCTAAACCCCCTTTGATCAGCGAAGGGGGAAGGCCACTAAGTCTTGATTTTGAGCTTAAACTGCATGTTCTCATGCTTTCTTCATGTATGCATTTAAGGGTATTTGTGCTCACCTTCTCACCTTAGGTTAAAATCTCCCTAGGCATGCTCTCTAATGTGTGTTGGCAAGCTTTTTTGTGTGTTAAAGTGGATAACTTTCACTGATCCCGATGCCCGGTTAGTTGTCTCTTATTAGTTATTGTAGAAGTGCGTTTTGAATATGTTTTCAACGTTAGGGACATTTATGCCTAATCAAATGCCATCTTTGAGGAAAACTCTTGGGGTCTAGGTTTTAAAGCTAAAAATGAAGATAGGTTCGGGGAAATGACTATATGTCATGCTCCCAGCCTTGAGGATAATGAGGCAGCGCATGTCGATTAACTGGGAACCACAAGCGGTGGCAGAGACTGAGGAGTTCTCTTAACTTTTGCCCGATTATTTCGGTTTTCAGCCATTCACACACACTATTTTTCACAAACCCTTTAAATCTGACGAGAAAACACCATTTTCAATGCACTGTAACTCTTCTCTCTGAGAAAACCCATCCACTGTGTTAAACCTAAAATATCTTGCGATAGCTTTCTTGTGGTAGTAGGAATCTTTAGGTTATAAGAATTTTGTTGATTAGAACACACATGGCTTTAAAACAAAATCAAATGGTGTCGTTTCTTGGGGGATGGTGCCATAGTGAAGAAAAGCGACAAACTTGATTCCATCACAAGTTTTGGTGCATTCTCATTTCTTTTTTATATTACCATTTTTCCACTAACTGCGGTTATTTTGTAGGGAATTTGAAAAATTTCCTCTGAGGGAGTTTGAAAGCCTCCTTTGTGTGGCTTGTTACCCCCTGTTTTGATTTTAGCTAACCATAACCTTTTTGTTAGTCTTGTTTTTGTTGGTTTCTTGCTTGTGGTGTGTTCATAGCAGCTTATGCAGTGGGACAGGAACACTGCAGGTAGATTGGAAAGGCTAGGTGTTCAGTGAGCGAGTACGTAGTTAGCACTTTGCAATCGAGATGGAGACCCCACACGAAGCGGCGAGGCAACCCGGGGTTCATCGTAAACCCAATGCATATAGATCAATGAGGAATCACATTCACCCACCAAGGGTGAGTTCACCCTCATGCATCATACCCCCTCCAAAGGATGTAGCAGTGAGACCTTATTTGGTGCCCCTGCTCCCGACTTTTCATGGTATGGAAAACGAAAATCCATACACACATATTCGGGATTTCGAGGAGGTTTGCACTATTTTCAAGGAGGGTGCATTTGATATGGACTTGTCAGTGAAAGCCTTCCGCTGACCCTCAGGCAAAGCCAAAAGTTTGGCTTAGTCACTAAGGCCAAGGACCATCGGGAATTGGGGTGAGGTTGCTGACGGAATTTTGAAGAAGTTCTTGGTGCCCACATAAGACCAACAATTTGAAGAGGAAGATCTACACCTTTGCGGCTTCATGTGAGTAGAAAGATTCTCGATCTTCGGGAAAGGTATCTTGAAACCATCAATGCATGCCCACACCATGGCTTCAATACGTGGATGTTGGTCAACCATTTTTATGATGGAATGTTCTCTTCCATGAAACAACTCTTGGAAACCATGTGTGGGGGAAACTTCCTCAACAAAAATCCAAATGAAGACATGGAATTCCTCAACTATGTTGTTGAGACCTCCAAAGCTTGGGATGAACCAAATCGGGAAGCCCCGGCCGACATAGGTCCACCCCAGTGAACCAAAGGGGAACTTTTTTCACTCATCGAGGAGGAAATGGAAATGAAAGCAAGCTATCTTCTTTGACTAGAAGATTAGAAGAACTAGGTACAAAAGTCAGCATGGAGTATGAGGTAGCCGAGCCTCCTGTGCCTCTCCAACTATGTTTTAATTGCGATCACTGGTCACCAAGGGTCCTTTGTCCAATTGCTCCTCGATTATGAATTTGATGCTGACAATGAGCATAGTGGATCAAAGTGGGCACCTAATAAGTGCTCCATATGGGAATACCTACAATCCAAATTGGAGGAACCATCTTGATTTATCATGGAAGCCAAAACCCCTAGCTTTTACTCCCACAAGTTCACAACAGCAACAAACCCCACCCTCGTCACCTGTAGAGCAAGCCATTGTGAATTTGAGCAAGGTAATTAGATTGATTCGTTGAAAGAACATAAGGCAGTGAATGCTCGAGACCACCTAAAAAATCGGCTTATTTGGAGGCACTCTCCAACAAGATTAGATGACTTGCGGTACTTTCGGTCTCGAGGTTGACTAACCGGCGCGAGATGAAAGAAAAGGAAAATTTCCACTCTCATGACCAAACCCGAGGTTACATGAAGAAACTCTTTCCGGTGACCGAATTCCAAATTGAATGAGATCAAGGCAATCATCACACTGAGGAGTAGCAAAGAGCTTACAAAACCATCACCAAAGGCAATAGACCCAGGACAGGAAGCTATTGATATTGAACTAGAGGAGGTGGTGATCAAGTAGACTGTTGAGAAAAATAAGCCATCCCCACCTTTCCCTCAATCATTAAAAACTAAAAAGAAGGCCATTGTCCATTTGAAATTTTAGAAGTGTTGAGGCAAGTAAAAATTCGACATTCCTACTTGACATGATCAAGCAAGTCCTACTTATGAAAAATTTCTAAAGGACTTGTGCATAGTCAAAAAGGGGTTGAGCATTGTGAAAGCCTTCTTTGGCCAGACAAGTCAGGGTGCCATTATCGATGCAGACTCAGTGAAATATAAAAAGATCCAGGGATTTGTCCAACCATCTCGATCAATATAGGAGGCACTTGCGTGGAGAAAGCACTGTTAGATTTGGGAGCAAGTGTGAATCTACTCTCCTATTCGATGTATAGGCAGCTCGGGTTGGGGGAGCTAAAGCCCACCTCCATCACACTTTCTCTTGCTGATAGGTCGATCAAGATACCAAAGGGGACAGTGGAGGATGTCTTCATTCAAGTGGACAAATTTTACTATCCCGGTAGATTTGTTGTTCTCAACCTGAGAACCAGCGGCGGCGGGGGCCAGTATGTACCTATCATCTTGGGAGACCATTCTTGGCCTCCTCTAATGCAATTATCAAGCTGCGGGGAATGGTGTCGTCTGACTTCGCCTTTGGAAACATGACTCTAGAGCTCAACATCTTCCACTAAGTAAAAAGCACATGCAGCAGGTGGAAGATGTTCCACGGAAAAAACATCATCATTGACACCATCACGGAACCGGGCGATTAGCAGGGGTATGCTAGATATCTTAAATGAAAGTTGAGCGAGTGCGAGAGGAGCGGGGAGGAAGACGACATGAAATCAGGTGCGGGGACATTGGGCTTGAGAAATGAAATTTTGCCGTTGGTGATCAGAGAGGAAATCAGTGAGCCCCAGAAAATAGATCTAAAGCCTTTGCCTGTGGAACTGAAGTATGCTTACTTGGAAGACCATGAGCAGTGTCTAGTGGTCATTTTAGCCTTGCTTTCAGTGATTTGTAGTAGCGGGAGGGTAACGCTTGCAAGTCCTCAAACAGAACAAGAAAGCCCTTGGGTGGAGAATTTCCGATTTGAAGGGCATTAGCCCAGCAGTTTGCACCCACCACATCTACTTAGAGGAGGAGGCAAAGTCAGTGAGGCAACCACAAGAAGGCTGAACCCACATATGCAAGAAGTGGTTAGAGCATAAGTCTTAAAGTTCTTTGTAGTGGCGTCATTTACCGAAAATGTGGAACGACGCGGGTGAGGTCAACCGGGTAGTACCTAAGAAATCTGGGGTAACCACGGTGCATAATGAAAAAGAATAGGAGATACCCACATGCCTTACTACAGGGTGGAGGGTATGCATTGATTATCGCAGGTTAAATGAAGTAACACGAAAATATCACTTTCCTCTTCCATTCATGGACCAATTGCTTGAGAGGATTTCTAGCTACCCCTTCTATTGTTTCCTGGATGGCTATTCAAGATATTTCCAAATTGTGATCGCTGTAGAGGATCATGAAAAGACAACTTTCACCTGTCCATTTGGCACATATGCATACGGGGGAGATACCGCTTGGCGCTGTAATGCCCGCGCCACATTTCAACGATGTATGCTCGGCATTTTCGATTGATTTGGTAGAGCATTATGGAGGAGGTTTTACATGTAGACGATAATGCAGGTCTATGGAGAAGAGAATTTTGAGAGTGCCTAGTCAGCACGGAAACCATCACTTACGAGGTGCATAGAGAAAAACCTAGTATTGAATTGGGAGAAATGCCATGTTATGGTCAGCCAAGGCATTGTATTGGGGCATTGTTTGCCTTTTTCTATATAAACTAAAACCCCTCAAATTAACATAGTTACAAGAGCCTTACACTTCTCTTGCATCCATGTCACTTTGGATAAGTTTTCTTGATAAAATAGTTTTCTCTTAATGTTCATGATTTAAAAAAATAAGGGTCGAGTTTATGACCTTTACAAGTGCACAGGTCATAGTAGTAAGAAGCTGAATGTAAGTCAGGTATAATTCCACAGGGTGGCATGAATTAAGATCAACTACTGACTACTAAAATTCCATACTATTTGAATTTAAGACATCCTTAGTGAAAGTTTTATCTAAACAACAAAAATTAAAAGATCTATATACTATTGAATATTGTCAAACTAGGCTAAAACAAGTAAATTAGTAAAAATAAATTGTATCGATCGAATGGATTGAATCGGTTTCTGTGGCTTGAAAACTATCGAGTGAAATACAATGAAGCGATTCGACACTAAAGTACATTGCTCACGTTATGTATGGATGCGGTTTTGTCCCGAAGATTTCCTAATTGTTGGAGTGGTTTCTCCTCCTTCCTGGGTTAGATATCCTTGCTTCTCTGAAGGCGAGATCGACCGACTACGCGTATTCCCAGTCTCTTCGCGAAGATCGTATTTTCTCTCTCAATACTTCACACCCATTTCCTATTGACAACAGACCTTCTGCGTTTCCTTCTCAGGATTTTCGCAAAGTTTCTACCACTTAATTGGTGGCTCAACCTCCGGATCTATGGGTTAGATCCCTTTCCTTGATTAGATCTAGCTAACACGGGTTGAGACACCTTTAGATTAAGGGTGAACTCTCACGATTATTTATATATTGTTAAATACACCTCAACTTCAATTATGGCGAATAAGGATTGTCGAAATGAACTCGAGCTCGGCGGGTTCATCAATGGTAGTCGAACACATACCCGAAAAGAATGCACTGGCTCTCGGGAATCTCGGGTCTACGTGTCAGAGGGCATCACGGATATCGAGCAAGATACATTCCCTCAAGCGGTATTGGTACTACTATTGGGAACTTAACAGGTGAATACGACACCAAAAAATAAGTAAAATCGAGCCCCGAGTGGTTCTCCATATTTGTGCGAAAAGGCGTAACTAAATGTAAATCAAATCCGGCGAGCGCTTCTACGATTCTTGCGTTGCGAATTAGAAATGAACTACTTAGATCACGTACAACCCTTTGTAATTGCAATAAAAGCGAAAAATGAATTCAGAATTTGTCTAGATTTCATAAATTTTTTAGAGCGTAATACTAAGAAAATGCTGAGAAATAAAAATCCATTTCTACTAGATCTGCATAGTTCCACTTGATTCAAAATCCATAAAAAGAAATAAACTAAAAGTAAAGAAAGAAATAAAAATCACACTCTAAACTATACAGCGAGTTCCTCTCCTTTCCCTTTTACGAGGTAGTGACAGCTAACTTTACTATTCTAAAAGCTTGTCTATTTAAGCTACATGCAAAAAGGAATTGGGCCGAATCACAAAATCTCGGTGAATTTCGAAGAAAAAGCGAAGCTCAGCGTTGATAATCGGCGACTTCAAGTTGATGTTTCGACATGAGATTTCCCTTGATTGCCGGTTCGATCGCGACTTGTTGCTTACGGTGTTGCGAACTAGTTTTCTTACGCTGCCCCGGATCAATGGTCGCGACATCGTTTGTAGTCATGACCTCATTTGTTCAGTGTTTCTTAGTGTTGATGTGCGACCTCGGTTATGTCGCGACATGTTCGCCTTTCTCTTCTTCCGGCTTACGAGTTGCGACAGCGGTTACAGGTTCGACCACCTTTTTTGTTTATTATGATGATTTCAGGTTGTGACTTTGATTTCTTGGTCGCGATTGTGTTGGTGGTCTTCTGCCTTCACAGGTTTCGATTTTATGTCGCGACCTCATGGTGATGTCGCGACCTCTTTTGCTGCCCATTTCTTTTTCTTCTGGTCGCAACCTCAGTTCTTTGTTGCAACCAATTTCCTCCTTTCCTCTTTCCTTTAGGTCACGACCTCAAGTTGATGTCGCGACTTGGATTTCTTACCTTAGCTCTTCTTCAGGTCGCGACCTAAATGAGTGGTCGTGACATCGTTTGCGGTCTTTGATCATTAAATGGTAACAGTTTCCTTGTTAAGACTTTGTTTGGCTTCTTTCCAGGTTGCGACCTCATTTTCGGTTCTTAAACTTTTAATGTGGTTGCAACTTCACTTTTTCTGTTGAGACTCCAGTTCCTGTTTTTATGTCGCGACCTCAAATGGAGCCCTTCATCAAAAACTAGTTGCAACTTCGTTTACTTGCGAAGACCTCTCGTGTGGCTTTCATTGACGGATCCACGTCGCGACATTGGAGTGATGTCGCGACCTCAGTTGGGTTCAGTTGGTGTCGCGACATCAGAGTGATGTCGTGACATGGATTTCTTCTTTTGGATATTTCCTTTAATCCCGACCACATTTCCTTTGTGCTGACTTCTTTCTTGAATGCTGACTTACACCGCTTTTAGGACTTCTATTTCTTCACCAAAGTGAATTTGGTGACGTCGTGACTTGGACTGACTGACAACTAAGCTTCCTGTCGTGACCCGATTTTCAGTTGCGACTTCAATTATAGCATCACTTGGTTTGTCGACTTTTCTTTGAATTTTAGCTTTTCTTTGTATTTTCACGCAAAATGAAATTTGAGTAAAATATCCACATTTACACCAAACAAATCAACATTTATCTCATAATATACTCCAAGAAAATGGATTAAAAATCTAATGAGTTTTTGACTCATCATTCCCCAAACTTAATATTTTGCTTGTCCCCAAGCGAAGAAAAGAAAGAATTGTTTGTCCTCGAGCAAATAAGCAAAATTTTTAAGGACATTTTACGATCCATACCCACGGTCTTTCTCATTCCACCTTCTAATGCGGAAATAAGAGATACCGGTATCATTTTAAATTTCGGTCTCGATTCAGAATAAGAAATGGTATACTTCTATACCATTTCTTGATGAACTAATGTATTTAAACAATTTATTCAACAAGTCTTGTTACGTATTGTGTGTACGAGGTCTTCAATCCTTTTCATCTTCATGTTGAATTTAGTTAATCTTCTGGGAGTTTTCTTGGACTATTTGTCAAAGTCCCATAGACTTGTTTTTCATATTGATCTCCACTAATGTAGGTAAATTCAACCTTCAAGATCAATGAGGTCTTTCAGGCTTGTAATGTTGGGCTTAGGTAATTGGGTAGAATATTAAGGGAAAAAATTTGAGTTGCAAATCTTGGTTCCACTTTTCTACTGTGCTTGTTGCCTTGACTTTCACCCTTTTTCTTCTTTGTACTTGCTGATTCTCTCGTCTGCTTTGATTCTTCTTTTGAATTCTTTTTATAGATTTCAATTTCCTTATGCACTGACCGGGCAGTTCCTTTGTTCTGAACTCTTTGCTTTTGTTTTCTAATGTTGGGAATAGTGCAACGTTTTGTCTTTAGGCTTATTTACTCTTAGGGAACTTTGGGCTAGCAACTCCCATACCAGTTGGTATTAAGGGTACTGGGTGTTAAAACACTCACGAGCTTAATTGTTCGAGGAAATAGGCCCTGAGACAAAACTTATTCCCTTTTCATAATTTACGTATCTTTACTTCTTACTTTACTTCATTGTAAAATTTGGAAATATTTTTCCCCAAACTTGTTTCTTCTTTTTATAGTAGACTTTTAAATGTAGAGCTGGATAATTTGGGCTCTTTGCTGCAGGATTATTGCAAGGAAGGGAATTTAGGTTTTCAGTTGTTGTTTGTTGAAGAAATAAGGCTTATTTGGCTCAAATTAAGGAACTAGAGAATATGCTTTTAGCATATATTGAAGGTAGGCTTAGAAAAGCTCAAACTGCCAAGGATGGCCTCTATCACTTCTTGTTGGCTGTTTTCACCTAAGATTTCGCCTCAATCAATAATCCTAACAAGTTCTGGACAAATGGACTCACCAATCCTGAATTTCCCGAGAAGATGTTCCTAATTCTCTCAAAGTTTCATAAGTTTTGTTGACCCAAATTATTTATTCAAGACTTGTACTTATTTCTTGTCTACTTACATTATTTTAATAAGTACTTTGTTCCATCATCAATAACCATTTCTAATTTTTACAATCTATCTTTGAATTTAAACATTGCGAATTACTGACTCTAATTTCAGTTCACTAATTTAAGCCACTATTTTCACACCAATTTTGTTCTTGGAAATAATAGAATTGTTTATTTGATCCCTTGCACATACAAGAGTATTTATTCTTTTCATGCTAGCAAAAACCACAAAAAACAAAATTTCTCAAGTCATGTTCATAATATGATAAACATCTAATTATCCACAATCAAAATTTTCATTCAACAAAGGAAAAGCAATCCATAAGCAAAAGAGTAACTATGAAATGAAAAATTCAATCAAACACGGGACAAGTAGGATGAACCAAATGGATTTCCATTAAATTTTGGGGATATATATTGATAACATGATAAAAAAAAGAAAACTTGATTCCTTTAACTTCTTTTGTAGGCCTTAGGTATTATGTTGGGGAGGATCACATCAGCCCGATACATCTTGAGCTCAAACTTAGGAAATCTCATTTGGTGTTTGTCTCATTTGTATGGAATTTCTTTGCCTTTGGCGAAGTCTTTCATTGTTGAGTTACCTTGCGCTGAATAAATTGTGTCTTGTTTCTTTCCACACAGTTCTTGTTCCTTTACCTTAGAATACATTAGCGGCTTGGGCTGAGTTACGATTGATCAAGTCCATACTTTCCAACCAGGTTTTTCTTATATACTCATCATTATCTTCCAACTACTGATCTCTATCTTTCATTAACCTCTCGAACTCCTTGAACAGTTCCTTATATAAATGCTTGAACCCATCAATCTTCCTCATCATGTTATTCTCATTCTATCTCTTTACCTTCATTATATTGTGATTCGACATCCGCACTGAATTGATTATTATAAAGGCTTGCATGCTTGTCTTTATTCTTCCATCATCTTTTCTTCTTGTTTCTTCGATTCCTCCTTGTATTTCTTCTTCTCACGATTCTCCAGTTTCTTATATCACGCTCCTTTCTTGAACAGGCTTCCGTAAATTCTTCTTTGATCATGATTACTCTATTTCCATTTAGGTTCTCTCTCCTCCATTTCCTTTTCATTGCTGCGAGCATTTCCATGATTTGATATTTCCTTCTCTACTTACGGATCCTTCTGCTTGGCGGGCGCGTTCTGTGCCACGGAAATAAAGATAGGTTGGGCTTGTCACGCCAGATCCGGTCAGGCCGTTAGGCGAATCAGACGGTTTGAGTGCGAAACCATATATTGGGACTTCTTACTTTTTTTTTTTTTTATAACCAGCAATCATTTTACATTTACAAATGAACTACCATCAAGAGTGGTATATATTAAAATTGCCATATACTAAGTCCCATTCTGCTCTGAATACACCTTTATGCCATATCTAATACAACATCGAATCCTTGAGCAGTCTTCGGTGAGCACACATGTCTCTGAAGATAGCCCGATACGGTAGTGCGAATGTCACAGCCTCTTTATCTCCTCTTCCAATGCTACGGATTGAACACCGTGCTAAGCTTCTGCTTAGGTGGGAACATATAAACCCGATAGCAGCCGATAACATTAATCGCCGTCAACTATCTTTTACATTTACTTAGCAAATATAGCAGAAGCCTATTCTTATGTGACTTCTAACTCATCTCATATTATA
This sequence comes from Tetrastigma voinierianum, assembly GCA_016808115.1. Lineage (NCBI taxonomy): Eukaryota > Viridiplantae > Streptophyta > Magnoliopsida > Vitales > Vitaceae > Tetrastigma > Tetrastigma voinierianum. Next base: position 90,744 of record JAEQBH010000497.1, read on the forward strand.
CATGTAGATTTATTCTTTTAGTTCCTTATCATTATCTTGTTCATATTACTTTCCTGTGTCATGTATTTTACGGGTTTGTAACTCATATCTACTACATGTATGATAGTCGAATCATATTCAAAGTAAGCTTATACGTATCGTGGCTGTAAGAACAAATCAAATCATATCAATTCATGGGTTCAAATGGACTAATACCAATACATATTAGACTCCTTATCACTATCACGACCCGATACATTAATCAACTCCCTTTAAAGATTACATTTCGTGATCGGCATGCCCGTTAAATCCTTTTTAGTTTTTCGTTTTTATAAATTTTCATTTTCAAAAGTATGCGACGAATCCCTACTTGACCCGATTGGCGGATCAAAATTTTAGACCCGGTTTACTCGACGTTTTCAATCAAAACATTTATTTCGTCTTATTAAATTTTATTTTCAAAGTGTCGCGGCCGAATCCACGACTTGACCAGTTAGGCGGATCAAGATGGAGCCAGTTTACTACATTTTTCATTTTCAAATTATCTTTTTCCAAAACATTTTGTTTATGTTATTCCATTTGAACTTTTTAATTACAAAGCACTTCTTTTGGGCAATCCCATAAACATACCATTTCAAAGACCCTTAACATTTACATTCAACAAATGCATTTACAAATGATGCCTTTTACTATGTCCGTGTAATGTAGAATACTTCATGTCTAATTTTAATGTCATTTTTAGCTTATCGGTTTGTGATTTCACATATAACTATAGTCGACATTCTGACCCGATTCATGGAATCCTGCCTGTTGTCATTCGATAGCAATGTGATTTCACATTTGGTATGATTCCTTTAACTATAAATTGACATTCATAATGGTCGGATTGTGAATCACTGTCTGTTTGTGTCCCGGTAGCAATGTGATCTCACATTCAATATCACCGTCTCATTTGGCGCAAATTGACATTCGATGATTGATTTGTTGGATCCGCAATGTTTGTCATTGATAGCAATGTGATTTCGCATTTAACAATATAGTGATTCACTTTAACTATAGAATTGACATTCCACTTGAAAGCGAGATTCGAGTTCTTTGAATCACATGCATTTGTCATTCGATAGCAATGTGATCACGACAATATCACGTCACCACATTTGGCTATAAATTCAACATTCAGCCGGTCGATTGACCCAGATCTGTATGTTTGTCACGTGATAACAATGTGATTTTCGCATTAACAATATGATTCACTTTAACTATAGAATTGACATTCATGCCAGTTCGTTCTTGAAGATCACAATACGTTTGTCATTCGGTAGCAATGTGATCTCACATTCAATATCACCGTCTCATTTGGCTATAAATTCGACATTCACGGCCAATTCGATTTATTGAATCACATGCATTTTGTCGTCGGTAGCAATGTGATTTCGCATTAACAAAATGATTCACTTTTGCTATAAATTGACATTCATGGTCGAGTTCTTGAATCCACAATGCGATTTGTCGTCGATAGCAATGTGATCTCATTCAATATCGCGGAGTCTCACATTTGGCTATAGAATTCCAACATTCGCGGCGGTCGGTTGTTGAATCACATGCATTTGTCGTGTTAGCAATGTGATTTACGCATTTAACAATTACGGTTACCTTCATGCCGAATTCAGTTGGTGAATCCCGTCATGTGGTCGATATTGTTTCAGTCAATTTACTTTTTATCGCATTAATTTCGATTATCGTTCCAATTACATGCACACATGCGCTCGATGTGACCAGACATTTCGAATAACAATCATTCAAATCAATATATATATACTTATATATATATATTTACAATTAGCATTCATAACCGATCCACTGATGCATTTGATTCCAATATTACTTTGTGTATGCTTTTCAAGATATACTCGATCTATGTACACATTTCATATACTCATTCACGTATGCCTGTTTATATACTCGTTACATGTACTGTTTATGTATACTCATTCATAATTTCATTTCGTATACTTATTCATGTATACTTATTCATACACTCATTCACATATTCATTCATGTATATTCATTCATAAATTCATTTCACGTATACTTATTACGTATACTGAGTCATACCTCATTCACATATTCATTCATGTATACTCCTATCGACATTATCACATTTTTTGGTTATATGTATTAATAATCTTATATCCTTAACCACATTATGTGTTCATGACATATTACTCTCATGTTTCTGAATTTTGTTTCAATTAGTTTTCATTTCAACACTGAACACATCTTTACATTTTCATTTTCTACATTTTCCCTTTGTTTCATGACTGTACATATAATACTTCATATTCTTGTAAATTATGATGTATGTGGAATCACACCTCATTTATATATTCTTAATCCTCTACATATCTACTTTGCTTAGGAAGTGGAATCAATCGATGGATCATCGAACTAAAGTTATGGCATTTCATGCCAGCTAATTCGGTTCTAGATTACCCTCAGGACTATTGGTATTACTCATTTTTCCGGGGTCTTAACTTCATGTTGACACTCGTCCTTGCCCGTCATTTAAATCTAAGGTGCTAAGGGTTCTATTCAACTGGAATCGCAATTCGAACACCGGAACTCTCAAAGTTACGTCCGAAACAACCCGGACCTCTATGTTCAACTCTTGAAACGAATTTGGTTTGCACATGGTCCCACTTAGAGTGGATTTTGGGCCACTTAGAGTCATAATTTGACGATGTACATTTCCTATATGGATGTTTTTACTTGAAGTCTATTTTAATTGGCCCTTGAATCCACCCAAATCAGATAAGAAATGAAATGATTATGGCCCCGAGAAATCTGGCCCGGTCGAAACGAGGAAGAGCTAGAACAAGTTGCCGGTACAAGCTCAAGTTATGCTAGGGTACAATGACAAACAAACCCGAGAATACAGGATTATTGCCGGTACAAGTTCAAGTTGTACCGGTACAAGTCCTCAGGAATGCCCGAGTGTGTTTTCTCACAATTTTCCATACTTTTGATCCCAATCACTTCTATACTTACGACACACATTCAAAACAATTCCAAATTCACCTTGGAATCTCTTTTTCTACTCAATTTCTCTTTCAATTTCATATATTTCTTCAAAAATCCATCATAAGTTTCTTCCAAAACCCTTCTAATATGGGTTATAACCCATACACAAACAAAACATGAGGATTAGTTAGGGTTTATTCTAAAGGCTAACTAGTACCTCATTAACCACAAGTTCATCCTTAAAGAGGATTTCATAGGCTTCTTGTGCCATATGGGGTTTTTATAACCCTAAATTAAAATCAAGGTTAGAATGCAATTCTATCAAAACCCTAGATTTGGAGATAAACTCTTAATCATACAAAGCCTTAAAGTTCTATAGATCCATTCAATTCCATGATCTAGGTTAGTTTCCATAAAAAAAACTAAAGTTCCATACTCAAGGTTAGTAGTTCCATACCTTTTTTTGGCTCCTCCATCTTCTTCCTCTTCTTCTCTTCTTCTTCTTCCTGCCCTCTTCTTTCCTTCTTTCTTCCTCTCTGGGTTCTCCCAATTTGAATAATTTGTCTTTTAATCCATGTTTTCCTAGACCATGTTTGGCCCTCTAAAAACCCATTTTTGGGTTAAGTTTCATTATTTCTAAAAAGGTCCCTCCATCTCTTGGCTATTTGAATTTCAACTTTCCAATATTTTATTTGGGCCTCTATTCTCGTAACTATGACTTTAAGCCCCCTTTTGGACAAATTACAATTTTGTCCTTAAGTTTGTAACTTTCGGGTCTCGTTCCGGGTTTCGCATTAACTCTGAAGCAGTCAAATTATGCTAAAATACCTAAACATGTAACTTGACTAGGGTATATTTCGGGGTATTCTGAGACTTACCACGAGAGGTTCTTCTTACCAACCCCAGAATGACTACGGCCAGCACTTCTCCGTTTCTCTTAATCATTTTGCGCATTGTCTCACCGCTCACATTTACTGCATCTACTACCATCACTTCCTTTTGCCTTATTCCTTTAGGTCCCCTTGTCACTCCTGTCAGGGTTAGAGGGGAAACCCGAGGACTTATTTTCTTAACTTCCTCCCGATTTCCCTTACTTTGCCTAGAAACAAAATGCGGTAATAGTGGTAGGGTGAAGGATCAATCCTCTTTTATTACTATGGTGAGGTATCCTGCAGTTGATTCTTGATCGGAGTATATATTCATTTTGTATCCTTTCAAAGGCATACAAAAGGTTAACTCTGAATTCTCACGACCGAGCAAGGTGTTTAGTAGGCACTATTACAGAACATATGAAATAAAACCAAACCTTTGCCTCTTATGTAAGAGCTCCTCTTTTGATGGCATGGTGGGGGTTCTTCTTCGTCACCTCCCATTTCCCTTCTCCTCCAGTCAACCGATTCACTATCTTTTCATAATTTGGATTTTCCAACAACTTCTTGTACTTCGACCCATGCTTAAAATCTCTCAATTTAAACACTTCATTTATTCTTCTATCACCGAAGGGCACCTAAACACCTCTCACATAAATGGAATCATCCTTCATTCCCACCATATTTATAGAATTCTGGCGAGAGTGAAATCTGGCGCTTTGTGCTCGTGAGAATCTGACCTTTTTTTCTATTACTTCAGAAAATGGGGAAATTAATTTGCCAAAACCTCTTTCACACACAAATTCTTTATCAAACATCACCTTGTTCCACAATTCTTTGGCTTCTTGTGAAATGAAGTCATTTTATTCTTCTGTTATTTCTTTCTCAGGTTGCTCATCCTCCTCTGGTTGGTTCCCTTTTTCAGCATTTCTATCTTCCTCAGGTTGAGTTTCCGTCTGTATCTCTTCTACTGCCTCGACACTGTCTCGCATGATTTCGTCGATCAATCTATTAAGATTTGCGACGTCTTCTTGATTTGTTGCCATTAGTGAAAAATTGCAAGGGTATTGCTGAGCTCTCTGGTTCTAGGGTTTCAAGGTTTCAAAAAGATGGATGTAGAAGTGGAAAGGTTGGGATGAATTGCAGTTTAATGGAAGTTGAAGTGGAGCGGACAACGGTTCAATGTAGTGATTGCGATATGGGAGTCGCGACATTAAATGTTGAGCCTCTTAACTAATTATTTTCAATAAATTTTATTTTTTTATCTTTGGGGCCTTGAAAATGAGAGGTTTAAAGCACAACTTTATTGACTTTAGATGTAGTCCCGACTTCAAGATTTTTGTTGTGACCTGAAATGTGGTCATGACAGGGAATTTGATGTTGCAACATAAAGATTTTCTTTCCCTTCTTTATTTCAGTCGTGACCTCAGTTTCACTATTTTGACTTTCTTTTCCACTTTATTGTTTCCACATCCAGCATTCTTGGTTGCAACTTTTGGATTAATATTTGCGACAATACACTCGCTTACTTCAATTCACGGCAATTTCAATTTATTCAATTCAATCAGAACCTTCCAGCTCAATTCATCTTCATCATGCCAAATTCAACAACTCATCACTATGCATCCTTATTCTAAATTCAAGCACCAGAATAAAATTCCCCGACTCAATCATTATATCTCAGAATAAGAATTTAAATAAATCAAAAAATTATCTTTGCCCCTTTGTCTCTTATGATTGAAGTTGAGTGCAGTCTTTCTCCCTTTTGCTCATCTTTCATTGTCCTGCAAAACTAACAAAAATATTTACCTACTCTTGATCAAATGAATCGGAATTACAAGCTATTATAAATTTAAACACAAAATTATAAACCTACTTGAAAAACTTAAAACAAGCGTGTGGATTGCCTTCCTTAGCAGCTCAATTTTTAGTCTTTAGGTTTGGACTTGCTCTTGCCATTGATACATTTCTTCAATTTCCCTCATTCGGAACTAAGGTTATTCTTTCCAATTGCTTCTCTAAGGTAGTGCTTTAATCTCACGACCATTAACTTTGAATTCCTCTTGATTAAGTTCTAAGTGTCCTTGCTAATTGTGTGCTTGATATACGTATATGGTCCCTCCATTTTGGATTTAAGCTTTACGGAAGAGTCTTGTCTGGGTTGAATAACGGACCTGATCTCCTACAGCAATTCCTCCTCAAAATTCGTTGATCATGCCATTTTTGTTTTTATCTTTGTAGATTCGGCACTATCATGAGCTTCATTCCTCGACTCTTCCAATTCATTTAAGCTGGAATTAGCCTCTTTTCTTTGCTTGACTTTGAAATCAAAATTTAGCTTCTTGATGGCCCACATGGCTTTATGCTCTAGCTGAGGTAGGTGACATGGTTTTGAACAAGCACAGTATGGGGACATTCAATGGGAGTTTAAAAGCGATCCTGTATGCCCGAGTGCATCATCAAGCTTGAGACCAATCTTTTAATTTGGAACTTACAGTCTTTTCAAAAATTTTCTTTATCCTGTTTGGAAATTGAGCACCCATTTGTTTGAGGATGATAAGCTAAGCTCATAATGTGTTTGATACCATATCTGCCCATGAGTTTGTCAAACACCTTATTTTCAAAATGGCTCCCTCCATCACTGATTATAGTTCTAGGTGTCCCAAATCTGCTGAGGATATTTCTTTGTAAAATTCCCACAACTATATTGGCATCATTCTTGGGACAAGTTGTTGCCTCAACCCATTCTGATACATAATCCACAGCTAGAAGTATGTATATATTTCCAAATGAAGCTAGAAAAGGCCCCATAAAATCATTACGCATCAAACAATTGCACCACCGGGATACCTTGCGGGGCATCTCATGCCTTTAGTGATATTTACCATTCTTTTGTATTGGTCCTGCTTCCACCGTATGTTGTCCTTAAAATAGTAGACCCGAGTAAAATCCTGTGAGAAGAATTTTGTGGGCTGTTTTATCTCTACTGAAATGTCCTCCATATGATGCATGACATTCTTGTAAAATCTTGCTTTGCTCACCTTAAGTACACACATCTCCTTATAATCATATCAGCTCCTCTTTTAAGCAGTAATGGGTCATCGGATGTAGTACACTGCTGTCCAGTCATGGCTTTTTCTGTAGTAGGCTGAATTACAGTGGCATAATTCCTGAGTTAAGAAGTTCTGTCTCCGGCATACCAAGGTGTTTGGAGTGATAGCTGGAATAACTGTTCATCTGAAAATTTTTTTGCTATTTCTCTTTCTTCTTCTTTTCGTTAGGTTTCTCCTTTGTAATAGTGATCGGCTATCACATTGTCCATGACCTTTCTTGTCTTTTATTTATAAATCAAAATCTTACTTGATAGCAGCCCAGCCACCCCTGTCAGTCTTGGCTTTGCTTCTTTCTTTACCATTAGATATTTAATTCTTTGCATGATCAGTGTGTATAATAACATGGGACCCAGAATGTATGGCCTAAATTTTCACATGCAAATACTATTGCCCGATATCTCCTTTTGGTAGTAAGAGTAATTTTCACAGGAGGAGGAGAAGGCTTCATTAAAGGAGTTTCTTTGGCATAGTATATGGCCTTGAACATTTTTTCAGCTTTCTGTCCCAATACAACTCCCATTGCAAAATCACTGGCATCACACATGATTTCAAATTCTGTTCAATCTGGTTTTGCCATGATGGGAGCTTAGTAATATGGATTTGATTTCTTGAAAAATTGAGGATTCATCGAAATAGAACTTAGTATCCTTTTGACAATATAATTAGTCACAGCAATTTTGAAATCGATAAATCTTACGTAAAATCCGGCTGTGTCTAAAACTTCTAATTCCCTTGGCTTGTAGTGGGTGGCATCAAATTTCTTATAGTGAAACTTTTGCTTGGTCTACCTCATTTGTTACTTTGAAATGTGTGCCCAGAACAAAATTCCTTATCTTAACCATAAAGTGAATTTTCCCAATTCGAGCTAGATTCTTGTCCTTGCACCTTTGAAATCTTGTCCCAAGTTATACATGCCTTTGTTCAAAATGGATCCATACAACGTAAAATCATCCATGAAGATCTCCATAACTTTTATGCTAAATCAGAAAAAAATAGGCATCGTGTGCATCTTTGGAAAGTTCGGGGCATTACACAAAGCCAAATGGCATTCTCCTAAAAACAAAAAAGTACTAAATGGGCATGTAAAAGTGGTTTCTCTGGTCTCACAGTTGCAATATCAGATTTGGTTATATCGAGTATCCATCGAAAGAAACAAAGTGAGGGTGTCTACCCGACCTATCCGACATCACGATTAATGAAAGGTAGGGAAAATGATCCTTCTGGTTGGTATTCAATTTTACGCTGATCAATACACACCCTCTATCCTGTCACAATTCTTATAGGAATCAGTTCATTCTTTTCATTTCTGATCACAGTGAATCCACCTTTCTTAGGAACCACATGCAATGGGCTCACCCAAGAACTATATGATATAACATATATAAAACCTGCATTTAACCATTTCAGAACTTCTTTTCTGACAACTTCTTTCATCACTGGGTTTAACCTCCTTTGATGCTCAATAGAAGTTTTTGCATTATCATTCAGCAATCTTTGTGCATGCGAAATGGATGGACTGATACACTGAATCCACCGATTGACGAAACAATAGCTTCCTTGTATTTTTCGAAATTTCCGTAGCCGTTCTTGACGCTCAATCAATCTTGGTGATATGATGGTAGTTTTACTCTTTTCTGGTTCTAGAACTCATATTTCAAATGGCCCAGGCAATTCTTTCAATGTTAACCCATACGCACTAAGTTTCTTGTACTTCGTAGGTTCTTTGTTTTACGGCTGCATACTTCATCTTAATTTTCATTTATGCTCAAGATTGTTTCTTTGCTAAACAAATTTGAAGGCAGTATTTCACAATCAAGACTCTCAAGATACTGAAAATTCATCTCAATTTCATTGATAGAATGTTGAAGGATACAATCAGAATTCAATTCAACATTGAGAAGGCTATTGTTTCCTATAGCCATACAACTTTCTGCATCTACATCAGGATGTTCCAAACTCCTATTAATATTAAAGTGCACTGCTTCATTTCCCACCCTTAGTGTCAGTTCACCTTTATGTACATCTATCAAGGCAACTCCAGTTGCTAAGAAAGGTCTTCCCAGAAGCAAAGGAACTTGGGTATCTTCCTCCATCTGCATGATAACAAAATCCACTGGAAAGATGAATTTCCCTACCTTGACAAGTACATCTTCAAGAATACCTTCTGGTTGTGCCATTGATCTATCAGCCATTTGCAATGTAATTGCTGTTGGGGTAAGTTCCCCCAAATTAAGTCTTTGCACAACTGATAGAGGCATCAAATTTATACTAGCTCCAGAATCACATAATGCCTTCTTGAATTCATATTTCCCTATGGACGGGAATGGTGAAGCTTGCTTCAAGGGTCCTTCACGCATTTTTCTTTGGGAGCTTTCTTTGGATGTTACGCTGCAGTGGCAGTCAAATTCACTATTCCCTCCTCATCTATCTTCCTTTTCCTTTCGATGTTCCTTCGAAATTTTTTGCATAAATAGGCATTTGGTTGATCACATCTGCAAATGGAATATTGATTTCTATTTTCTTGAAAATGTCCAAGAATTTAGAAAATTGTTCTTCTCGTTTTGCCTTCTAAAGTCTACATGGAAATGTAGAAGGTGTATAAGAGTGGACTCTTCATACATTTACACTCATTTACTTTCTTTTGGTTGTTCAATCTGTGTCCTTTTCTCTCCTTCCTTTCAGTCTTACCTTGTTACGCCTCGATCTACTTTCCTTTCTTTCTTTACATTTGTTGCTCAAATCCTTCCCACTTCTTCGCGAATTGCCATACGATCTTTGCGATTCTTTGAGTGTCACTAGGGAGTAACGCCTTGCTCTGATTTGGCATATTAGGGGCGAATTGCCTACTGTGTCTCGGGATTTTTCATGAGGCCTTGTATTTTTAAAACACTTGAGTATCGAGACTTGAAGCTTCCCAGTCAAGCAGTTTACATTCATGGAAGTGTAATAGCCTCTTGTTATCCCCCATGAACTGCAACATCTGTTCTTCCAATGGTTGGGTCCTCCTTTGACCTTGATAGTCGTTTACACCTTCACCCCTTGATCTTTGGCACATTTGGAACCTGGTGGGCTGGCGATATCCTTGTTGAGGATTACGTAGTGCCTTGGGCCCTGTAATGCCCCTCCACCGTATGAGAAATTCTCATAGTTCCTCAGTGTTGGACTGTAATGTGTGGGCAGGTTAGGATTTGGCTTGAAATGAATAATTTCTTGGCTCCATTCACGTGTAACCTCCTGACTCCATAGAATCTTCTTCTGTTGGTACATCATCACTTCTTTTCATTAATTTTCTTTCCATTGCTCCTATTTCACTTGGCGGTGTGCATTTTCTTTCTTGTTTGTCCATCACATTGCATTATGGCATCTAACTTTGCCTCATATAGGCGTCATTTTACTTTCAGCTCCATGACCCTTTTTCCTCTGCTTTATTTACCCTTGAAAACTCAAATGGAGCTTTCATATTGCATTTAACAGGTCCTTATCGGATCTCTAGCCTCTTCAGCACTTTTTCTTTTGAATGCTCCACGGCATGAAGCGTCAATAATGCCCTTAGATGTATCATTTAAGGCATGATACACTATGTCCATATGAGTTTTTAAATCAATTCCATGCATAGGGCACCTCTTCAGCAGCCTCTTGAATCTTTCCCGAGGCTACATATAGGCTCTCATCTTCCCACTTGTTTGAATACTATTATCTCTTAACTATACGAGGTGAGGAGATGGGAAAGAACCTACCCAAGTATGCTTCTACCAGCTCTTCCCAAGTATCAACTGAACCATATGGTAATGATTCATACCATGTGGCTGCTATATCTCTTAAAGAAAATGGGAAGAGATGAGAAACTTTATCACCCTGCGATCTTACACCATTGAAACTACTTGTATTTGCCATCTGAAATCTACCCAGGTGCTCGTTTGGGTCTTCGGTGGGGTGACCGGTGAGCGTCTTCTTTACACCATTATGTCAAAGTGGCTTTAGTTCAAAGTTATTTGCACTCCACGATGCGTGTGCGATTCGCAGAATATAACCCTCACTGAATAATAGGCCTCAGAAAATCCTCCATTGTGATAATGGGAGGCACTTATAAATTTCTTGTCCTCTGTTCCTGCAATACGGTCATGTCTCTGTCTACCGCCTTCGTTTACGCTCTTTTGGCAGCACATCTTTCTTAAAACTACGAGTGTTCTTTCCAATTCGGTGTCTGCTTTGAAGCGGTCGGAAATCCGGTTTCCTATGCATTAAAGGATTTCACGAAATCAAAACACACTTCCAGTTAATAGGATAGTCAAACTAGACAAAATATTTACATGGCTTGTTAAAGATCAGTGGTTGATGCCCAGCCCACTTTGCTTGAAAAGGGATATTTTGTTCTTTTCTTTTATAAAATGTCAAATTAGCATTTCCCTCATTTGTTTAGATATTGATCTATTTAATTCTTTCAATCCTAGATAACGCGCCATAAAGAAACTTGTTTTGCCTTTTCTATATAGACTAAAACCCCTCAATTAACATAGTTACAAGAGCCTTACACTTACTCTTTGCATCCATGTCACTTTGGATAAGTTTTCTTGATAAAATAGTTTTCTCTTAATGTTCATGATTTAAAAATAAGGGTCAAGTTTATGACACTACACAAGTGCCTGAGTCATACAAGTAGTAAATACGAATGTAAGTCGAATTATAATTCCCACCTGGTGGCAATGAATTAAGATCAACTACCCAAACTCACCGAGAATTCCATACTATTTGGACTAAAAGACATCATAGTGAAAGTTTAATCTAAACAACAAAAATTAAAGATCCTATACTATTGAATATTGTCAAATAGGCTAAAACAAAGTAAATTAATAAAAATAAATTGTATCTATAAGAATGGAGTTGAATCCAGTTTCACAGCGAAGCGAAAACTATCGGTGAAATCTGATGAAGCAGGTCAATTCCGGCACTAAAATTTTGCTCACATTCTGTATGGATGCGGGTTTTGTCAAGATTTCCTAATTGTTGGGATTGGATTTCTCCTGTATTCTCGGTTAGATATCCTTGCTTCTCTACGAAGACAAGATCGACCCATTCACGTATTCCAAATTCTCTTGCAAGATCGGGTATTTTTTTTTCTCTCTCATTAACTACGCCATTTCTGACAACGGACCTTCTGGATTTAGTCTGGGATTTTATAAGTTTCTACCACTTATTGGTGGCTCAACCTCCGGATCTGTAAAGAAAAGAAAAGGGTTCGTCCCTTTCCCTTGATTAGATCATCTAAGCTAACACGGGGTTAGGGCACCTTTAGATTAAGGTGAACTCTGATTATTTATATTGTTAAATGCACCCCTCCAAACTTCAATTATGAGCGAATGGGAGTTTATCAAAATGAACTCTCGAGCTCAGCCAGGTTCATCAATAGTGGTCGAACATACGAGAGAAAAAGAATGCACTCAGCTCTCGGGAATCTCCGTCTACGTGTCACGGAGGGCATCACGGATATGAGCAGATCATTCCCTCAGCCCGGTATTAGGTACTCTGTGGGAACTTAACAATTCAAACACGACACCAAATAAGTAAATCCAAACCCAAATTAGTTCTATATTTGTGCGGAAAAGGCGCAACTAAATGTAAAATCAAATCAATGAGTACGCTCCTCACGATTACGCATTGCGGAGTGAAATGGAGCACCGATCACGTCTGACCCCTTTGTAATTGCAATAAAGGCGAAAAATGAATTAGGAAATTTGTCTAGATTTCATAGAGATTTTGAGACGATGTCTAAGAAAATGCAAATAAAAAATCAAGCTCTACTCGTCTCTGCATAGTTCGCAGATTCAAATCCAAAAAAAAAATAAACTAAAAGTAAAGAAAAGAAATAAAAATCTACTCTAAACTATACCTTTGAGTTCTCTCCTTTCCCTTTTAAGGTAGTGAAGACGGAAGCTAACTTTACTATTCGACTGTCTATTTATAATGTAAAAGAATTAGGCGAATCCCAAAAATCTCGGTGAATTTCCAAGAAAAGCCAGCTCAGCTGTTCAATGTCGCGACTACAAGTGAGTGTCGCGACATAGATTCCCTTGAGTACTTTAGTTCGATCGCGTATTTATTTATACATTGCGACCAGTTTTCTTGCAACTTCTTGGATCAATGGTCGCGACATCGTTTGTAGTCGTGACCTCATTTGCTCAGTGTTTCTTCGGTGTTGATGTCGCGACCTCAGTTACATGTCGCGACATCGTTGTCTTTCTCTTCTTCCGACACGAGGTTGCGGCGGTTGGGTTCTGACCACCTTTTATTTGTTTGATTATTTCAAGTTGTGACTTTGATTTCTTGGTCACGATTGTGTTGGTGGTCTTCTGCCTTCACAGGTTTCGATTTTATGTCGCGACCTCATGGTGATGTCGCGACCTCTTTTGCTGCCCATTTCTTTTCTTGATCGCGACTTGGTTTTTACGCAAGCTCTTCTTGGTCGCGACTAAATGAGTGGTCGCGACATCGTTGCGGTCTTTGATCATTAAATGGTCGCAACGAGTTTCTTGTTAAGACTTTGTTTAGCTTCTTTCGGTTCTGACCTCCTTTTGGTTCTTAAACTTTCGAAATGTGGTTGCAACTTCACTTTTATTGAGACTCAGGTTCCTGTTTTTATGTCGACCTCAGCGGCATCGCGTCTCAGCGGCGTAGCGACCTCAATCAGACCTTTCATAAAAAACTAGTTCTTGACCGTTTACTTCTGCGAAGACCTCGTGTGGCTTTCATTGGCGGATCACGTCGGCGACGGTGGGCGTGTCTCGACCTCAGTTGTATTCAGTTGGTGTCGCGACATCAGAGTGGTGTCACGACATGGATTTCTTCTTTTGGATATTTCCTTTAGTCCGACCACCTTTCCTTTGTCGCAACTTCTTTCCTTAAGTAACGACTTCACCCATTTCAGGACTTCTTTTTCTTCCTCAAAGCATGAATGTGGTGATGTCGTGACTTGGAATGGGCGACAACTAAGCTTTAATTGCGACCTCTATTTCGATTGCGACTTCAATTCTCACGTAAGCGGTTTATTTTGATTTTTCTTTGAGATTTTAGCTTTTGTTGTATTTTCTGCCAAAATGAAATTTGAATCATATCCACATTTCTATAAACAAATCAACATTTATCTCGTAATATACTTTCAGAAAAATGGATTAAAAATCTAGTGGTTTTGACTCATCGAATAATATCATTTTCGGAGAAAGGGGTAAAGTTGATAAGCAAAGTTGACGATCTCAAACTACCTCCGCCCCACAATTTCCAAGGCGTGAGGCTTTTTGGGGCATGCGGGTTTCTGTAGATTATATGAGTCTTCTCAAAATTGCCAAGCCACTTTATAAGCTTCTTGAAAAAGATGATACGTTCGAATGGGATTCAAAATGCCAACAAAGGTTTGAAGAACTCAAGGCTTATTTAACCACTGCACCAATAGTGAGGGCCCCTAGCGCGAGTTGTCTTTCCCGAGGAGTTATGTGCGATGCAAGTGACCTCATTTGTCGAGACTTGGAATCCTTGGACAAAGGGCGAGAAGAAAGCCGTATGTGGTTTACTATGCTAGTAAAACCTTTGGAATGAAGCTCAGGAGAGATTACCGTACCAGAGAAAAGAATTCTTTGGCGATGGTTTATGCCCTTGACAAGTTTCGTGCTTATTTGTTAGGGGCAAAAATAATTATCTTCACAGACCATTCAACTTTGAAATATCTTCTCACTAAGCAAAATGTCAAGGCTAGGCTTATCAGGTGGGTCCTCTTACTATAGGAATTCAACCTGAAAATTCGGGATAAGAAGGGGGTAGAAAATGTTATTGCTGATCACCTCTCGGACTAACCATAACTGCCCCATAACCCCCAATCTTTGAATTCCCGGAGAATCTCACACTCATTGTGAATGATGCTCCTTGGTTCGCCCACATTACCAACTTTTTAGTAACAGGGGAGTTGCCAATAGAATGGAAAGCACAGGACAAGAATTTCTTCCATCCAAAAGTCCACTCCTACTATTGGGAAGAACCCTATTTGTTCAAATATTGTGCTGATCAAATAATCAGAAGGTGTGTGCCGGAAGGAGAACAACCAGGGATGCCGTACTTTGCCGTGGCGGTGCTGTGGGAGGTCATTTCAGTACCGAGAAAGCGGCAATGAGGGATAACGCCGCCGGATTCTATTGGTCATCCTTGTTTAATGATGCTTATACCATATGCAAACAATGCGAAAAATGCCAAAGGATGGGAAAAATCTCTCACCGTCATAGTCTTGCTGAATCCTAATGCGGTTATTAGGTTATTTGACGTGTGGGATCGACTTCATGGGACGATTCCCACTTCCTTCGGGTCATACTTACATCCTTGTGGAATTAGAGCTGTACATCAAAGTGGGTGGAAACGGAGTCTTGGAGTGTAGGTAGCGAGACCATAAGGCCGTATTGAAATTCTTAAGGAGAACATTTTCTCAGTTCGGAGTTCCCAAAGCCATAATCGATGATGGAGGTTCACATTTATGACAAACCTTTTGAGAATCTCACATCTAAGTATGGTGTTAAGCCTGAAGTGGTCACCTTTATCATCCTCGGACTCGTGATGGCGAGTGAGGCCCCAGCCGACGGGGGAAATCAAGACTATATTGATGAAAGTGGTGAACTTAACCAGGAAAGATTGGTCTCTTAAGCTTCTGGATTCCTTGTGGGCATACATAACAACATACAAGACCATCCTTGGAATGTCTTTATCCTTTGGTTATGGAAAAGCTTTTGCCACTGTAGGTGGAAATTGAATATAGGCGTGGTGGGCAATAAAAAATTGAATCTGGACATGGGAAGAGCTAGCCATAGGGGCTCATGATCTCAATGAGTTGGAGGAGCTCAAGAATGACGCCTACTTCAATTCGAAAATTGCGAAGGACAAATTAAAGAAGTGGCATGATCAGCTCATAACCCGGAAGAACTTCAACCAGGGGGACCAAGTCCTACTCTATGACTCCAAACTCCACCTTTTTATGGGCAAGCTCAAATCAAGATGGATTGGACCATTCATCGTTCAACAAGCCTAGCCCAATGGTTCAGTAGACCTACTCAATCCAAATGATAATAGAGTGTTCGAGTCGATGGACCGGTAAAGCCACATGTTGTCGCAGCCCGGTACGCGAGATAGGGAGGAAATTCTCCTCCTGAACCCTCCTTGAGACCCTCGGGCTACATTTAGAATTGGCTTACACGATGTCACCGAAGCCACTAATTTAATTGCTTAGTCTTGTTTAGATTTCCATTTTGTTAATGGTCTTGTTGTGATCGGTTGGGTGACTTGTGTTTTGCTGTGTTGGCGGCTGCGAAGTGACCTCGACCACTTCACAGTGACACCTCGGCCCGGCCCAGGCTGAGGATGATCCTTCTCCAACCACCGATTGAGGAGGTACCACTTCCTCCACTAACTTTCTCGTTCCGTTGCCGGGACAGTTAGTGTTGGAAGTGATGTTCGTACATTTGATTTTAGTTCCTTGTACATGTCCCGTAAAGCCGTTACGTATATTTAGAGAGGCTTACCCGCTTTGTTTTACTTATTTACCAAAAAGTCAAAAATTTTTGTAATTCTATAACTCAGTATATATAATACAAATCTGTTTTTCTACACTTTGCATCTCATTTTGCCCTTTATTGTAGTGGTTTTGCCTTTCTTGTAAATTGAAAAGTTGAAGCCTTTGGATACCAAATCTTTAGGAAAATGGTTCCATGCTGATTCTGAGTTATTGGTCAGTTGAAGACCCTGGTAATTACCCCCTGTCCTCCACCATTCTCTAGCCACACACAGAGTTCACGTTAGTTTTCACCAATAGGCTGAGAAGTTGCATACTTCCCTTACTTTACAAAACCGGCCTTAACTTCGTTGACAACCCATAATAGATTGAAGTTCCTTATGAAAGAAAGCTGGTATATGTCTTCGAAAGAAAAAGAAAAGAGCAAAAATAAAAGAAAGGGAAAAGAGATAAGTAAAGTCGTAGCTTTGCCTTGAAACCCAGAAACACGATGCGAGGGTCTCTGACGAGAACCTTTAAACTTTGGTGCCCCTAAAACCTTGGTTAGGAGTCCACTGAGCTTAGTGCTACATGGGTGGATGGGTGGGAGTTTAGCGAGTTATAGGTGCTGGATTCTCAAAATCATTCGAAGTTCGGGGTGAAACCTATAGAGTTTGTGGTCGAAAGATCCTTTTAACTTGATGCCCTAAACCTTAGTTGGTTGGGAGTCGTCGGTGGATCCCTGTTACACGGACTTTGGTGAAGTCGAGTTTTCAGCATTGCACTCTACAACACAATAGAAGTATGAAATAAGTGTGGAATTGAATCTATTTAGGTTGGTCAACAGTCTAAGGCATCGGCAGTAGTTTGGTTGGGGGGAGGTAGCTTAGCAGCTTATTGGTATACACTGATCACCTAAAAACACTTAGATTTTTGTGGAAGTTAAGGTTGATTTCCTTGGAATAAATCTTTGCCACGAAACTTGTTCTTGTATGGCATTTGTTCTCCCATTTAGTCTTTATCTGAGTCCCGATTTGTTATACTGAAGGTTGGGCATTATTTGCACTTACTTTTTGAACAGACAGTCCATTTTTTCAAAAACATATCCTACATGATCTTCCTTCTTTTTATTATTGCTAAGGGACTAGCAACGTATCGGTTGGGGGGAGTGATTAGTACCCAAATAGTGCAATTTCGAGCCTTGTTTATAGCAGGTTTTATGCTCTTTTTTGTGTACTAATCGACTTCAATAACTCAATTGATACATTGGGTCCTGGCTTTAGTACTGATTACATTTTGTAGCTATTTTTAATAGTTTTGTAGGTCAAATGCCTCATAATTCCTCATTTTGATTCAAACACGATGAACCCGAGCCGAATTCGAAGATGCATGATCAAACCAAAGGAAATTTGGAGCAAAATATTTGAAAATTTCAGTGGAAATTTTGTAGGGTTCTGAAAGTACGCCCAACTGCAAATTTGCGAGTTGCTAATTTTAGCAACCTATGAACCTTTGCTCACTGTGTGCTGTTGTTCTTTGACCCACCTTTTGGTGGTTTTATACAAGTTTTCCCTCATGTAATTTTGGTTCTTTAAAACATTGTTGTAATTTCCTTATACTGAGCACCTATATAAGCTCAGTCTGCTTGTAATCAAATCAACTTTCACTCCATCAATCAATCAAGGAAATTTGGCATAAAGCTTCCTCTCCTACTTTGTTATTGATTTTCTCTCTTTAACTACTCCCTTCGCTCTTGCACTTTCTTGGTAGCCAAACACCCCTTGATGATGACGAATCAAGGGATGCTCGGCTAAGCCCCCCTGATCCTTGAAGGGGAAAGGCCCTTTGGAGTCTTGATTTTGGGCTCATTGCATGTTCTCATCTGCTCTTCATGTATGCATTTAAGGGTATTTATTATCTGCTTCTCACCTTAGGTTAAATCTCTAGGCATGCTCTCCACTAATGTGTGTTGGCAAGCTTTTTAGGTTAAGTGGATACTTTCACTGGAATCCACTAATGCAGTTAGTTGTCTCCTTTTAGTTATTGTAGGGTAGGTTTTGAGATATGTTTTCTTGTTAGGTACATTTATGCCCTAATCAAATGCCATCTTTGAGGAAAACTCTTAGGGTCTAGGTTTTAAAGCTAAATGAAGATCCGGTTCGGGAAATGATTATATGTCATGCTCCCCAATGAGAGGATAAAGACCCGAGCACATGTCGGTTAACCTAGAACCCTAAGCCTAGTGGCCCGAGACTTCAAGGAGTTCTCTCTTAACTTTTTACTTCAGTTATTTCAGTTTTCATCCATTCACAAACCCTTTAAATCCAACGAGAAAGCACCATTTTGAATGCACTGTAACTCTTCTCTCACAAAGAAAACCCATCCCTGTGTTTGACCTTAGAGCCACTATCTGCGTTAGCTTTGCTATCGATGATATGAATCGGATTATAAATTTTGTTGATTCGAACACAATTGGCTAAGCGAATCCAATAGATCCTCCATCGAAGCCCATTCGACAACCTCACTCCTATACTTTAAAACCACCACGACTTTATGACCCTTCTTGAACCTACATATCTTGCCTAGTCTGCTGCCCTACCATCTCCCATAATGCCCAGGTACACCACTAGGGCTGGACAAGTTCCGACACCTCCATCTCACCCACCGCTAGCATGTAGGAAGCCTCCTAAGCGGGCCAGGACCTCTTACCCGGGTGAATCTTCTTAGACACAACCTTAGGTGCCTCGTGACCTTCACACTCTTAGGGCTGCTTCTGCATTCCCAAGACCACAGTCTCTGGCTTGGCCATCAAGGAACCACTTTTCCTGGTACTTATAGCAGGGAACACTGATTGTTTCAACAAGTAGTTCCATGCTGAGAACTTCTATGATATCCCGACCTTTGCTAATCAGTAGGAGCTCCGGGATTCTATGAGGCTCATTCATTGGTACTCTCTCGAGCCGTTTATGACTCCGCATAGATTTTTCTACCCAAGAGTGGTGATAGATTTTTATCAAACCATCACCTCGAGAGTGAAGCGCCACCTGCGCACTTCATTTCACCATTGATGGCCCGACTG
The DNA here is from genome assembly GCA_016808115.1 of Tetrastigma voinierianum. Lineage (NCBI taxonomy): Eukaryota > Viridiplantae > Streptophyta > Magnoliopsida > Vitales > Vitaceae > Tetrastigma > Tetrastigma voinierianum. Next base: position 110,322 of record JAEQBH010000497.1, read on the forward strand.
AGGTGTATTGAGAAGCGGTAGACCGCCTTCTGACACTGCCTTCCAATATGCTACAGAATACGCAAACTTAGACCAATGGCCTCACCCTTCGCCACTGAGATGGTGCGGGTTCTCTCACGCTAACACATCTTGCTAGGCTATGCTTTTAGGAGGCGGCTGTGAGTGCTCTTTATGGACCACGTGTTGTGGTCTAATCCCATTCAACTACGACATGTCGATGCAGGAGGCAGGTGCTATCCTTAAGGCCATATTCCTTATCTCTGAGGGCTTTTGGTTTGGCCCATAAGATCTTATTAAGACATCTCTGTTTCACTTTGGGGAGAAAATCCACAGAAAGAATCTCGCGAGTAGAGGCCATTCCACTCTTGTTCATGATTTGCTTTCTCCCATGTTTTAGACAATTGGTTGTCCCGGTCGCATTGCGTGGTATGTATGGGGAGGCCATGATGAGTGCCTAAAACACTCATCTTACACTCGCGTCTGATTCGTCATTTTCATTTATTTTATAATAATTTTATAGTTTTTGTGGCTAGATCCTGGATTTTCAGCGTGCGGGTGTGATTCTGAGATTCATTGGAGCGTAAAGCGACTTTTGGAAGCGGTTTGGAACAATAAGGAGCAGGCAGGAAGTGGTATCCACGTCGCGTCACCACGTCAGCGGCGTCGGCTTTCAGCAATCTTACTCATCATTTAAAGTCTGAATGGCTCGAAATTAGGGTATCGGGAGGCGTGCGAGGAAGGCCTGGAATTGAGCGGTCGGCGAGACTTGAAGGAAGTGCTCGGGATTTGGACCGTTTCTCATAGTTAGATATTATTTTGGATAATATTATGATTTTTAATCTTGAACAATTTGATCTTTTCTCTGATGATGTTAGATCTGCTGCAGAAGTTATCAGTACTGTCACATACGATGGATTAAAGTTTGATCTTTATGTTATTCGAGTTGTTATTAATTTGTCATCTACTCTATACGCATTTCAATTATATGATAATGTCGGCGATGTTAACATAATGTACTTTGGAAATCCGAGAGATTCGAGATGAGGAGTATTCGGGATCTGGGTAGAGTAGCCTTTAGCCGGTCGGATTAATAGAGATATTAGAACTGAAGGTGGCATTTGGGGTTAGAACATTTAAGCATTTCGGAATCCCAGTGAGATAGAGGCATACCGATTCTATTCCACGAGATAGGCGATATACACCTCGAGAAGGATATCTCGTAAGCGAATCACACCATGCGTTGACATACAAATATATTGAATAATATCTTTAGAAAAGTAATCCATTGAGCATTGATAGGGGAGATTTAACCTAGGCGTCAACACCATTAATTCACTAGAATCAATGGCTTAGTTGCGGTTTCCTTACTTAGATTTTCCTAGAATCATTTATTCGGATATTTATGCGAAGCGAGAACCTCGTAGTCAATTCACCTTTCCACTGTGGATCGATATCCAGTACTTTAAGTCATATATTGCCAGAGACTCTGTGCACTTGCGCACATAGGCATTCATTTTACACACCGCGTTTTCGGCCTATCAAGTTTTTGGCGCCGTTGCCGGGGAAAGGTTTAGATTGATATAGAGAATTAAGCAAATAGATATTACTTTGAAGTTTTCTTTACTTTTGTTTTGTTCTACCTCTACAAGTGCTGGTCAATTGGTTTTGTTGGTTCGTGTGTGTAGCGGCCATAGGTTTCGATTACATGCGACAGCGAGATCAGTCAACCAACTTTGTTTGATCCGAACGAGAAAGACTCCGTGGTGCGAGAGCAGAGAGCGAATCAGTTAGAAATCAAATGGTCATGGAAAACAACGAAGAACAAGATCTTGGCGATGGGCCCTGCTGAACCCACGGAGAGGCAGAAGTAAATCATGGAAGGAATCGGGCACCGGGCCAGGTTTCATACAACCGGATGACACTTTCATGCTACTAGATGAGTTCGTGTTACCGTGACATTGTTGAGACGGCTATTAAACTGACCCGCAGGTGAAACAAACAATTTGGTGAAGTCGATCCACCAGTCTGGATCTTGGAGACATCTTGTTCATGGACTACCTTGAGTCAGGAACATGCATTTATTCTTCCTCGAGAGTTTGCGATACCATCAAGTACAAGCGGTGCGAAGCTCTAAGATTACGGTTGTTCCCACTTTCACTTTCGGGGATAAGAGGCGAGCATTGGCTAACCGATTGTCCTGATTCCGATACTACATGGAGCGATTTGGTACAAAAGTTTGACCAAGTTCTTTCCACCTTCGAAATTGCTGCTTGTGCAAGAGATCAATACGTTTGTGGTCAGCTAGAGGAGAGCACAGCGGAGGCATGGGAACGAGTTTCATGGTGTGCGGAAGTGTCCTCTGCCAGAGCTAACGGATGGATGCAAGTCCACACGCTTCTACAATGGTGCAGGAAATGCAGCAGAACAATGATAAATGCCTCATTGGAGGCATTGATGAAGAAAAGCACAGACCAAGCCTATGAGATCTTGGAAGTAATTGCAACCAACACAAATGTCCAGTGGCTAGAGAGAAGGCTACACCGGTGAGTCTTGTTAAGTGGCACAAATAATGAGGTCCTTAACAACTAGTGAATCATGTACAGCTAACTAAAGCGGTTGAATAAACGGGGAACGGCACATGCCCATACGAGACCCTCCATGGGAGTTGTGAATTATGGAGGACGGCATAGTAGTGTGGAATGTCGGTCGGAAACCCTCGGTGGAAGCAATCCCGTGTGTCGGGGTTGGTCGAGTCAACCACGGCGGCAAGAGGCCAGGTATGGAAACAACTACAAGAATCGGGAATCGAGGACAAGGGTAGGCGTAACAATGAACAGCATAATCAAAACAATCAAGAGGTATGGATGGCGAAATAACGAACAATATGCCCTCAAGCTAGGAGTGGAATAGACCACCCTCCCGAAAAAAAAAATTGGATTTAGAGCAAGCTCTTGCACAGATGTTGACTTCTCATTCCGCTTTCATGAATGAGACTAAGGCGAACATGCAACAGCAAGCAACTCAGTTAAACAATCAAGCAGCACAGCTGAGAAGCTTGGAGAGCCTGGAAATGGGCCCAATGGCGAGCTTGTTGTGAGAAAACCTTAGGGTTAAGCTACGAGCAATTCAGGAAGTAAACCTGGGGAGAAGGAAAGAAATGCGCAAACTACTCACTCTAAGGAGTGGAAAAGAGTTGGAAATCCCGAAGCCGCCACTAGCAGTAAGAGAATTGAAAATTAAGGCAAGACCAGAAAGCATCGAGGACCGGATACAAGGAGAAGCAATAGAGTTATGAGGCAGCGAGGATAATAAAGTAGGGAAGAAACCGAGGCAGACAAAAACAAATGAATACGTGCACCAATCCCGTATCCTCGAGAGGTTTGAAGAAAGGTAAGTTAGAAAGCGATTTGCAAAGTTTCTTGACATCTTGAAGCTACATATTAATATACCCTTTTTGGGCGCGGAGAACATGCCAAGTTATGTGAAATTCATGAAAAGATCTTGGCCGAGTAAGAAGAGAAGTTAGAATATGGGACCATCGCATGGCGGGGAATGCGGTGCCGTCACGCAAAGAAAAGCTTCACGAAAACCTCTGAGAATCCGGGTAGTTTTCTTTATGCAGTTCTCTATAGAGGCAAGATTATCTGGAAAAGCCTGTGTGACTTGGGAGCGGCATCAACTTGATCCCGCTTTAGTGTTTAAAGGCTAAAGTTGGGAGAAGCAGAAATCCAGCCACAATCAGTGCAACTGGATAGGTCATGTCTTGACACCCTCGAGGTATAGTCGAAAATGTGCTAGTAAAAAGTTGAGTAAGTTCAGGTGCTTCCCGGTGAGACTTTGTCATTACGGACATGGAGGGAGAACGACTCGGTCCCCATCATACTTAGTAGACCTTTCCTAGCCACGAGGGAAAAGCTCAAATCGATGTGCGAAGGTGAACTCAAACTAAGAGTCAAGGGACCGGATGCTCAATAATCTTCCAACCACGAAGCACGGATGTGATCGAATGACGATATCTGCTTAACTTCATTGCAGAGAGTTTGCAAGGCGATGGCAAGGGATAAGCCTATGTGCACGAAGACAGGAAGGACGAGGTGTGAGCAAATATTTCATCCACCTTGAACATGGGGTGTGAGCATTATAGGGGATGCATAAGCATTTCCCGGTTCGCTGTCGTATCGCAAAGTGAGATTCGGAGATTCGTCGGGCTAACGACATTAAACATAAGCTTCTTGGGAAGCTGACCCAAGTGTTCTTAAACTTTCCCTTTTGTTTTGGCTCGAGTTCTATTGTTCTGCGATTTTAGGTTTACGGCTTTATTTGTGATTGGTATTTCGGTTTGTTTGTTTTACTTTTAGGATCTGCGCGGATGCGGAGTCGGGGAGGATTAAGTTCAACTACGCATTACAAACTCATAGAGTCACAGAGAAATGCGAGAGAGGGGTTCATGTTCATGAAATCTTCAATATGTAATTTTTCTACGTCACGTCGCGCGATACCCCACGTCATAGCCGGCGGCGTGTATTTTCCGTCAGCGACGTCAAATTAATACCCACCTGTCGTATGCAGCGACGTGTATTTTCCGCGTCAGCGGCGTCAAATTAATACCCTGCATCGCATTCGCGGCGTGTGTTTCCGCGATCAGCGGCGTCGGGTATACACCCCTACGTAAATCGCGACGTGTCTTTTCACGTCGCGACGTGGATTTGCACAAGCCTCTATCACGTCGCGACGTCATCCTCCACGTCTCGACGTTGTATAAATGAAGCTCTGCGTCGCGTCATGCGTGACCCCGCCGCATCCAGCGGCGTCACCACATTTTAAGCCCAAAGATCGGTTCATTTTTGGCTCTTCACCTCACACCCCAGTGAAACCACTAGGTATCTGAGCACGACCCTCAGGACTGTCGGGCCAGCACGGTATTCCTGCTTGGTGGAGGTCGACATTGTTCTCCGACCCCCGAATTTATTGCTCCTGAGCCACCCTCTTCCCCAGTTCCGGGTCGTGTGGCATTTCCATGTGCTCAGTTCTACCTTGATTACGCATTCTGGAACTCACCTTCAGCCTCGGGGAGTAGTTTACGTGGGCTTATAAGTGCCATTCAAGTATTTTAGGTAGAGTAGGGTCTTGAGTCTTGAGTTAGATTTGAGTCTTGAGTCTTGAGTTAGTTTTCTAGCATTAGGTGTTTGTGTTTTTGTCAAGTGTTGGTGCCCTTTGGGGCCCTACCCGCGTGTTCTAGGTCAATATGCGGCAGGCGAGTTGCACAGGTCGGCCGCGAGGACCGGCTCCATTCGATGCTCGCGGTTGCAAATATGAGTCTTGGCCCAGGCGGTTGGCACCATTTGCATGGCTCGTTCATTAAAGAGGTTCGTCGCCCCAGGTGATTTCTTCAGAGAAAGACTATCGAGGCTAAGGGGTGGCGTGCTTCATGCCCAGCCCCCTCGTCCGAGGGCGATGAGCGTAGTACGAATTTTACGCCAACCTCGCTTCACGTGTCCTCAAAGAGATTAAGTTAGCGGGAAAATGTTGGTCGACTTGGTCAGGGTCGATCAATAGCTATAGTTTAGAGCATGCCAGTGGGGCTGATCGGCTCACGTGAGCACCACGGCTACCTGAGGTCATCCATATTGACGAAGTAGGGGTGAGTGGAGGATCAATAGTCACGAGCCCATGATAAATTTTAAGGCGAGCATTTGGCCTTCATTCCAGGTTTGGCATCGCTTCATCGCCGTCTTATCCCGAAGCCCGGCGAATGTGTGTGAGGTAACTGACTTGGCGTGTAACCGCCATTATCGAGAGGGATATACCATTCGATGTTAGGCGGGTTATAGAAGAAGACTCCTCCATAGCAGGGGCGAAATGAAGACACAGGGACCTTTACGATCTTTGGCTTGTGCAAACTACAAGCCGGGGTGCCCTGCTTGGCGACAATGAGGCACAGGCACCATCAATTAAGGCCATATCGGTCGACGGGACACACTGGTGTCCGGCACGAGGGTCTCACGACTCGGGCCACGAGCCTGGGGGCAGGACGAGCCTTCCAGGTGTCGAATCGCTTTGGATTCTGGCGGCACCCGAGATGGCAGTAGGCCGGTCCTCGTCTCACCCGCCTCCCGCCGCCACCCTGCGTCTCACCCACCTCCACCGCCCGCCCAGTGACTCGGTAGTGCGTTTCTCTCCCATTCACGGATCTTGAGGACCGGTGCTCTCACTCATGAGCTTTTGGCGCATTAAGGATGGAGACCCGAAACAGAGTCCTCGTTACGAGATATGGGCGTTGCGCGTGTGACATGCGGGCTGATCTGGCGTCGGCCATCATTCTCTGGCGCGGCGATCATGCGAGCTGACTCACCCGACTCACGGCTCCACGCGGCCTCCACCACCTCGCGCGGTGATCTTGAGAGTCGCACTCTCTGGCCCGACATATGTTACCGGTGGAGACCTTTGGATATTTTTGTTTGGGGGGATGTTGATAAGTACTATGTTTTTGGTTTTTGTTTAAGTGCTTATGTTTTGTTTGTTTATTGTTTGATTTCCGTAGTATGCGATTATTTTTAGTTTGTTCAGCATATTAGTTGTGTTTGTTTTTAGTATTGCATGCGATTATTGGTGGTGTTTATGTTTAGTTTTAGTTTGTTTACATCACACTTTCATGTTAATGAGTCATGTGTGAGTTGTTTGCGTGTGTTTAGGACATTTTGCATGCGTGATGCATACATGTGCCATTTTGGATATTGAGGATCAATTTTTGGATTAGTTCACTATAAACTTGTTCAAATGCATACATTTGTGATGCTAAATGATGGGATTGAATAATTGAAGAGGTGCTAGTGAATCAATCCGGGTAGTCAGAAACGAGTTCTCGAAACCACATCACACTCACGCACTATTGACTTTTAGGTATGCATAAGTGCCGAACCAGCTACTAAAAGTTCGGTTAACCTAGAGAGATTGAACCATTTGAGTGATAGGACACCTAATCAAAGAGGATTGCCATCGAGCCCCAGCAAGAAAATACAAAAACAATAGAAAAGAGAAAAAAAATATGAAATAGGTATATGCATAGGAATAAGTAGGATCATCGATCGGAATCCGAGGCGCGATCTGAGGGCTATCAAAGCCTGTGCACAGGCCAAGCTGGCTGAGAGTCATTGACTTCCTTTGCCCGCTACATGGGACGGAGATGGATCATTCACGCAACCTAGGGCCTTTGAGTTTGGTTGGTGTTAGGTGAAGTTTGAAGGAATTGAATGCACAGTGCCCTTAACCGACTTGTAGGGGTCGCGATGGATCCCTTCTGGGGAACACTTTCATTAAAACTTCTTGGCACTAGGGTCTTCTTCCATTTGTTTTAGGTACGTAGGAAATTTCAAAGTATGAGGATATGAATAAATGGGTGCGTTCCTATCCTTTCTAGTTAGCTTCTTCCTAATGGCGAGTTGAGCTTAAGTTTGGGGTATCGGAACCTAAGCTCTCTGGAGGTCATTCACTATAAGCACGTAGGGGTTTTTAGAAGCTATTGAACACTGTTTGATGCACTAGTCGGTTTCACTATCTCAATCAATTTACCGAAAAGTCAAATATGTATGCCTTCAACGAACATCGAGCAAACAGTGGGTATGTGAGTCGATCCAATTGATCCCTATTTTCAGCATGTGCATCAACGTCTTAGTATTAGTTACATTATGTAGTGTGTGTGTCCTGTCTAGAGTCGGTTCTTGCTTGAGGATAAGCAAGAAACTAAGTTTTGGGGTGTGATGAGTGCCTAAAACACTCATCTTACACTCTGCGTCAGTTAGATCATTTTCACATTTATTTTATAATAATTTTATAGTTTTGTGTTCAGATCCCACTGTTTGCGTGCAGTGTGGATTCTGGAGTTTATTGGAGCGTAAGAGCGGCTTTTGGAAGCGGTTTTGGAACAATATGAGGAAGCGAGCGAGGAAGTAGGCCCCGTGCGTCGCAAGATCTTGTCGCGACGTCTGCCGTCGTGACGTCGGCTGAAAATCGCACCTCATCATTTAAAAAGTACGAATGATTAGGAAATTAGGGTGTCGGGAGGCGTGCGAGGAAAACACGGAATTCGGAGCGGATCGACGAGAGACTTGGAGAAGTGCTGGGATTTGGACCGTTTCTCGTAGTTAGATATTATTTTTGGATAATATGATGATGTTTTTAATACTAGACAATTTGATCTTTTCTCGATGATGTTGAATCTCTTTCTAGGGTTACATCAAACCTGTCACATACAATGATTAAAGTTTGATGCTTTCATGTTATTCGGTTATTTATTAATTTGTCACATCTACTCTATACCTGCATTTCAATTATATGATAATGTCGGCAATGTGCATAATGTGGAGATCAGAGATTCGAGATGAGGGTATTCGGGGATGTCTGGGTAAGTAGCCTTTGGCAGGTCGGTTAATAGAGATATTCGAGGAACTGAAGGTGGCATTTGGGGTTAGGAACATTAGCATTTAGGAATACGAGTCGAGATAGAGATATACTCGATTCTATTCACGAGATAGGCGGATATACCTCGAGAAGAGGATATCTAAGTAGGCAAGATCCTCTCTGCGTTGACATATTACAAATATATTAGAATAACAATATACTTTAGAAAAGTAATCCATTAAAGCGTGATAGGGAGAGATTTAACCTAAGCGTCAACACCATTAATTCACACTAGAATCAATAAGCTTAGTTGCGGTTCCTTACTTAGATTTTACCTGAATCATTTATTGGATATTGTCTGAAGCGAGACCTCGTAGTCAATTTACCTTTCCACGTGGATCGATATCCGTGCTATGTGCTTATATTGCCAGGCCTCTGCGTGCACTTGCGCACATAGGCATTCATTTTACACACCGCGTTTTCGGCCTATCAGGCCACCTTTACAGTTGAGAAGTGGCAGTTTGTGCCTAGAGCTCCCCCTATTCCGGTCTTTCCTCCTGTTGGGGAAGATCAGTAGGTAGACTGTGACACCTCGACCCGAGGGGGTCCGTTGACAACTCGTCAATCCGCGGAATACATGTGTTCTTTAAGTGTCTCAATGCTACAAAATGAGTGTCTCTCTACCCGAGACTCAAACATGAGTAAAAATGGCTCATTAAGGCCACATTACATCTACTCACAAAATATAATAACTATATTACAATAGTTTCAAGAGTTAACTACACTCTTATACAAACATGTTTCAATTAGAAGATTTCATACATGTTTTACAAAAACATAATCAAAGCCACATGTTGGCTTTCTTCTTAAAAGCGGCCTCTAGTGAGATGTGATTAGTCTTTTAAAGTCTTCTTTGTATTTTAAGATAGGTTTTGAGTGCTTTTGTGTACTAATCATATTAATTAAGCTTGATTGACACGTGTAGGTCCCTTTGGTACTAATGATTGTATTTAATTTGTTTTGGTAGTTTTTGCAAGTTTCATAAACCTATCCCACCATATCAAGCTAAGCATATATAAGTTGAGCTGATCTACACCGAGTTCTACGATTTATATTCGATTACATCAAGCCGGGGATAAAGAAATTGAAGATGAAATAAGGCGGATCTTGGGCTGAATGGCCAGCGGGATGCAAGCGGAAGATATGAATTTTAAGCTAGGATGGCGAAATTTTAATATAATAGTGAAATTTACGCAATTATGGTGAAATTTTTAACTAATAATGATTGGCTATATATTAGGACGTTTCCTTTGCATATAGCGAAATTTGAAACTATGATGCTGTTTTAGCTACAAGCCTTGAAATTTGCATCTATATTCAAAAACCACTTTATAATGAAATTTTATTATAGCATTGTTGCACTTTGCGTATTTGGGTTCAACAGTTAGTTTTGGTTTTTCACATTTCCTCTTCTTGTGATACTATTTGGGTTAATTTGGGAGTTTTATAACATTTTGTAAGGCTATATAAGCATCTTATAAACATTTTGTAACCTAACTTTCATTCAAAAGCATTTTCGATTTATTTTGTTCTCGCTATTTGCTCTCTTCTCTCTCCTCTTTCTCTCACTTTCTAATTTGCCAAACACCCTTTGAGGATGACAACTCAAAGGATGTTTGGCTAAAGCCTCTAAACCTTGAAGGGTTGCTAGGTAGGTTGATGTGGGTTGCTGGTGTTCCTCTGTTTTTCAAGACGCAGGTACTGCGTATTTATGTTCCAAACTTTCAAAACTAGGTTTTAAAAGCTATTTGATGTATTTTCCTTGGTCAATACTTGGCAAGCTTTTAGGTTCAGTGTATTCTTGATGGTAGATACACTGACATCCATTAGATGTCATTTACGAGCCATCGAGGGTAGGTTAAATGCTGGATTTCAACTGCGGGAACATTAATGCTCGTTAAATGCCATAGTTCAAGAGGAATGTTACTAAGGGTTGGTTTTTAAAGTTAAACAAAGATCCGGTTTTGAAAATAGCTATATGGCATTGCCACAATGCGAGAAATAACCCGGGGACACCTTTCTATGACCATATCATACCAAAATTGGTGGCCAAACTTCAAGGTCTTCTTTTTACATTTTATTTCAAATTTCCTTCAGTTAACTTAGTGACAACAACCACTATTTTTGTACAAATCCGAAATCCAAACAAAAGCCTCACCATTTTAAATCATTGTACAAATCATTTGTAAGACGAAAACCCATCCCAATGTTCGATCCTAGAGCATTTATCTTTGCATTAGTCATGATACGTGATGTCATTAGTTTAGGTATAAATTTTGTTGATTCATAACACTGCTTTGTGTGCGAACCAAATGGCACTTGGATTCTCTTGGGGATGGTGCCGAACTCTGGATGATGAGTTGATGGAGTGCCACAATCCTCATTACAAGTATTGATGACATGCTTACAAACCTTTTGAAGTTCATTATTTAAATTTCAAGTTTTCTTTGCTCGACAATCCTTCTTGAAATTTTGTTTTTATATAAAAGTCATTTTATTTTTCAGCTAACACTGATCTTTTTGGCAAGCCCTGTTGTTGCTCTTTTCTTTGTCTCTTTTTGTGTCACAAATATTTATGCATCCTTTGGGATAGAATATATCGGAGTAGATTGCAAAAGGTTAGTACACCCGATAGAACAAGGTTGTGAAATTCGTGTACATAGTGAGCAAATGGATCCTCACACGAAGAGCAGAAGAGTCGGCAAAGGTGCTCCGGTGAACCTACAACATATAAGTCAATGAGAGGCGATGAAAGCAAAAGTCATCTCTTTTTAGTCCATTTTTCTGTTTGATTTTCAGTTAAAATTGAATAATTAACATACAAAATTATGAAGAAACTCACGATTTTCATTAGCGGGAAGGAAGCAAAGAAGAAGAAAAAGCGATGAAAAGCGCGAGAAATAAGTGGATAAAAATGCGGTCGAATGGCAGAGCAGAAATGAAAGCAACTGGCTGATTCATTGATGCGATTGTGGAGTCACGCCTGATCCGATTCTAAAGAGTCGCGACATCGGGAAGATTGAAGAGAATTTGATCGCGAGTCGTGGCGGGGAACCACAGTCGCGTTTGAAGAGGCGAAATTAAAGTGATGTCGGCGAAACTATTAAGTCGACATCAAAGTATAACAGTCACGATCTGGCGGCATTAAGTGATGTCGTGACAAGAAGAGCGATGTCGCGACACCAAGAACAATAGTTATTCTGGCGGAAGAATTAATCTTTAGTGGTGACATCGAGGAGATCAGCGAAGGCTTCAAAACTGAGGTTGATGTCACGACATCGAGGACACCGTTCAGGAAACGGTACCATTAAGTGATGATGTCCACGGCAGAAAGCGAGGTCGCGACATCGCGACGCTCCAGTGGAAGGGTGCAGGAGACTTGAGCCCATGTAATGACATCTGATGTGTGACATCGGGGACAACCATTGAAGGCGCAAGGGACTAGAATGGATGTGTGACAAGGCCATGATGTCGCGACATCACAAGAGATCAAGCTGAGAAACTGCAAGGCATAAGATCGGTGTCGTGACAAGGCCCGAGCGACCAGTTCATAGGAAACGAGAACTTTAAGTCGATGTGACGTGAGTTCGATGTCGTGACAGCGGGAGTCTATTGGAGCTGAGTAACCCAGGCTGGCTACTCTGAAATCCACAGTAGAGGTTATATTGGGATTAGGGCCCAAGCTGGAAAACCATATAAATCTGTGGCTACCCTGGTAGAAAAGCAAGTCGGAGGCGCATCAAAAGAGAGATCTGGGTAGCCTAGGCTTCACTTTTATTTCTTTTCTTTTCTTTTCTTTTCTTTTCTTTTCTTTATGTTAGAGCAGATGTTTGTCTAGTTTTTTATTTGTTTTATTATTTTTTTTTTTTGGATCCCGAATGTTATCGTTTTCTTTGGTGAATCTGAAATTAAATTTCTTTTCAAAATTACTACTGGAATGCATCGAGTTAGACAATTGCGGGATCGATTGTTGATTTAGTGCGGTTATTCTTTTGATCAGAAGGATGCTGCCTCGTGTGATTCGATGGTGGGAACCCGGCTTCCATTTAGTGAGCGTTGTGAGTCGAGTGATTTTCTGCTGTGGTACAGCATCTTGTTCATTTCGATTCTGAATTTACTTCAGATTATGAGTTTATTGATTTTGGATCTGAATATCGGTTTACTATACCCGTTAAGAATTGCGTCGTTACTCACGATTTCGAGAGTCCTCGGTGACCGCAGGGGAGAACGCAATCACAGGAGTAATGTACATTTCTTTGAAGGTATACTAACTTTGCTGTTAGGGATCCTTTGAGCTTTGTGAGTTCCTTGAATAAATCTCTTCTCACTTGAAATCAAGAGGCAGGTTGAACGACTTATCTATTTAAACAAGCGAGATTTCTCGGTGATAGTAGGAATTGTCCGTGTTATTTGAATCTAATCAGGAAGGTTGATCTATTTTAATTTCGAGGAAAGTAATTTGGAAGTTGTATATCCTTGCTTGACCAATAGCAGAACTAAGGTGTTTGATCCATAAAATGGGTATGGTAATTGCAAGAATACCCGGCAAGGAAGTTCTTGTTCTGGCGTTATCAGTTCCTACGTAATTCGAGAGAATCGGGAAAGAAGAGATAACGAGAAGTAATGAGCGTGGAAGATTCAGTTGCACTACAAATACCATGGGCAGTTTTAAACTTCTTAGGACTAAATCAAGAAATTATTGAGTATGAACTCAGTTGTGTTCACATATATTTATTTTATCTTAATGTGTCTTCCTATGATAGCCCCATTCGATATTCATTTTTTTGTAGGATTTTATTTTCCTTCATTTGTTTTATTTCGATCTATTTGAATGTTCATTCCTTTTGAATTAGTTGATTTCCCGGCTTAAATGGAAGCCGATATCAATTTATGGTCCAAATAGTATTAATTTGGTGGTCGGGGTAGTTGATGAAAAATTGCTTGAGATCTCTTGTGGGATCTATATCTGGACTTAAGTCCGTTTGTTGCTTGTCGACACTGTGCACTTGCGAATTTTAGACCAAAACAATAAATTAAATTGTTCTACTCTGGGATTTTTGGTTATGATAGTATGATGTGTTAAGTTGATGGCTTTGTTGCAGGAGTAAGTTAATAGTCCTTTGGAAATAGTGTCATGAATTTTGTATGTATTTTGGTCACAACAAATTTTATGGTGATTTTCTTTGAGTTAGATAGTAGTCCTTTGGTGAGAATGCTATAAAATTTTGTGTGTATGTGCTTTGGTCGGTCATCCAAGTTTTATGGCGCGGATTACTTGGGAAGTGGTCGAAGGGATTTAGTAATCAATATTCGAGGATAGAAAGAAGGAAATACTAATTTGGATTTTTAAAAGAAAAAGAAACAAAATGTTTGTGATGACTCTTGGCAGCGACCTTTAACAAACCATATTGAAAATGTTTGTTGATTGAAACTAATCCTATTGATGCGAGTGTACTTTGATTTGGGGAAGGCGGCTACCATACAGCCATGAGATAAAGGATTAAACGGTGTAGCCAACTAGGAATGTGCGACCAAAGACCTCGAGGAGCATGACACTATATGGAGAGTTTATGAATTCATTTCATCCTGATAAATGTTGCCAATGAAACTGACCCGGTGATCAATGCTAATGATTTTGAGCTCAGATAACACGATAACCATGGTCAAACGAACCCGGTCGGCTGGTTGTTCCTGGCGAAAATCTGATGAACACTTGATTTACGAGAATAGAAAATTCAATTAAATTGAATGGTGTGTGGAGCCGAAGATTATTCAGTACACGGTTGTTCGATTCTCTACAGAGACATGGGTGCAACATGGTTTAACTCCTACCATATGAATCTGGTAACACGGAAGGAGGCGGTAGAGAGCTTATTTCAACAAATTCTTTCTTATCACTTCCCTCTGAGCGAAGGGAAATTACTAATGCAGTATGGGGAAAGTGAGAACATGTATCTTGATAGGAAAGATCTTGCCGAATAAAACATTAGCTCATTTGAATTTTGGGGAGAATAAAGCGGAGAGTGAAGAAACAAAGAATGTGATGGCCCAAATTGTATTACATAGAGCCAGTTAGATGCATTGATACATTGGTTGAATGAAGGAAGTCAGCTAAAGCTAAAAGCGAATGAGTCGTGGAAAGAATGAAGATTGCACAGAAAGAAGAACCTCTAAAATCAGATGTGAGGAAAGCTGAAATTACATGACTAGGAACAAAAAGGGGAGTTTCTCACTCTTTCCCCTACTTTATTAATTGCATTTTGAGTTGAAATAATTTTAGGATTTTATAGTTGAGTAGCATGATTGCAAGTTTGGGGGAATTTATTTTATCTTGCATGGAATGTAACTCTTGCATATGAGAAGTAATAGAAATTGTCAGTACCTGTGATAAAAATAAATGAGTTGTATTTGTTTTGGTGACATTGAATAAGCGAGATATTGCTGAAAATTGGGTATTTGTTTGTCTGGGACACAACACGGGTTCGAGAGGGTTAACCAAGAATGTGGGAGTGTGAAGAATAATAAGTGGAAAAGGAAGTCAAAAAGACAAAATTTAGTCATCACAGAAATTTAAGAATAGAAGAACATTCCCTGTCGTGACTTAGATTTTCAGGTCAAAACATAAAAAGCTGAAGTCGTGACATCCAGCAAATAATGTTTTGATTTATTGCCTATTAGTTAATGTATTAACTTGAAGAGCAATGTCAAAGCAGTAAACCAGTGTCTAGTTTCATTCAATTTATGCGAGAATAAATAGTAATAAATACAGAAACAGAAATCCATCTTTTGATCTAATCAATCTGTTGAATATTCTCAGTTTAAAAGAGCATAATCAGAGGAAAATTAAGGCATTCAAGAAAAACGTTCCAAATTCTCCGGGGAAAAGCGAAATCTAGATTGAAAATACAAAGGGACATAAATCGATGAATCTCATTACTCTTCCTAGAAAATTGAAGGGAAATCATATTGATTTGTTCTTCCCAAGAACCTGACTCACTATAAAAAGGATGGGAGAACAGGAATTAGAAACAGCGAAAGAATGAAGGAAGGGAGAATGAGAGTGAAGGAAGAGTTGAGGGGGTGCGAAACCTTTACATTTTATGGAATGAGTGGAGTCGGAAAACAAACCATTTCCACTGTTTGTTCCATAAAACGTGGTTTCATCCGGAGAGCGGTTGATGGAAGGGGAATATGGATTAGTTAGAATCCATCAACCAAGAAGCTCCAAAGAAAAAGGTGGACGGCCCCAATTTTTTGAACGACCTTGTTGCGGTCGAATCACTTCATCGAGACTCGAGGTCTGGTGAACCAAATTTTAGGCAGGGATGCAACATCTTTGGAGAAGAGATAGGATTCTAGACGGAAATAAAGTTTTCTTGAATTTGTAAAAAAATGTTTGTAAATGGTGATTGGTGTAATATCGAAAATCTTTTGATAATTGAATAAAATTACGTTGATTTACAAATTGGTTGATCATGATGTGTGGATTGTGTTTCTGTACTAATTTATTTCTTTTAGAATCAAAATAACGTGGCATTACGTTCAATTTATCCCGAAAGAATGGAGAACATGAATAAACTGGAACTTAAGAGTAATATCTTGTTTTGTTCAAGTTCAGTATGGGTTGAAAAATCGAGATATTGGTTAATTCTGATATAACAAAGTACTTGGGTAAACTAATGTGATTAGACAATGAATAAACACAAGTCTTGAAGGAAATAATACACCTCGGTCCATGACACACTTTGAAACTTTAGTTTGAGAAATTAGGAAGGTACTACGGGAAGTCGAAATTTGTAATCACGGGCTAGAACTTGTTTGAATATTGATTGAGGCGAAATCTAGTTGAAAACAATGAAATGAAAAAAATGATCTGAGCCGTTATTGAGCAGTTTGAGCTTTTCCGACCACCATTATGTATATGCTTTTGCATACACCTTAGTCCCTGAATTTGAGCCAAGATATTCCATGTCTTCAAAATAAGCCAATGAAAAGCCCAAGCCATCATATCCACTAAACTTCGATAAAGAACCTATGATGACCAGAATTTCAGGAGAGGAAAAAGATGAAGTTTGGGGAGTTTGATTAGGGGAAGGCAAAAGAGATGTCTGAGGAGAAGGTGAAGGAAAGAGAGATCGAAGGCAGGAAAATACAAAAGGAAAGAAGCTAAAAGAATAGTTTTTTGTCTTGTGGCTAACTCTCTTGAATAATTAAGTTCTTAGGGGTGTCTCGACACAGTACCCTAATACCATCACGGTATGGGGCTACTAACCCAAGTTAGTTAAGAGTGTTAGAAAGCCTAAAGGAGACAAGAACATAGTATAATCTAAAGAGCGATTAGAAGGAAAAATTCCCCAAAATTGAATTCTGAGAAGAAATTGAGACATACAGCTTTGAAAGAAGAAATTGAGTGGGAATCAAACATAAAGTTTGGGGGAGTTTTTTTTTTTAGGGAGGAAATAGTAGTTACAAAAAAAAAAAAAAAAGAGTTTCGGTAATCTCAACCTAAAAATTCCATTCATCCTACCTTTTTTACCCAAGCCTAACATTACAAGCCAAAAGACCTGATTGATTTTGAAGGTTGGAATCCTCTCATTAGTGGAGATCAATATGAAAAACAAGCGTATGGAACTTGAATAAACGAGTTTAAGAAAACTCGAAGATGTACTAAAACTAAGGCGAGAATTGAAAAGGATTGTTGAGCCTGCACACACACAGATTAAGACTTGGTAAATAAACTGTTTAAATACATTAGTTTATCAAGAAATTTTGTGATAAAGGTATACCATGCTTTATTCTTTCATCTGAAAACTGAAACTTGAATTAACATTGATATCATTTAGTTCTAGATTAGAAAGATAGACAGATAAAGGCTGTAAAATAAAACAGAAAAATGTCCTTTTTGTTTGAGGACAAACAAATCTTTCTTTTTCTTTGCTTGAGGACAAACAAAACTTTAAGTTTGGGGGAGTTTGATGAGCTTAAAACTCATCTCTTTTTAGTCCATTTTTCTGTTTGATTTTCAGTTAAAATTGAATAATTAACATACAGAATTATGAAGAAACTCATCAATTTGTCATTAGCAAAAAGGAAGCAAGAAAGAAGAAAAAGCAGTAGATAAACGCAAAAATAAGTGGATAAAAATGCAGTCGAATGTGAAGCGAAATGAAAGCAATGTGAGTCGTGATGCGATTGTGGAATCTACCTGATCCGAGTTCTAAAATCAGCGACATCGGGAAGATTGAAGAGAATTTGATCTGAATTAAATGACGGGGAACACAGTCTAAACGGTGAAGAAAGGAGGCTTGAGAATTAAAAAAGAGTGATGCTCGCGCGAAACTATTAAATCGCGACATAAAAAACAACAGTCTGATCTACAGCGGCTTATAAGTGATGTCGCGACAAGAAGGCGTCCACGACACCAAGAACAACTGGTTATTCTGAGCGGAAGAAATTAATCTTTGAAGTCGTGACATCAAGGAAGATCAGCGAAGGCTTGAGCTATGAGGTTGATGTCACGACATCGAGAGGACACAGTTCGAGGAACGATACCATTAAGTGATGTCGCGACAAGAAGCGGGGTCGCTACATCATGACAACCGGTGGAAGGGTGCGAGACTTGAGCCCATGTGAACAACATCTTGATGTGCGTGACATCGAGGAACAACCATTGAAGAGGCGCAAGGGACTAGAATGGATGTCGCCTGACAGAGGCCGTGATGTCGCGACATCACAACGATCAGCGAGAAACACGCAAAGGCATAAGATCGGTGTCGTGACAAGCGAGCGACCAGTTCATGAGACGAGAACTTTAAGTCGATGTCGCGACATGAGTTCGATGTCGACAGAAAGCGAGAGTCCTGGCTGGAGGCGATAACTTAGGCTGGCTACTGCAAATCCACGAGGTTATATTGAGTTAGGGCCCATTTGGAAAACCACATAAATCTGCTGACTACCCGGAGTGATAGAAAAGCAAGTCGGACGCATCAAAGAGATCTGGGTAGCCCTATAGGCTTCACTTTATTTCTTTTCTTTTCTTTTCTTTATTTTAAATGAGATGTTTGTCACAGTTTTTTTTTTTATTATTTTTTGGATGCGAATGTTATCGTTTTCTTTGAAAGTGAATACATAATTAAATTTCTTTTTCAAAATTACTACGGAATGCATCGAGTTGAGACAAATTTACGGATTCGATTATTTCGATTTTGGTGCGATTATTCTTTTGATCGGAAGGATCTTTGCCTCGTGTGATTCGATAATTAAGAACCCGGCTTCCATTTAGTGAGCGTTGTAGTCGAAATTGATTTTTCCTGTAGTAATTTCACGGCATCTTGTTCATTCGGTTTTCTGAATTTACTTGAATTATGAGTTTATTGATTTTGGATCTGAATATCAGTTTACTATACCCGTTAAGAATTGCGTCGTTACTCTGATTTCAAGGAGGTCCTCTGAGTGACACAGGGAAGACAATCCTAGGAGTAATGTACATTTCTTTGAAGGTATACTAACCTGCTATTAGGGATCCTTTGAGCTTTGAGTTCATAGATAAATCCTCTTCGCTTGAAATCAGAGCGAGTTGAGCGACTTATCTATTTAAACAAATGGAGATTTCACCTCAATTCGGATAATTGAGGCCAATCCAGGTGTTAAATTTGAGATACAATCAGGAAAGGTTGATCTATTTTAATTTAGGAAAGGTAATTTGGAAGTTGTATATCCTTGCTTGACCAATAGCAGGAGCTAGGTGTCTGATCCGTAAATCGTTTGTAAGTATTGCAAAGAAAATACTCAGCTTAAGGAAGTTCTTGTTACAAGTAGTTATCGTTCACGTAATTAAGAGAATCGGGAAGAAGAGATAACGAAATGTGGGCGATGGAGAGATCATTTGCACTACAAATGCCTTGGGCCAGTTTTTGAAACGAGATAATCAAGAAGTGTTGATATGAACTACGAGGAATTGATCGTTCACTATGACATTTCTCTTGTGTGTCTTACTCTGATAAGCATTGATATTCATTTTTTGTAGGATTTTATTTACCTTCATTTGTTTTATTTAAGTCTATTTGAATGTTCATTCCTTTTTTGAATTAGTTGATTTCCCGACTTCATCTTTGAAGCAAATCTCATTATCCAAATAAGTATTAATTTCGAGTAGTCGGGGTAGTTGATGAAAAATTCTTGAATCTACGTGGGATCGATATACGGACTTAAGTCCATTTGTGCCCTACTGTGCACTTACGAAATTTATGACCAAAACCAATAAATTAAATTGTTCTACTCTAAGAGATTTTTGGTTATGATAGTATGATGTCAACAAGTTGATGGCACTGTTGCCTGGGAGTAAGTTAATAGTCCTTTGAAAATAGTGTCATAAATTTGTATATGTATTTTGGTCACAACAAATTTTATGGTGATTTTGCTGGGGATTAGATAATAGTCCTTTGGTGAGAATGTTATAAAATTTTGTGTATGTGTTTTGGTCAGGTCATCAGAGACCACATACACCCTCCTAGAGTGAGTGCACCTTCTATCATACCACCTGTAGCGATGATGTGTTTGTAGGAACCTTATGAGTACCCTGGCTACTTTTCATGGAATGGAGAATGAAAATCCATATACGCATATCCAGGGTTCGAAGTTTGCACTACTTTTAAAGAAGGTGTGTCGACATGGACACCTTAAAAATTTGAAGGCATTCCTTTGACAACGAAGAGCAAGGCGGGTGGCTCGATTAAGCTGAGGTTGAGAACAATTAGAAATTTGGCGATCTTAGGCTGAATTTTGAAGAAATTTTTCGGTACAACCAAGACTGACGAGTTTGAAAGAGGCAAATCTACACTTACTCGGCCTACGATAATGAGAAGTTTTATCAGTGTTAGGAGAGATTCATGGAGACCATCAGTGCATGTCCACACCATGGGTTTGATACATGGATGCTTGTGAGTCACTTCTAGTAAATTCTAATTGAAAAGATTGGTCTCTCAAGCTGCTTGACTCTCTCTGGGCATACATGACAGCCTACAAGACCATTCTAGGCATGTCTCCTTATCGCCTGGTTTATGGCAAAGCCTGCCACCTACCTGTGGAAATTGAATACAAGGCATGATGGGCAGTAAAAAAATTGAACTTGGACATGGGCAGAGCTGGTCTCAAAAGTCTCCTCGATATCAACGAGCTAGAAGAATTGAGAAATGATGCCTACCTCAACTCAAAAATTGCAAAAGATAAGATAAAAAGGTGGCATGATCAGTTGATAGCTCACAAACAATTCCAAAGGGTGAAGTATTGTGGCTCTTTGACTCACAGCTCCAAACTCTTTCGGGCAAGCTTAAAATCAGATGGGCCCAGGTCATTCACCATCAGAAGTTTACATCAATGGCTCGATGGGCACATAATCACCAAAGGCATTCGAGTGTTCAAGTTATTGAGTGAAGCCATATGCAGCCCGACATTCGTGACGGAGGAATCCATCTTGACCTCTATGAAACTTACTAGCCACACATTTGAGAGTGACTTCTGTTGTATCTCAGAAGTCACTAGAAGTTTATTGTTTAATTTTGTATTTTTTTTGTGTTCCTTGTTGTTTGGATTGATTTTCCTTTGAATTGCTTCTCATTTACAAGTTCGTTTCCTCACAATTTTTAGTATTCTATTTTGCAGGTGTCGCAGTGGGCTAGGAGTTGTTTTCTGCCTGGAAATTTTCGTAGCCTGCGAACCCATTGTTCTTCTCCCCTGACCTTTCGTCTGCTGTAAACCCTCCATTTCCTGTGCCCACCATTAATTTCCCTATCTTTTTGTTCCAACCATTTAATAGGGCCATTGGTGGCCGTGACCATACGTTTTCCGCTTTACACTTTTACCCCTTTCTTCTCTCTCTCCGGCTTTAGTATGGTGAAGACTCACGGAGGAAGCACTTTTCGTCCTCGAGATGTCGTTTCCTCCCTCCCCACCTTCGCGGCTCGGCCTGCAGCCGTTGAGCCCCCGCAATTGTTCCTCAGCATTGCCCGGCTTCGGAGGCGAGCACCATGGCTACTCTTCATTTTCTCCATCGACGGTCGGCCTGGGATACTCATGGCCTTAAACATCACTGCTACATTCAATTTGCGTTGGTCATACCAGCTACCGGCCGGTATGAAGCGTGTACGATTAGTACCCCCGAAAGTGCTATTTTGAACCTATTTAAGATAGGTTCTAAGTACTTTTATTAAACAATCATATCAATTAAAACCAATTGACACGTGTAGGTCCCTTTGGTACTAATGATTGTATTTGGTGTTTGTGGTAGTTTTACGGTTTCATAAACCTATCCTACCATATCAAGCTAAGCATAACAAAGTTGAGTTGATTTACACCGAGTTCGTATGATTTATATTCGATTACATCAAGCCAGGAATGAAGAAATTGAAGATAAAACAAGATGAATGCAGGATGCAAGCAGAGAAGCTGGGGAAATTTCGCAAGAATAGCAAAATTTTTGCAATAATAGCGAAATTTTCGCGATGTATGGAAATTTCGCTACATAGCGAATTTTAAATATCTTAAGCGATTTTAGCTACATATGTGAAATTACCATGAAATAAGCGGAAATTTGCTGTAGTGAAATTTCACTACATAATTTTATTTACATAAATTTTCACTAATAACCAAAATGTTACGCCGTGTTTTTGTGTACAAAACGACCCCGTTTTGGTTTTTCCATCTCTGCCCTCAACGTAATTGTCTTTATTTAGGATAGATTGGTATTTTCACGCTTTTTGTATGGCTATATATAAGCCATCTCATGAGCAATTTGTAACCTAGCATTCTGAGGCATTTTCCATTACGGGCTCTGTTTTTGGCTTCATTTTCTCTCTTCTCTCTCTTTTCTCTCTTTCTAGGCAAACGAAACCACCCTTTGAGGATGATAACTCAAAGGATGTTTGACTAAAGCCTCTACACCTTGAAGAGGAGGGCTGCTAGGTTGGTTGATGAGGTTTGCAAGTGATCCTCTATTTTTCACGAAGCGGTTACTGGGTATTTATGTTTCAAACTTTCAAAACTAGGTTTAAAAGCTATTTGATGTACTTTCGCCGATTGATATTTGGCAAGCTTTTAGGGTTGATGTATTCTGTAATGTGGAACCACACTAACACATCCATTAGTTGTCATTTATGAACCATCGAGGGGTAGGTTAAATGCTAGATTTCAACTGCAGGAACAGTTAATGCTCAGTAAATGCTATGGTTCAAAGAGGAAAGCTACTAAGGGTTGGTTTTTAAAGTTAAACAAAGATCTGGTTTTGGAAATGACTATAGGTCATTTACCCTAATGCGAGGAAATAACCCGAGGACACCTTTACAACCCTATCATACCAAACTAGTGGCCCAAAACTTCAAGGTCTTCTTTTTACATTTTATTTCGAATTACCTTCAGTTAGCATAGTGACAACAACCACATACATACAAATCAAAATCGAACAAAGTCTCACCATTTTGAATCATTATACAAATCATTGTAGATGAAAGCTCATCGAGTGTTCGATCCTAGAGCCGCTATCTGCCGGTAGTTGCGCTACGACCGGTAGGAGTAATTTAGGTTATAAATTTTGTTGATTCATAACACCTATCGTGCACGAGCAAATGGCGTTCAGGGGATGGTGCCTTATTACGGATGATGAGTTGATGAGTACTTGTAATCCTCATTACAGAAGTATTGTGACCTTTTTAAACCTTTTGAATTCCATTGTTTAGAATATTAGAAGTTTTATTTCTCAACGATCCTTTGTTAGTATTTCTTTTATGAATAACAGTCGACATTTCTTGCTAACTTGATCTTTTGTAAGCCCTATTGTTGTTATTTGCTTTGTCTCTTTTGTTCTAAGTGTTTATGTACCATTGGATAAGAAATTATTTCAGGTAGATTGCAAAGTTAGTACACCAATTAAACAAGGTTGTGAGGTCGAGTGTACCACAGTGAGCAAATGGATCCTCTACGAAACTGACAAAGTCGGCTGAAGACTCTAGTGAATCTTTGTATATGGAGTCGATGAGGACCACATACACCCTCTAGAGTGGAGTGCACCTTCTTGCATCATACCACCTGCGATGATGTGGCGGTGAGACCCTATGCGGTACCTGCTTCCCACTTTTCATGAATGGAGAATGAAAATCCATCACTCACGCATATTCGGGAGTTCGAGAAGTTTGCCTGACTTTTAAAGAAGGTGTGTGTGCGACATGGACACACTTAAGCTGAAAGCATTCCACTTTGACAACGAAAGACAAGGCCAAGATTTGGCTCAATTCACTGAGGCCGAGAACAATTATAAATTGGGCCGATCTTTAAGCTGAATTTTTGAAGAAATTTTTCAGTACAACCAAGACCAATATTTTGAAGAGGCAAATCTACACTTACTCGGCCTACGATAATGAGAAGTTTTATCAGTGTTAGGAGAGATTCATTGAGACCATCAGTGCATGTCCACACCATGGGTTTGATACATGGATTCTGGTGAATCACTTCTATGATGGTATGCCTCCGGCCATGAAGCAACTATAAAACCATGTGTGGAGAACTTTCGAGCAGAGCAGATGAAGCCATGGACTTTTTGAACTATGTGGCCGAAACTTCCAAAGCATGGGACGAACCAAATCCAAGAGAGGTTGAAAAAATGAGGCCTTCAGCCCACCAAAGGGGAGGCATTTATGCACTTTCCGAAGACGCGGAGATGAAAGCAAAATTGACCACTTTGACCTGAAGGTTGGAGGAGCTTGAAATGAGAAATCAACATGAAGTGCAAGCAGTGAATGAATTGCATCTCGCCCGGCTTGTTTTTAATTGTCGATGAGTAGCCATCGAGAACCTTTGTCATTAGTTCCTTCAGTGAGGGACTTAATGCAAGAGCATGCCCATGTCTTGGGTCAAAATAAGCCACTTACAAATGCTCCTTATGGAAACACTTATAACCCCAATTGAAGGAATCATCTTAACCTATCATGGAAGCCAGAACCTCCTGCATATGCTCCCAGGGAGCACGCGGCGGTTGAAAGCTCCACCTTAGACGCGGCGGCAGCGCCTCCTGCTTTCTCTTGTTGAAGTGAGGCAATTAAGATTTAAGCAAGAGTGAGTGGGTACCTTTGTGGAGGAACAAGGTGTTGAGATGTTCAAACTAATCAGAAGAGGTGAAGCAGTGAGAGAAGGCTCCTCCAAGCGAAATTAGACAGCATGCATTCTGAGATCTCCAACAAATATGACAACTTGCAAATTTCCATTTCTAGGTTGTCTAACTTGGCCGGCCAGTCTTGAAAAGGAAATTCCCTCTAGACCACGGCCAAAACCCTGGGAATGCATGAGATAGGCTCGCGATGTAGTCAATGCAAGAATCGATGAAGTCGAGGAAGTAGTAACTTTGAAGTGGTACATAAGCGAGACCGGCGATTGAGGAACCGGTAAAGAAGCTCCCATAGTGGTGAACCACGGAGGAAGAACAACCGACGAGGGGAAGGGTGAAACATAATTATGCCCCTCCTTCCCACAGGCATAGAAAAGGAAAAATTGATTAACAAGTGAAATTTTAGAGTACTAAACCAGTGAGTTAACATCCCTCTTCTCGATATGATCAAGCAAGTCCCCACGTATGCAAAATTTTTGAAGGACCTATGCACGGTTAAAAGAGGCTTTAATGTGAATAAAAAGGACTTTTTGACTGAGTAAGTGAGTGCCATCATTGAGTGCAAGACTCCTGTGAAGTATAAAGATCCGGAGTGTCCTACAATCTCTGTGAACATAGGCGGTACTTGTGTGGAAAAGGCATTGCTAGATTTGGGGGCAAGTGTAAATCTACTGCCCTTTTCCATGTACGATCAGCTAGGGCTAGGCGAACTTAAGCCAACCACTATCACATTGTCTCTAGCCGATAGGTCCATCAAAATACCAAAGAGGCTGGAGTTGATGATGTTTTTTGATTCGAATTGGACAAATTCTACTATCCGGTGGATTTTGTAGTGCTTGATATCAGGCTGCCGGTGCGGTAGGGAGCTAATCATGCTCTTAATCATCACAGGAAGGCCATTTTGTACTTCCAATGAGATCATCAATTGTCGAAATGGGGTTATACAACTCACCTTTAGAATTGACTTTGGAACTCAATATCTTCCACTTGAGTAAAAGCATATCTGGCAGTGGAGGATGACTGTGAAGAAGTCTACATAATAGATACAATTCTTGAAGAACAGGCTAATGAGCAGCAAGTGCAAGATGTGCTAACCCAGGAGTTATCTGAGTGCCTTGTAGAGCAACAGGAACCTCAATGCATGAGCCTGGTGCATGGGTGATGGAGAAAAAAAGTGGAAATTCTACCTTTATTGATTGGAGAAGAGGAAAAGGAACCTCTGACAACTGAATTTATTACACTTTTGTGGATTAAAATATGCATTTTGGAAGAAAACAAGCGGAGTTTCTAGTTATAATATAAGTCCTTAACCACTCCACGAGGAAGACAATACGCACCTCCCTCCAAGATGAACAAGCAAGCTTTGGTTTGGAAAATTTCCGATTTAAAAGGCATCAGCCCAACAATTTGTACCCATCACATTTATTTAGAAGAAGAGTCAAAAGCTGTTAGGAAGCCACAGAGGAGATTGAATCCTCACATGCAGGAGGTAGTTTGCATTGAAGTCCTGAAGTTGCTGCAAGCCAGTATCATTTACCCCATATTTGATAGCACTTAGGTAAGCCCAACCCAGGTGGTGCCTAAGAAGTCAGGGGTGACCACTGTAAAAAATGAAAAGGGAGAGGATTTGTCTACCCGCCTTACCACTGGTTGGAGGGTATGCATAGATTACAGGAGGCTCAATGCAGTAACAAGAAAAGATCACTTCCCACTGCCCTTCATTGATCAGCTTCTTGAGAGAGTTTCTGGGCACCCATTCTATTGCTTTTTGGATGGGTATTCAGGGTACTTTCAGATAGAGATCGCACCAGAAGATCAAGAAAAGACCACCTTTACTTGTCCATTTGGAACTTAAACTACAGGGAGGATGCCTTTCGGTCTTTGCAACGCCCACATACCGCATACGGAGATGTATGCTTAGTATATTCGATATGGTGGGTAGTATATTAGTATACATGGATGGCGAGATCGCGCTATCTGGTGACTTTGAAGGAATGTCGTGGTAATCTTGAAAGGTATCTGCGAGAGGTGCATTAGAAAAGAACCTAGTGTAACTGAGGAGAAATGCTTTATGGTGAACCGAGTTGTGCGGGCATGTCATTTCGGCGGGGAATAGAAGTTGACAAGGCAAAAGTAGACTTATTTCAGGCTACATATCTGACAAATGTAAAAAAATTTAAGTGATTCCTTGGCCCATGCGGGCTTTATAGGAGATTTATTAAGAGTTTTCGAAGATTGCTAAGCCCCTTTATAAGGCTGCTCGAGAAAGATGTCTTCTGAATTTTCTTGGGAAGAGGCGTCGGAAAGAGCTTTGAAGAGCTAGGTCCGTTGACCCACTTTGCTTTTGATAGTAAGGGCTTGATTGGCGAGTTGTCTTTTGAGGTGATGTGTGATGCAAGTGATCTTGCTATTGAAGCAGTTCTTGGACAAAGAGAAGGTGGAAACCTTATGTAGTCATGTACAAGCAAAGAGCCTTGAATGACACAAAGGAACTACACTACTACAGAGAAAGAATTGTTGGTTGTGGTGCATGCTGTAAATAATTTTGAGCATACTTGGTTGGGTCGATATGATCATTTCTGAGATCATTCCGCTTTGAAATATCTCCTAACCAAGAAAAATTCTAAGGCATGACTTATCCGATGGGTTCTTCTGCTTCAGGAATTTAATTTGCAAATTAAGGACAAAAGGGGGGTAGAGAATGTTGTGGCAGATCATCTTTCTAGATTAACCATAGCCCACGACACTCATAGCCCCCCAATCAACGATGAAGTTCCTGAAGAATCTCTAATGTAGTTGGAGAATGCTCCTTGGTATGCTCACAATGCCAATTTCCTAGCAACAGGAGACATTCCAGCTGATTGGAAAGAATAAGATAGGAAGTATTTCTTAGCGAAGATCCATTCCTATTATTGGGAAGAACCTTTCTTGTTTAAATACTGTGTAGATCAGATAATTAGGAAGTGTGTGCTTGAAGAAGAGCCTTGAGGGAATTCTAGCCACTTTGCCATGTAGGAAGTGCACATGGTGGTCTTTGCTTCCCAGGAAGACAACAATGAAGGTGTTGCGGTCACGGTTTCTCTGCAGCCTTCTCTTTTAAGAAGCTGCGAATGTGCCAAGTATGTGATAGATGCCAAGGCTCGGGAAATTGTCTGTATCATATAGTGCCCCTAAACCCAATTTTAGTAGTCAGGCTATTTGATGTTTGGGCATCGATTTCATGGGGACAACCACTGCGTCTTGTGGGCATGCATACATATTGTGGGGGTAGTATGTATCTAAATGGAGTTAAGGCAATCCTACAAAACCAATGACCACAGGGTGGTGCTCAAATTCTTGAAAGCAAACATCTTTTCAGGTTTGGGGTACCAAAATCATTATTAGTGATGGGGTTCACACTTATGTAACAAACCTTTCGAAAACCTCATGGCTAAATATGGTGTTAAACCTGAAGTGGCTACCTTACCATCCTCAAACCAGTGGTCAAGTAGAGCTTGCCAATAGGGAGATAAAGACCATTCTAATGAAGGTGGTGAACAACAACAGAAAAGATTGGTCTCTCAAATTGCTTGATTCACTGTGGGCCTACAGAACAACTTTCAAAACTATTCTTGGAATGTCCCCTTATCGTTTGGTCTATGGCAAGGCATGCCATCTTCCAGTGGAAATCGAGTACAAAGCATGGTGGGCAATCAAGAAACTGAACATGAATTTAAGTAGGGCCGGGCTCAAAAGATTCCTTGATCTCAATGAGTTGGAGGAACTATGAAATGATGCCTACTTGAACTCGAAGATTGCAAAGGAAATATCGAAAAAATGGCATGATCGGTGTGCTTGCAAGAATTTCAAAAGGGGACAAGTCTACTCTATGACTCCAAACTCCACCTTTTTCCGGGCAAACTTAAATCCAGATGGATTGGACCATTCATCATTCATCGGGTATACTAATAAGCTTGGTAGATTTGCTAAACCGAAGGATAATAGAGTGTTGAGGTTAACTGGACATGAGTTAAGCCTATCTTTATTCACCATTAGCGAAGAGAAATTTCCCTCCTTGATCCTCCATGACCGACATTCCATTACTAAGTGGTTTTGAATATCACCCCGAGACCAAGCTATGACTGAAATTTTAGTTTTCTTTTTGGTCAATTTAAAATTTATTTTATTTTAGTATTTTTATTTATTTTAGTTTGTATTTAAAACCTTCTTTGAAATGTTCAATTTAATATATTATTTTATTTTATTTTATTTTATTTATATTATTTTTGTTTTTATTTTGCAGGATATATGATGTTGTCGGGCATAAATTTCGCTATAATAGCGGTACGCCCTGCATTTCTTCGGTGCTAGGGACCTTTGATTGCCCAAATGCTCTATAAAAGGCAAACCACCCATTCTCAATCACACCACCCTCATTCGTCTGAGCCCTTGTCCTGCAATTGTCAGCCTTCCCTACACTTCTCCCTGCCGCCCCGGGCCACGCACTTTGCTGATGCGCGGACTGACCATCCCGGCTGAGCCTCCCCAGTAGTCTGGCCAATCCTGGCAGCGCCACTGCATTTCAGCCCCGTCTTTGCCACTGCAGCACCTCCGTGCTCTCGGCCGTATGCTGCAGCTCACCTCCTCCCACGCCCGGCCGATGAGTCCAAAAACTCATTAGAATCCATTTTTCTGAGTATGTTACGGGATAAATGTGATTTAATTGCAGAAAAGTGGATGATTAACTCAAATTTCATTTTGCAGGAAAATACAGCACAAACTCAAATCTTAGCAAAAATCAGAAGAAAGAAAATGCAACAGAATTGAGGTCACAACTGAAAATTTAAGTCGCGACACAATGCTCGCTGCTGCACCCCAAGTCACGACATCAACGTATTCGATTCTCAAGAAGAAATAGAAAACTTGAACAAGTGAAGTCGTGACTCAAGCACGAGGTCAGACAAAGAAAAACGTGGTCGACTAAAGGAAATAATCAAGGGAAGGAATTCATGTCGCGACATCACCTTGATGTCGCGATACCAACTGAAAAGAAATGATGTCGGGACACCACTCTGAGGTCGTGACAAGGATCCGTCTATGAAGCCACCCGAAAGGTTTTTGAAAAAGAAAGAGGCTGCAACCAGTTTGTAAATAAAAGGCTCCATTTCAGGTCGTGACACCACTCTGAAGTCGTGACATACAAACAGGAGGATTTAAGGTGCAACCAAAGATAGAGTTTGGAAGGAGGTCTAACCCGTAGCCAAATAGAAGCAATTTGCCAGAACTCCGAACTGCGGACCTTCATAAGTCAAGGATCAGAAATGATGTCGCGACCACTCATTAAGGTCGCAACTTAAAGAAAAGCTGAGCAGAAGAAATTGATGTCGCGACATGTAACTGAGGTCGCGACTTGGAAAATAGGTGAGAAGGAGGAAATTGGTTGCAATGTAGAACTGAGGGTTAAAAACCGTAAGAAAGAAAATGAAAGTTAATGATGTCACACATCACCCATGAGGTCGCGACATAAAATTGAAAGATATGAAAGCAAGAAGACCACCAATACGATTGTGACCAAGGAACCAAAGTCATCACATGAAGTCATCATACAAACAGCAAAGTGGTCGCAACCTAAAACTCGGCGTCACAACTCGGTCGGAAGTTAATAGGAAGACAATGATGTCGCGACATGTAACCGAGGTCGCGACATCAATATCAAGGATCGATGAGAGCAAAAGAGGTCGCGAACCACAAAGGATGTCATGACCATCGATCACGTGCATTTGCAAGACAAACCGTTGTAACTTAAAGAAAGAAGTCAGCGACCGATCACGATACCAAGATTATCCATGTCACGACATCAACTCGAGGTCGCATGTGACGAGCCGGGCTTTTCTTTCGATTTCCACCGGAGCACTTCGGGGATTCGGCCCATTCTTTTGGCAAAGATAAATAGATAGTTGTAGAAGAGTAAAGTGTTTTCCGTCTTTCACTCACCTTAAAAGGGAGAAGAAGAGGAACTCGCATATTTAGAGCGGATTTTTATTTTTTATTTTTATTTTTTAGTTTTTCGTTTTCAATCAAGGAATCGGTGGCAGAGACGCAGCAGAAATGATCTTTAGTTCATTAGTTTTTCTTAAGTATTACTCGGTTGAAAATTTATGAAATCTGCATCTAATTTTTTGGAATTCATTTTTTCTCGCTTTATTGCAATTACGTTGGTCGTATGATCTGCGTCTACTTAATTCTCGCAATGCAAGAATTTAACTAAATTGTCGGATTTGATTTACATTTAGTTACGCCTTTTTCTCGCATATTGAATATGGAGAATTAATTTGTCTCTGGGCTACTTAATCTGTCGCTTTGAATGGATAAGTTCCCAATAGTAAGACCTAATACCAACTGAGGGAATGTATCTTACTCGATATCAAGGGATGCCCTTCACACACACAAAGACTCGAGATTCCCGAGAGTTGAGAGCATTCTTTTCTGGGTATGTTCGACTACCATTGACGACCGCCGAAATTGGAAGTTCATTTTGATAAATCCCCCATTCGCTCATAATTGAAGTTGAGGGGTGTATTTAACAATATAAAATAATCGAGAGTTCACTCCACCCATGTGTAATTTCCAACTCCCGTGTTACTTAGATCTAATCAAGGGAAAGGGATAAACCCATTGATCCGGGAGGTCGAGCCACCAATTAAGTAGTAGAAACTTTTAAGGCGAAAACCCGTAGCTGCAAAGCAAAAGTTCATGGTCACCGTGAAATGAGCGTGAAGTTATCGAGAAAGAAAAATACCTGCATCTTGCAAAGAGAGTTTGAATACTGTGTAGCCGGGTTTGACCCGTCTTCTCGAGAAGCAAGGATATCCGATCGCTGAATATGGAGAGATCCAATTTAGCCACTCAGGGAAATCTTTGACAAAAATCAGATCCATATATGTAACGTGAGCAAATGGGTTTGGGCACTGAATTGATTGTTCCATTGTATTTCATTGATAGTTTTTGTTTCTCACAGGAAACTGATTCAATCCATTCATTTGTATACAATTTATTTCTATCTATTTACTTTTTGTTTTAGTTTAGTTTGAACATATTCAATAGTATAGGAGTTTTAATTTGTGTCGTGTAGATAAAACCTTCATTATAAGTTTTGAGTCCAAATAGTATGGAATTTTAGTAGTTGGGGTAGTTGATTTGTAATTCGCTATCAATCTTTGTGGGAATGATACCTGGACTTACATTCAGATTTACTACTTGTATGACCTGTGCACTTGCAGTGTCATAGACTGAACCCTTTTACATTTAAATCATGAACATTAAGAGAAAATTATTTTATCAAACACATTTATCCAAAGTAACGTGGATGCAAGAGAATTGTAAGGCTCTCGTAGCTATGTTAATTTGAGGGGTTTTAGTCTATATAGAAAAGGCAACAAGCTTTATGGCGCCATTGCCGGGGATTGAAAGAATTAAATAGATCAATATTCTGACAAAAGAAGGAAGTACTAATTTGGACATTTTAAGAAAAGAACAAAAATAGTTTTGCAAGCAGTGGCTACATCACCACCAATCTCTAACGTCATGTCAAAATGCCATTTTGTTTACTTGACTTAATCCTATTAATATGAGTGTTTTGATTTCAGAAAACCTTTAATGCATAGAAAACAAAGATTATGAGCTTATTCCAGCCAGACACCTGAATCGGGAGAGAACACTCGGGAGCTTAAGAAAGACAAAAAGAGCAGAAAACGTGAAGTATGGCGTATGAGAGACATGACCGCATTGCAGGAACAGAGGACAACAAACTAACGCCCCATTAATGACACACAATGGAGGATTTCTCGGAGGCCTATTATTCGTAGAAGAGTATTCTCGCAATCGTATTGTTCTTACCGTGGATGCAAAACAATTTTGAACTAAAGCTACTCTTTGATTACAATGGTTCAAGAATTATTAGCCATCGTCATCCCACCGGTGAACTTAAACGAAAGACCGGAAGATTTCAGATGGCAAATACAGTTGAAGCCGAATCTGCAGGGAGACCAGAGATAAAGCTTGCATCTCTTTCCATTTTCTTTGGAGAGATATATGCTTCATATGGTATGAATCATTACCATATGGTTCAAGCATAAGAACGGGAAGAGTTGATAGAAGCCTACTAAGTGCATTCTTTTTCCCCATCTCTCACTTCAGAGAGAAGAAGGGAGATAATAGTATTCCAACAAGGAGAAGATGAGAGCCTATATGTAGCTTGGGAAAGATTCAAGAGGTTGCTGAAGAGATGCCCGATGCATGGTATAGATTTGAAGACCCAGATGGACATAGTGCGGTCATGCTTAAATGATACGTTTATAAGTATTATCGATGCTTCATGTCGTGGAGCATTCAAACGTAAAAGTGTGTCAGAGGCGAGAGATCCGATAAGACCTCGAAAAATGCAATATGAAAGCTCCATCCGAGTTTTCAAAGAGGAAATAGTGAGGAAAAGGGGTCATGGAGCCTGAGCAAGATGACAGCTATGGAGGCAAAGTTGGATGCCATAATGCATAGGATGGACAAACAAGAGAGAAGATGCACACCTTCATGAAATAGGAGCGCTTGAAAGAGAACTTATGAGAAGAAGTGTTTGAGGTGCCAACATAAGAAGATTCTATGGTGCCGAGGAGGTTAAGTAATTTTGAGCGAGCCAAGAAGCTATCATTTCAAGCCAAATCCTAACCGCCTACACACCCTAATCCAAAGACTGAGGAACCATGAGAATTTCTCATACGCGGGAGGGGCATTACAAGGTCTAAGCATGGACAGTAATCCTCACAAGGATATCAGCCAGCTCACCAAGGTTCCAGCCAGCCAGCCAGCCATGGAGGTGAAAGCATAAATGAATATTAGGTCGAGGAGGACTCAACCATTTGAAGAACAAATGTTGCGCCATGGGGACAACAAGAGGCTATTACAATTCCATGAAAAGAAAACTATCCGACTTGAAGCTTCGCTTCGACACTAAATGTTTCAGAAGAATGCTAGTGCCTCTACGAAAATTTGGAGACACAGAAGTAACCGGCCCCGAATATGCCAAATCAAAGCTAGGCGGGTACATTCCCTAGTGACACTCGAAGAACCCAAAAGACTGTGACATGGTACCAACTAAGAAGGGAAGGATTCGAGCAAAGAATGTATGACGTAAAGGAAAGAAGAGACTAAGGCAGAAAAAGAAGAGACTGAAAAAGAAGGAGAAAAGAACAACCAGATTGAAAATTAATGGAAGGAAGTACTAATCGTAAAAAAGAAGGAAGGGAGTACCGCCTTATACACCTTCAAGCATTTCCACAGAGACTTCAAGTCAAGAAGAGAAGAACAAATTTCTAAATTTCGACATTTTCAAGAAAGATAGAAATAAATATCCCATTTGCGCAGGTAATCAAGAAATGCCTCTTTATGCAAAATTTCGGGCGGAGATAATGAAGCAAGAAAAGGAAGATAGTCGAGGAGGGAATAGTGGACCCTGACCGCACCTCGCAATGCCATTATTCAAATAAAGCTCCCCAAAGAAAGACGAAAGACTCCAGAGCTTCACCATTCCCTATTCCATAGGGAAATATGAATTCAAGAAAGCTTTATGTGATTCGGGCGCTAATATAAATTTGATGCCTCTATCAGTTGTGCAGAGACTTAATTTGGGGGAACTTACCTCAACAACAATTACATTGCGTATGGTCGGGATAGATCAATGGCACAAACTCGTAAGGCATTCTTGAAGATGTATTCATTTTGGCCGGGAAATTCATCTTCCCAATGGATTTTGTTATCATGCGTGATGAGGAAGCACACCCAAGTTCCTTTGTTGCCGGGAAGACCTTTCTTAGCAACTAGAGTCGCTTGATATGTACGTAAAGGTGAATCGACACTCGTGGTTGGAAATGAAGCAAAGGTATTTAATATTAATGTGAGTCTCGAGCATCCTAACGAGGCAGACAACAGATATCGTAGGGAAATCTATAGTCTTCTAATGTTGGAATTGAATTCTGATTGTATCCTTCAACACTCTATCAATGAAATTGAGATACCCTCTTCATCTTGAGAGTCTCGATTCAGAAGTACGCTTCAAAGTCGTTTAACAAGGAACAAGCCTTAGTATAAATTTAAAATAGTCAAGATGAAGTGCAACGTAAACAAAGAAACTCATGAGCAAGAAACCAAAGGCGTATGGGCTAACATCAAAGAATTGCCTAATCATTTGAAATAAGAGTTTTTAGAACTTAAAAGAGAAAACCGCTATCATATCACCAGATTGACCGGTCGAAAAACGTAAGTCAGTTGTAATTTCGGTGAAATACAAGGAAGCAATTGCGATGGTCAATCAAGATTCAAGGGTATACTTCCATTTGTATGCACAAAATATTGCTTCGATGATAATGCAAAACTTCTATTGAGCATCAAAGGAGGTCGAACCTGATTTAAAGAAGTTTCAAATGGTTAAACGCAGTGTTTTATATATGTTACACGATAGCTTCGTAAGCCTGCACGTGGTTCCCAAGAAAGGTGGATTCACCGTGATCGTAAAATGAAAAGAATGAACTCATTCCTACAAGAACTCGTGATGTGATGGAGGGTGGGTATTGACTACGTAAAATCAATACCGCGAACCGTAAAAGATCATTTTCCCTTGCCTTCATCGATCGACGCCGGATAGCTCTACAGACACCCTCATTTTCGGTTCATGGATACTCGGATATAACCAAATTACCAGACCTCAAGATCAGAGAAAACTACTTTTACATGCCTATTTGGTACTTTTGCTTTTAGGAGAATGCCATTTGGCTCGTGGTAACGCTTCCCGGTACCTTCCAAAGATGCAATGATGTCTATATTTTCTGGATCTAGCGCACAAGTTATGGAGATCTTCATGGATGATTTTGCATAAAGGTATGGATCCGCGCTTGAACAAAGGCTCGCTTAACTCCGGGGACAAGATTCTCCAAAGGTGCAAAGACAAGAATCTAAATTTCGAATTGGGAAAATGTCATTTTATGGCATTGCATGAATCACCTTAGTGGCACATGATTTCAAGTAGCAGGCTTCGAGGTAGACCACAGTAAAAGTTTCCACTATAATAAATATAATGCCACCCACTACAACAAGGGAATTAGAAGTTTCTAGGACATATCGTGCTTTATAGAAGATTTATCAAAGATTTCTATAAAATTGCTAGACCACTATGCAAATTGCTGGAAAAAGATACTGCGTCTTCTATTGGATGAATCCCCGCTTAAAGCTTGAGGAAATCAACCAAATTAGTTGAAGCTCCTATCATGGCAAAACTGTATTTGGAACAGAGAATTTGAAATCATGTGTGATGCCGTGATTTTGCAATGGGAGCCGATTGGGATTAAAAATGAAAGTGTTCCATGCCATCTACTATGCTAGCAAAACCTTTAATGAAGCTCAAGAAAATTACACTACTACTGAAAAGGAGATGTTGGCAATAGTGTTTGCATGTGAGAAATTTAGGCCATACATTTTGGGGTCCCATGTTGTTATACACACTGATCATGCAGCAATTAAGTATCTAATGGCAAAGAAAGAAGCAAAGCCAAGATTGATCAGGTGGGTATTATTATCAAGAGGAATTGATGAAATAAAAGACAAGAAAGGTAGTGGACAATGTGGTAATGATCACTTGTCAAGAGTAGAGAAACCCACTGAGATAAGAGAGGAAGAAAGAGAAATAGCGCGAAAATTCTTTCCTGCAGATGAGCGCTTATTCCAAATGTCACCCAATCACCACGGTATGTCGATATTGTGAACTTTAGCTCAGGAATTATGCCACTAGAATTCAGCTACCAATAGAGAAAGAAGCTAAGGACTGACAGCAGGTACTACATCTGGGATGACCTATTATTGTTTAAAAGAGGAGCTGATATGATTATAAGGAGATGTGTAATTTAAGGTGAGCAAGCAAGATTTTTGGCAAGAATGTTGGCGTATCACCATATATGGAGGTGCTCTTTGGTAGAGATAAAACAACCTTACAAAATTTCAATGATTTTACTGCCTACTATTTTTAAGGACAACATACTGGTAGTTATGTGATCACGCCAAAGAATGAGAAATACCAAGAAAGGCATGAGATGCCCCCGCAAGGTATCCCGGGTGGGCGCAATTGCTCGATGTATGGGAATGGATTTGGCTGTGGTCTTTCCCGCTTTCATTTGGAAATATACATACTCCTACCGTGGATTATGTATCAAAACGGGTTAAGGCAAGAGCTTGTCCAAAGAATGATACCAATACTGCTAGGATTTTACAAAGAAATATTCTCGTGAGATTTGGGACACCCGTGAACTATAATTAGTGATGGATGAGCCATTTTGCAAATAAGGTGCTTGACTCATGAGTGATATGGTATCAAACACATTATGAGCTCGCTTATCATCCTCAAACAACGGGCAAGCCGAAATTTCCAAATTGTGGAGATAAAGAGAATTCGAAAATACCGTGAGTCCCAAAGAGAAAAAATTGGTCGTCAGCTTGACGATGCACTCTGTGCATACAAAACTCCGGCCTTTTAAACTCCCATTGAAATGTCCCTATACGTGACTTGTCTTTGGAAAACCTTGTCACCTACCTCGAGCTAGAATATAAAGCTATGTGGGCCATCAAGAAGCTTAATTTTTGACTTTAAAGTCGCTTAAGGAAGATAGGCTACCCGCTAAATGAATTGGAAGAGCTGAGGAACGAAGCCTATGATAAGGGCATAGAATCTATGATAAAACAAAAATGGCATGATCAACTAATTCTTGAGGAGGGAATTCAAGGCGAGATCAGCTCCTGTTATTCAACTCCGTGACTAAGACTCTTCCAGAGTCGAATCCAAATGGAGTGGACCATTTACGTGGGTGTCAAGCACAATAGCTTGGGCGTTGACACTAACCAAAGAATCATGAAAAGTTCAAGGTTAATGGTCGAGATTAAAGTAATCGCCGAGAAAGCAATGGAAGAATAACCCTTAGTTCTGAAAGAGGGAAATTGAAGAAACAGAACAATGGCAGCGTAGCACAAATAAAGACTAAAAATGGAGCATTTTGTGGAAGCGTAATCCACACCGCTTTGTTTTAAATTTTCTTGTGTATTTTACAATTTCTAATAGCTTATCAGACTTATTCATTATGGATTAAGAGTAAAGTATATATATATATATATATATATATATATATATATATATATATATATATTTTTTGTTTTTTTTTTTAGTTTTACAGATAATGAAGATTTCAGTAAAGGAGATCTCTAAATCAAACTTCAATCGCATAAAGAGACCAAAAGGGGCGTGTGATATT
Organism: Tetrastigma voinierianum; assembly: GCA_016808115.1. Lineage (NCBI taxonomy): Eukaryota > Viridiplantae > Streptophyta > Magnoliopsida > Vitales > Vitaceae > Tetrastigma > Tetrastigma voinierianum. Next base: position 148,248 of record JAEQBH010000497.1, read on the forward strand.
CTTCTTATTTGATTTTGAAATTTGTCTTTATATAGCATGATTGAAAGTTCGAGGAATTTTTTATCTTGTTTTGGTGCTTAAATTTTTGAATGTGATGCATAGTGGAAGTTGTTGAAATTTTTGCATGATGAAGATGAATTGAGTTGTAGTTGTTTTGATTAGAATTGAATAAATTGAAATTGCTATGAATTGGAGTGATTATGTTTTGGTAGCAACATTAATCCAAAAGTTGCAACCAAGAATGCTGAATGTGAAAAATAAAAAGTATGAAAGAAAGTCAAATTAATGAAACTGAGGTCAATGACCGAAGAAGGAGGGAAAGAACATTTTTATGTCGTAACACCAAAGTCCCCGTCTGATTCATTACTTCGTGTCACAACCAAAAATATTTTGAAGTTGCAACCAGATTAGTCCAAATTTAATAAAAGTGGATTTTAAAACCTCTCAGTTTGGGCTTCTCAGCAATGGGAAATTAAATTCATTGAAATTCATTAATTTAGAGGCTCAACATTTAAGGTCGCGACTCCCATAGTGCAATCATAACATTGAATCCAGCGTCTGTTCCACTCCAAATTTCATTAAACTGCAATTCAACCCAACCTTTCCATTTCCGCATCCATCTTTTTGAGTCTTGAAACCCTAGAACTAGAAATCTCAACCATACCCTCGCAATCCTTCAATCATGGCAGCAAACCAAGATGAAATGGTTAATTCAACAACCGATCGACCTAAATCATGCGCGATAACATCGGCAAGAAGAAGTTCACCCGAAATCAACTTGAGGAAGAAGTAAATGTTGAAAAAGGAAACCAACCGGAGGAGGATAAGATACCCGAGAGAGAAGCAAATGTAAGAAGAAAAGACTTCATTTCGTATTAGGCTAAAGAATTGTGGAACAGGTGATGTTCGACAAAGAATTTGTTCATGTAAAGAGGTTTTAGCAAATTAATTTTCCCATTTTCTCAAGTAATACAAAGTTAGGTCAGAAAGCTCATAGCACAGCACCGTGGTTTTCATTTCTTCCAAGGGAATTCTATAAACATGGTAGGAATGAAGGATGATTCTCTTACGGAGAGGTGTTTCGTTGCGTTCTTCGATGATAGAAGCATAAATGAAGTGTTTAAACTGAGAGATTTCAAGCATGGGTCAAAGTATAAGAAATTGTTGGAAAACCCAAATTATGAAAAAATAGTGAACCGGTTGACTGGAGGAGAAGGAAAGTGGGAAGTGACTAAGAAGAATCCCCACCATGCCATAAAAAAGGGAGTTCTCACAGAAGAGGCAAAGGTTTGGTTTTATTTTATATGCCTGCACAGTACCGACCAGACACCTGCGACGTGAGAACAGAGCCATCCTCTAGGCTTTTTTCGAAGGATACAAAATAAACATGGGAATGCTAATCGAAGAATCAATCAGAGGGTACCATCATAGCAATAAAAGAGGACTGATTCCTCACCCTGCCACTATTACTAGACTCTGTTTCCGGGCAGGGGTGAAAGGAAATTGGGAGGAAGAAGAAAGATGTCCTCGGGTCTCCCCTCTAACCCTTACGGGAGTGACAAGGGGGCCTAAAGGAAAAAAGCAAAAGGAAGTGATGGTATTAGATGCAGAAACAGGGCAGGAAATAGATGTAGAAACTGATAAGAGAGAAATGGAGGAGGCGCTGCATCGGCCCTTCCGTATGCAAGAAGAACCTTCAGACAAGACCAACATATCCTTATCTCCTGTGGCACAGAACAAAAATTCGCTCAAGCAAAAACATCCGTAAGGTGAAGGAAATGATGAAATAATGGAAATGCTGAAAACAATGAAACAGGAAATGGAGGAAAGAGAACTTAAATGGGAAAGGCAACAAAGGACCAAAGAAGAATTCATGGAGGCTACAGTTAGAAGAAAGGAGAAAATCTGGGAAGAAAACTGGAGAATCAGAGAAGAAGAACACAAGGAGGAGCTGAAGAAACAAGAAGAAAAGATGATGGAAAGAATGAAGACAAGCATGTTTCTTACAATAATCAATCTAAAAGGGATGTCAAATGTCAACATAATAAAGGAGTAAGGAGATAGCAATGGAGAATAACATGCTTAGAAGATCACGGGTGACGAGCTTAAAAGTCATCTATTTTTGCACCATTTTTCCGTTTGATTTTAATGTAAAAATGAATAATTAAGATGCGTAAATATGAAGAAACTCACCAAACTGCTATTTCCAGGTGGGAGTATAAAAGAAAGAAGAAAATGCGCGGAAAACGCAAAGAATCGGCGAGTAAAATGCGTAAAATGCCAGAGCGTAAATGAAAGAACCGGGTTAACTCGATGCTGCAGCTTTGGGGTTTGCACAAAGAAAGTTATGAGGTCACGACATCGAAAAAGAAGGAAATTTGATGCGTCGATTACATGGACTACAAGATAGGCAAATGAGGATCGGTTGTAAACTTAAGAAACGATGTCACGACAACATCACGATGTTCGCATTGCAGACGTAGGTCGCGACAAGAAAGCGCCCCGGATCAGCCGTGATGTGATGTGAAAAGATGAAACTGTTGTGAATTGAGTCATGTCGGCTGCAGGAATGAGGTCGCGACATCAAAAGTAAACTAGCTTGAAGCCTCCGAGACATAGTGATTCGCTGACAGAGATAAAGGTCGCGACACGACCTGGTCACCAAGGTCGCAGCTCCTTAAAAGTGATGCCGCGAACAAGAGTCGAGGTCGCGACATCAGACCACAAGTTTAAACTACGTATGACATAAGTTGATGTCGCTGACGCGGAGATCGATGTCGACATTAAGAAGGACAAGTTCAAAGTCGCAGAACATAAGGTGATGTCGTTGAGCAAGAGATCGATGTCGCGACATCGTGAACGCAATACTGGTGACCGCGTGAAAGTCATAGAGTGATGTCGCGACAAGCGGGATTGATGTCGCGACAACAAGAATCCATCAAGTGAAAACCTGCATCTATAAGTCGATGTCGCTACAAGATTGATATCGCGACACCAAGAGCAACCAGTTGAAAGATACAAGTGGCGACAAGATCAAGCATGCAAGGATCGCTGATGTCACTTAATTAATAGATTGATGTCGCGACACCCGAAGACAAGTTGAATGCTGCAGAAGACTTGAGCTGAGGTCACGACATGAGATTGATGTCGCGACATCAGGAACACAAGTTGAAGGTTGCAGAAGACTTAAGCTGATCTCGCGACGTGAGATCGATGTCGCGACAAGGGAGTTGAAGTCGCGACCTGAACATTAACATGGGCCAACCCACTTGGAAATCCACAAACCGCATGGGATTAGGGGCCCAACCAGAAACCCTGATAAATACGCTGCTGATCCAAATTTCATAACAACAGCTCGCGATGGCCGCATGAGAGGTCCGGTAAATAAGGCTCATTTTCTTTTATTTTTTTCTTTTTAGTTTTCTTTTTCTTTTATTTTCTTCAATGTCGAGTAGTTAGAGATTAGATTAGATTTTTATCGCTTTAGCTGCTTTTATTTTCCTCGAACCTGATGTTATCTTTTCGAGCCGGTCTAATGCGCACTCCGTTTCTTTCAAATTAATAATTAATGCTTTGAAGTTCGCACAATTTCTCGAATTCGAATTTCCCATTTTCCATTTTGCGCTATTCTAAGGATCGTAGGAATGTCAGAAGTGTAATTCAAGAATTGAGGAACCTACCATTAATGTGAATGCCATTGTCGAAATTATCTTCCGTGCTGGGTTCCTAAAGAAATCGCGACTCGCCATGAATTTACTTCTAAGCATGGGTTTACTGCTGGACCAATACGCTCTTATACCCGTATTAAGAATCGTTTCACTCGCCTCGATTTCAAGGAGGTCCTCTGGGTGACACAGAGATGACAACTCCGGGAGTTATGAACATTTCTTTGAAGGTATATTAACCCGCTTATTAGAGATCTAATGAGCTTTTTCATGAGTTTACTCATAAATCCTCTTCTCACTAAATCAAGAATGAGTTGAATGAGCTATCAATTTAAATAAGCAGAGAGTTCACCTCGATTCGAATAGTGAAGCCAATCCCGTGTTAGCTGAGATCTAATCAAGGAGAGGGTGATCTATTCTAATTTTGAGGAAGAGTAACCTGGAAGTTGTATATCCTTGCTTGACCGATAACTTGGGAGCTAAGGTTTACAAATTCATAAACGGGTAATGGCATCAGTAAAAGAAAATAATCTTAATTAGGAAGTCCCCGTTAAAAGTAGTTATCTCTATTCCCCCGTATTCAGAGGATCGTGTAAAAATTAGATAATTGAAATGTGGGAGTGTGGAGAGATCCAATTGTACTACTAAACGCCTCGACAGATTTTAAAAAAAGTCGAATACACAAGTAAAATTAATGTTGTTAACAACAGAATCGATACACTTCACAATAGCATTGATCTTAATGTGTACCTAAATCCATACTACCGCCTACTTATTTTCTTAACTATTCGCATTTCATTATTCTTTAGATTCAGTTTATTCGACGTTCATTCTTTATTATATACTTGTATAATTTACGCCTTCTTAAGCCGGAACACAATGTCATTTTATATTCAAACAAGATGGAGCTTCGAGTAGTCGTGGTAGTTGATTTTAGAATTCTTGAGATCTCTCGTAGGATCGATATCTCGACTTAAATCCAATTTATTACTTGTCGACCTATGCACTTGCGTGATATTAAAGCCAAACCAATATTGAAAATGATTTACTCTAGAGATGCTTTCGTCCTATATCAAGTTTTATTAAGGCCAAGTGAGTCGGGATTAAACAATAGTCCTCTTGTAATAACGTCATAAATTTGTATATGTGTTTTGGTCCTGTTAACAAGTTTTATGCGTATTGTCGGGGATCGAAGAATTCAAGAATCAATATTCGCACGAAAAAGAATTACTAATTGACATTAAGAAAAAAAGAACAAAATAGCTTTTCAAGCAGTGGTTATTTTTAGCCACTAACCTTTAACAAACCATATTGAAAATATTTGTTGACCAAACTAATCCTATTAATGTAAGTGTGTTTTGATTTCAGGGACAAATTTTAATGCATAGGAAACAGAACACTGATCTGATTCGCTGATTCACTGTGAGAAAACACTTCAGCTGGAGGAAGAGCGCCAAAAAGGCGTAAAACTCAACCATGGCAGACGAAAAGACAGGATCAGATGAGGCATATGGGAAGGTTAGAAGACCTCCAATCACCGATACAATGGAGGACTGAGACCAATTATACAGATAATATCAAAGAATCGATACTTCGCAATGATGCTAATAATTTAATCAAGCGTGACTGACATAATGGTCCAACAAAGACGCATCGTCATCCCACCGAAGACTCAAACGAGCACCTGGGAAGATTTCTCAGATGGCTAATACAAAGGAAGTTAAATGGGGTGAGACCCGTGTCATCAACCGCATCTATTCCCATTCTCTCTATGACACAAATAGCCTACATGGTATGAATCTTACCATGGTTCTTTGATACTTGGGAGGAGTTAGTTGAGGCCTACTTAGGTAGAATCTTTCCCCCAACCCTCACCACAGAAAGAAGGAGGGAAATCATTGTGTTTCAACAGGGGGAAGATGAAAGCCTGTATGTAGCTTGGGAAAGATTCAAACTGCCACGAGAAGATGTCCACGTATGGGATAGATCTCGAAGATTCAGACGGACATCAGAGTATCATGCCTTGAATGATATATCAAAAGTGGATCATTGATGCTTCATGCTGTGGGAGCATTCAAACGAAAAAGTACAGAGGCAAAGAGCCGAATAAGATCCGCTAATGTAACATGAAAACCTTCGAGCTTTCAAAGGAAACAACAGAGGAGCGGGATTCTGAAATGAGCAAGATGACAACTTATTGAGGCTAAGTCGATGCCATTATGCATATGGTCGACAAGCAAGAAAGAAAGACACACACCGCTTCATGAAATAGGATCAATCTAAAAGAGAGTTATTGAAGGAAGTAAGCCGAGAGGGTAATCGAAGAACAATCTCTATGATGTCAAGAGGCTAATTCATCCGCGAGCCAAGAAACTACCATTTTAAACTCCAATACTAACCCGCGCATTATCACCCACACTAAGGGAACTATGAGAATTTACGGTGGAGGGCTTCACAAGGCCCAAGGCATGGACGTAACCCCTCCATTGTGGTTATCAATGTACCACCTAGGTTCTAGCAGCTACAGCTAGCGAAATGAGTACGTAAATGAATATCGTGTGGTCGATGGCGCCCACCTTTCAAGAACATGCCGCGCAGCTCACGGGGGATAATAAGAAGCCGTTTAACCTCCATGAACAAAAACTTCTGCGCAGCTGGAAGCAAACTCCGCTACCAATTCCTCAAATTTTTCGAACACCACCAATGCATCCTCGGTTAAACCCGGAGACACAAGTGTATGCTCTACTCTAACCCCGCAAAGCCGGGAGGAAAGATGCCTTCCCAAGTGACCCAAGGAAGAACCCAATAGACTGCATGGCTGTGCAGCCTTAGAGTGGAAGGGAGTTAGAAGAGATGAAAGAGAAAATGACAAGAAGAAAGAAGTAGCAAGACCAGAAGGGAAGAGGAACCTAGAATGAAAAAGAAAGAGTGTAGAGGAAGAACATCCAGGATCAAAGCCTCGCAGTCCCATTTCCACAAAAGACTCCGCGTAAGTCAAGGATGGAGGAGCAGCTGTAAAGGTTCTTGAAAACCTTCAGGAAAAATTTGGAGATCGTATGCCTTTTCTTGCCAAGTGGTAACTCAAATGCCACTCGTAAAAATTTACGAAGGCATCACGAAGCCGAAAAAGAAAAATAGTAGAGAGGAATAGTGAATCTCATTTGCCACTTGGTGCGTGTCGGAAAAGAACTACTGACAAAGATGGGGCCGAGGGCTACCGATTCCTTGTATTGTTGGAGGAATTAGTTGAGAAGCTCTGCGTGGCCTCAGGGCTGAATGTCGATTTGATGCCTGCTACATTGCCGAAAGAAGCACAAGTTTGGGGAGCCTCCCACAAGCTGTACTATTCAAATCATGGAGACGAATCGATCAGATAAACACAGAAGGAGTCATTGAAGGAATAACTTGTTGCTTGTTGGGAAGTTTGTTTTCCGGTAGACTTCATCGTGCGGACATGGAGAGGATTCTCAGAAACCCATTTGCTATTGGGAAGACAATTCCTATCTTGGGTACGCTTTGATTGACATCTGAAAGGAGTTCACCTTGAAGTTGAGGAAAGCGTTTGCACTGTGATAAAAAGTATGAAAAATATAGGCCAGAGTGTGAGGAAGTTTAATGTAGTGATTTGTCTATGCTTGATCGATGTTATGTTGGATTATGTAACACTCCGGTTTTTATCAATGAAAAGAGATGAATTCCAGGTATCACGAAGATGTCTATTACGAATTTCCCTGCAGTTTCATTCAGCGTGTTAACTGAAATAGCGAGAAAGCGATAATGGGGAAAATAATGACAAAGGAAATTCATCGAAACAGGTCTGAAGGGCTAGTTTGAAGAGAGTTGCCATGTCATTTAAAGTATGCTTACTTAGAATTGCAAAGAAAAACCGGTGATCCATTCAGCCGGACTACGTGTTGATGAGAGACAAGATTATTGAAAATATTAAGGAAGCATAAAGGAATCGCTAGCTTGGTCCATTGAAGAGGTAGGAAAGGGTATCAGTCCGTCAATTTGCATGCATAAGATTATAGCTAGAAAAGACTTCAAAACCATCACATTGTTTCACGAAATGCTGAATCGGTGATGAAGGAAGTAGTCGAGAAAGGAGGTACTCAATTATTGAATGCGGTTTTATAAATGTATATTTCGAGCCGGTCCTTGGGTGAGCCCGATCCATGTGGTTCAAAGAAAGGGGTTTGCGTGATCGCGTGAAAAGCAGATTGATTCCAACGAGAACGGTGTGAGGATGGAGGGTATGCATTGATTACGAAAATTTAAGCACGACCACTTAGAAAAGATCATTTCCCTTTGCCCTTCATTGATCAGATGTTGGACAGGTTAGCAGGACACCCTCACTTTTGTTTTCTGGATGGGTATTCAGGATATAATCAGATTGCTATTGCACCCGAGGATCAAGAGAAGACCACATTCACATGCCCTTATGGCACCTTTGCCTTTAGAAGGATGCCATTTACAGAGTACATGTAATGCTCGACTACATTCAGAGGTGTATGATGTCTATTCTAGGATTTGGTTGGCGAAGAAGTGATGGAGAATTTTCATGGATAATTTCTTGTGTATGGATCGGCTTTGATCGATGTTTAAACAATCGGAAACAGTACTTGAATGCCAAGACAAGCGACTAGCAACTGAATTGGGAAAATGCCATTTATGGTGTGAGAAGGTATTGTTCTTTGGGCGTAAAATTTGCGCTCTTGGACTGAAGTTGACAGTCAGTGTCATTATCAAAACTCTTGCACCACCTACCACGAGTAAAAGGGTAAGCTTTTGGGGCATGTGGTTTTGGGGACTGTCAAAGACTTCAAAAATAGCCGGACAGTATCTTGTGAGATTCTTGGAAAAGATACGAGGTTCGATTTTGATGACTCTGCGAGATGCTTTTGAAGAAATCAAGATCGGATTAGTCTGAGCACTATGAGCAGTGGCACACAGGAATGGAATCGAGGGATTTGAAATAATGTGTGATGCCAGTGATTTTGCTATGGGAGCTGTATTGGGGCAAAGAAAAGAGAAAGTATTCGGGCCGTATCTTATGCTAGTAAGACCTTCAATGAAGCCTGAAGGAACTGCTCAACAGGCGAAAAGGAGATGCTTCAGCCATAGTATTTTGCTTGTGAAAAATTCGACAGTACATTTAGGGATCATGTGGTAATTCACAGCGATCATGCGGCGATCAAATATGATGTCAAAAAGCTAGTCGAGATTGATAAGGTGGTGCCCTCTTACATTTGCGAGGAGTTTGATTTGGAAATCGAGGATAAAGGGATGTGACAATGTGATGGTGATCACTTGTCGAGTGAAAAGAAGCGATGATGAAGAGGGAGAAAATGTGATGTTAACGAAGGAACTTCGAGATGAGCAATTGTTTAAAGGTTTCCTTAGGAAACTTCACGGTATGCGTGACGTAGATTATCGGTGGGTGGGTATTGCGAGTCGGCTACCAGCGAAGAGCTCGAGTAGCGGCCCGAGGAGGGTATTATATTTGGGATCCACTATTATTCGAGAGGTCTTCGACATGATAATAAGAAGATGTGTGCGGAAAGTGGTGAGCAACATTATGAATGGATGCGCATTCATCACCATATGGGGGACATTTTTACCGGAGAAGCATGAGATACTCGATCGGGATTTTATTGGCCCACTATCTTCGGAGATTGTCTTGGTCAGATTTGATTATTGTGATAGATGTCAAAAGATTGGGAATATCGGCCGGCCGAAGAATGAAATGCCCTCAAAGGTATTATGGTGATCTGGTACGATGTATGGGGAATAGTTACATGGGACCCTTCCACCAAAATTTGAAACTTCTTACATGCGCTAGCGATGGTCACGTTTCCAAATGGGTTGAGAAACTTGAAACCGACTGCATCAGGGAGCCTGATACTATCAGTTGTAGTTCTGCCTTTGCAGAAAGTCATTTTTAAGCAAGTACCGAGGAGTGCAGAACTATTATCAGTGATGGAGGCATTTTCCTTTGCAAGCAAAATATTTGCAAAACTCAGCTGAGTAGTATGGGATCCAGCCTCTCATGAGTTTTAACTATCATCCACGGAACTCGTGGATAATGAGACACTGCGGAGATGAAAGTGTAGAGAGCTGTGGGAAACTCCGGCAGAGGAAGGATGGTCAACAGAAAACCCCGATGAACACTTTTCAGAGCTAGGGGTACATACAAAACTACTAGTAGATCTGTCTACTCTGAGAGTTGTTTTTGTTGAAACTTAGCGTAATCTACCTCATGGAAGATTAGATACTGCAGGTAAATGTGGGCCATCAAAGAGTTAAACTTGATTTTAAGGCTGGAAGAAAGATTGTATTTGTGTCCGGAATTGGAAGGCGAAATGAAGCCTATGATGTGCAGAAATGAAGCCTATGATAAATGCTAGAATATACAAAGACAAGACAAAGAAATGGCATGACTTAGAATCTTGAGAAAAGAGTTCGTGAGTGGAAATGTGTTCGCTGTTTAATTCTAGATCGAAATTGTTTCCGTGAGTTGGAACTAATTGAGGCCATACACCGGGTGTCATACTACATTTGGAGCAAGGACACCGAGGACTACTAGCGAAGAATTCAAGGTCATGGATAGAGGTTAGCACTATCTAAACAGAAGAGAAAATGAAGAGCTCCAACTGTTCCTTGAGGAAAAGAAGAAGTACAACAACAGCAAGTCCAGCTAAGGACTCAAAACTGAGCAGCCTAATGGAAACTCCATATGATTTAATTTCGGGTTTTAAGTTTTGAAATATTTTTCTTTAGCTTGCTTAAATTAGGTCGATTTATTTTTATATGATAGATTTAATTTTTAGAAATCGATTGTAGTTTAATTCAGATTTTTCATCATTGCAAAGGATCTTCTCTCGCAAGGTTTAAAGACATTTAATGGCAAGGTACCACAGAACAATTCCAAAGCAGCTGGCAGAAGTCACCACATGAGTAGTGTTGGGAGTAACTTAATCCCTAACCCAATTCTGTAGATATACTTTAATTGCTTGTTAAATCTTTGCTTGGAGATGCCTGAAGAAATGTCTAAAAGGGTTAGGAACAATAAGAGAAAAAAGTTTTCAGATCAATGAGTTGGCGCTTAGGGCGAGACAGAAGGTTATGTCGCGACATAAGTGATGTCGCACAAAACATTGATGTCGTGACTGCTCTGAAGGCATCTGCGGAGTATCAAGGAAGAAGGTATATGTTGTGACACCACCGTGAAGTCGCGACAGAGAATTGCTTCAAAATGGAAAAGGATGTCAGAACATAAAACAATTCTTAGCAACTCAGATTACGCTGTATTATCCCAAGTATGTCGCGATTACGTGCTTTAATAAAAAGCAACTACTCACTTTAAAAAGCTCCTAAATTCAATGACCCCAAATAAAAAGACGCGAAAATTGAAGTCGCGACGTGCTTTTAATGAAGCAATAATTAGCCCACAAACATTGATTGAATTGCAACTGTTGGAAACTTTCTCATTCACTCCAACCCACATAGCTATTCACCTTCTTCCTCCTTCTGAATCTCAACCCCTGAAAACCCTAACTTTCCAAACCTTCTTAAAAGCTTGTCTTCCGTTTCCAATGGCTGAAATTCCCACCCTAGTCCCTAACCTAGACGAGATTATGAGGGAACATGAACAACCGGAAGAAGAAACTCAAGCAAGAAGAATAAGTAGATGAGATTCGTCAGAAGAACAAGCAGAGAGGTGCCATCAAACACCCAAGCTCCCAAGTAACTTCTCAAGAAAGAGCAAGTAAGGGAAAGGGAAAGACGAGAGAAGAAGAAGAAGTAGAAGATTTCTCGTGGTCGACTAAGCGCATCTCTTGCAAAGTGGAAGAAATATTATGCTAACAAGGGCTCATCGCAGAGAGTGAGATTCAAAACTCTACGCCTTTCAAGGAGATGATAGAACGTAGAGGGTGGGAGAGTCTCCGCAAGACACCAAAATCGGGTATACGGTAATCGTACGAGTTTTATTCAAATTCGTAAAGGAAGGATGGAGCGGTTTTTGTTAGAGGAGTCTCGGTTTCATATGAGGCTAAGGCCATCAACGAGGCCTATAGCATGGAAGTGCACAAGCATGGTTCCAAATTTAAGAAACTTGGAAAAAAACCAGATTTTGAAAGATCACAAGAAGCTCACTAATGGTAAGGTGCAAATAAACTAAGAAGAAGGAAGGCTAGAACAAGGAATGTGAAGCCTCACTGAGGAAGCGATGTGCTGGTTTTATTTCCGGCTTATGTTTTGTCTCCAATAAAAACATGTATGCATTAAAGTGAGAGAACAGGAGGTCAGGTTATTGTGACATCCTAAAGGATACAAGATCAATATAGGAGTTGTCATTGAGAATTTATCGTGAGATCATGGTGGAACAAAGAGTGTCTTATCTCTCACCCAAATTACAATCACTGCTCTATGTTCAAGGTCAGTGAAAGGAATATGGGAATCAGAAGAAGAAGTACCCAGATCTTCACCACTCCTTCTGACAGGAGTTAGCAAAGGACCAAGAAACCAGAAGAAAAAGGGGGTGCTGGTAGAGAACAGAGGTGAAGCCCAAGCTGAAGGACCAGAAAAGGAGACTCAAAAGGGTAGTCGATCAAGGAGCAGAAAGACCTTAAACTCACCGACAACAATGATTACATGTTTGCAGACAATGAAAGGCGTGATGAAGTGTACCTCAATAGACTTCTCCATCCCCTAGCCGCCCCTCCCGTGCGTAATGCAAATTTCCAACATGGAGAAGCTCAAGGGGAGCACAAGAGAATAGTTTGATATCGAAGCTCTCTATGCAAAAGAGAATAGATGAAAGAGAAAAGGAGTGGAACCTAAAGCAGGAATTCAGAGAAGGCATGTATGAAAAAGAATTGAAAAGAAGAGACCAGCAGTGGGAGGAAGAGCTAAACAGAAAAGAAAAGGAGCATGAGGTGGAACTACAAAGAAGAGAACAACAGTGGAAAGAAGAACTGAACAGAAAAGAGGAACAAATGGGAAAAATTTTGAAGCAGCAAGGAGAAGAGTTTAAGAAAGAAATGATGGAAAGAGATCACAACTGCTATTAAACTCAAACTCGCCATGGCTTTTTTATAACAACCAGTTTGAGCGTGATTCTCAACTCTTAAAACTGATAAAGAAAAGAGATACAAAGCAAGAAGCCAAATTTGGGGAGCAAATCAAAGGATTCGGAGTTTTTATACGTCTCTACTGCATGATTTTCGAGAAGAAATCGATGATGTAGACAAGAAGCAGTAAAGATACGTAATCCTATAGTAAAAAGAATGGTCGAAAACTTAGATCCGATTAACAACAATCTTTCCAAATTCAGAGAGGTCATGACCGAAATGGAGAATACAATGAATGGCTCGGGAAGAGCGGTGATGAGTTGAACAAAAAGGTTGATTCTAATGAGATTTTCTATTGTTAACAAATGGAGAGGGAAACCAAGAGAAGAGAAGAAAGAAGAGAATTGAAAATTCCTCGACTCCCACCATTTAGGTACACTGACCTAGATCCCCTAACATCTTTGCTCCCGGCTATTTCAAAAGAAAAATAGACCTTTCTCCCGCTCGAACCTTTCTTACCTCCTTATCCCATAATCGTAGTATCCAATCAAGGGTAAAATGAATCATATAAATAAAATGAGAAATTTAAATTGAATTGTCAGGCTATTTTGAATTTGTTTGTTCAATATTGTGTTGCTTTGTGGTTATATGATTAGGAAAATTAAAGTAGGAATTAGTTCTGCACAAAACTCCACGAGATGTCATGAGCTGAATCAATGAAGCGGTTAGATTAGGAATAAGCTGAAATGCAGAAAAATTGCAGAATAAGGGCAAAATGAATACAGTTTAATTGAAACACAAGGTGCAAAAGTTACTAAAGTCTAACTGATAAGTCCATAATAGAGGAAAGTAATACAATAGAAGGAACAAAACATATTTTTGAGTTTGTGGTATGAACAATAAGTCAAGGAACCTGTTGAATATCAATTAATTTAATCCACTATCAACAAAATGAGTCAAGGTACTCCTTATGGTTAGTCACAATGTTCAATCCAAATTCTAGAATTTGTTAGATTATTGATTGGAGGCGAAACTTGTGTGATACAAATTGATTAAGAGATGATGCAGGCCATTCTCGATAGTTTGAGCCATTCTAGCTATCCCTATTCATATGCTGGGATGCATATACCTTAAGTTCCGTAATTGAGCCAACAAGCTTATTTTTCAAAAATACCAATGGAAACCCCAACCCATTCTAAGAAATCAATCCTTCAAGAAGAACCTATGATTACCAGAATTCAAGGAGGAAGAAAGAAATGAAGTTCGGGAGTATATATTTTTGAGGAACTCAAAAAGGGAATGAAAAGAAAAAGGCAAAGAGCAGAAAATGCCATATAAAAGAAGGCTTATAGGGATAAGTTTTATCTTGTGGCCTAACTCTCTTGAACAATTAAGTTCTTAGGGGTGTTTCAACACCTAGTACCCTAATGCCATCTGGTAAGGGAGCTACTAACCCAAAGTTCGCTAAGAGTGCTAGAAAAGCCTAAAAGTTAAAAACATTGCACTATCCTCGAATGATGACAACAAAGGAAATTTTCCTGGAATTACAAGTGAGAAATAGGGGGTATACGCTTATGAATTGGAAGAAATCAAGAGTATGTCCCAAACATGAAGTTTAGGAGTTTTATTAGAGAAACTATAAGAAAGAAGGGTAGAAGAGGAGAAAGGTTCAGGTAATCTTAATCCTAAAAATTCATTCCATCCTACCCATTACCCAAGCCTAACAATACAAGCCCAAAAGACCTGATTGATCTGGAAGGCTGAAATCACCTACATTAGTGGAGATCAATATGAAAAACAAACTTATGGGATTTGGAAATGTAGAAACAATCAAAACTGTGAAGGACTTTAGGGAGTTAATTGACTCAATATGGAAATGAGAAAGGAAAATAATCTATTATTCAACAGGATCTAATGATTATGTTGTTTGTAAAACAATTTCAACAGTTTATTTTTGTATACTATGAAAAGTAGAAACTAACTTTGAACTGGACTTAAAGCTAGATGTACATAAAATAATGCATACATTGTATTTCAATTAAATCGAAGCCACTCACAAACCAAAAATGTCCTTAAAATTTTCTTTTTATTTTGTTTGAGGACAACAACCTTTCTTTTTCTTTATATTTCGAGGACAAGCAAAATTTTTAAGTTTGGGGAGTTTGATGAGCTTAAAAGTCATCTATTTTTAAACATTTTTCTGTTTGATTTTTAATGTAAAAATGAATTAAGATGCGTAAATATGAAGAAACTCACCAAATCATAGATTGCAGGAGTATAAAAGAAAGAAGAAAATGCAAGTGGAAAATGCAAAGAATCAAGTGAGTAAAAATGCGTAAAATACAGAGCGTAAATGAAAGAATCGTTAATCGATGTCATAGCTAGTTTGCACAAGAGTTACGTAGGTCGCGACATCGGGAAAAAGAAGGAAATTTCATGCAGTCGACATGGATCACAAGATAGGCACCGAGATCGGCGGTAAACTTAAGAAATGATGTCGCGACAACATCATGATCTCGCCGATGCATTGCAGGTCGCACAAGAAAAGCGCCCTAACGCCGTGACGTATGTGAAAGATGAAACCCAGACCGAGTCGTTGTCGCGACAGAGGAATGAGGTCGCGACATCAAAAGCAACCAGTTGAAACCTCCAGAGACATAAAGTGATTTCGCGACAGGAGATAGAGGTCGCGACATGAGACTTGGTCAGTTGAAGGTTGCAGTTCCTTAAAAAGTGATGTCGCAACAAGAAGTCGAGGTCATGGCATCAGACCACAAGTTTAAAACTACAGATGACATGTTGATGTCGCTGACGTGAGATTGATGTCGCTACATTAAGAAGGACAAGTTCAAAGCCGCAATATAAGGTATGTTACGATAAGAGATTGATGTCGCGACATCGTGAACGCGACCAGGAGTCATAGAGTGATGTCGCGACAGTGTGATTGATGTCGCTGACAACAGAACTATCAAGTGAAAACTCCGATCCATAAGTCGATGTCGCTATTAGCAGATTGATATCGCGACACCAAGAGCAACCAGCTTGAAAGACGCGCGCATAAGATCAAACATCGCAAAGATCGGCTGATGTCACGATAATAGATTGATGTCGCTAATAATCTCGGGCGATGCTGAATGCTGGCTGCAAGACTTGAGCTGAGGTCGCGATGTGAGATTGATGTCGCGACACGTAGAACACAAGTTGGAAGGCAAGAAGACGGAAGTCGATACGCGGATGAGATCTGATGTTTGGCATGGATGATGTCAGCCACAAGGAGTCAAGTCGCGACCCGAACATTAACATGGGCCAACCCACTTGGAAATCCATTAAACGTATCGGGATTAGGGCCCAACCGAAACCCATAAATATGCAAAATATCCAAATTCATAACCACAAATAAGGCGATACGCACGAGAGGTCTACAGAAATAAGGTCATTTTCTATTTTTTCTAGTTTTCTTTTTTTCTTTTTCTTTTCTTCAATGTTGATAGTTAGAGATTAGATTAGATTTATCGCTTTAGTTGCTATTTTCTGAATCCCGATGTTATCTTTTTTGAGCTTCAAGCTAAATGCGTAATCTGCTTCTTTTCAAAATACTACCCTGAATGTTTAGTTCTGATAATTTCTCTGAATTGAATTTCAGCTTCCATTTGGCAAATATTTTATGACTTATAATGAGGGTGTAATTCAAGCACTGAGGAAACCCACTTCCATTAATGTGAATGCTATTGTCGAAATTATCTTTTCCCGTAGTGGTTCCCAAAGAAATTGCGATCAGCCAAATTTACTTTCTGCTATGGGTTTAATGTTTTGATCCTAATATCGCTCTTATACCCGTATTAAGAATTGCTTCACGCTTCCGATTTCAAGGAGGTCCTCCGAGGGACACAGAGATGACAACCGGAAAGGCGAACATTTCTTTGAAGGTATATTAACTCCTATTGTGAGATCTAATGAGCTTTGTGAGTTTACATAAACTCTCTTCTCACTTGAAATCAAGAATGAGTTGGAATGAGCTATCAATTTAAATAAGCGTGAGAGTTCACTCTCGGACCGAATAGTGAAGCCAATCCCGTGTGTTACCTGAGATCTAATCAAGGAGAGGGTGATCTATTCTAATTTCGAGGAAGAGTAACCTCGGAAGTCAGATATCCTGTCAATCGATAACTCGGGAGCTAAGGTTTACAAACATTCATAAAATGGGTATGAAGTATTGCAAAAGAAAAATACCTGCACTAGGGAAGTCCCCTTTAAAAGTAGTTATCTCATTCCTCGTATTCGGAGGATCGTAAAATTAGATAATGAAATGTAGAGTGGAGAGATCCAAATTGGGTATTCACTAAACGCTTTGGATGCATTCTAAAATCAAATACACAAGTAAAATTAACAAAGTGTTAACAACAGAATTGACACTTCACAAATAGCATTGGATCTTAATGTGTACCTAAACGATAATTACTCGGGGGCCATTTTCTTAACTATTCGTACTTCATTATTCTTTAGATTCGGCTTTATTCGATTGTTCATTCTTTTATTATATACTTCTGTATAATTTACATCTTCTAAGCCGGGAACACAATGTCATTTTAGGAGAAGTCCAAATAGTATGGAGCTTCGAGTAGTCGTGGTAGTTGATTTAGAATTTTGAGATCTCTCGTGGGATCGATATCTCGACTTAAATCCACTTATTACTTGTCGCACTGCACTTGCAAGATATTAGGCCAAACCAATATTGAAAAATGATTTACTCTAGGAGATGTTGGTCCTGCTAACAAGTTTTAGCTGCCGATTAAACAATAGTCCTTGGTGGTCAACGCTATAAAATTGTATATGTGTTTTGGTCCTAAGTATCAAGTGTTCAAGCATATCTATATGAACTCGTTCAAAGAATTCCCACGAGAGGTTAATGAAAGAAAGAGATCGCCAGCTTGGAAGATAATATGAATATGTATGAAAACATGGTCGAAAGTACGGACTTGATCAATCGACTTATCGTTGCTAGAATGTATCTCTGAGGTGGAAGGAACAGTTAATCAGGGGGGGGAGAAGCAAGACAAGCTCATTCAGGCAGTGCAACTAAGCAATGAAATATCTGCAAAAGGCAAAGGAATCTCCTGCTAGAAAGACAAAAGTCGAAAATAAAATTCCTAAGTTTAATCCCAAATGAGGCTTTACAAAGAGATCCTCCCAACATAATACCTAAAAGGCCTACAAAAAAAGAAAGGGAAACTGAAAGTTTGTTTCTTTTTAGCATGTTGTCAATATATACATTCCCAAAACAAATTCTAATGAAAATCCATTGTGTTTATCCTATGGAAGAAGTACTTCTTTATCGTTGCTTTGTCAGACTTCCTATTTCATGTGAGTAGTTGTCGAAAGGATTTTTGTTGATACTGTGATCGGGATATTCATAATAATTTGAAAGGTGGAATATGGGGTTGGTTTTTATGCATGAATGTGTTACGCTTGGGACCATATTGTCAATAATGAAGTAATATGATCCTTCTCATTTTTAAGGCAAAATTAGACATTTTCTTATCACCGTTGCCCCTCTAGTATAATTATCTCTTAACTAAATTGTTTAATTAACTAATATAAGAAGCAAAAGAATTTGGGGCAAAAAAGTATCATATTTCTAAAAGAGTGACTAGATCAAAGAAAAACCAATGAATTCTCTACCCTTTTGTTATCAATAGCTATCCCGTTGAATTGTTTTGTGTGGTACTCCAAGTTCCAAATAAGGTACCTTGTGTGCTGTTTAGTTTAATTCTATACTATCCACAGGATAGTCAGCTAATGTAAAACAATCTAAGGTTTTTTTTTGTTATCATTGCTAGGAGAATTCCTAGATATTGTTGTGGTCATTCTTCAATAAATTGATCCAACCTATTATTTACTTTCTTGTGCAACCGGAACATTTAATCTAATATCGGATGCACAAGGTCGAGACCTTTTACTCGATATGGTGCATAGGTGAGCAATAATATTCTATTTCAATTATTGCGCTTATTAATGGCAAGAGAAATTAATTGTTTAGGAATATATTTAATACCTTTTTTTTTTGTTCAGAAAAAGGCACCGAAGAACATAAATTTGGAGGCTTGCCATATTAATAGTATGGGGAGAATAGTACTTGTGTGTTTTGTTTTACCATAATTGTAACTGAGGGCGGATCCAAGATTTCATATTTGGAGTGTTAGGATTATGATAGACTAATAGTATACAAGAAAAAATTTTTTTTTTTTGTGTTAGCATTATTTTTTTTAAAGGGCCAAAAAAATGAACTTATAAATGTTTTATTGTTGTCTTATTTTTTATTTTTTATTTTTTGTGTCAGTTGACACCCCATAACGAAATTTAGATACCGCCTTGATTATAACCCTATACCAGCCTTCTTGCAAAGACAAAAGGCTTCTTGCATATGGAGTTTCATATGCTTCATCAACGGAATTATTATAACAACATTGGATCTGCCTGTTCTCAGTGAGTGACAACCTTTGGGCCTATTCCCTTACAGTTTTTGAAAACTTTTTTTTTTTTTTTTTTTTGTGAAAAACTAGGAGAATAATGAAAACACGAAAAACGCTTTGGTTTTGTGACAATATAGAAAATATTAAATTCAGATGACAAAAACAGTTTTTACACATAACACTAAACGTCTTTCCTTTTTTAAACAAGAACCGTTTTAAGATAGCACCAAAATGGGTGATCGAAATTTGGCAATATGTCCATACCAGAAGACAACAATCTCTGGTAGCTCCATAGCCATCGATGAATTCAAAAATAAAGTAGCGAAATTCCTTAAGGTGCTTATATAACCCGCTTGGAAGGAAGGAAAATTGCCTAAGGAGATTTATAAGTGTATAGAGAGGAAGGCTACTCACATGGGTATTGCTGGTCTAAAAAATTTTGAATTATTTTTTGGAGAACAAAAGCATTAAGGGAGTGGTGTTTGGTACTTTGGAATGGAGATTGTGAATGAAGAATCCCTTTCCATTCTTATTTCTCATGGACTTAACCTAACCTAGAGTTACTATAAATTTTCTCTTCTCTTCAACTCTTTTCCTATGTGAATTGTAGATCAATTGCAACAATGAATGCAATCACACTCCTTAACAAGATTCAAATAAAGGAACATGAAAATGCATGAACACTCAAATTTCCATTTCTTCAAAAAGTTCTCTATAAAATATTTTATTGATAACATTATGTTATCTTAATGTTCTTCTACTTAACTTTAAACCTGGAGTATTAAATAAATCAATAGGGCAGACAAGCATATCAAAGAGAAGAATAAGAGAGAGTAATGTCAACACTAAAATGGACATGAAAAACTTTCGAAGAGTTAAAAAATCATAGGTTTACAACCAACTAAAAATTCAAATATGAAGAAATAACAAAGTGGACAACGTTTTTACTTAACCTAATTCCTTAAATCCTAGGTGAACTACTTGACTAATATCTTCACACTTTCAACACTACTCGCTTGATTTTGGTCATCTATAGCTCATAAAAAAGAATATGGGTTGCCACACAAACCCAAAATGTAAAACCCGAGAAAAATCAAAATTTTCTGAAAAATGGTAAAGCGGTAATTTGCAGCTATAGTATAGGTTGAAAGCCTATAATTTTTCTAGTCCTTGGATGACAAAACGGACCTGAGATAGTCAAAAGAATTTGACCTCCTCTCATGAAATCTAGTTGCCTAGACAAATTTCATTAAATTATGAGATAGTCAGATTTTCACGCTTTTCGAGGTGGTAGGTGTCCAGTGACTCTCAAAGACGAGATTTTTACAAAAATCTCAAAACTTAATAAAGAACTTGAGTTAAGTTCATGGCATATTATTTGAACATGAAATGAGACAAAATAAATGGCTTTGGGCCAAAATCGAACCCGAGTAGGTGTGGACACGTGGCGTGAAGTGGGCCACGACTTAAGTTGTGAGACAAAAGGACTTAAGGCCAAAAAGACTTCATTTTTCTACCGTTTCACTTGAGAGTGAGAGAAGAGAGAGAGGAGAGCCAAGAGGTTTCTTCCAAGATCTACAAAGTACCGTTGGTCAAAGTTTGTCGAGCTAAGAATGAAAGTTCATCACTTCAACAAGGGGCTACACGTGGGTACCAAAAACATGGGGTTTCACAGAGGATCCAAATTATGAGTTTGGGAAATCAAACGTTACAGGTTTAGGAAGAGTCCACGAGGCCTCGTAGGGATTCTTCTATGCTCCGAGGGGTAGGGAATTCTTCCTACTTGGTTTATTTTCCATTTTTAGGCTGAAAATGGCTCGATGTTCAAGCTGGCTGTGTGTCCTCACTCCAAAGTGAGGACACGCCTAAGAAGAAAGGGGTCTCCGCCTAGGCCAAGGGAAGAATTGCTTAAGTGAAGGGGTCCTCCTAGGCGAGGGTATGTACATCTAAGCGAACACGATGATGAAATTGGTGGACTTTCGGGTCCGCCTAGGAGAGGTCAGCATCACGATACAACTTCGCCAGCGAAGGTAGGCTACGCCAGCGAGCCTCGTGAATATTTGGAGGCCTATGTTCGCGCTTGTTCCGTGTTGGTTTCAAGGGCCCGACGGTGATTATTCAGGGCTTTCTTTCTGGGGGCTATTGTATGACTTGTTTGAGAGTGTCATCATTTAATTAAAAGTGACACATTTGGATGTCAATATAAACATGTATTGTGATGAGTTTATATGTGCAAGTGGCCACAAGCAAGGCTCGATTGTGTGGGTGTCATCACTATGTGACGCCCAAACTGGGTGTCTCGTTGACCATCAACTCCATGAACCCGTGTGTCTCATCATGAGACCCATACATGAGTAAAAATGGTCACATTGGCTCATACATCCATACTCACCAAAATATAATCAACTATATTACAATAGTTTCAAGAGTTAATTACACTCTTATACAAATATGTTCAAATCAGAATATTTGTTACATGTTTTACAAAACATATAATCAAGCCACGTGTCGGCTTTCTTCTCAAAAGTGACCTCTAGTGAGCGCCGTCTGTGACACCCTTTACCCCTCGCTATCGGGCAAAAGCCACACCTAATAAATCCCCAAATTGCTGCTCCCAACGACTAGGAAAATTTCATTTTCTAAACTTATGATTTTATAAAATTTCGGTAGCATAACAACTGCATATAGGACATGTCCCAAATCCTGTATACACAATTTACACATTTCCAAATATGGCAACCAGCAACCTAACACATTTTCACAAAACTACACTATGTACATACACATGCTCCATTATACAATTTCAAAGTATTTCCTTACAAAGATTATTAATTAGCGCTTATACAAATGTTAAGAGAATCCTAATCTGCTCCAGCGTCCGGAGTGCCTGTACCTGGAAAATAGTTTTAAAACACAAAATAATGAACTAAATGAGCTCAGTAAGTGTATGCTTTATAAAATGTTTTGCTTTTTCAGAAAACATCTCAAAACTGTAAAACTCTATCTTTTACAAGATATTTTCCAGAAGCCTTGCTTGCTTACTTTAAAGTTTCTAAAACTTTTCTCAAATCTCTTGCTTTAAAAGTTTATAAAACTTTTTATAAATACGGGAGCCTGGGCTCAACCGCATGCTTTAAAATAAAAACGGGAGCCTGGGCTCGACCATTTGCTTTAAAATAAAACTAGGAGCCGGGCTCGCCGCTTGGCTTTAAAATCACCACAGAGCCTCGGCTCAAACCGACGCTGAAATCAAACGAGTTCAGCTCAACCGCTGCAATAACAAACACGGAGCCCGGGCTCAACCGCCACAGACTGGTCGACATTTTTCAAAAACTGTATAATCGTGCTTATAAATCATCAACCACTGGAGGCCTTTCCTACTTGTTGTACCCTAGTGAACATGGGAGCCTGGGCATCGACTGTGCCGATGGATGGACCTGGGTCCGCTCACCTAGATGGAAGGGCCTGAGCACACTTCACTCCACCTTTTCCCGTAAATATGGTGGAATTGACATGGGTCGCCATCACCATAATTTAGTTAACGCTACAACCCTATATACCCAAGACGCGTTACTGCCTCCCTTTTAAATGCATGATGCATGACCTAAGCTTGCTGACCAAAGTAAAATCTAAAATGCATGTGAATGATATCCTAACTCCACCTTGCATGTAATACGCAATATTCTCGACCTAAGATGCTTCGCTTAAACTAGGATTTAGTTAGTACTGTTCGCAAATATACTTTTTGCTTGCTTGCTTGAAACATGGTTTAATAATTCAAAACCATTGTTTGCTTTGAATATGGTTTGATAATTCAAAACCATTTATTGCTTTCTAACTCATTGCTTGCTTTTAAAAATATGGTTGAAGAAATCAAAACCATTACTTATTTGCTTTCCACATATGGTTTAAAATTCAAAACCATTTACTTGCTTGCTAAACTCTTTGCTTGCTTTTCAAACATGGTTTACAATCAAAACCATTTGAATACCAGTGTAAGACAGTTTATAATAATAATACACTAGTATAAAAAAAAATTAGGTTTAGAACACTCACCTCTTTGTTTCCCGAAACTTGAGCACAACTCCACTACTTTCCCGCCTTTGCTTTAGCCCCACACACTCAAACGAATACTAAGAACGACACGGGCTGCGTATAGCGTAAAACTTAACGTACTTCACACGCAAGTCACTTTAGGGTCACACAACATTCATATAAAGCCAAATTAACAATTTACCCTTGAGCACTAAAAAGCCCCTAACAAAAAAAACCACACATTTTGGTAAACCTTTTTCCAACAATACTTTCTGGACTTTATTACCCAAAAATTATTCAAACGGTCTTAAAAAATTATGAAACTCTCCAGATCAGTCCTTTATATATCCAATGACATCTCTTTAAATTTTAAATTTTAAATTCCTTCTCTAAGGTCCTCAACCACATAACACAAGTTACAGCAATTTTTTTGATGCCAAATTGGTTAGCTCACTGAATCACCTATTGTTATCCTTGATTTCTGGGGTCTTAACTCCATAAATTGGAAATTTTTTCTTCAATAATTTGAAGCTATGGTTATAAGGTTTCTTCTCCAATTGGAATCACCCAATTTGGATCAAACAAACTCAAGTTATTGTATTTTATATCTAGATTACTCAAATTGGTAGAACAGAATCTGCACATAGCTCCACTTTGAAACATTTCTGGGCACTTTGGGGTTACAATTTTCATGCACTTCCTTCAGCTAACTTAGTCCCCTAGAATTCTAGTTTACCCATAATTTTGAATCACTCAATTTGGATGAGTGAAACTCCACTTATGGCCAAAACACTACAACAATACCCAAAACAGAACATAAATCAAGTGAGCTGCATCAGAGCTCACCTTCGGGCCCGTATTTAGAGCCTTAGAGCTACACTGTCTATTGGTCCTTCTAAAATTTTAGCCCTATCTCTTATGGTTCTTTAACAATTGGAATAAATTTATTTGACATAGATTATAACTTAATTCATAGTCAAACAAAAGAAGTTTTACCAAATTACATAATTCCCTTAAAAAAAAAAAACCAAACATTCCTTTTTTACAACCATTCCTCAAAACCGTATTACTTTCACACAAACATGAAAGTCATTCAAAACCACTCCATAACACTTGTATTGGTGGTTTGGAACTCCATACAACAAAACCTCTAGGTAAAAATCCAAAATTCAACCTACATCCACCACCTTCCAAACCATAGAATCAGAGGCTTCCATGTTTATTCTTTTTACCAATTAGATTTTACCTTAATAACCATTAATTCCAGTTACAGGATCTCTCCACAAAACCCTAGAACAAGGAGCAACTAATCTCCATGGAAAATTCATACCAAAAACCCTAGATATCAAAATACACTTGATTTCAAGATGAAAACATACCTTTTTCTCCTTCTCCATCTTCTTCTTCCTCTTCTTCCTCCTATTTTCTCCCTTTTTCTCCTCTCCTACGGGTTGCCCTAGCAAAATGAGAACAAAATAGATATTTGGCTTGTCTCATGGCCTTTTATAGTCCTCACTATACTCAATTGCAAATAGGTCCCGATCTCTCAATAATTTTACTCAACTTTTTTATTTTCTTACTAGGCATACCATCTTCTTGATTATGCCCTTTATGTCCTGATTAGTACCCCAAAAGTGCTATTTTGAGTCCTATTTAAGATAGGTTTTGAGTGCTTTTTGCGTACTAATAATATTAATTAAGCCGATATGTGCAGTCCATTAGTACTACCGATTTTGTTTCGAGTAAGGTTGTTTTGGTAGTTTTGCGTTTCGTGAACCTCCACCATCATATATCAAGCTTCGGGCATCGAAATTCTCGCTGATTTATGCCGAGTTCGGTTGAATTCTCACCAATTAATTGCCTAGGATGAAGAAATAGCAAACTATATAGAAGATGAGAAATGCAGTCGGAGGATGCAGGAAGCAAATATGTAGGATTGGCAATTTCAAGAGTGGCATAGCTTAAAATTTCGCAATGACATCGGTAAATTTCGCAGCGATAGGAGAAAATTTCGCCATAGCTACCTCGCTATGATAGCAAAATTTCGCTATCATTAAAATATCGTGCATAGCGAAATTACCAAGAGGATCAATTTTCGCTATGATAGTATAATTTCGCTATCATAAATAAATTAATCGTATAGCGAAAATTCTCGTCCTCGTTTTGTGATCCAAACGACTGCTTGTTTAATTCCTCTTTGCCCCAATGTAATCATATTATTTAGGTTAGTTTGGTATTTTCGCATGTTTGTGGGGCTATATAAGCTATTTTATGAACATTTGTAACCTAACTATTCAATTAATGCCAGCCTTTACATACAAATTCTCAAGCTTAGTTCCCATTTTCTCTTTCTCTCCTATTTTTCATTTTTCTAGTTGCCAAACACACCCCTTTGAGGATGACAACTAAAGGGATGTTTGGCTAAGCCTCAAAACCTTGAAGAGGAGGGTTGCTAGTTGGTCGATGTTGGCTCATGGTACTTCACATGAAGGTAAAATGCGATTTTGTTTCTAACTCTTTCAAACTAGGTTTAAATGCGTATTTAATGTATTTTCTTTGGTCAATACTGCATGCTCGGTTCAGCAGTATTCTTAATGTAGATACATTGACATCCATTAGATGTCATTTATGAGCCACCGAAGTAGGTTAAATGCTTTGCCAATCGACAACCATTAAATGCTTAAGAAATGCTATGGTTCAAATAGGAATGTTACTAAGGGCTGGTATTTAAAGTTAAACAAAGATCCTGCTTTGAAATGACTATGTCATTTGCCCTAATGCGAGGAAATAACCCGAGGACACCTCTATAACCCCATCATATCAAACTAGTGACCCAAAACTTCAAGGTGTTCTTTTTACATCTTATTTTAAACTGCTTTACTTAGCTTAGTGACAACAACAACCACACTTTTTAATGCAAATCCAAAAATCCAAATGAAATCCTCACCATTTTGAATCATGATACAAGTCATTTGTAAGACGAAAACCCATCCTTGTGTTCGACCCTAGAACCCGGCTTATGTCATAAGAGCTCGACTACGCAGAGAGAGGAAATTTAGGATATAAATTATGTTGATTCCGCATCACCCTACCGTGGCACGAATCAAATGGCGCCGTTGTCGGGATGGTGCCAAACTACGCATGATGAGTTGATATGTACTTACCCTATTATGTTGGTGACCTTTTAACCCTTTTTGAATTCATTGTTTAGAATACGTTTACTCAAGAATCATTGTCAGCGCTTATCATTACTATTTTATTATTTTTGTTAATACTAATCTTTCGCAAGCTTTAGTTGTTCGCTTGGTCTCTCAGGTCACTGTGTTTATGATCACCGGGATAGAGGAATATCGTGCAGATCGGCAAAGAGTTAGTGCAATTAATCGAGCAAAGTTAGAAGTCAAACAGGCACAGTTGAGCAAATGGATCCTCTACCTGAGGAACAACAAAGTCAGCAAGCAGCTCCTATGAATCCAACAACATACAGATCAATGAGGGACCACATACACCCTCCTAGAGTTAGTGCGCCTTCCTGCATCATACCACCTGCCGAGGATGTGGCAGTAAGACCCTATCTGGTGCCCCTACTCCTAACTTTTCATGGTATGGAAAATGAAAATCCATACACGCATTACCCGGGATTTTGAGGAAGTATGCATAACTTTAAGGAGGGTAACCTATATGGATTTGTCGGTTGAAGGCATTCCCATTAACCTCAAGGACAAAGCCAAAATATGGCTCAATTCATCGAGGCCGAGAACAATTAGAACAATGATCTTCAAATTAAATTTTTGAAGAAATTTTTCTGACAACCAAGACCAACAAATAAGAGGCACCCATACTCCTACTGCCTACGACAATGAGAAGTTTTATCAGTGCTGGGAGAGGTTCATGGAGACCATCAGTGCATGTCCACACCATGGTTTTGATACATGGATGCTAGTGAATCATTTCTATGATGGTATGTCTCCAGCCATGAAGCAACTACTGGAAACCATGTGTGGAGGGGACTTCCTGAGCAAGAACCCAGATGAAGCCATGGACTTTTTGAATTATGTGGCTGAAACTTCCAAGGGATGGGATGAGCCAAACCTAAGGGAGGCAGAAAGAATGAGCCTTCGACCCACTAAAGGGGAGGCATCTATGCACTTTCCGAAGACACGGAGATGAAGGAAAAACTGACCACTTTGTTATTCGTGCCACGGTAGGGTGAGTGGAATCAACAAAATTTGTTTCCTATAAATTTTCTATCGCCGAGCTGCTAATGCAAAGATAAAGGGGTTCAGGTCGAACACGGACGGGTTTTCATCCTATGAATGACTCGCGACGTTGTTGAAAATGGTGAGGCTTTTAATTTGGATTTTTGGATTGCTTCAAAACAAAGGAAGTTGTTGGCGCCGATTAATTGTAAAACTGAAAGTGAATGTGAAAAGGTAATTGGGTTGTCAGTCACTAGCTTGACAACATGTAGGTAACAAGTGTCTCAAGCTATCTCTAATCATGGCAAGCAACCTATAGTCCAAGCCAAAACCGGATCATTGTTTAACTAGAAAACCTAACTCTAGAAACCCTCCTATTTGAGTCAACACAGGCAACATGCATTCACAGCCTCTTTCAGTTTAAAACCCTAGCACTCAACCTCATTTCAAGGTTCAGAAGGCTATCTAAAGAATAACAAAGGCATCTAATGAATAAGTATGCACTGCATCTAAAGCATGCAGGCACAAAGTAATGACATTAAATGATATTCAACCCTAATTTGAAAAGCTGGAGCCATAAATACAAAAGACTCAGAGCATTTAAACATGAGGACAACCCCGCAATCGCCTTCCAAACCAAGCTAGCAACCCTCCTCTTCAAAGTTATGAGACTTAGCCAAGCATCTCTTGAGTTGTCATCCTCAAGAGGGGTGTTTGGTAGCCTAGAAAATGAAAGAAAGAGAAGAGAGAAGAGAGAAAAGCAAACCCTAAACTGAAAGATGCGGAGATATTTACATAAAATAAAAAGTTGCCAAAAGATTGCTTAGGGTTACAAAAATGATGGGGGCTTATATAGGCCACCCAATGTGTGAAACTACAAGAAAACCTAAAATATTGGCTAATACAAGGGACGAGGTAATACACCAAAACTGTGGTCGCTGGGCATTAATTACACAAATTTAACAGCAGGTGAATTTCACTATGCAGGGTACTCTCGCGAGGAGAGCTAAAATTTCGCTAGCCTAGTGAAATTACACGAGATAGCGTAATGTAGGGAATTTTCGCTTATGCACGTTGAATTTCGCTACTAATAAATTTCGCAAATTCAATAAAAATTGAGAGATAAATAAAATAAAGAATTTCGGCCAGTACGTTGATTTTCGCTACATAAATAAATTCGCTTAGCCTAGCTTAAAATTTCGCTAGCCTACGAATTCTCATTCCTCACGATTGCGAAATCTCCGCCTATGGTCGCAGGCTTTCGCAATCCCAGCGAAATTTTCGCAATCATAGCTAAATTTCCCCGTCACTCGCTCTTCACCGCCCGCACACCGCACTCCTTAATTCAGATCCTTTTTTCATCACCTCGCTTATCATTCCTTCATTGAATTTTTGATATGTTTGATGGCCGGAAATAGTTTCAATCTTCATGGTTCAACACATCTCGATATCAAATTCGATTCTAATGGATCAGATACACAAAAACCTCGCAGAAAATAAACTACACAAATAACCTCGAATGGCATAAGTAATACTAAGTGTAATTCGAACACCTCAATCGCTTAATTGATACATTAGCGCGCAAAAGCACTCAAAACCTATCTTGAATAGGGCTCAAAATAGCACTATTCGGGGCACTAATCACACCCCAACCGACACATCGCTGCTAGTCCCTAGCAATGCACATGAAGGCATGCATGCAAAGGATTTTCAAAAGTTTATGGTTCAAAAGGTGTATATACAAATAAGCATTACCTTTAAAATACAATTGATACTAAGTTTGAAACCGCATGAGAGAACGTAAACCATATAAGAAAAGTTTTAGGTCAACACTGATCCATGGTTCTCAATCAATTTCCACCAAATTTAATGATTCTAATGTAACCGCATCGGGGCCAATAAAATGCAAAATTATTTCCTCCCCAATCCTAATTTACTTCCAGACGGCCTTAAGTTGTTGAACAACCTAGATAGGAAAAGCTACACTCTTCTTTCTTTATTCAACTACATTGTAGGGTGCAATGCTCAAAACTTGACTTCACAAAAGTCCGTGTAACGGGGGTCCACCGATGACTCCCAACCAATTAAGGTTTAGGGCATCAAGCCAAAAGGATCACTTGACCACAAACTCTGGCTGTGCTTCACCCCTGATCCGCCGAATGACTTCGAGAATCGAAAGCACCTACAACACGTTAAACTCTACCCATTCACCTAAGTGTAACGAACACTAAGTCGATGACTTAACCACTAAGGCTTAGGCATCAGTTTCAAAGGTTACCATATACCCCACTTTGACCGCGTTTCCTGTTTCAAGGCAAAGTGTCACGACTTTATTTTCTTTTTTCTTCTTGTCTTTTCTTTTCTTTTTTGCTTTTTATTTTCTTTCCTTTTTGAAGACTACATATTGGTCTTCAAATATGGGTAACACAAACCTATCATAGGTTGCCAACATACCTAAGGCCGGCTATGCAAAGTGAAATGAGGCAAATAATTTGACAAATTTATCGGGAAATTAAACTGGATGCGGCAAAGGTGTGAATTAGCTTTTAAGCGGGGAATGCTCGTCGGGAGCACGTTGGAACTGAACCACCAAAATTGTTTCAAACATGGACTGTTTCAAAAGATTAAGGTAACATGCAAGGTTTCAATTTTTCAATTAAAGGCAATTCAATTAGCCAATTAAAGCAATTCAATTGTTCAATTGAAGACAAAAACGGTTACAAAAAATGGGGACACAAAAAGATTTTGCAAAAGTGAAGTAAACTATATATATAACAAAGTATAGCTTTTGATATAGCCAAAATGGCTAGTATATGCATATCAAAGCTAAACATACAAAAGATATCACTGCCTAATATGGCTAATACATGAATCTTACACAAAATTAGTAGGCAGTTGATAAAGCTGGTAACTATACAAAAACATAAAAGAACCCAATCCCACCTCACCGCCGCGGCTGTGTTACGCCGCCAACACATCCAAAGAGGTCGCCGCGGCAAGGCTCATCCTCTCATCAGAGCACGTGGAAGACCTAGGTGAGCTGCGATCCGCTGAGCATGGAGCGATGGGGCCTTCAGAGGGCCTCCCGGGGCCATCCAAATCCTCCGGTCCGGTTGCCTCGAGTAGCCGCTAATGAACATATATCATCCATCACACCGCTATCTCTCTCGCGAAATGGGCATGAACGTATTCCGCGGAATGCCGATGTAAAATGACGCCCTGGAGTATCACCACACATAAGTAGCATGTGGTGGAGGACATGGAGGGGGACATATGCGGAGTCGACTTCGATGAGCTTAAAAGCCATCTCTTTAGTACATTTTTCTCGTTGATTTTCGCTAATTGAATAATTAATATACGCACTATGAAGAAACTCACCAATTTGTCATTACAGGAAGGAAGCAAGAAAGCAGGGAAAAGCAAAGAGAAAAAATGCGTAAATAAGTGGGATAAAATGCGCCGAACAGGCGCAGCGTAAATGAAAGCACCGGCCGAAATATGCGCTATGGGTTCGCGATACCCGGGCTCAAGTCGTGACATCAGAAAGTGAAAGGAATTGATACCGGCAAATACGGGAACACAGCTTCAGGCACCAAGAAGGAGCAAATTAAAAGAGTGATGCCGCGACGTAATATTAAGTCACACATCATCAACAACCATCGTTAACCTACAAAGCAAAGATAAGGTCATGTCATGATGAAGAAGCACTGATGTCGCACACCAAGAACAACTCCGTCAAGTTACGCATGCAGACTTAATGCCGAGGTCGCGACATCAAGAGTGAGATCGATCGTAGATTCGAACTATGAGGTTGATGTCACGGCATCGTGGGACACCCGCCCAAGGAACAAGAGCCATATGATGTCACGACAAGAAAACTGAGGTCGACATCATGACAACCGCATGGGTGCGTGGAGACTTCGAAGCCCATGTCGCGATAATATCCCGCATGTCGCTGACATCGTGAAACAACCATCAAGATCGCAGCGACTAGAATGGATGTCGCGACAAGGGGCCATGATGTCGCGACATCACAAGCGTATCAACCGAAACCTCGCAAGGGCATAAGATTGCGTCGCGGACAACCCGAACGACCGCCCATGTGAAGCAGAACTTTAAGCCGATACGCGACATGAGTTCGATGTCGCGACAAAGATAACTCGAGGACGCAACCTGAGCAAAGAATCAGCCCGGCTACTCAAATCCACAGCAGCTTATATTGGGATCAGGGCCCAACTGGAAAACCATATAAATACGCAGCTACCTAGAAAAGAAAAGTAAGTCGGAGGCGAATCAAAGGAGAGATCTGGGTAGCCTAGGCTTCACTTTTATTTTATTTTATTTTCTTTTCTTTTCTTTTCTTTTCTTTTCTTTTCTTTTCTTTATTTTAGAGCAGATGTTTGTCTAGTTTTTTTTCGTTTTATTATTTTTTTTGACCGAATGTTATTTGCTTTATCAAGCTGAATATTAATTCAATTTCTTTTTCAAAATTACTACTGAATGCATCGGGTTCGCATAAATTTTCGATTCGATTATTTGGCCAATCGCAGTTATTCTTTGATCGAAGGATAATGCTTGTGTGATTTAGTAATCGAGAACCCAAATTTTCATTTAGTGAACGCCAGAGTCGAATTGATTTTTCCGCAGTAAATCGCAGCATCTTTGTTCATTTCTTTGCCACGAATTCTATTTCGTATTATGAGTTTGGTTGATTTTGGGATTCGAATATCGCCTTACTATACCCGCTTAAGAATCGTGACGTTACTCGATTTCAAGGAGGTCCTCCGAGCACACAGTGGGAAGCATAACTCGAGTAATGTACATTTCTTCAAGGCATACTAACCTCGCTTATTGTGGATTCTTTCGCATTGTAAGTTCACTTAGATAAATCCTCTCACTTGAAATCAAGAACGAAACAATCGATTTATCTATTTAAATGCTGCAGATTTCACCTCAATTCGGATAGTGAGGCCAATCCCGTGTTAGCCGATCTAATCAAGGAAAGGTCATCTATTTTAATTTCGAGGAAGAGTAATTTGGAAGTCAGATATCCTCGTCAATCGATAACTCGGGAGCTAAGGTGTACAAATTCCATAAAATGGGTATGAACACGAAAGAAAATACCCACTTAAGGGATGTTCTTAGCAAAGTAGTTATCTCTGCTCCCTCGTAATCAGAGAATAAGGAATAAGAGATAACGAAATGTGGAAGCGTGGAGATCCAACTCGCACTACAAATTTTTCCTCGAGACGCATTTCAAACTCGAGATAATCAAGAAATTAATTCAAGATGAATCATTGGTGAATTGGATCGCTCACTATGACTGTATCTCTTGATGTGTCTTCCTATGATAATCGTCAAGATTCATTTTGTAGGAATTTATTTTCTTCATTTGTTTTCTTCGCCTTTATTCAATGTTCATTTTCTTTCGAACTAGCTGGATTTCCACTTTCTAAGGCCAGCACCCATATCAATTCTACGTCCAAATAAAGTGTTAATTTCAGTAGTCGTGGTAGTTGATGAAAAATTCTTGAGACTGTGGATCGATATCCGACTTAAGTCCATTTTATTATCATTTAATTGCACTTAAGTGCACTCTCGACCAAACCAATAAAATAAATTGCTCTACTTCTAAGAGATTTTTGGTTATGATAAGATGATGTCACCAAGTTACGGCAATTGCCGTCGATTAGTTAATATTCCTGGTAATAGTTGTCATAAATTTGTTTTATGTATTTTGGTCACAACAAGTTTTATGGCGATTTTGCCGGGGATTAGTTAATAGTCCATTGGTAATAACGTCGTAAATTTGTATACGTGTTTTGGTCAGGTCATCAAGTTTTATAGCTGCAAGCGTTGATCGGCGTGGATTTAGTAATCATTATTCGATGAAAGAAGGAAATACTAATTTGATATTTTTAAAAGAAAAGGAATAAAATAGCGCTTCGCAAAGTGACTTTTAGCCACTGACCTTTAACAAACCAAATTCGAAAATATTTGCTGACCGCACTAATCCGTTTAATGTTAGTATGTTTTGTTTCGTGAACAAAAAGTTTAATGTATTAGGAAATGTATCACGATCCGATTCCAAAGTTAGATACAGCACTAGAGAAAACTGGAAGTTTGAGGAAGATAAAGAAGGCAGTAAAACCCACCATGGCGTATGAAAGACAGAATGCACGACGAAAGATGAGGAGCAAATTCAAGACCTCCAATCACGATACAATGGAAGACTTTATGGAGACCAATTATTCGTGATGAATACTGGCGACGTATTAACCCGCATTGAAACAATAATTTTGAACTGAAGCTTAGCACTAACACAATGGTTCAAGAAGACGCCATCGCCATCCTAATCGAGGACCCAAACGAGCATCCGATGATTTCTCAAGATGGCTAATACAAGAAAGTTAAACAAGCAATCTCGTGGCCATTAAACTGCATCTGTTCTATTCTTTTAAGGGATACAAATGTCTACATGGTACGAGTCTTTACCTACTTCTGGGTCCCGCTGGATACTGGGAGGAGTCAAGTGTAGGCTTCTGCTTATGTAGATTCTTTCCACCATCACTCACCTCCGAGAGAAGGAGAGAGATCATAGTGTTCCAACAGGGAGAAGATGAAAGTCTCTACGTGGCTTGGGAAAGATTCAAGCGGTTGCTGAAGAGATGTCCAATGCATGGGATAGACTTGAAGACCCAAATGGACATTGTATATCATGCCTTAAATGATATATCAAAAGGAATCATTGATGCTTCATGCTGCGGAGCATTCAAACGCAAAGTGCCGAGAGGAGGCAGGATCCGATCGAGACCCGGGTTAAATGCAATATGAAAACTCCTTCCTCGAAGCCAAAAGGAAACAACAGAGGAAAGGGGATTCTGGAACTGAGCAAGATGACAGCCATGGAGGCCAAGTTGGACGCCATTATGCATCGAATGGACAAGCAAGAAAAGAAGACATACACTGCCCATGAGATAGGAGCAGTTGAAAGAGAATTATTGAAGGAAAGTGCTGAGAGAGCAAAGAGATAATACTTTATGATCGAGAGGTTAAGCATTTTGGGTGAGCCAAGAAACTACTATTTCAAACCCAATACTAACTACCAACACATTATCATCCGGATCGAGGAACCATGAGAACTTCTCATATGGGCGGAGGGGCGTCACAAGGCCCAAGGCAAGTGCCAACCCCACATGTGGTTATCACCAAGAACTAAGATCCCAGTTAGAAAGAAGAGTAAGGAAATGAACACAGAACGGTCAATACTAAGGTCGAGGAGGCCCACCTGGGGGCAATGTATGCCGCAGTTCATGGGATAATATGAAATCATTAACTCTCCATGAATGTGTGGCTCGCAGAATTGGGAGCAACTTCTACCAATTTTCAAGTTTTCCAGAACACTACCAATGCAACCTTAAAAAACCTGGAGACACAAGTAGGGCAGCTGGCCCTAACCTTGCAGAGCCAGAAGAAAGATGCCTTCCCAAGCGACACCAAGAAAAATCCCAAAGACTGCATGGCTGTGCAGCTGAGGAGTGGGAAGGAGTTAGAGATGATGAAAGAAAAAAATGACAAGAACAAGGAAAAGGACAAATGTAAAAGAAGAAGAACCGAGAAAAGAAGGAAAGAGTGGACCTATGACATCCATATTTTTACCCGGCAAAGGTTTTCCTGCCGATCGCAGAATCAAAATAGAAGAGCAATTTGCTAAGTTTTTGAAAACTTCTTCCAGGTTAGAGATCAAGATGCCTTTATCAAGTAAAGGATCATGCCACTCACGCAAAATTCCTTTAAAGACATTCTCAGCAAGAAGAGAAAGATCATAGCGTGATCAGATATCTCATCAAGTACTTGCAAAGGCCTTGATGAAAAGAGAATTTTAAAAGATGAAAGATCCAGGAGTTTTACAATTCCTTATTAATGGGCTGAGTCAAACTGTAAAGCCTTCGTGACTCAGGAGCTAGTATCAACTTGATGCCTCTTTCTGTTGCCAAACAATTAAGTTTGGGGGAGTTACTTCCTACCACCATTACTCTTCAAATGGCAGACAGATCGATGGTAAAACCAGAAGGAGTCTTGGAAGATGTGCTGGTCACTGTTGGGAAATTTGTTTTTCCAGTGGATTTCATCATTCTAGACATGGAGGAAGATTCATGGCACCCCTTCTATGGGAAGACCATTCTTAGCTAACGAGCCGCTGATCGATGCAAAAGGAGTTCTTACTCGAGGGTCGAGAAGAAGTCGCCGCCAATTTGATACAGGCATGCTGCACACAGACATGCATGCAGAAAATTTCCATGTAGTTGATGAAGTCTATAACCTCAACCCTGATGTTCAAAATGATTAAACTGTGATGAGCATGATGCAAAGGAAGAGAGATTGCTACAACTGTCCGAATTGGAAGAACTGAGAAATGAAGCCTATGATAATGCTACCATCTACAAGGATAAGACAAAGAAATGGCATGATCAAAGGATCCTAAGGAAGGAGTTCAGAGCAGGGAAAAGCCTTACCGTTTAATTCTAACGGGTTATTTGTGGAAGTTAAAATTCAAATGGGTGACCATACTGCAGGTTGGCAATACATTCGAGCAAGGATATTAAGGCGTATAACGGAGAAGAATTCGAGTAAACGGACAAAGACTTAAGCACTATTTAAGCAGAGAAGGAATGAAAGAGCTTCGCGTGATCTCTAAAAGAAGAAGGAACACAACAACAAGTCCAAATTTAAGGACTCAAATCGAAATTGATGGGAAGCAACCCAGGGAAATCTGAATTTAATTTTCTATATGAATTTTAGTTAGAATTCGTGTTGATTTATTAGCAATTAATACAGGACTTTGTTTTAGTTTGATGTAATCAATTTTGTCAGTATTGCAGTCATGTGGAGCAAAAATGCAAGGAGCAGGGAAGAGCACTGTTGATAACTTCAACAACTCATGAGGAATACAGGAAAAAGGGAAGCAATTTTTTTTTCTCCCTACATAAATTCTGTAGAAAGTGAATTTAATACATGTATGAATTGCTGTGTGAAATTGATTAATTTGATGTTGAAGAATTTAGAGTAGCTAAGGAATGAAAGATTCTATGAACATTGAGCTTTAAGGCTGAAGTCGCGACAAGAGAACTTCCTTTAAAAGAAGTCATTACGACATCATAACACATAGAGAACATATATGCTTTCACAACCAAGGGATGGCTTGTCCCAACAAGGGTTGAGAAAGTCGCGAAAAATTAGGAAATGTTGCCAGCTGGAAATTTTTAAGGTTTGCCCTAATGACAACATCTTGTTTTAAGGTGGCATTAAAGTCGCGACATGTGGAAATAAATGAAATAATCATCAGAACTCATAAACTCGATTGAATCGTTAAAATCTGGAATACTTTTTCCCAACTTCCACTCTCTATTCCAGAATCTGCTCATTCTCTCTCCTCCGATTTTAAACCTCGAAACCCTAGGTCCTGTAAAATCTTCGGGAATCCTTCTTTTCTTCAAATGGCCGAACCATCAAGCCTCAACCCTAACCAAGAAGACCCATGGAGGAAAACGCGCAATCGGCGAAGAGAATCGACAGAAGAACAGAATGAAAGAGAACACTTTAAGCATCGAGGACCAACAGCTTCCCGAGGAAAGCACTAAAAAGTGGCAAGAAAAAATAAAGCAGTAAGAGAACATCG
This sequence comes from Tetrastigma voinierianum, assembly GCA_016808115.1. Lineage (NCBI taxonomy): Eukaryota > Viridiplantae > Streptophyta > Magnoliopsida > Vitales > Vitaceae > Tetrastigma > Tetrastigma voinierianum. The sequence continues at coordinate 185,370 of JAEQBH010000497.1, forward strand.
AAGATTTTGTGGTCGTGAGAAGCTCACTAAACTCGGAGGAAACACTACGACGAAAGAGGCTCAGAAACAGAAAAGACGATTCAAAAACCCTATCGCTCCTTTCAAGGAAATGATAAAGAAAAGAGGTTTGGGAAACCCCTCCGCAAGACATCAAAGAGCGTGGTATGCAAAGCAGTGAGTAAGGGAGTTCTACTCAAATTCGTAGGAGAAAGGACAACATCAGATACGCCGAGGGAGTGGGTACTATACGAGCATGTGTGCCATTAACCAAGTTTATGAAATGGCGTGACACAAGCATGGGTCAAAATTCAAAAGCTCCTAAACCCGTGATTTGAAGAAGATTGCGTAAAAACTCACCGACGGAAGGTCACCGAGAGGTGAGAAAGGGGAGGACCAAAACCTTAACAGGGGAAGCCTCACCGAGAGGCTATGTATGGTTCTACTTGTAGCCTCTCGTTCGTTCCAACCGCACACTGAAAGGCCGTTGAGGGAACAGAGCGCCATGTTGGAGACGCTATTCAAGGGATATAAGATCAATATAGGGACAATAATAGAAAATTCACAATGAGGTACCACGAAGGAAACAAAAGAGGAGTGATCCTCACCCCAGCCACAAATCAGCTACACCCAGGTTCAAGGCCGGAGTGAGAGGATTGAAGCGTGAAGAAGAAGTTCCGCTGACATCACCACTCTTATTGACAGGAGTGAGTAAAGGACCAAGAAACCAGAAGGTGCAAAATTACTAAAACAGAGAAGAAGTTCCAATCGCAAGAGAAGAAGAAGTGAACACGCATACTCCGATGTTAATACTTCCCATTTGCATACCGCAGGCAGGATGAAAGAAGCCCGCAGATTTCCTCTTCCCCTTTAGCTGTTCTCCTCCCATGCAAGGCAGAACATTCAAAGAAAAGGAGAAAGTCTTAGGGGGAACACAAGAGAACCAGTAATCATGGAATAAGCTTTCCATGCAAACAAGATGGAGGCAAGGGAAAAGGAGGGAGAGGTCAGAACAGAGTTCAGTGGAGGAAGTTCCATGAAAGAACTAAAAAGAAGAGATCAAGAATGGAAGAAGAACTACAGAGAAGAGAAGAAAGATTTGAAGTCGAGTTGCAAAAAAAGGAACAGAAATCCGAAGCAAAGCTTCGAAAAGGAAGGAAGAATGTGATGAAGAGGTAATTTAAAGAAGAAGGAGAAAACTTCGAAAGGAAATGGAAACAAGGGACAAAGATCCGTTAAAGAAGCCGGGTTCGCCACGAGGCATTCTACAACAACTGCTACCAGACAATCACTGGAATATCAAGGAAAGGATGCCAACAGAAGAGCAGACAAAGGAGAACATCAATGGATTTAAATTTCTTTACGTCCCCAGTGAAAGATTTCAGACAAAGATGGCTGAGAGACAAGGTGTTAGATGAAACGATGCATTCAGGAGGAAGATGTGGCTAGAGAATCTGACTTTCGATCAACAACAACTCACAAAATTCTCGAGGTAATGACAGAATGGAGAAAAACATGAATACACTCGGGAATGAGACAGATGAATCAATAAAGCTGCTGGATCTCTCAATTGAATTGGAATAGGAAAAGCAGACTGACAAAGAGAAAGCCAAGGGACAGAGGAGAATAGAAGTAAAGATTCCAGAATTCAGCCCACAATTGGACACTTCGACTGATCCTGCATCTATACTCCGCAACGTAAAAGAAAATAGCCTATCCATTCAAGTTTCAATCACTCCTTTTCTATAACAGAAGTTCTAAAACCGCTGCAAATGAACTTAAATAAAATGAGAAACTTGAATTGAATTGTTGTGTGCGTAAGTATTTTGAATTTGTCGTTCAATATTGTGTTGTGCCGGAAGATGGGCGATTAGGACATTAAAGTAGAAATTAGTTCTTAATAAAATCGCGGTGATGTAATGAACCGACCAATGTGAAGCAAGATTAGGAATGAGCTAAAATGTAGAATAAAGGCCAAATAAATACAATGACTGGAAACACAAAGTGCAAAATTACTTATATCTAATCGATAAGTCCGTGAATCGAGGAAGGTAATATAATAGAAGGAACAAAACAATTTTTTTTTTGAGTTCGTGGTGGCGAACAATGGGGACAAAGAACCTCATGAATACCAATTCATTTAAATACTAATTAACAAAAAATGAGTCAAGGTACTCCCTGCGGTTAGTCATACAATCGCTCAAACCAAATTCTGGGGACTCATAGATTATCGTCGAGGCGAATCCTAGGTGTGATACAACTAACAAGAGATGATGCGTGCCACCCTTGACAAGCCTGAGCCATTCTAACCATCCCCACTTATATGCTGATGCATATACCTTAGTTCCAGAAATTGAACCAAATGTTTATTTTTTTTCAAAAATAATTCAATGGAAACCCCAACCCATTCTAAGAAATCAATCCTCCAGTATAGAACCTATGATTACCCAGGAATCCAAGGAGGAAGTAAGAAATGAAGTTTGTGGGAGTATATGTTTTCGAGGAACTCAAAAAGGGAATGAAAGAAAAAGACAAAGAGCAGAAAATGCACAGAAAAGAATGCTTATAGTGGATAAGTTTTTATCTCGTGGCCTAACCCTCGAACAATTAAGTTCTTAGGGGTGTTTCAACACCTAGCACTAATGCCATCTGCATGGGAGCTACTAACCCAAAGTTCGTTAAGAGTGTTGGGAAGCCTAAAAAGTTAAAACATCAGACTATCCTTAAATGGTGACAAACAAAGGAAAAAACTCTAGTGAAATTACAAGTGAAAAATAGGGGGCATAGCAGCCTAATCAAGAGATCAAAGAGATGTCCCAAACATGCTAGAGTTTATTATAAACTATAAGAAAGAGAGGGCGTAAGAAGAGAGAAAAGGGTCAGGTAAGCTTAACCTAAAAATTCCTCCTTCCATCCTACCCATTACCAGTTTTAAATAATATAAGCCCAAAGACTGGATTGACTAAGGTTTAAATAACCTACATTAGTGGGATCAATATGAAAAACAAACTTATGAATTCGAAATATGGAAACAATCAAACTAAGGAAGACTTTAGGAGTTAATCGACTCAAGATGAAAATGAGAAAGGAAAATAATCTATTATTCTATGATTATGTTGTTTGTAAACAATTTCAATGGGGCTTTTAGTTTTGTATACTATGAAAAAGTAGAAACTAACCTCAACCTGGATTTGAAGCTAGATATACGTAAAATTATGCATACCTTGCTTTTCTTACCAAATCGATTGCCACTCGCAACGAATCACGTAAAAATGTCCTTTTGTTCGAGGACAAACAAATCTTTCTTTTTCTTTGCCTGAGGACAAGCAAAAACTTTAAGTTCGGGGGGGAGCTTGATGAGCTTAAAAGTCATCTCTTTTTAGTCCATTTTCTGTTTGATTTTCAGTTAAAATTGAATAATTAATATACAGAATTATGAAGAAACTCACCAATTTGTCATTAGCAGGAAGGAAGCAAGAAAGAAGAAAAAGCAGTAGAAAAATGCAGAAATAAGTGGATAAAATGCAGTCGAATGGCAAAGCAGAAATGGAAGCAAATCGGGATCGAGTCATTGATGCGCTTAGGGGTCTCGCATGCCCAGCTTCGGTCGCGTGGACATCAGAAAGTGAAGGGAATTTGATCGGGCAAATACAGAACACGCCTAGCAGCCAAGAAGGAGAATTGAAAGAGTGATGTCGCGATTAAATTATTAAGTCGCGACATCATCAACAACCATTGCAACCTACAAGAAAGATAAGGTCATGTCGCTGACAAGAAGACTCCGATGTCGCGACACCAAGAACAACCGTCATATGTGCAGAGACTTAGCCGAGGTCGCGGACATCAAGAGAGATCGACCGCTGATTCGAACTATGAGGTTGATGTCACGACATCGGGACACCCGCCTAAGGAAACAAGAGATTCATTAAGGATGTCGCGACAAGAAAACCCCAGGTCGCATCATGACAACCGCTGGGAAGGGTGCGTGAGACTCGAGCCCATGTCATGATAACATCCTGATGTCGCTACATCAGAAACAACCATCAAGACTCCGCAAAGGACTAGAATGGATGTCGCAACAAGGCCATGATGTCACATATCACAAGCGATCAACTAAAACCCGTATGGCATAAGATTGGTGTCGTGACAACCGAACGACCGCCCATAGAAGCAGAACTTTAGTCGATGTCGCGACATGAGTTTCGATGTCGCGACAAAGAAAACTCCAGGATCGAATCGATTCAATATCAGTTTACTATACCCGTTAAGAATTGCGTCGTTACTTTGATTTCAAGGAGGTCCTCCTCGAAAGTGACACAGGAAGACAACTCCGGGAGTAATGTACATTTCTTTGAAGGTATACTAACCCCGCTATTGTGGATTCTTCGCGCTTTGTAAGTTCACTTAGATAAATCCTCTCCTCACACTCTTGAAATCAAGAACGAGTCGAACGACTTATCTATTTAAACAAGGTAGATTTCACCTCAATTTGGGATAGTGAGGCCAATCCCGTGTTAGCCGAGATCTAATCAAGGAAAGGTTGATCTATTTACCGAGGAAGAGTAATTTGGAAGTCAGATATCCTCACACCGATAACTTTGGGAGCTAAGGTACAGCTCCATAAAAGGTATGAAGTATTGCAAAAGAAAAAATACCAGCCTTTATGGATGTTCTTGTTAAAAGTAGTTATCTCGTTCCTTGTAATTCGAGAGAATCAGGAATAAGAGATAACGAAATGTGGAGCGCGGAGAGATCTAGCTGCACTACAAATGCCTTAGACGGATTTTGAAACTTGAGATAATCAAGAAATTAATCTGCATAAATCCACAAAGAATTGATCGCTCACTATGATCGTATCTCTTTATGTCTTCCTATGATAATTGTTCAATATTCATTTTTGTAGGAATTTATTTCTTCATTTGTTTTCTTTCGCTTATTCGAATGTTCATTTTTCTTTTTGAACTAGTTTGATTTCCCAAAATTTCACGCTGGCACCCATATCAATTTATGGTCCAAATAAGTTAATTTCGAGTAGTCGTGGTAGTTGATGAAAATTCTCAGATCTATGTGGGATCGGGACATTCGACTTCAAGTCCATTTTATTACTCATCGACCCGTGCACTTGCACTTCTGACCAAAACCAATAAAATAAATTGCTCTACCTAAGAGATTTTGGTTATGATAAGATGATGTCAACAAGTCGATGGCACTATTGCCCGATTAGTTAATATTCCTCGGGTAATAAAGTTGTCATAAATTTGTTTATGTATTTTGGTCACAACAAGTTTTGGCGGCGATTCTTGCCGTGGATTAAAGGTGTTAATAGTCCATTGGTAATAACGTCAGAAATTTGTATACGTGTTTCGTCAGTCATCAACTCCTTCCCCTCTAAGCCAGGGCTCAACGTCTGGTCCCGTGGAGTCCTCCGCACCTCCGGGATCCCACTCCTCCTCCCGGTCTCGTCGTAGGAGGAAAGACATAGGCATGACCATCGCCTTCCATCGACAAAGACCCGAGGCGGGGGCCGAATCCTCCTTCCTGCGCTGGCTCCCCGGGAAGCCCAAGTGCCCAGACCCGGCATAATAGTCTCTGCAGATCGCAGCTGGAAGACTCTCGCCGAGCCGGCCCTTACGATGGACCTTATCCTCGGGCGTAATAGAGGTCACCACAGAGGACTAAAAACCAATTATCCCTCTCGAGATCCGATAAAGCGCCTAAGATGTCCCCCTACGCCGTACGAGTGCTGGCCGGAAGAGGCCGGTCCTCGAACAGTGATCGATCAGAGCATCCTCGAGGCGAAAGCCGCTCCCGACAATATGGGTCCAAAGAAGGGTGTCCCGAAAGCAAGACCGCGACCATCTCCCCGTGTGCTCGTGGAGACCGCCTCGATAACCTCGACCGGCCATAGATTGCGCATAACCTCGAAATGTCCGCCGCCTAAGCACTCCCGCGATCGCCGATAGTGAACCGGAGCTCAAGTGGATTCGTGCGCCTCGATGTCATCAATGGTAGAACCGCAACCACCCGGTAATACACGCCACTTCATGAATGGTAAAGAGTGAGTAGTGCTCGATCGCATCGAACCCCCAATCCGATCAGCCAACAGAAAGCAGTGGACGCCATAGAATGACTCCCCGCGGAAGTCTCGAATGAAGCGACGTTTCTCTATCAGGTGCCCACAAATAACGACTCGATCCTAGAGGTCGTGATAACCGAGGCGAAGAGTCGCCACCGCTGGCGTGGGCCGAGACTCCGCTGAGGTCTGGATGAGGATGACTCACCCTGCCTCGCACGGGCTCGCTGAGGGCCAATCTCCGATCTCGCACTATAATCGTGAAGGGGCCCGGTCCCATCCGCCTGTACCTCCCCGAACCCCGCAGGCTCCTCGCAGATCGCCGACCGGAGCTAGTACAGGTCTGAACCGGTTGGAACTTCCGGCCCGCCCCGCCCAGCACCACCCGACCCAGGCCGGCTGACCCACTCTCTTAGCGAACCATAATCGTAGTGGGAAAAGAACACCGGCGCAGGCGTACGATCAAATGTAATCAGAGCACCGCAATCGACCGGGCTCATCGATGACGATCGAGTCACACCGCAGCATGACATAGACAAACCGTGGCTCGCCGGGCAGGGACCAGGCACTGGATGCCGCGAGTGTGGGCGGGGCACAACCGATCGACACCGACCTAGGGCACTGGGTGAGCACGCAGAAATAAAGCGAGTTTGCACCGGGTGGTCAGGTGCGCGCTCGCAGCGGGCAGCGAGGGTGCGTTGAACTGGCCGGCCGGCGTAAAAGCGGCGCGACTCGTGGCTCCCGCATGCATGGTCGGTGGTGGCACCGGGCGCAGCGGCGCGGGCTATTTAACGGTGCAGGCGCAGCTGAATGACCAGGTCATACTACGGCAGAGTGGCTCGTGGTCGCGCGTACTAAGCCGGAATCCAAGAATGGCTCAGTGGCTCTAAATGGCAGAGATCGGAGGGAGAATTTGAAATGATCTTGAAATAGCCCTCCCATCCCTTTTTATAAAGGTTTGGAGCAGCCAAAGAGCCATTTCCACCTAATTTCGCTATTATAGCGACCTGAGCCAAGTCAGACAAAAAATCGAATTTTCGCATTTAATTAATAATATTGAAAAAATTATAATAAAAATTATCATATTAAACTATAATTAAAAAGTTAATATAAGGTACTATAATATACTATGTTATTAATAATGGAAAATCGCTAAATTAGGAAACTTTTTAAAAATAATTGAAATTATTGAAATTTACTAAATTAAAAATAAAAAGCAAAAATCGTTAACGTAATTTGTTTCGAGAACACCAAACCAAGCCACTATCCCAAAATTACTCAAGGAGGGTCAAGGAGGATGATCTCCTCAACCCCCGCAGCTGTCTTCGAGCCGATTCCTCGTGCTGAATTTTGCATTGCTGGACTCGTTCTCACCGATTGAATTTGAACCAGTAATCACTCGCACCGGGCAATCGATGACAAAACCAAACATCCGGCTTCACCTTGGTTGGCTATTTCCTCGTAATTCTGGACACTTAGCTTTCCTACATTCTCACTAATCGAGCATGTTTCACCAGCACTTGATTTTCGCTTCCATCTGCGGCTTGTGGTTCAAGTGGAATATGTTCAGCCCAATGTCATGTTGCCAAACGTAGTTGTACATTCCATTTCTAAGTAATTGATAATTGCATTGGCTATGGCCAGAAATGGTCTTCCCATGATGATTGGTACATGATTGGGCTCATTTGCTATTGGCTCGGTGTTAAGCACTACAAAATCTATTGGATTGTAGAATTTGTCTACCTTCACTAAGACATCTTCAACTATCCCCTTAGTGGATCTCTTCACCCGATCTATCTACTAATGATAAGGTGGAGGTCGGTAGGCTTAAGTTCACCCAAACCTAGCCGCTGGTAATGCAGAACACGACAAGAGGGTTCACACCTGCTCCTGATCAAGTAATGACTTGTCTATACAAGTCCCACCAATATTCAATCACCAGGAGATCCCGGATCGTCGCATTTAACCGGGTTCTTGATTCGATTGGCGGTAATCGACTTGTCTCGGGGCTAGAAATGCCTTCTCAATACCTAACCCTTTTGATTGTACAAAGATCCTTCAAAACTTTGCATAGGCAAATTACTTGTTTGATGATGTCCAAAAGGGGTATGTTCACTTCTACCTCGCTCTTAGACTTCTGTGATGCTTCGTCATTGATGCCTTCTTCTTCGCTCTAAGTGTCAGGAAATGAGGTGGTACTTAATGCTTCATTGAGTCCTCCTTCGTAAAAAATGTGTTCGCTCCATTTCTTCTCCTTATCGGTTTCCTTAATGTGCTCGGGTACGGGCCGACGTCCTCTGCCACTCCTCAAAGGTGATTATTATGTACCTTCACCTCATCCATTCCCTAATTGCTCGAAGTGAACCTACCTCTACGGACTCCTTGATTTCGCAATGTTCGGGAAGGAACCTTCCTCTCTCCTGTACCTCCAGAATTTTGTTGATCTTTTGTGATCAATACTGCAAGTCGTCTATTGTCTGATTAAGAGTGCTCTCAAGCCCATCTATTCTCTCTTGTTCACTGTGCTCTCTACGCATCAACTTTCAGGCCAATCGTGCATTGATCCCTTTTGTTCTTCCACAAAATTACCCTCCACCTTGCTCAAATTTAATATGGCTTGTTCCAATCGAGGATGAGGATGGAGGTGGTCAGGGTTGAGGTGTAACCAAACTGGTTTGCAAAATCGGGGTACATAGGCAGGGGGATTGCTCTGTGAGAGTGTTGCAAGATCTCCACTGGAATCAGAGGTATTTCCATGGGGCACAGTTGTGGTGGCTTGTATCGACCTACCATCAGACATCTCCGACATCAAACTTTCTCACCGAAGGCCATAGGATACCGTCTCTTGTGGCAGGGCAAGTGGCTTCTTGAAATTGGTGCATGGATCGGCCCGCAGATTTTCGCCACCGCCCCGCACTTCCATGGAGCCGTTTGCCTTCTAACTCCTCCACCTTCCTAGCTAGGGCTGAGATTTTTGCTTCATTTCCATTTCTCCGACAAGGCATACATCCCACCCTAGGTTGAATGAAATTATTCTTTCCATTTCTCTCTGGGGTTCATTATCCCAATCCCTAGAAGTTTCACCACATAATTTAAAAAATCCATGGCTTCATCGTGATGCTTATCGTAAAATCTCCCTACATGGTTTCCAATAACTGTTTCATGGCAGGAGACATACCACCATAAAAATGGTTTACAAGCATTCATGTGTCAAAACCATGATGTGACAAGCACCACGGTCTCCATGAATCTATCCCAAAGACCGTAGAACCTCTCACCATTCGAGCCGCAGTTGTAAAATTTGTCTCTTCAAATTGTCGTCCTACTTGTTAATCGAAGAATTTTTTTAAAAACTCTACTTGCAGCTCAGCCCAATTTCTAATGGTTATGGGCCTCAGTGAATTAAGCCAAATCTTGGCCTTGTCCTTTAGAGTCAATGGAAATGCTGGGCTTTTAGCAAATCCATGTCAATCATACCTTCCTAAAGGTAGTGCAAACCTCCTCAAAATCCCTTATATGTGTGTATGGATTTTCATTCTCCATACCATGATATGGGAAGTAGGCACTAATTGTATTCACCGCTACATCTTCACAAATGAGGGGTATGATGCGTGAGCGAGCACTAACTCTAGGAGGGTGTATATGGTCCTCATCACCTATAAGCCGTCGATTCACCGGGTACCGTCGAACTGCCTCTGCAGGGATCCATTCGCTCCATCGGGCACACGATTTCAATCCTTGTTCAACTGATGTAATCGCATTCTCCGTAGTCTACCCGATGTCTCTCTTTCCTAGTGGTGTATAAACACCGTTACAATAACCGAGACACAAGAAATAGCACAAACAAACTTGCAATAAGGCCATGTCACATAAAAGTCAGTGTGGTAATAAATTTTGCAATCCATCACAATTCAAGTTATATAAAGAACCATTAGACTTAGGTGGAAATTCAAGTTGAGAATCATGGATCCAAGATTGGCCTAGAATTACTCTTGTATGGATTTGGTTCTTTCATATATACTAAGCATAACTTTGATGTCAATTTTTCGCTTAAGGTAATGTTTATATGTACATAAACCTTTTTGAATCATAAACTTTTGCAAATCACTACATGCATCTCTTTTGTTTTGCATTGCTAAGGGACTAGCAACGTTCTGGTTGGTGATTAGTGCCCAAAAGTACAATTAACCCTATATTAGATAGGTTTTTGAGTGCTTTTTTGCGGCACTAACTATGTCATTAATGCCAATTGAAGTGTTCAAGTCTTCTTAGTATCACTTATGCCATTTAGAGGTTATTTTGGCTGTTTTGGTGTTTTCATGCATTGGGAGTTCAATATCGAGATGTATGACTTAATCATGAAGTTTTGAACTCGGGGCGGTCAGCCACTCAACCGTACCTCAAGAATCAATGAAAAACTGAAGGCAAATAAGAAAAATCGATGCGCTTGGAAGACAGATGAAATGCAAGTGAGATCAACAAAGTTCGAATTTTGCAGAGCTGCGAAAATTTTCGCTAGACGCGAAATTTGCAACCTTAGCGAAAATTTCGCAACCTTAGTGAAATTGCCAATTTTCGCTAGACCAAAACCGCTTCGCCAGGCAATCGCTTCTAATAAATTTTGTATTATCATTTAAAATTCGCTATTAGCGAAATTTCTCGCTAGCTAGCCAAATTACCAAAGCTTTAGCTTAATTCTTCCTCGCTGCTTATCACCGGTGATTTCGCCTTACCTAGCGAAATTCTTCAAATTTAGCTAAATTAACGCCTCATGCTTTTTATTTACGGCTAACCGACTTCAAATTTGGTATTACTCTCATTCTTAACTTAGCCAAATTTGTAGGTTTTTGGTATTTTCATGTATTGAGGTGGCCTATATAAACCCCTCTCTTTTTGTAATAAATATAGAGAATTTTGGGAAGCAAGAATTGGGGGGAGAGAAGAATTTGTAAGTTTTCATTTTTGTAAATAAAGTCTCGTATTTTTAGTTAGGGTTTTGCTTTTCTCTCTTCTCTCCTCTTTCTCTCTTACTTTCGTCGCTAAACACTCTTCGAGGATGACAACCCTAAGAGATGTCTGTCGAGCCTCCTTTCTTTGAGGAGGAAGAAGCCAGCTTGGCAGCATGCAAAGGTCCTCTCTTCTCAGATAAAAGCCATAGTATCAGGTTTATGACCCCCATCTTCTCAAATTAGGTTGAATAGCACAATGTTACTCGATTCGCCAATACTTCCATGTTAGACAAGGTATACTTAATTCTAGATGCACTGTGAAGTCTTTTTAGATGGTCTTTACGAGCCTCCGAAATGATATTTAAAATGTTAGGTTTCAAATAAGAAAGGGGCCATAGATGGCATGCTACCTGTGGTTGACTCAAATAGGAGTTGATTTCAAGGGTGAGGTTTTCTAGTTAAACATAGATCCCAAGGTTATGCCTTGGACTATAGGTTGCATGTCATAACGCGAGGATAAAACCCGAGACACTTGTTTTGCCCAATCTACCAAGTTATGACTCAAATCTTCAGCACTCTTTTCACACTTCATTTTCGCTTACAATTTCTCAAGCTTCAACCTACTTCCACTGTTACAAATCCAAAGAGTCCAAATAGAAATCCTACCTTCGCACTTATGCAAATCATTTTTAGGATGAAAACCCATCCCTCGTACCCGACCTTTAAACCACTATACCGCAAAGAGTTTGACTACCAAGCAGTGAGGGTAGGAACTAGTGTATATAAATTTTGTTGATTTTAGCTCACCCTATCGTGGCACGGTAATCACCCTCGCCGTTCTATTTTCCTCTTTCTCCTATTTTTCTCATTTTCTAGGCTTCCAAACACACCCCTTGAGGATGACAACTCAAAAGGATGTTCGCTAAGCCTCAAACCTTGAAGATGAGGGTTTCTAGGTCGGGCCGATGTCAATTACGTGTTCCTCCTGTTTTCATGAAGGTGCACGCGTATTTGTGTTTCTTTCTAACTTTTCAAACTTAGTTTAAATGTTATTTAATGTATTTTCTTGGTCACCATCGCTCGTCAGTGGTTCGCAGATTCTTTAATGGTGTATACACTCGACATCCATTAGATGTCATTTACGATCCACTGAAAGTAGGTTCAATGCTTTATTTTCAACTGCAGAAACATTAAATGCTCAGTAAATGCTATGGTTCAAATAGGAATGTTACTAAGGGTTGGTATTTAAAGTTAAACAATGATCCGGTTTTGAAAAATGACTATATGCTTCACTGTCTCTAATGCGAGGAAATAACCCGAGGACACCTCTACAAATCCTATCATATCAAAACTAGTGACCCAAACTTCAAGGTGTTCTTTTTACATCTTATTTTAAACTCGCTTCACGAAGAGTGACAACAACAACCACAATTTCTTTTAATGCAAATCCGAAAATCCAAATGAAAGCCTCAATTATTTGAATCATGGACATGTTTGTCCATCCTTGCAGCCTGACCCTAGAACCGCTTATAATCGGCAATAGCTTCGACTACTGTGAGTAGGAGGAAATTTAGGGATACAAATTTTGTTGATTCCTATCACCCCATCAGGGTACCTAATCATGTCCCATTTGATCAATTACGCATTTTACCTCTTTGCTTTGCCATAACATTCCTGTGTTCCATAAATACGGTCACAATTTCTTCCAAATACTACAGTGACCCTTAGTGCTCATGTGTGCCCCTACTAAGCACCCGCATCGTACACCCTCTCGACGGACGTTATAACCGCCTTCCCGAACACCCTCGTACCTGCAAAATAATTTTTCCCTCGACAGGGTAAGCAATGCCCAGTAGTGATATTTTCCTACATGGGTTACTCCCCACCTAAGTGCTCATGTAATGGCAAACCAAACATTCAAGCAAAACATATATGTTCCTACTAAAATGTCTACATGAAATGGATGAGAATGTGACTCACCCTTTCCCACTTCTTGAGCCCTCACTAACTCCCTCACGCATGCCTAAGCCAAGTGTGAGAAACACTGTTTTCAAAACAAAGGTTTTTGTTCTTGAAAACATAATACCAATTTTCGATAAACGGTCGGACAACCCCTCCGAGGAATTGGCCGGTAACTCTCCAAAACTGTCATGGGTCTTCCTCCGAGATGAACTGTTGGACAACCCTCCAAGGCAATTCTTCGGAAAATATTCCTTTGAAATCCATTTAGCAACCACGTTTTTCATGTCATGCACTCACACCTATTATCTGAAGATCCCAATGCCGTGATGCGAAATGCAATATTATTTCAAAATTCATGTTAATATATTAAGCATGCATATACTAACAGAATTTATACACAATCATCATGTTATTCATTCATACATAGCAATAACATAAAATTAGCTCACATGGGCTAATATAAAATTCAGCAATACGTCTTGGGACTGGCCATAACATCACACAAATAACACAACATATTATTCAATCAAGCAATAACATATCCACACACAAAGCCACACTCAAATAGTCCACGGTCAGTTCGGGACTGTGAGAAACCACTCTAGGGATTTCTTCACTACCAAATTTTGAACCGCAACACGCACTCATAGGCCCCAAGATATCTTTATCCATTAAAATGGCTCTAGCCAAAGAATAAAACAAGTAGGAGAAAATCCTACCTTCCTGAAGGTCATTTAAACTCCACAAATCTGCGACTCCACGCCGTAGCTTCAGAAGGGGATCAACTTCATTTTGCTCTTCAATCGAATTTGACGGACCTATTACTAGGAAATCTAGAGAGAAGGTAGACACACTCTTTCTAAAATCTCTCCTCTTTTCTCTCTCATTTTCCTTTTCTTTCTCTTTTCCCCTACTTAATGGGTCACCGGTTGGTCAAGTAGAGAGTACTGCTGCCACATGTTAGCCTACCATCGCTCATTCGATTACCTTATCCTCTTGATCCATCTACCATGGATTTTCCTCCAATGGCATGAGGATGCTATAATCCTCATGACACCACTTGGCTCATCACTGACCATCACTCGATGACGGCACTCCCCCCGAGCCACTCATAAAGTGCCAAGTGTCTCGCACTCCTCTCCATGCCTCGAAAAACTTGAAATTCCGACTGTCTCGAAATTCGACGAAATTCGACATGGTAGCTAGATTTTGCGAGACGATCTCAATGGTGAAGTCCGTATCGTCATCCGAGATCTAGAAAAATTTTGGATTTTGACTGGAATTACCATTTTACCTTTTTTCAGAAAATTAGAATTTTCTCGGGTTTTACAGCTTAAGCATAGAATGTCATGCTATATGTTGATGTTGATATATGTGTGCATAATATATTGACATGAATGAAATGATGTATGGAAGTCATATGCAAGTGATGTTATTGTCCATGACACCCGGCAAGTGGAGTGAATTGTGTTGTCCATGTAAGCATTCATTATTCATGTGGCATGATATAACATGCAATGGCTCATTGCATTGCATATGCACGGAGACATCACATTGAATGCGTGTGAGTGCATGGTTGATGAATCACCACTGTGTTTGGTGTTTGATTGAATGGGCTCGGTCAAGTGGGATGAAGTCCAACAGAGTCGCAGGATTGAATAATGTGGTAAAGAAAACTTGTGTCGGGCAATAGAAAGCAGGGATAGACACCTCCTCGGGTGAAAGTCCTGTTAGTGTGGTTAGACATAATTCCAGCGGTGAAAGCCTGTGAAAGTGTCTAGGTGTGAGAAGCCTACGGTGTGACACCAAAAATTCACTATCCACAAAAAGACACATGAGTTTTGTATACAAATGATCATTGAGGTGTAACATCCAAAAAACTTTTGGTTTTAAAACAAATGAAATTGTTTTTTAAAATGATCATTGAATGTAATCCATAAATGATGGATTTTATCATGCATAGGCTTTAACATTGTGTGATAGGAGTTGATAAGGACTCGGTCGTGATCGGAGTCGGTAAGGACTTGAGGCATGGTACATGATTGAGTTTCATCTCATTTGTGGTACATATGGAGATTCCATAGTAGAAATTCAGATGTTTTTACTCGAAAGTGAATGTGTGGAACATGACCATTTCATGTGCACTTAGCGGGAAGTAATCTATAGAAATATTCTCTCTATCGGGCATGACTTACCCTTACGGGAAAACATTTAAAGTGCAAGAGTGTACATCTATGATCTACACTCATTCGAGGCCACACCAGAAGAAGGCCAACATGGGCTTGATAACCTTTGTAAATTTAGAACAATCTAGTTTCGATCAATAATAATGGTACGATTGTGATTCGTGCCACAGTAGGTGTACCGGAATCAACAAAATTTGTATCCTAGGATTTGGGGTTTCTTGTAAAAACAGTGAGGTTGATGGCTTCTGAAAACCGTAGCCTTAAATAAAGGGTAAAAAGAAATCCTTTAATTTTCAGCCATCAGGCTTATGGTTCTAAGGCAACTATAATGTCCTCGTGTCCTTTCAAGGGCAGGAGGATGACCTATAGTAATTTCCCGAACCGGATCTATGTTTAGCCATAAAGACTGAACCCTAAAAGTTTTTCTCCTAGTATACAACATTTATCAACCATTAATGTTTCGAAGCAGTTAAAAATGACCCTGGATATAACTTGTAAGAGCAAATAAATGGCAACTAAGCTAGCATCAGTGGATCTAGCAAAAAGTATCCATTGAGCCTATGCTTGCTAGCACGCCACTCAGTGGTACATCACGTGATTCAAACCTAACGTGAGATGCGTAAACAAAACATAATAAATGGCGCTGGCAAATGAGGACAATGTTTTACCTCAAGACCTCCACCCAGTGACCCTCCTCTTCAAGGACGAGGGGTTTATCAGCATCCTCGAGTCATTATCCCTGCGGTGTTTTGGGCCAGAGAAAGTGTAAGAGCGGAGAGAAAATGAGAGAGAATCACACCCGCGGGAAAGCTGAAAGCTTTGGAGCCAATTTTATTGATTGATTTTACAGAGCTTGACTAAGGCTTATATACTGCTCAGAGTCAAGGAAATTACAAAAGGTATGAAACAACAAAAATACATAGAGGGTACTTCGTACAAAACCGTAAAAGCAAATAAAAATCGTCAACACAAGAACAGGCAGGTCGCAAAAATTTCACAAACAGAAAATTCAACACCGTAAAAATCTCCTGCACGTTTACTCTTCCTCTCAGATGCATTTCACCGCTCCTCGCTTTGTTCATGCAAAGCCGAGTTCTGGCCGTTCTTCATTTGAATCAGCTTGAAGATAATGGTATAATCGCTTGAAAAACTACAAAAATATCCACAAAATATGATTAGTAGTGTAGTCGGGACCTTAGTGTATCAATTGGGTTATTTAAGTTGATTAGTACACAAAAAGTGCTCAAAACCTGCAATGAACAGAGCTCAAAACAGCACTATTTAGGCACTAATCACTCCCCCCAACCGACACATTGCTAGTCCCTTAGTAATGACAAAAAGAAGGAAGAGCAGACATGTTAAGCTCATTCAAAAGGAATGGTATTTTCAAGAAGTGTATGAGTAAGTAATGCCCTACCTCGCAGGAATGATCGAGACCGTGACAACAACCACTGGGAGAATAAATGCCATATGTGACCAAGTTTCGTATCAGCATTCATCCCAAGTGAATCTCCAATCTAAACTTCCACCAAAAATCTAAGTGTTTATGTGATCGCCAACAATAACCTCGCTTAAATTGCTGTCTCGCTAACCGCCACCGCCAAATCCCAACACATCGACCAACCTAAATAAATCGTCTCCACTTCATTACATTTCTTTGTATCAGATGCAACGAGAAATCACCTCACCAAAGTCCGTGTAACGGGGGTCCACCGATGACTCACAACCAACTAAGGCTTAGGGCATCAAGTCATGAGGATCTTTCGACCACTAACTCGCTAAACCTCACCCATCCACCCATGTAGCGAGCACTACAACTGGGCTCTCAACCGGGGCTTGGTTTAGTGGCACTAGGCTTTAAAGACTTTCGCGTAATCCCTCAGGACTGTGCTCTAAGCCTGCAAAGCATCGCGGCTTTTCTCTTATCTTTTCTTTTTCTTTTTCTTTTTCTTTATTTTATTTTTATTTTTTTTTGAAAGACTTCATTGGCCTTCTTTTCTCGGGGGGAACCACAACCTTACAGTAGTCAATGAAACTAGGTAGGTTTACCGATAAGGAGTTATGCGCCAGTTATTACGTAAAAACCCGATGTGCACAGTGTGTGGCTAGCTAAAGGTGGAAGAAAAAGATTGAAAACTAGGAGACTTCACCGACCAACCACTTAATCATGCATGGAACTAATCTAGTATCAATGGCATTGGGTAGTGCTTCAATTTTTCAACTTGCAAGCTAGGCAAAACCACAAAAAAATTGGGGGCAAAAATTGTTGCAAATGAGTTAAGAAACTGAGCTATCTAATATGTATAACAGTGTAAGTTACTAAATTTTCAGCTTTTTCAAAAACAACTTTCTCAAAAAGAAGCAAGAAGCAAGCCACTAAACATACAAAATGGGCTTTGCTTACACATGTAGTACACTCAAAAAGTGTAAAAAAAAACTGATATCTACAGTATAAAAATCACTTCCTTCACTAACTCTCCCCCCAACCAAGTGTGCCATTGACCGCAATAGAGTGTGGATTGGAAAGGTAGTGGAGAAAGTGGGCTACCTCCCGCCGCAGCCCAGAAAGAGGTGTCCTCGGTCTGACTCCGGCCGAGGTGCTATCGGAGGAGTGGTCGCAATCAGTCAGTACTGCAAGGACTCGCAAGGGAGTCCAGAGGGGCTGGAGGTGGAAAGGACCCATTCCGCCGCTGGAGTAGGAGCGGAAACGGTCTGAGCAGGTACATATGGGGAGATCGCAGGAATACCTAGTGATTCGCGCCACAGTAGCGTGATCCGGAATCAACAATATTTGTATCCTAAATTTCCTCCTACTGCCGTAGTCAAGCTACTGTAGTATAGTGGTTCTAGGGTCGAACTCAGGGATGGGTTTTCATCTACAAATGACTCAGATCATGATTCAAATGGTGAGGCTTTCTATTTGGATTTTGGATTTGCATTAAAAGTGTGATTGTGGTGTCACTAAACTAAGTGAAGCAGCTTAAAAATGAGATGTGAGAAGAAACACCTGTTGGGGGTCACTAGCTTGATATGATGGGGCTTGCAGGTGTCCCCAAGCAGCCTTCGCATTAAAAAGGCAAAATGACATATAGTCATTTCCAAAACCGGATCTTTGTTTAACTGTAAAAAACAACCCTTAGTAACCTTCCTATTTGAACCAAAGCATTTACTAAGCATTCAATGTTTCAGCAGTTGAAAATACATCATTTAACCTACTTTAAGTGGCTCGTAAATGACATCTAATGAATGTCAGTGTATCTACCATTAAGAATACACAACCCTAAAGCATGCCAAGGACACTAAAGAAAATACATTAAATAGCATTTAAACCTAGTTTGAAAGTTTGAAACACAAAAATACAGTACCTGCTTCATGAAAACAGAGGAACACCTGCAAACCAACATCAACCAACCTAGTAACCCTCCTCTTCAAGGTTTTGAGGCTTAGCCAAACATCCTTTGAGTTGTCATTCTCAAAGGGTGTGTTTGGCAGCCTAGAAAATGAGAGAAAGAGGAGAGAGAAAAGGAGAAAAATGGGAACAAAAAAACAAGGGTCGAGCAAAGTCGCGTGAAATGAATAGAAGTTAGGGTTACAAATGTTCATAACATGGCTTATATAGCCTCCCAAAACATGTGAAAATACCAAATTAACCTAAATAATGTGATTACATTGAGGGGCAAAAGAGGAATTAAACAAAACGTGGAGTCGCTTGATCACAAAAACAGAGCAAGATTTTCGCTTGAGGTACGCTGAATTTCGCTATGATAGCGAAAATTGCCATGATAGCTGGGCTCGCTATTATAGCTTAAATTTCGCTTATTATAGCGAACACAGCATAGCGAAATTCAAATTTATGCATAGTAATTAAGATGATAGCAAATTTTCGCTATGACAACAAAAATTCTGCTATCATAAGAAAATTGCCATAGCGAAAATTGCTTATGACTCCGCGGTACCTCGCTATCACATGAAATCTTTCGCTATTCCATAGCGAAATTGCCCAGCCATCCTGCATCCTCCAACTTGCACTTTTCCTCTTCCAACTTGATATATCTTCATCCAGGCTTGATGAAATCACCGAGAATTCATAGAATCCCCAAAGATAAATCAGCATAACTGCAATGTCGTTTAATATGATGATGCAGGTTTACTTAAACCCGCAAAACTACCGTTCAAACAACCTTGAAACAAAATCAATAATACTAATGAATGGACCCGCATGTCAATCTACTTTAATTAATAAGGGATTAGCACGCAAAACACTCAAACCTAATTTAAATATACCCAAAATAGCACTTTTGGGTACTAATCACACTTAACCGACATCGCCATAGTCCCTGAAGAATGCTAAAAATAATAAAGTGGTATGCAGCTATGCTTTCGGCAGTAAGATATTTATTCAAAAAGTGTGTGTACATGAGGCTTTACCTTCAAGATGAAAAGTTAGACTTGTACAAAACTATAATGAGAGAACAATTGCCATATAGGAACAAGTTTCGTGGCGAAGATCAATTCTACAAGAAGTCAACCCGAACTTCCAATTGCAAATCTATGTGTTTTAAGGAAACCAGTTTGAACCAATAAGTTGCAAAGCTATTCCCTCCCCCCAACCAAGCTACTGCCAGGACCTTAAATTGATGACCAACCTAAATAGATTTAGTTACACTCTTATTTCTTACTTCTATTGTATTGTAGGGTGCAATGCTGAAGACTCGACTTCACCAAAGTCCGTGTAACGAGGGTCCACCGATGACTCCTAACCAATCAAGTTTTAGGGCATCAAGTCAAAAGGATCTGCCGACCACTAACTCTTCAGGCTTCACCCCGGACTTCGAATGATTTCGAAAATTCAGCTCCTATAACTCGCTGAACTCTACCCATCCACCCACGTAGTGAACACAAAGCTCCAAGTGGGACTCCCAAATCCGGGCTGAAGGTTTAGGCACCGAGCTTTTTAAAGGCTTTCGCCATACCCCTGACTGCGGTTCTGGGCTTCAAGGCAAAGTGTCATAGCTTTCAATTCTTTTTTTTCTTTCTTCTTCTTTTTCTTTTTTGCTTTTTCTTTTTCATTGGGAAGACTTCATTGGTCTTTTGCAACAAAACTTATTATGGGTCAGCCAACTAATCTAAGGCTGGTTTTGCAGTTAAAGGAGGTATACGCTCAACCTGATTACGAAAAATCGATGCGCTTGCAAGATTAGCTAAAGGCGGACGACAAGGTTGACACTTTGGAACTTCAATCGACCAAAAACTTCATCATGCATGGAACTGTTCTAGCATTATGGTAGCATACAGTGCTTCAATTTTTCAACTCAAGATAAGAGCAGAAACATAAAAATATAGGCGCAGAAAATGGTTTGCAAAAGTTTAGAAAAATGTAAATGCTGCTGTAAAGCTTTTGATATAACCAAAGTGGCTAATACAAGCTTAACATAGCTAAACACAATAAAAAAGATCACCGCATCATCGGGCAATACATGCATCCTATACAATCCATAAAAATAAGCAGGCGCTAATAAACTAAACAAAACAAAAATGATAGAAGATACTTCCAATCCTAACTTTTCCCCAACCAATGTATAACCATGTCTCCACCGGATAGGACTCCAAAGCTAGAGAAGGGATGCTACCACCCACTCTCGTGGTGGTGTAGACGTCTATGGATTTGAAGTCAGCCAGAGTGGCCGCAAAGCATATCCAAGGAGGTCGCGATCACTGGATACAAATGGATCGACATCTCAGTAGTGTCGTAGGCTCACACGCCACGACCGGTCGAGACCGAGGCGGTTCATAATCCCGCGAAGCACGGCGTGATTCTCGCCGAGAGTGACCCGGCCTCCCTATCTCCGTCTAACGACGCCTAAGTAGTAGCAAGTGTGTAGACAAAGATCCATAACAGCCAGATAACTCCTTGTGAACCGATGTGGATGCTCCGGTGATCGAAGCCTGATGCGGAGGATGGGGCGGCCAGCCTGGGAGGAGCTGTGGCAGCAGGAGGTGGAACCAGAGGAGGAACCGAGCCGAGGTCCTTCCACCTCCTCCTCTCACAGCCGTCATCCCTCGACAGTCCTCTCAACATCATCCACTTCCCTCCCGCCGGCTGCACAACGGAGAGCTGGCATACATGCAGACCGCCGACGGATAAAACCCGGGATAACTCACCAGCGCCATGTGTGGCTCCTTAGGGAACCCTAGAGCTGCTCTAAGACCCGCTCAACAACCCCTGCATCAATAAGGAAAAGCTCTCCCGCCGAGCCAGTTCCACGATGGACCTCTCGAAGTGTAGCAACGCAGCCACGACGAAATGAGGACTAAACCGTAACTTCTGATATCCCGTACTGCAGCCTCAAGTATATCTCCCCAAGGCAGGCCAAAGTGCTGGCGGAACAAGCTGGTCCGGAGTACGTGGTCCACTAGGAGCATCTGTGGGGAAAGCTACCGGCGGAAGAGTATAGGCCCAGCCGTGGTATCTCGAGCGAGAGAGCGAACCATCTCTCTCTGTGATGGCTGAGGCCACCGCTGATAGTCCGTGGAATTTGCTGTAACTATCGGGCGTGCCCAATGCAATCAGAATATTCACAAATGGAGTACCCCGTGCATGGCCACAATATCGAACCCGATTCCAAATCTGACGCCAGGGCACTCCCGAGATGTCATAGTGTGATAAAACTCAAGCACCACCCGGGATAGAAAACCGCCTGTCATGAACGGCGTGAATACCGCCGATCAACCACATCAAAGGCCCTCGAATCGCCGTCCGCGGCCAATGCCGCATGTCATAATATGACTTCCATATGGAAATCCCCGACACGGAAGATCTACGCCTCGACGGGATCGCAGCCTAAACATCGATCGCCTCGATCCTAAGCCGGGGATAACCGGCGACGAACCCCGATCAGCCTGAGGAGGCACGCCCTGCCTGGGGACCGCGATGACTCACTCGGCCCGATGTCCGGCCCGCCGAGGGCGGGGTCTTTCTGGCGCGTGGTCTCGATGCTCGGAGAAGGGGGGCCCGAGGTCCCACCCCAGGTCCGATATCATCGGATGGGAGCTCAAGAGCTTGAACCCCATGATATGAAGCACGCCACCTTGTGTGGTGTCTCTACAACCCGGTCCGGGAGTGAGTATCTCGCAGCTCGATGTGCCTCGCACAGTTTCTCGGGTGGGTACCGAACCCACCCGGGCCTATAACGACGGGCTTCGCACGAACCATGGCCGACGACCGATGCGGCAGGGGGCGCAGAAGGCCTTGGTGGAGCAATCGATTAGCACCCAAAAAGTGATATTTTCGAGTCCCATTGAGATAGGTTTCAGTGCTGCGCACTAATCGTATCAATTGAGCCAATTGAGGTGTTCAGCGTCCACTTAGTATCACTTATGCCATTTCGAGGTTATTTTTGTTATTTGCAGTGTTTCAGATACCTTGGGAGTTCGACATATCGAGGATATGCGAGCCATGAAGATTGAAACTATTTTTCAGCCATCACAAATACTAAGATGCAATAAATAAAATGAAGGCAAAATGATGAAAAAGTGATGCAAAGAGAGGGTGCAGGCAAAGCAGCTGAAGAACAGTAATCCCAGTGAGGGCCTCATATGATTGCAAAAATTTACCGGGATTGCGAAATACAACCATAGCGAAAATTTCGCAATCCTAGAGAAATTGGGAAATTTCGCTAGGCTAGCTGGGGCCTCTGCCACATAGTTTAAAAATCAACGTGTCAGAGAAATTCCCTCCATTTTCGCTATCTCTCAAATTTCGGGCTAGGCTAGTTAGCTCTGCTTAGCTAGCTTAAATTGATCGCGTACAGCTTAAAATTCTCAATTTCCTCGCCATCTCGTACTCACAGTTAGTGAAATTTCGTCAGTTAGCGAAATTCGCTATCCTAGCGAAATTCTCCTGCATAGCGAAATTCCTGCCCCTGTCAATTTTGTGTAATTAATGCCAAACGACCCCGTTTTGGTGTATTACCTCCTTGTCCCTTATATGAGCCAATATTTTAGGCTTTCTTGTATTTTCACACTTTGGGTGGCCTATATAAACCCCCATGGTTTTGTAACCCTAAGCAATCTTTTGGCAACTTTTCATTTTATGTAAATATCTCCCGCAGCTTTCAGTTTGGTGGTTTGCTTTTCTCTCTTCTCTCTCCTCTTTCTTTCATTTTCTAGGTTGCCAAACACCCCTCTTGAGGATGACAACTCAAGAGATGCTTGGCTAAGCCTTATAGCTTTGAAGAGGAGGGTTGCTAGCTTGGTTTCAGGGTAACAGAAAGCCAGTTCTCATGTTTTAAATGCTACAGTACGTATTTATGGTGGCTCCATATCTTCCAAACTAGGGTTGAATATCATTTAATGACATTACTTTGCACAATACTACTATGCTTAGTGGTATAGTGCATACTTATTGTTAGATGCAATCGTTATTCTTACATGGTCTTTACGAGCCACCGAAATGAGGCTGAGTGCTGTGGTTTCAACTAAAAGTGGCCATGGATGCATGTTGCCCGTGTTGACTCAAATAGGAGTGGTTTTGTATAGGGTTTTATAGTTAAACAAAGATCCTGGGTTATGGCTTGACTATGTGCTGTTTGCCATAATGAGTGATAACCAGACACTTGCTTCCCCAATGTTATCAAAGCAGAACCTAAACCTTCAAAGCCACCATTTCACACTTCATTTTCGCCATTACAATATTCAAGAACCAACAACTCCCACTGTTTTAAAAACAAAATTCCAAAAATCCAAACTAAAAGCCTCACCATTTTCAACACTGATGCGAGTCATTCATAGGATGAAAACCCATCCCCGTGTTCGACCCTAGACCACTATGCTGCAGTAGCTTGACTACGGCAGTAGAAGGAACATATGAAACAAATTTTGTTGATTCCGCTCACCCTACCGTGGCACGAATCAAATGGCACCGTTGCCGGGGATGGTGCCAAACTACGTATGATGAGTTGAAGTGTACTTATAATCCTCATTACAAGTGTAGGTGACCTTTTAGACCCTTTTTGAATTTCAGCTGTAATTGCAAGTTTTCACTACTTGACACCATCGCACTGCTTTTGTTTTTTTTACGCCGCTTTTTATTCGACTAACATTACCCATTTTTTGTGTCTCATTTCAGGTAATGTGTGTTTATGCAAAGACTAGATAGAGGGATTTCAAAGTGCATCAGAAGAATCGCACACCCGCTTGAACAAAGCAGAATCAAGAAAATGACGAGAATATGGATTCTTCAATTCGAGAACAAGAGAGTCACCGGTACCCCATTGAATCCAACAACCATGTGTCAATGAGGGAACACACATACAATCCCTCCTGTGAGTCAAGGCCCCATCTCCAAAGATCATACCCTTTGCTGAAGATGCAGCGTTGAGGCTCTATTTCGTGCCCCTACCCCCACATATCATGGTATGGAAAATGAAAACCCATACACACATATAAGGGATTTTTGAGGAGGTATGCACAACCTTAAGGAAGGTGGTGACGGACATGGATTCGCTTAAGCCGAAGCAT
The DNA here is from genome assembly GCA_016808115.1 of Tetrastigma voinierianum. Taxonomy (NCBI): domain Eukaryota; kingdom Viridiplantae; phylum Streptophyta; class Magnoliopsida; order Vitales; family Vitaceae; genus Tetrastigma; species Tetrastigma voinierianum. The sequence goes on from JAEQBH010000497.1 coordinate 210,056, forward strand.
TTCCATTAACCCTAAAGGACAAGGCCAAGATTTGGCTTAATCCACCGAGGCCCGTAACCATTAGAAATCGGGCTGAGCAAAGAAGCAGAGTTTTGAAGAAATTCCTTCGCCCACAAGACCAACAATTTGAAAAGACAAATCTACACATTTGTCGCTTCGACAATGAGAGGTTCTACTAAAGGCTGGATAGATTCACGGAGATCATTAAGGTCATTCACATCATGGTTTCGACACATGGATGCTTGTAAACCACTTCATGGTGGTATGTCTCCGCCATGAAGCAGCCTTTTGGAAACTATAAAGGGGGAGATTTTCGAGCAAGCACCCGATGAAGCCATGATTTCTTGAATTATGTGGTCGAAACTTCCAAGGGTTTGAGATGAGCCAAACTCCTGTAGAGGTGAGAAATGAGGCCTCAAGACACCAAAGGGGAGGGATTTTTACACTTTCTCAGAGGACATGGAAATGAAAGCAAAATCTCAACCCTAGCTAGGAAGGTGGGAGGAGCTAGAAGGAAAGAGGCCCAGCGAAGTGTGTGAAGGATCTGGGGTAATCCCGCACAGCAATCCATGCACCACTTCAAGCCACCGCCCCACCCCGATGGACAAGATCCTATGGCCCCTTCAAAGGAAGGATTTGATGTCGAATGCAAATGCTCGAGGTCAATACAAGTCACCACAACCTAATGCCCCATATGGAAATACCTACAATTCCACCGAGGAATCACCCCACCTCTCCCCGGACCCACCCCCCCGCCTATGTACTCCCCGTACCGCCAAATCCGCTTGTCTCCACTTTCAACCACAACCACCTCCATCATCATCTCATGTGGAACAAGCCATATTGAATTTGAGTAGAGTGGTGGGCAACTTTGTGGAATAACAAAAAGGGATCAATGCACAATTGGCACAAAGGATTGATATCAGAGAGCATTAATCGAACAAGAGAATAGATGGGCTTCGAGAGCAATCTTAATCGAAAAATAGACAACTTCAAGAGTATTCCAATCACAAAGATCAAGAATACTGAGGTATAGAGAGAGGAAGGTTCCCTTCCCAAACATTTCCAATCCAAAAGGAGTGCATGAGGTAGGTTCATCTAGCAATTCAGATAACGTGGATGAGGTCAAGGCTATAATCACCCCGAGGAGTGAAAAGAGGCTGATCAGCCCATGCCCAAGCCTGGCATGAAACCAGAAAGGAGAAGAAATGGAGCCGCACCACATTTTTCGAAGAAGGACTCAATGGTGCTACTGCATGCCACCTTCATTTCACAAGCACTTAGAGGCAAGAAGAAGGCATCCTGAAGAAGGTGTATCTTAGAAGTCCTAAGGCGTGGAATGTTAACATACCTCTTTGACATCATCAAACAAGTTCCCGCCTATGCAAGTTTCAAGGATCTTGCACAATAAAAAAAGGTTAGGCATTGAGAAGAAGGGATTTCTAACTGAACAAGTCAGTGCCATAATCCAAAGCAAGAACCCAGTCAAATACAAGGATCCTGGATCTCCCACAATTTCAGTCAACATAGGTGGGACTAGCATAGACAAGGCACTGCTAGATTTAGGAGCCGCAGAACCCACGCCATACTCAAGGTATGAGAGCAGCTAGGGTTTGGGTGAACTTTTAAACTCACCAATATCACACTTTCATCGCCGATAGATCTGCAAAGATCCCTAAGGGGATAGTTGAGGATGTCTTGGTGAAAAGTAGACAAATTCTACTACCCGTAGATTTCAGAAAGCTTGACATCGGCACAATTGCAATGAGCCCAATCATGTACCAATCATCCTTGAAGACCATTTCTGCCACTCCAATGCAATCATCAATCGTCGACGGAGTCATGCAAATACCTTTGGCAACATGACATTGGAACTGAACATATTCCACTTGAACAACAAGCACAAATTAATGGAAGATGAAAATCAGAGGGCTAGTGAAGTATGCTCAGTTGATCAGGATGAAGAGAAGCTGAGTGCCCAAGAAATGCAGGAAATGGCCAACCAAGGTGAAGCAGAATGTATCACAACAAGATCATCGTAGGGCAATTGCTCGCTCAAATTCAATCAGTGAGAAACTGGCCACAATAATGGAAAATTCAACACCAAGGATTCAGTTCAGGCCACTGCCGGGGTTGAGGAGATCATCCTCCTTGACCCTCCTCGAGTAATTTTGTGATATCAATCGGCTTGCGTTCCTAAACCGACCAGCTCAATAAATTTTCGTTTTTATTTAAATTTAGTCAATTTCTATAATTTTAGCTATTTTCATAAAGTTTCCTAATTTAGTGCTTATTTTTTTTAGTATTTAGTAACTATATTATATTACTCATGTTAAATTTTTAAGTATGGTGTGTAATATAATATAATAATTTTTATATTTTGATATTATTTTAATTTGATGTCGAGAATTCTATATGTGTGTGTGTTATTCACCTCGCTATAACAATGAATTAGTGGAAATGACTATTCTACGTCAGTCTCGAACTTTATTTAAACCAGGTGGGAGGGCCAAAAGTTTTCAATACTTCATTTTCTTTCCTCCCCAAGATAAATTTCAGTCACCGTGTCAGACACTGCCACCGCTGCACTCGGGCCTACCGACTCGCACGACCGAAAGCCCCGATCAGCCTCGTCATACTACGCCACACGAGCCCCGAGCCATCAGCCGCTTCCGCGATCCGCACCTTTTCAAGACCTTTCAGTCGCATCGCATCTTCCAAGACCGGGCCTACCACCGCCGGCCGCTCACCACGCCCCTCCACCACGCAGACGAGCCCCAGACGCCATTCCCTATAGCCACTGCCACTGCCGAGCCTTGATTGAGCCACAGCTGCACACACTGCAAGGCCCTCGTCTCCCCGCCCACGAGCCTGCCTCAAAGGTGCGCCACTATATTTAGCAATGCCCCGTTTCATTCTCATTAGCGAGCCCACTCCAAAGTGGTCTGCCTGCATCACGCTATGGTGCTGCACAGAGGCGGGTCCCGCCCGACCACCCGGGCCGATTCAAGACTCGCAGCCGAGAGGAGCAGCACCGGCCTACCCGGCCTGCACTCGCACTAGCCCCGGGCCCCGAGGCGCCCCCGAGGAGCCTCAGGGTTCTGTGGAGGTACCAGACACGGATGGGACCCCGGGCCCCTTCGCCAATGCCACAGCGGAGATCTAGGAGGGCCCGGCCCTCCAAGCGGGGCTCTTCCGCATTTCAGCCCGTGAGTCATCCTCATCTGCATCTCGCCCGCCTCCAAATTATCGTCACCAAGAGAGGCGACCTTCGCTCGCTTATCGCATCCCAAGATCGGGAGGCCGTTATTTGTCTGGGCACCCTATTCGGGGGGAACGCCGCGCTTCATTCGAGACTTCCATGGGAGTCATTCTACGACGCCCGCTACGATGGCTGATCACACCGTGTGGATTCGATACCGACGAGCACTACCCCGCACTGATCATGACGCCGAGAGGCGACACCCGGTGGTTCACGCTTCACCATTCGATGATCTCCCAGGAGCGCCTAGTCCACTCGAGCTTCTACTCACTATAGACGCATCGCCCAGAGGCAAACAGAGCTGCGATATTTCAAGAGACAAGCAGCCCGTTGTGATACCCCAGCCAATCTGCAGGGTTATCGAGATTGGCCCCACCCACCTCACGGATGGTCCGTATTCTGCCCTCGAGACACCACAACCGCCAAGAGCCCCAGAGGCAAATCCCGCCCCGATGCTATCGATCGATCAATTGCTCAGATCAAATTCTTTCCCACAAGAGCACTACTTGACAATGTAGGGCTATCCCGAGGCTCTTACCCGATCTCGTAGGGATACTGGCTTAGTCCATCCGAGCCGGTGATGACTCTCCCGATGCATTTTGAAGACAAGGTCCACCGTAAGGGCCTGGGTTCGAGCCGAGTCTTCCACTCACAAGTGCCACAACTTCCCGAGCCATGTCCTCGAGCACATGGCTTTCCAGAGAGCCTCTGGATCAGCTGAGGATTCGATGCCCTCGTGTCCCGTCGATGGAGCGAGCGAGATGGTCACGCCGATATCTTTTCTCCTCCAAAGAAGAGACCAGGGAGGAGGTGCCGGATCAGGAGGCCGAGGACTCCCACAGGACAGATAGTCACGCCCCTGAGCCCGAGGTGGAGAGGAGTCCAGTTCCACATATGTCTCTGATGAGCTTAAAAGTCATCTATTTTTAATCCATTTTTCTGTTTGATTTTCATCCGAAAAGGAATAATTAATATGCAAAATTATGAAGAAACTCACTAATTTGTTATTAGCAGGGAGTGTGAAAGAAAGAAGAAAAGCAGAGAAAATGCAAGAATTCCAAGTGAGTAAAAATACGTAAAACGCATAGGCGCAATGAAAGCAAATTGCAACTAATGCCGCAGCTTACCAGATTGGCCCGGGCCATGCAGGTCGCGACATCGTGAAAATTCAAGGAAACTTGATGGTGTCGCGATGTGCATTACAAATGTAAATCAAGACTAACCAGAGATTTATGAAAATGATGTCACAACATCGCGGATTTCGCGACGAAGATCGGCGTCGCGACAAGCATGGAGGTCGATAAGAGAAGCACCTTTGACGCTATGACAGTTTGAAAAGATGAAACTGGCGTGATTTAGTTTCGTAAATAGCGACAGAGGACTGACGTTGTGATGACCAAAAGCAATCCGCTTTGCCGCAAGGTTACTAACTGAATGTCGCGACAAGAGATCGAGTCACGACACGTGACTCGGGCTTCTACCAAAGCCGCAATTCCATAAAGTGACGCCGCGACAAGGGATCGACATGTCTGACATCAAACCATCGCTGAAGGTCAGCAGAGACTTAGCCGATGTCGCTGACAAGAGATCGATGTCGACATAAGAAGATACCACCACAATTACGCCTTAAAGTCGATGTCGCGACAAGAGATCGATGTCGCGACATCGTGAACCATCTGGAAAGCTTCAAAACATTAGCCATTGTCACGATAAGGGATCGAGGTCTACATCAGAACACCGCTTGAAGCCTTCGTGAGACTGAAGTTGATGTCACAATAAGAGATCGATGTCGCGACATAAGAACACACAAGTTCAAGGCTGCAGAGACTCAAACTCGATGTCGCGACAAGAGATCGATGTCGCGACACTGGGGAAATCCACCAATTCAAAGTCGCAGAGCCATAAAGGATGTCGCTGAATAAGAGATTGATGTCGCGACATCGAAATCGCCTGAAAGACCGCGGGCATTACGAGCTGATGTCACGACAAGAGATCGTATGTCGCTACATCGTGAACTAACGCTTAAAACCCGTGGAGCAGTGCAGTGATGTCGCTGAGCAAGAATGATGTCGCGACATCGTAAAACCATCATTTAAAGGTTGCGAGAATAAGGTTGATGTCGCTACATTGATTCCTTGTCGCGACATAAGGTGCTTGCAAGAAAACAAAGGAATATCATGACTTATCATAAATGTCGCAACAAGTGCCAAACTAACTCGATGTCGCGATAGTGGCTTCGAGGTCGCGACCGAACACAATACGGGCCACCCATCGAAATCCACAAAGACTTCCATCGAATCTGAAGGCCCAACTTCAGAACCCTATATCACGGTCGCTACCAATGCAAAAGCAAATTTCTCGCGACGGAAAGAGAGATCCTATGTTTCAAGGCTCCTCGTGATTTTTTTATTTTTCTTTCTTTTCTTTCTTTTTCTTTCTTTGTTTTCGTTTTTTCTTTCCATTTTATTTTAGATTAGATTAGTGTGTATTTCCAGTTATAATTTGATTTGAAACGTTAGCCGTAAAAGGATTGAGTCAATGTAGATGTATATTTAAATATTCGTTGTTCGACTCTAGACAAATTCCTGGGATTTCGAACACCCAGCTTCCGATTTACAAAGTGGTTTTTCTGATCAAGAAGCCAATGTACCCAGATAATCGCACTTTAGAAACCCAAATTCCATCGACTTGACGTTATTGTCGAAATATTTCCTGCGTGATTTTTATTAATAATACGGAACTTCGTGATTTTAAATCGACTTGGTCGGGTTTTGCGTATTCGAATCGATCCCAATTTCACTTCTCAGATCCATAACGAGGTGTTATTTCACTTTCCGATTTCCAGGAGGCCCTCCGGTGACACAAAGAAGGCATTCCCGAGAGTAAGAAACAATTTCGAAGTTATTTGAACCCTAATTTGTTGATTTGATCGCGCCAGATATTTAAATCAATACATCCTCTCTCGCTCAGAATCGAGAATGAGTCATGTGAGTTATAAATTTTAAGTATACAGAGTTCACTCCCTAATTCGACAATGAATTCGATCCCGTGTTAGCAAGGATCCGATCAAGGAAAGAATAATCTATTCAAATTTTGAGGGTGAGGAACCAAGATAGTGCAAAATTCCTCAAAGAATGACTAAATCAAGGAGCTCCAGTCACAAATTCATGTCAGAGGTATGAAGTATCGAGAAAGAAAAATACCTTAACAAGGCTACTAGTTTTAAAAGTAGTTATTTTCACCGTGTTCGAGAAACTAAGTATATGAGATTTAAGGAACTGGGTGGCTCGGAGAGATCCAAATACACTTTATTAACTGACTAGTTTTAAAGATATGTAGTTCAAAACCAAAGATGCAAAAGATGCATCGTAGGGAATCGATTCTTCACAATAGCTGATTATTCAATGTTTTCTTTAGAGATAATTGTTAAATCTAAATTTGTTATTTTGATATTTCAATATTCAATTCATTTATTGTTTATTCATTTTTCTTTACATCATTCATTTCAAGCTTTCAAAGAAAAAATCTCATTATCGTATTATCGCCCAAATAGTATGGAGCTTAAGTAGTCAGGGTAGTTGATTGAAAAATTATCGAGATCTCTCAGGATATATATTCGGACTTAAATCCATTTTATTACTCACGATACGCACTTGCAAGATAATTGGATCAAAACCACACGAAATGGTTTACTCTTAAAAAATATATCTTTAATCAAGTGATACTTAAAGAAACCTACACTCGAGTTTAATGGTTTATTTATCGAGGATTAGATAATAGCCCTTAGGTGATAACGCCATAAATTCGTGTACATCAAATGGTCCACTAACAAGTTTTACTAAGGCCGCCGTGTGATTAGATAATAATCTGGCAATTTGTTATACACTTGTGTACATACTCTGATCCAGTCAACAAGTTTTATGGCGCCGTTGCCGGGGATCAAAAGAATTTAGTAAATCGATATTCAGATGAAAGAAGGAAATGCTAATTTTGACATTTTGAAGAAAAGAACAAAAATAGCTTTTAAAGCAGTGGTTATTTTTAGCCACTAACCTTTAACAAAACCATATTGGAAAATAATGTCGACTGCATCATCCTATTAATGTAAGTGTGTTTTGATTTCGTGGACAAAATTTTACCTATAGAATATAACACCGATCTCGATTCCAAAGAAGACACGTAATTAAAGAGAACACCTGTGCTTGAGAAAGACAAAGAAGGCGTAAAACCCAACCATGGCGCATTTAAAGACAGATCGAATGGAAGACATAGAGAAGGTGCCTAGAAGGCCTCCAATCATCGATACTTGAGGACTCGGAAGCCGATTATTCAAGATGAGTACTCGTAATCGTGCAAATAGCTATCGATGTAAATAATTTTGAACTTAAACTAAAGATTAATTACAATGGTCCAGCAACATCGCCATCGTCATCCTTAATCGAGGACTCAAACGAAAGCACTGAAGATTTCTGTGATGGCTAACACAAAGGAAGCTGGAATGGGGTGAGACCGTATTATCAACCGCATCTATTCCCATTCTTCTAAGAGATACAACAGCTACATGGTATGAATCTTTACCATATGGTTCCGCTGATACTGGGAGGAGTTAGTAGAGGCTCATTGCAGATTCTTCCCCAAACTTCACCTTAGAGAGTATAGATAAAACTATCAGGTTTCACAGTGGGAAGATGAAAGCCCAGAGTGTAGCTTTGGGAAAGATTCAAACTGTCAGAAGATGTCTAATGCATGGGATGATCTCAGCATCAGATGGACATTGTATATCATGCCTCACGATATATCAAAGGGGGATCACGATGCTTCATGTCAGGAGCATTCAAACGAAAAAGTGTCAAGAGGCAAGAGATTGATCAAGACTCCGTTAAATGTATGAAAACTCCTTCTTAGTTTTCAAAAGGAAAATGTGAAGAGAGGAAATGGGATCATGGAGCCGAGCAAGATGACAAATGCAATGGAGGCCAACTGATGCCATTATGCACAGGTCGACAAGCAAGAAAGAAAAGACACACTCGCCCATGAGATAGGAGCAATGAAAGAGAGTTATCAAGGAAATGCTGAGGGAGCTGGTCAATAGAACACCCTACGACACCAAGAGGTTACGTGATCCGGTGAGTCAAGAAGCTACCATTTCAAACCCAATACTAACCTCGCAACATTGTCACCCAAAGACTAAGGAACCACGAACTTCTCATACTAAGGAGGGGCTTCACAAGACCCAAGGCATGGATAACCCTCAACAGTATATCAACAACCACTAAGGTTCTAGCAAAGAAGAAGCAAAGTGAAATGAACACGTAAATGAATATCGTGGTCGATATGAGTATTCAAACTTCAAGAATGTATGCCGTGATTTCATGGGGGATAATAAGAAGTCATTAACCTCCATGAACAAAGCCGCAGACCGAAGCAACCGCTACCACCCTCAAATTTTTCGTAACACCACCAATGCATCCCTCGAAGAACCTGAGACAATAAGTAGGCAAATTCGCCCTAACCCCGCAGCCGTGCAGGAAAGATACTTCCCAAGTGACACAAAGAAGAACTAAAAGACTCCAGATGGTCAGGCAAATTAGATGGAAGGAGTTAGAAAAGATGAAAGAAAAAATGACAAAGCAAAGAAAGAAGAAGAAAGCCTTAAAATGAAGAAGCACTGAGAAAAGAAAATAAGGATGGGATTAGAAGGATATCAAAGGCTTCTAGATCAGAAATTCCATTTCCACGTAGACTAAGTAAATCAAGGATAGAGGAGCGCTTGTAAGGTTTTGGGAAAAACCTTTCGGCTGTAGATCGCATGCCTCTTTACGTAAGTGGTAACTCAGATGCTAATATATGCAAAATTCCCCCAAGGAGGCGCCGAGCAATAAAAGAAAAGATAGTGTAAGGATTGTGAATTTAATCGCTACTATAGCCGTGATAAAGAAAAAGAATTGCAAGAAAAGATGAAGGATCCAGGAGTTTACAATTCCTTGCATCATCGAGGGGTTGAATCTCGTGAAGCTCTCTCGTGACTGTAGAGTTAGTATAAACTCATGCCTCTTTCTGCTACAATTAAGTTTTGGGGGAGGTTATTCCCAACTACTCATTACTCTTCAAATGGCGCATGTGATCGATGGTAAACCCATGAGCTCATGGAAGATGTACGGGTCACCGTTGGGAAATTTGTTTTCCCAAGAGACTTCATTATTCCGACATGGAAGAAGATTCACAAGCACTTCAGCACGGGGGGAGACCATTCCTAGCTAACGGAGCGCCCGATCGACATGCAAAAAGGAGTTCTCACCCGAGGGTCGGGAGAGGAAGTCGCTTTCAACCCGATCAAAAGAATGCGTATCATAGACATAGACAGAGAAAATTGCATGTAATTGATGATGTATATACCTACAACCCCGATGTTCACAATGATTGTAATGCTCAAATTTTTATCAATGAAAAGAGATGAATTCCCAAAGATATCAAGCACGACTCACCTGACGGCCCATATAATACATTCTATAGAAACTGTGTTGAGCCTGAAGCAAAACATAAATGACAAAGGGGAAATTCATCAAGAAACCAAGGAAGAGGGCTGTTGAAAGAATTCATGGGTCATTCAAGTATGCTTACTTAGAATCACCAAAGAGAAAGACACTAGTTGATTATCTCGGCTAGACTTAGTGATGACGAGGAAATGAGAGTTGCCGCAAATCTTAAAGAAGCATAAAGAGTCTATAGCTTGGTCCATTGAAGAATTGAAGGGTATCAATCCATCAATTTGCATGCACAAAATTCTGCTAGAAGAAACTTCAAAGCCATCCGTAGAACATCAAAGGAGACTGAATCCAGCGGATGAAGGAAGCGGTCGAAGGAGGTACTAAATCGTTGAACGCCGGTTTTATCTATGTAATTACGTATAGTCCCTGGGTGAGCCTAGTCCATGTGGTTCAAAGAAGGGTGAGAGTTTACTGTGGATTCGCAATGAGAAAATGAATTGATTCCAACAAGAATCAGCTGGGATGTGGATGGAGGGTATGCATCGACACAGTTTCAAATTATGTCACTTCAGAGTGCATCACTTTTACCCTTCATCGATCAAATGCTGACAGACAGCGTGACACCCATTTTTGTTTCTCGGATGGGTATTCGTGGATATAATCAGATTGCTATTGCACCCGAGGACCAAGAGTAAGACCACATTCACATGCCCTTGCTGTACCTTTGGCTCTTCGTAAGGATGCCATTTTGGCTGTAATGCTCCCGCTACATTCCAAAGGTGTATGGTGTCAATATTTTCAGACCTCGTTGGAAGAGGTTATGGAAATTTTTATGATGACTTCACCGTGTATGGATCCGCTTTTGATCGTTTGAAGAACTCGAAATAGTGCTTCAGTTAAAGCAAGACAACAATTTAGCACTCGAATTGGGAAATGTCATTTTATGGTACAAGGTATTGTTCTCGGGCATAAAATTTCTCGCTTACCGGACCGGGAAGTGTAATTCAACTAAGGTATCCATTATCAAAACTTCAGATCCCCTACCACAAAGAAAAGGAGTCGGCTTTCGGGGCATGCCGGATTTTATAGAGATTCATCAAAGACTTCTCAAAATAGCCGCACCACTGCGTGTCGACATCGAGAAGGACACAAGGTTTAATTTTGATGACCGCAAGGTCGCTAAGAAATCAAGATCAAATTGAATTAAGCACCTATAATGGCTGCACCGTATCGATCAGAATTTTAAATAACGCGCGATGCTATCATTTGCAATGGAGCCGTCCTAGTGGCAAAGAAAGGAGAAAATATTCAGACCATATACTATGCTAGTAACCTTCCAATGAAGCACAAGAAAATTCACTCAACAATCGAAAAGGAGATGCTAGCCATAGTATTTTGCTTGTGAAAATTCAGCAATACATTTTTGGATCCCATTGTTGACCGGTAATTAAAACGCATATACAAATTTAGCCGCACAATTACCAAAGGACTATCGTTTCAACTTTAAATCGCACCATAAAACTTGTCGAGACCAAAATCTCCTAGAGTTAATCATTTTCAATTTTGGTTTTGGCCTGATATACTGCAAGTGCACAGGTCGACAAGTAATAAAATGGAGAGGAGTCCAGATATCGATCCCACGAGATCTCAAGAATTTTAAATCAACTAATTTCGACCACTCAAGCTCCATACTATTCGACCATAAAGGATTATCGGGGTCCAAATCTTTAAGAAGTCACGAAATTATACTAGCACGAGTAAAATAAATGAATAATCAAATAAATCGAACATGAAGAATAAAGAATAAAGAATAAAGAATAGTTAAGAAAATAAATGGAGATCAATAATTATCTTTCGTGAGGACACATCAAGTATACCGCTTATAGCGAAGTACCAATTCCTCGTAGTTAATACTCGATAAAACTTCTCAATATTTCAGCTTTTAAATCATTCCAAGGTGTTTAGCAAAGAAAGTCGATCTCTCCATACCTCCACATTTCATTACTAATTTTTCCGATTCTCTCAAGCACAGGAACGAGATAACTACTTTAAAAGAACTTCCTTAACTGGGTATTTTTCACAGAATACTTCATACTCCATTTTACGGATCAGAACCTTAGCTCCTAAGTTATCTGGTCAAGCAAGGATATACAATTTCCGTGATACTCTTCCTCGAAATTAGAATAGATCACCTTCCTTGATTAGATCCTCAAATTAACACTGATCGGGCCTCACTATCCGAATCGAGGTGAACTCTTTTGCTTGTTTAAATTGGATAACTGCTCAACTCGCTCTTGATTTCCCAAGTGAGAAGAGGATTTATCAAAGTAAACTTATTGAAGCTCATTAGATTCTAATAGCAGTTAATATACCTTCAAAGAAATGTTCACAACTCAGAATGTCTTCCGTCACTCGTGAGGACCTCCTTGAAATCGTGAGCAATGAAACAAGTCTTAAACGGTATAAGAAACTCGATATTCAGATCCGTAAAACATTAAACCCAAAACCGTAAGTAAATTCATAACCAAATTCACAAGTCGGAAACGACTACGTGAAAGATAATTTCGACTATAGCATTCACTTAATGGAAGTCGGATTCTCAATTCATCGAATTACACGCTACAACATTCCGATCATAAGAATAATCAATTCGAACCGGTAAGTCGACCTGCAAACTCGTCTCGAACTTTAAACATTCCAGTAATTTAGAAAAGAATAGAATTTCAGATTCAAACTTCCTCCAAAAGCGATAACACCCAGGATCGAGAGAAAATAAAATTAAAACTAGAGCGATAAATCTAATCTAATCTCTAACTACCAACATTGAGAAAAGAAAAAGAAAGAAAGAAAACTAAGGAAAATAAAGAAAATGAGCCTTATTTACCAGTTCTCTCGTTTGTGTATTGTATTTGCTTTTTCATCTGGGGTAGCTGCTTATTTATAAGGTTTCTCAGTTGGGCCCTAATTCCAATGCAGTCTTTGTGGATTCCAAAGTGGACTGGCCCAAGTTACTGTTCAAGTCGCGACCTCAACACCCGCCTCCATTGACATCATCCGTAGCCGGCGACGCCGATCTTCAACTTAACTCTCACGCCTTTAATTGGTTGTTGATGTCGCGAAGATCGATCCTTGTCGCGGACATCAATTTTATCCTCTTTTGTAAAAAGTTTCAATTGAATCCCCCGATGTCGCGAAGACATCGATGGTTCTGTCACGACATCAACTCAAGTCTTCAGAGCTCAACCGACGTTCATGATGTCGCTGACCAATCTCTTTGTCGCGGATCGCTTTATGTGTTTGAGGCTTCACCGTTGCTTGTCGCGACTTCACTTTCCGTCAGCGACAATGGAATTTCAGCTTAACTCCAACCATCCTTCCAAACCTCGTCATAGCTTTCCGCGTATTCTCTGTCGCGACTCCATCCCCAGTCGCGACATCAACCTCTAGTTTATACCTCAATCCTCAACCGCCTATCTTGTGACTTCGGTCACGACCGGCATCAAATTTCTTTAAGATTCCCCGAGGTCGACAAATTTGATCTAGGCGCTGGACGCCACCTCTTCTCTTCTCACTCATCGTTGTCGCGATCAGCTTCGTATTAGTGTCGATGTCACGACAAAGATCCGTATGTCGCGACATGAAGTCTTCCTTCTCATTTCCCCGGTTGCTTCACCTCATTTTCTTAACGCCTACCGCTCTTGTTCTTCAAGTAAGCTTCGCTTCGAACGGAGTTTCACCGCTACAAACTTGATATGTGTTTTACTGCCGGGCCAAGGCTTCACGACATTCTATCCTTCATCTTTTGTGCACCTTTTCCAACTTGCTTCTACCACTTCATATCATTAACGCTCATCCACCACGATTTTTCCACTACATATCTTCTTTCTTCACTTCCCCGCTAATAACAAATTTTGTGAGTTTCTTCATATTTCGCAGATCATAATTATTTCTTTTACATTAAAAACCAAACAAAATGGACTAAAAATAGATGACTTTTAAGCTCATCAAAACTCCCCAAACTCTCTTAAAATTTTGTTTGTCCTCAAGCAAAGAAAGAAGAATTATTTTGTCCTAAACAAAAGAACATTTTTCTGTCTCATATTTTTAAAAGAGAAGTCAATTTAATTGGAATACAAGGATTTGCATTGTTTTCGCGACATCTAGCTTCAAGTCCATTTCAAGGTTGATTTCTACTCTTTGTAGTATAAACTGAAACCCAAATGTTTTACAAACAATATAATCATTGGATCCCGGTTGAAAAATAAATTGTTTTCATTTCATCTTCATAATTATTCACTTAACTCCCTGTGTCTTTCAATACGCTTTTTATTGCTTATTGCCTTTCCAAATTCCATAAGTCATGTTGTTCATTGACTTCCATCACGGTGTAATTCCATCCCTTCAAGATCAATCAGTCTTTTTGGGCTTGTAAATGTTAGGGCTTGGGTAAGGTAGGATAAGAAGGAACTTTTTTCGTTTAGGATTACCCTGGAACTTTTCTCTTCTTCTTTCACTACTCGCCTCTTTTTTCCTTTGCAGTTATTTTAACAACCTTCAAACTTTACCTTTCTATACTTTGATTTCTTCTATTCAGAATCGTATGTCTCTACTTCATTTGTAATTTAACTTGGGAATTTCTATTTGTCACCATTTAGTGGATAGTGCAATGTTTTTACCTCTTGAAGGCTTTCAACACCCTAGCTTGTCCCTGGGTTCAGAATCTGCGCCCACTAAGATTAGGTACTTAAAGGAAAACACCCCTAAGAACTTAATAGACTGAATTTAGCCACAAGTGTAAAAATTTATCCCTTTTTTGCCTTCTATCAGATTGCTGACCCTCTTTTCCTTTCATTCCCCTTTTCTCGTTTTTTTTCTTCCTTTGAGTTCTCCAAAACAACCTCCCCCAAAACTTGATTTTTTCCTCTTTCTCAGTTCTTAAGTAATTGATGTTCTTTAATTGGGAGGATGGATTCTTTTGAAGGCCTGGGGGTTTAAATTCATTGATTTTTTTAGAAAACAAGGCTTGATTGGCTAATTTCTGAACTAAGGTATATGCTTTAGTTATTGCTAGATAGGATGGTTTGAATGGCTCAAACTTTCCAAGAATGGTCAGATCATTTCGTCAATATCACCTAGGATTTCGCCTCAATCCAATAATCTAACAGTTCTAGAATCGGTTAGTCAACAGTATCACCATTGTAGAGTTCCTTGCTTAATTTTTGTTGATGAGTAGTTAAACTCTCTGGGCATCCAACAAAGTTCCGACTCATTGTTCATACCACAATCTCAAAATATGTTTTGTTCCTTCAATTTCACATTCTTAACTGGACTTAATAAATCTAAATTTAAATCACTTCGCAGATCTTGTGTTTCAATGAAACTGTATTCACCGCCCTTTGTTCGCTCTTTCTTTTGCTTGTTTCTTTTTCAAAATTTTTGATTCCCTTAATTGAAGGATTGCTTCATTCATTTCAAAGATTACGACATACGTATCCATTTCGAATAAATCATACTTTAATTTCCCTTAACTATGCATCACAAAGCAACACAAATATTGAAATTTCAAACAAATTAAAATAGCACACAAAAACTAAATCTAAATTTCTCATTTATTTCTCTGATCAATGCAGTCATTGATACAATTCAAATGTGTTGCTTAGTGTGGCAAAGGGTTAAGGAGGTCGGCTTTGGGTGAAGAAGCTCATTCTTTTCTTTAAATAGGTAAAGAAAGATATTAGGCCCAGTCTAGGTATTCAAAATGAGTCGGGAATGGAGGGAATTTCATTTCTTCTTCCTTTCTCTTCTTAGTTTCCTTCAACTTGGATCTTCAATGAAGACCTCATTGAGAGATCAACCTTCTTAGCTCATCTTGTTTCTTCCCAAGCCATTCATCAGGTTTTCCATTTCATTATTATTTCCAAAAAATTTGGGAAGATTGTTGTTAATCAATCCAAATTCTTCAGCCATTCTTTCGTCTGTAGGATTCAAGATCCTTTTTCTTGTCTCTAACATTCAAATTTTATTTCAAAATCTTTGTAGAGACTTAGTATAAAATTTACAGCTCCTTTTGATTTGCCCCAAATTCGCTTTCTTTCTGTATCTCTTTCTTTATCAATGTTAGAGTTGAGAGCTCACGCTGAACCTGACAATGTTATGAAAAGCTTCATGACTTAGTTTGAGTTTCGTAATGCATTCCTCGATCTCTTTCCTTCATTTCTTCTTAAACTCTTCCCTGGGCGCTTTCCCAAAATTTTTCATCCTGCCTCCTTCTGCCTTCTTCTCCCATCAAGTGTTCTCTCTTTAGCTCCATCTCTATGCCTTTCCTTCCCTCGTTTAGCTCTTCCTCCCAATGCGTCGGTCTCTTCTTTTCAATTTTTCATAAATGCCTTCTCGAATTCCTCAGGTTCCACTCCTTCTCTCTCTTCATCCATTTTCTTTGCATGGCATCGAGAGCTTCCAGTGACGAATCTGCTCTCTTGTGCTCCTCTTGAGCTTTCTCCATGTGGAAATTTATGTTCGCATGTGAGGAGAATCGCAAGGGAATGGAGAAGTCTATCATCGCCTTTCATCCTCGCTCTTCACATTGTCCGTAAATGAACCATCATGGTCGTGAGTTTTCGGGTGCTCAAGCCTCGATCACAACCCTCCTGAGTCTCCTTTCGGTCTTCACCAGGGCTTCATCTCTTTTCTCTACCAAAGATCTCCCTTTCTTCTCGGCTCTGTCCTTGCTAACCTCACGAAGGAGTGGTGAAGCCAGTACTCTTCTTCATTCCCCTGAGACCCTTTTCTACCCTAAAATTCCTTCAAACATAGAATGTTGATTGTCGCTGGTGAGAAACAAGCCCTCTTTGATGTTCCCTTCATGATACCATATAATCTTCAATGACAACTCCTACATTGATCTTGTATCCTTTTAGATGGCATACAAGATCACAAATTCTTGTTCTCTCATCGTGCACACGTGTTTTGTCGAACCAAACAGGCTTGTGAGGGAAACCATACCTTCTCGCTCTCGCGAGGCTTCCCCACCTGGCTGCCTCTTCGGGCCTTCCTTTCTCTGGTTTAGCTGCACCTTACCATTAGCAGCTTTTAAGGTTCCTTCCAAATCTGGTTTTTCCAAAGTTTTTAATTTAGAAGTCCATGCTTCGTGTACCATGCCATAGGCCTCGTTGATGGCCTTAGCTTCACAGTGAAACCCGCACTTCAACAAAACCGCTCCATCCTTCCTTTCCTACCAAATTTGAATAAAACTCTCTTACTGAAAGGAGCCGATACCTGGATTTGGTGTGCGCAGAGATTCTCCCACCCTCTGCCTATCATCTCCTTGAAAGCTTATAATAGGGATTTTGAATTTCCTCTGTGACAAACCCCCGTTAGCATAATATTTTTTCCATTGGGAAAACGCCTGCCTAACACCAAACTTCTGTTTTTTCTTCTTCTCTGTCCTTTCCTTTCCTTTTCTCGCTCTTCGGGGAGTTTGCCCAGAGCTCTGTTTCGATGGCACCTCTCCTAATCGTTTTCTCGACGAATCTCGTCTCTTAAGTGTTCCTCGGACGAGTTTCTTCCTTCTTCTCCGGGTTGTTCATAATTCCCTCATAATCTCGTCTAGAATTTCACCATTGAACGGAAGAAAAGCTTTTCAAAAGGTTTGAAAGCTAGGGTTTTCAGGGTCAGATTCGTAAGGAGGAAGCATGAATAGCTATGTGGCTCGGGAGGAATGATAAAGTTTCAACGCTGCAATTCAATCAATGTTTGTGGGCTACTATTGCTTCATGCACACCTGTTGACTTCAATTTCTCGCTCTTTATTTTAGAGCCATTAATTAGTTTTAAATGAGTTAATGGCATTAAAACTTTCTCCTTTATACGCGACATGCTAAGTTTGTCGCATATATGTAGATTTTTATAATTGTTTGATTATCATGTTGTGACATCCTTTTATTCCTGCTTTTATTCCCGCCTATTTCCTACCTTGTCAGTTGCTGCGACAACATTTTTCATTTTGAAACTTATTCTCTATCGCGACTTCACAAGGGTGTCGACATATACATTCCTTCTGTCATTCACAAATTGCCCTTTCAAAATGTGTCACGATGACTGTCGTTTGTCGCTGACATCACTTATGTCGCGACATAACCTTTCTGGTCGCGACCTAAGCCCTAACCTAATACTGATCTCTGACCTCGAATTCTCTTATTGTTCCTAACCCTTTTAGACATATCTTCAGGAATTTCCAAGCAAAGATTTAACAATCAATTCAAGTATATCTATTGCACTGGGGTTAGGAGAAGGTTACCTCCTTTTTCATGTTGTGACTTTCTAGTAAGTTGTCGGAATTGTTCCCGTAGGTCGCCTTCCCATTCATGTCTTTAACCTCAGGCTTCACCGCAATATTCAAGAAAATCTATCAAACACAATTGATTTCTAAAAATTAAATCTATCCCCTTATAAAAACAATCGACCTAATTTCAAGAACTAAAGAAAAATATTTCAAAACTTAAATCGTAAATTAAATCCTTATGGGTCGCCTCCCATTAGTCGCTGCCGCTTTGAGTCCTTAGCCGACTCATTGTCAGGGTATTTCTTCTTTTTTTTCCTTAAGAACCAGCTGAGTTCTTCATTTCCTTCCTGCTTATAGATAATGCTTAATCCCATTCATTGACCTTGAATTCTTCCCCATTATCATCCTCAAGAGTCATCGTCCAAATGTAGTACTTGACACCACCGTGTATGGCCCACTCCATTTGATTTAATTTCCCTAAACAATTTCAAATTTAGAATTAAACAAAGAGAACCTGCTCTCAAGCCCAACTCTTTTCTCAAAATTTGATCATGCCATTTCTTGTCTTGTCTTTGCATATTCTAGCATTACTCAGTCATTTTCTGTTCTTCCTAGCCTTTTTATTAGCTTGATAATCTTTCTTTCCTTTATGTACCTTAAAATCGGTTTAACTACTACCACATTGCCTTGTATTCCAATTCAAGAGGTAGATGACATGGTTTTCCAAAACAAATCTCAGAGTGGGGACATTCCATTGGGGCTTGTGGCAAAATTCCGTAAGCCCAAAGTGCATCATCAAGTTTGGAAGACCAATCCTTCGCTGAGCTCACCGCCTTTCAAGCATTCTTTTCGACCTCCTGGAAATTTCTATTGTTCATCGTCTGGGAAGATAATAAACTCATTACATGCTTAATCCTATACCGCTTCATGAGTTTTGCAACATTTTGTTTTGCAAAGTGTTCCTCATCACTAATGATAGTTCCGGAAGTTCCAAATTTGCTCAAAATATCTTTTCGGCAAGAAACTCACACAACTCTGACAGCATCATTCCTTGACAAGCCACCGCTTTCCACCCATTTGAAACGTAATCTACCGCTAGCGTGATGTATAGGTTTCAAATGATGGCGGTGCTGTCCTATAAAATCATTCCCCATACATCAAAAATTTGTATAACCATAATACTGAGCATCTCATTCCTGGAGAGTCGGAACTTTTGGCACCTATCACACAATTTAACCCACTCAAAGACAATCTTCAAGATAGCGGCCAATAAAATCCCGATTGAGTATCTCAGGAGTCGCTCTTTCAGAAAAGTGTCCCCCATATGGTGATGTGCATGGCATTCATTTAAATGTTGCCTGTTCACTTTCTTCCGCACACATCTTCTATTATCATGTCAAGACCTCTTTGAATAATAGTGGGTCATCCTAAATATAATACCCGGCCGTCACTTCGAAGCCCCTCTTCGTTGGTAGTCAATCTCAAGGCACATCTGGCTGCCGATAATTCACAATATCGCGATACCATGGAAGCTCGAAGGAAACCTTAAACAATTGCTCATCCGAAGTTCTCGTTAACATCACATTTTCTTCATCAATGCTTTCTTTCACTCTTGACAAGTGATCAGCTATCACATTGTCACATCCCTTTATCCTCGATTTCCAAATCAAACTCGCAACAAAGAAATACCACCTTATCAATCTCGCTTAGCTTCCTTTGACATCAAGTGGTTTGATTTGGTCTATGATCGTTGTGAATTACCATGGATCCAAATGTATTTAGTTAAATTTTTCACAAGCAAATACTATGGCTAGCATCTCCTCGCTGTTGAGTAGTTCTCTTGTGCTTCATTGAAGGTCTTACTAGCATAGTATATGGCCTTGAATACTTTCTCTTTTCTTTGCCCCAACACAGCTCCCATGGCAAAATCACTCGCATCACACATTATTTCAAATCCCTGATCCCATTCTGGTGCAGCCATTATAGGTGCTTGTACCAATTTGACTTTGATTTCTTCAAAAGTATCCTGCGTGAATATCAAAATTGAACCCAGATCTTTTTTCCAAAAAGAATCCGAGATAAGTGGTCTCAAGTTATTTTTGAAAAGTCTTTGATGACCTCTGTAAAATCCAAAGATGCCCCAAGAAGCTTCTTACTCCTTTACTGTGGTAGGTGGTAAAGAGTTTTACGCTGATACCTGGATTAGTCCACCCTAGTCCAAAGAGAGTGCTGCAAATTTTATGCCCAAGAACACCTTCTGGTCACCATAAAATGCATTTTTCCAATTCTGCTAGTCGTTTTGTCTTCAAGTATCTTGAAGTACTATTTCCAGATTGTTTAAACATTGATCAAAGTTGGATCCATACACAGTGAAGTCATCCATGAAAATTTCCATCACTTCTTCAACCAAATCTGAGAAATTATTAGACATCATATACCTTCGAATGTAGGCTGAGATATGACAGCCCTAAATGCATCCTTTCCGAAGGCAAAGGTACCATAGGGCATGTGAATGTGGTCTTCTTGATCCTCAGTGCAATAGCAATCTGATTGTATCCTGAAAATTCATCCGTAAAACAAAAGTGAGGGTGTCCTCGCAACCCGTCCAACATCTCGACTGAAAGGCAAGGGAAAGCATCTTTTTTAGTTGGCGAATTTAACTTCCTATAATCAATACATACCTCCATCCGCATCGTTTGTTGGAATCAATCTATATTTTTCGTTTCATCACAAAGAAACCCCTTCTTTTGAACCATGGATCAGTTTCACCTAAGTAATCGTTCGAATAGCATAGATAAAACCAGATCTCGCCAACATATCCTTCGACTACTTCATCACCGATTCGCCTCCTTTTGGTGTTCTGCTGCATGGTTTTGAAGTTCTTCAGCGTAATCTTATGCATGCAAATTGATGGACTCGATACCCTTCAAATTTCAATGGACCCGCTTAGCGATTCTTATGCTTCCTTTAATGTTTCAAGAATTTTTGTTCCTCGCATCAATCGAAGTCCGGGCATTGTTGATCACCGGTTTTTCTTTGGTAATTTGGCAAGCATACTTTAAATGACGTGGCAACTCTTTTCAAAACTAGTCCTTCAAGATCGAGCTTGATGAATTTCCTTTTTCAATATTTTCCCCATTGTCATCGCTTTGCTTCGCTCATCATAGTTTCTGTAAAGGATAGAAAATCAAGGTATGGAAATTCAGAATAGACATCTTTCTAGATATCAATTACCCTTTTTTCATTGATAAAACTCGAGTATTACAAACATTGTTAACATCGTGGTTGAAGTATAGACAAACTCGCTACATTGCAACTTTCCTTGTCTCGTTTTGTATTTTGGTATACTTTGACTGCTAAAAGATTCTTCTCCAACCCTCGCGTAAGAACTCCTCGCATGTCAATCGAGCAGCCTAAAGAGCTAGGAATGGTCTTCCCAATAGTAAGGGTACTTGTGAATCTTCTTCCATGTTCGTAATGATTGCTCAATAGGAAAACAAACTTCCCAACAAAGGACTTCAAGATATCTTCAATGACTCCTTCAGGTTTTACCATCGACCGTCATTCGAAGAGTAATAATAGGAGTAAGCTCCCCAACTTAGTTTCTTGGCAACAAGAAGAGGCATCAAATTAATACTAGCTCCTCGAGTCACATAAAGCTTCCCGAATTCAATTCCTCCAACAATACAAGGAATCGTGGAAGCCCCGGGTCTTTCTATCTTTACTGTAGTTCTTTCGACATCAGACTGCAAAGGCAGTGAGATCTAGAAAAAGTACTATCTCTTTCTAATATTTTTCTTTCTCGCTTAGTATGTCCTTCAGAAATTTGCATAGAGGGCATCCGAAGTTACCACTTCAAGAGTGTGTCGATCTCCGCCTTCCGAAAGTTTTCAAACCCAGAACCGCTTCCTCCATCCTCGATTTCAGCCTTTGTGGGAAATGGGATCGCAGTTTTCGATCCTGATGCCTCTTCCCTTCTACTCCTTTCTTTCTCCTGTGCACTCTTCCTATAACCCTGCTCTTTTGTTGGTCATCTTTTTTCTTTCATATTTTCTCTACTCTTCCACTCCTCACCAGATGTACCCATGCAGCCTCTTTGATTTTTCTTTTGTGTCACTGGGAAGGCATTCTCTTCCTCCGTCTCAGGTTGTGTCATTCTACTGTATCTCTGTGTTCTTCTAAGGATGATTCAGGGTAACCAAATTTGGGAATTGGTAGCAGCTGCTTCCAATTCTACAAACTTTTGTTCATGGAGGTTCAACAGCTTTTTATTATCCCCATTGAACTTCAGCATCTGCTCTTCAAAAGATTGGGCTCTCCTCTGACCCTGGTATTCATTTTTGTGCTCATTTCCTTGATGCTGATGCTGCTGGAACCTTTGTGGTCAAGTGATACCCTTGTTGGTGCCTCATTCTTTGGGCCTTGAGAAGCCCTCCACTATATGAGAAATTCTCATGGTTCCCTGAGTGCCGGGTGATAATGTGTCAGCGTTGATCGGGTTTGAAATGGTAACTTTCAAGCCACCTAAGCTTTACTCTCAAAGATCAGAATTGTTCTTCATTGTTTCAAGACTTCCCATCAACTTTTTCAACCGGTCTACTTCATGGACAAGAAAATTTCTCTGCTTTTTGTCCATTCGATGTATTAATAGCATCCAATTTTATTTCCATGAAGGTGATTCATCTCGTCAAATGACATGATCCCTTTTCCTTCAAGGTTCCCTTGGCACTCCTTTCTAAGGAGTTTTCTATTGTACTCTTCCAGTCCTCTATCGATCTTTTAGCCTCCCCACATTTTTACGCTTTAATGCTCCACAACATGAAGCATCAATGATTCCTCGGGGATGTATCATTCAGAGCATGATGTTACCGATGTCCATTTGGGTCTTCAGATCACCCACATAGGGCATCTTTTCTCAAAGCCTTTCTCAATCGCTGAATCTTTCCATGCCACATATAGGCTCTCATCTTCCCCCCGTCAAAACAATGATTTCCCTCCTCCTTCTCTGGTGCGAGCGACGGGAAAGAATCGCCCAACAGTTCTACCAAATTTCTCCCCAAGTATCACCAATTACAGAAGATTCATACCATGTATTCTTCAGATTCTTAGAGAGAATGGAATATAACTTGATAACCTCCGGTCTCACCCTTATCTCAATCCAACGTGCTTTGCCATCCCAAGAAATCTCCCAAGTGTTCATTAAAAAGATCTTAGTGGACATCAAGAACTGTGTCATTTCACCATTGTAATTAGTGTCGGTTTTAGTTCAAAGTTGTTAGCATCGATAGTGTGTTGTCTCGATTGCCGAGTATTCATATCGAATGATAAAGCCTAAAAAATTCCTCCATGGTATCGCACTGAGGTCTTCGTCACATTCCGTGTCCCTCGCCGATCCTCGTCTTTCATCCGCCATGGTGGTGTTTTCGCTTCTTGTCTTTCAAAGCCGCGGCGTTTTAATTCATCCACTAATCGACGCTTCTCGCCTTATGCATCAAAGTTTTTCTCAAAGCAAAACACACTTCTCATTACTGTGGATTAGTCAAAACAACAAATATATTCATTATGGTTCATTGAAGGTTAGGTGGTCAAAATGAACCACCGCTTCAAAACTATTTCTGTTCTTTTTCTTTAAATGTCCAAATTAGTATTCTTCCTTTCATCTCAATATTAATTCATCAAATTTTTTTTCGATTACCGGCAACGGCGCCATAAAACTCACAATCGACCAAAACGCATATACAAATTTAGCTGCACAATTACCAAATGACTATTGGCTCAACTTCGAAATCAAGCATCTATTAAAACTTGTTTCGAGAATTCAAAATCTCCTAGAGTTAATCATTTTCAATTTTGGTTTTGGCCTCGGGACATACCTGAAGTGCACAGTCGATAAAGTAATAAAATGGAGAGAAACTAGACGATCCCACGTAGATCCAAGAATTTAACTAACTACTCACTACTTCAGTTCATAATATTTGGACTACAAAGTGATATTGGGGTCCAATTTAAGAAGCTAGAAATTATACTAGCAATGTAGTAAAATAAATGTGAACAATCAACAAATCGAATATAAAGAATAAAGAATAAAGAATAAAGAATAGTTAAGAAAATAAATGGACACTGAATAATTATCTTTCGTAGGACACACTATGGTACCGCTATAGTGGAAGTACCCAATTCCTATAGTTAATTCGATAAAACCTCACATTTGGCTTTTAAATCAGCCCAAGGCTGCGATAAAGAGTCGATCTTCCACACCCACATCACATTCAATTCTTCCCGATTCTCTCAAGACGTGGAATGAGACAACTACTTTTAAAAGGAATTTCCTTAACTGGCTATTTTTCTTTCGTAATACTTCATACCCATTTTATGATCCAGAACCTTAGCCCTGTGTTATCGGTCACAAGGATATACAACTTCCAGATACTCTAGTCAGAATAGATCACCCTCTCCTGATTAGATCTCACAACATGTGATTGGCCTCACTATCCGAATTGAGGGGTGAACTCTCTTTGTTTGTTTAAATTGATAACTCGTTCAACCTGCTCTGATTTCTTCAAGTAAGAAGAGGATTTATCAAAGAAACTTATTAAAGCTCATTAGATCTCTAATAGCAAATATACCTTCAAAGAAATGTTCAACTCGTGAATGTCTTCTGCGGTCAATCTTAGGACTCCTTGAAATCGTAGCAACGAAACAAGTCTTAAACGGGTATACAGAAACCGATATTCGGGATCTAGAAACATTAAACCCAAACCGTATAAATTCATAA
Organism: Tetrastigma voinierianum; assembly: GCA_016808115.1. Classification (NCBI taxonomy): domain Eukaryota; kingdom Viridiplantae; phylum Streptophyta; class Magnoliopsida; order Vitales; family Vitaceae; genus Tetrastigma; species Tetrastigma voinierianum. The sequence continues at coordinate 234,861 of JAEQBH010000497.1, forward strand.
ACCGAAATTTAAGTCATTGAAACGACTACTGAAAGATAATTTCCGACTATAGCATTCACTTAATGGAAGCTGGGTTTCTCAGTTACTGAATTACACGCTACAACATTCCTCTGATCATAAGAATAACTCGCACTGAAACCAGCAGCCGACCTTAAATTTGTCTCTGAACTCTAAACATTCCAGTGTAATTTAAAGAATAGAGTTCGCATTCAAATACTTCCGTCAAAAACGAGATAACACCTGCATCCGCAAAATAAAACGAAAACTAGAACGTATAAATTTAATCTAATCTCTAACTACCAAACATTGAAAGAAAAGAAAGAAAGCAGCAGCACAAAAGGAAAATAAAGAAAATGAGTTCTTCCGCCTACCTGCATCTTCCGCTCCGTGCTGCCGCGGCCGCTTTATCCGCAGTCGCTTATTTATAAGGTTTCTCGCCGCATTCCAATCAATGCAAATTTTTGATTCCAAAGTGGATCGACCTGCCATCGCTCGTCGCGACCAACACCTTGTCGCGATATATCATCCATGTCACAATATCGACCCACGTCGCTAATAACAACTTAACTCAACAGCCTTTAATCGATAAAATGCCTGATGTCGACATCGATCCCTTGTCGCTGACATCACCTTATGCCTTTGCGTGGTTTCGACTTGTTCTTCGATTGTCGCGCACATCGGAGATTCGGCCTGGAGACGCCTAAGTCTTCGCAGCCTCTAAACTGATCCTTCATGATATGTCACCACCCTTGTCGACATCGCCTTATGCCTTTGGAGGCTTTATCGTTGCTAGTATCGCTACTCATTTTCATTTTGCCAACAGCTTTTCCGTTAACTCACCATCCTTCCAAACCCGTTTCATAGGGCTTCATGATTCTCTTGATGCAATCTCTCCATCCCGAGTCGCGACATCAACCCTTAGTTTATGCTCAATCCTCAACCCGCTCTATTCTTGTGACTTCGCGACCGCATCAAATTTCTCTAAGACTTCGATGTCGGACAAACTGATCTAGGCAAGATGTCGCTAATTCTTCTTCATCATCATTTGTCGCTAATCGCTTCTCAGATATATCATGTCATTGACAAAGATCCAGATGTGTCGACATTTAAGTCTTCCTCTTCTTCATTTCTCGGTTGTTTCACTTGTATTTTCTTAACGCCTACCGCCTTGTTCTTCAAGTAAGCTTCGCTCGGTCGGAGTTTCACCGCTACAACTTGATATGCATTTTGATTGCCGTCAAGGTTTCACGACATCTATCCTTTTCATCTTTAGTGCGCTTTTCATTTTAACTGTTTCTAAATGACTTGAGCATTATTAGTCTATCCACTCTGGCCGCATTTTTCCACGCATTTTCTCTTTCTTTCACTCTCCCCGCTACTTAAACAAATTTTATGAGTTTCTTCATATTTATCTTTAATTATTCCTAAATACATTCAACTAAAATGTAAAAATGGACTAAAAAATAGATGACTTTTAAGCCTATCAACATGTTATTATTCATAATCGATCACGCAAGAATCAAGTACCCGATGTCAAAAGAAGGAAGCTAAACCAAGATTGATAAGGTGGGGCGCTATATTTGCAAGAGCTTGACTTAGAGATCAAGGATAAAAGTGGGTGTGGATAATGATAGCCGATCACTTGTCAAGAGTAGAAAGAAGCACTGCAGAAGAAGAGAAAGTAATATTGACAGAGAACTTCCCAGATGAGCAACTGCTTGTGCTCTTCCAATCTCCATGGTATAATACATTAGAAATCCATTAGTCAGGAGTAATCTTCGTAATCTACTACCAACAGAAGAGAAAACTCGTAATCGATACAGTATTATATTTGGGATGATCCACTCTATTTGGAAGAGGTACGACATGATAATAAGAAAATGTGTGCGTAAATGAACAAGGCAAAATTCAATGAATGCCATGCATCACCATACGGGGGTCATTTTTCGTATAAAAGAATACCATAAGATACCCAATCAGTTTTATTGGCCCACTATCTTTCTCGTAGAGATTCAGCCGAGTGGCGAATCTGTGCGGATAGGGATGCCAAAAGATTGGAAATATCGCCAGCCAGAAATGAAAAAAAAAAGTCCCTAAGAGGTATAATGGGCGTGGTGCAAATCTTTCATGTATGGGGACAGATTTTAAGGGACTATTCCACCATCACTGGGGAACCCAGATACGGCTAGCGCTTGATTATGTTTCCAAATGGGTGGTGCTAAAGTATCATCCCATGAAATGATGCTAATACACTGTGAGCTTTTCTTGTAAAAACATTTTGAGTTGGGATTGGAACAATTTAACTATCATTAGCGACAGAAGCCATATTTTGCAAACAAAATATTTGGTAAACCTATGAACAGGTATGGGATCAAGTATAATGAGTCTAGCTTATCATCCCTGTAATTCAATGGACAAGTGAATTTCCAACAGGGAGATTTGTGAATACTTGAAAAGATCAGGAGCTTTGCCGTGAAGGATTGTCTTCCAAGCTTCGATGATGCACTTCGGCTATTGGTGGATCGTATACAAACTCTATCGAATGTCCCCATGGCGTAATTGTTTTCGGCAAACCATGTCACCTACCTCTAGAATGGAATACAAGGCAATGGGCCATCAAGAAGTTGAACTGATTTTAAACTTAAAAGGAAGAGATTGGGCTTCCAAATGTCTCAACCGGAAGAATTGAGAAATGAAGCCTATGATAATGCTAGAATCACATATGATAAGATGTGAGTCGGTATGGTGATCAGCGATCTCATGGCAGAGTTCGAGTGGGAAACATGTTCATCGTTTAATTCTAGACCTAAATTGTTCCCGTGAGGTGTTGAAATCCAAATGGAGCGGGCCATACACGCGGTGTCGCTTCAAATACATTTGGAGCAAAAGGAAATTAGCGACCGAGCATCGGAGAAGAATTCAAAGTCAATGGACAAAGACCGAAGCATTATCTAAGGGTGGAGGAAGGAATGGAAGAGCTCCAACAAAGTTATCTAGAAGGAAGAAGAACTAAAATGCTAGAAGTCCACTAAGGACTCAAAACTGAAAAATACGGAGGCAACCCATAGAAAATTTAGATTCTGCTTTTAGATTTTAATTTGTTTGGCAAATATTTCAGTTTACTAGTTCATAAAGATAGATGGTGCCTGAAGCACTTGTAGTTAATTAAATTTTCTTGAATCATGTAGATATGCCCCGTTAAAGGTCAAAGACAAGAGTGAGAAAGAAACTCCAGACACCTCCGTTAACCATAAATGTTCCCCACATGAAATAGTTGGGTAACTTTCTCCTAAACCAAACCTATGAAATATGAGTGAATTGCTTGTTGAATTTCGATTGGAGAAGCTCCTAATAAATGCTCCAAAGGAGCATAGGATTAATAAAGGAATTTAAGTTTTAGAGATCATTAAACTAAGGGCATAGGTCGCGACATAAACAAAGACTTGAAAATGCAAAGTCACGACATGGGGCGAAAGCGATGTCTAAAACCCTAGTTATCGCGACAAACTTAGTATGTCGCGACATAAGGAGTTTGGTGCCCGGCAACTCACCTCTTAAATGCCACCAAAATTAATGTCTTTAAATAAAGTAGGCGAAATTGATGTTACGACAAGCGAATTTAATGAAATAATAATTAGCCCACAAAAACGTTCAAATTTATGGCTGTTGGAGAATTTTTCCACTCAGCTCCACCTTCAAAAGCGGTTCATCCTCCCTTCATGCAGTCTCAATTCACGAAAACCCTAGCTACAAAATCTTGAGCTTTCCTTCGTTCAAATGAAACGACCTCAAACCTCGTACCTAACCTGGAAGAGATCATGGAATATGTCACGACGAAAGAAGAAATCAATAGGAAGAGCAAAGATGGAAGAGATGCCCGAAGCACCCGGAGGCACCGGAGTTTAGAAGGACCAGACGAGAAAGGGAAAAGCAAGAAGAAGAAGTAGAAGATTTTGTATCAAAGGCTTATTCCAATTACGGAAGAAGCCTTATGCGGCTCAAGAGGTTCGTATCGAGAAGAAGGTCGAAACCACTACCTTTCAAGGAGATGAGCTAAGCAAGAAGGTTGATCTCCAATGAGATCTTCATTGAAGATCAAGTTAGGAAGGAAATAAGAAGAGAAAGAAAGAAGAAATGAAATTTCCTCCATTCCCGACTCATTTGAATACCACAGACTGGATCCCCTAAATATCTTTACTTGCCTCTTCGAAAAGAAAAAAGATAGACTTAACTGTGACGCTTCCTTACGCTTCCAAAAAGCCCATACATGTATCCAACATTTGCAATTGAATCATAAATTAAATGATAAATTTGAAATGAATTGTTGTGTTATTTTGGTTTTACATTAAATTTTGTGTTGCTTTGTGGATTTGCATAGTTTGGGAAAATAAAAGTAGAATTAGTTGAGAATAAAGCTGGCGAGATGTAATGAGATGAATTGAATGAAACGATTAGATTAGAATATTTGAAATGTAGAATAAGGGCCAAATGAATACAGTTTGATTGAAACACAAAAATTTGCAAAAGTGACTTAAGTCCTAGCGACAAGTCCGTAATGGGAAGGTATCTGATAGAGGAGCAAGAGACATATTTTTGAGTTTGTGGTGCGAACGATAAGTCCAGAGAATTTTATGAATATCCAAGTGAATTTAACTACTCATCAACAAGAATGAGTCGATACAATCCTTATGGTTAGTCACAGGCTGTTCAATCCAAATTCTAGAATTTGTTAGATTGTGAATTGAGCGAAATTCTAGACAATGATACAGTGACAGATGATGCGAGGCCATTCTTGGATAGTTTGAGCCATTCTAGCCATCCACTATTCATATGTTGATGCATACTTAGTTCAGAAATTGAGCCAACAAGCTTATTTTCAAAAAATTAACCAATAGAAACCCAGGCCCATCCTAAAAATCAATCCTTCGATTAAAGAACCTATGATTGCAAGGAGTTGAGGAGGAAGAAAGAAATGAAGTTTGAAATTATAGGTTTTGAGGAACTCAAGGAGGAAAATAAAAAAAAAAAGAAATAAGGAAATGAAAAGAAAAGGCAAGAAAATCTGATAGAAAAGAAAGCTTATAGGGATAAAGTTTATCTTGTGGCCTAACTCTCTTGAACAATTAAGTTCTTAGGGTGTTTCAACACCTAGTACCACAGTACTTATCCCAGTGTGGGAACGCTACTAACCCAAAGTTAGCCAAGGTGTTAGAAGCCTAAAGTTAAAACATTGCACTATCACACAGTTGTGACAAAAAAGGAGAATTTCCCCGGTTGAATTACAAGTGAGAAATAGGGGCATCGGTTACGAGATTGAGAGAATCAAAGGAAATATCCCCAGAACATGAAATTTAGAGGAGTTTATTAGAGAGCTACAAGAAAGAAGGACGAGAAGAGGAGAAAAGGTTAGGGGTAATCTTAACCTAAAATTCATAAATACCTGCCCATTACCCAAGCCTAACAATATCATTTAAAGACTGATTGATCTTAAGAAATTTGAAATCCACCTACGTGAAGTGGAGATCGATATGGAAAACAAACCTATGGAATTTGGAAATATGGAAACAATCAAAGCGAAGGACTTTAGGGAGTTAAGTGACTCGATATGAAGATGAGAAAGAGGAAAATAATCTATTATTCAACGAGTCTAATGATTATGGTTTGTAAAAACAGCATTTCAACTTGATTTAGTTTTTGTATACTATAAAGATTAAAACTAACCTTGAGCTGGAGATTGAAGTTGATGTACGAGAAAACAATGCATTCTTGTATTTCAACCAAAATTGATTGCTACGCAAGGTCTTACCAACAGAAAAATATCCTTTTGTTTGAGGACAAACATTCTTTCTTTCCTTTGTGAGGACAAGCAAAACTTTAAAGTTTAGGGGAGTTTGATGAGCTTAAAAGTCGTATTTTTTAATCCATTTTTCTGTTTGATTTTCATCCAGAAAAGAATAATTAATATGCGAATTATGAAGAAACTCACTAATTTTGTTATTAGCGAGAGAGTGTGAAAGAAAGAAAGAAGAAAAAGCGGTAGAAAAATCGGCAATCGGTGGAGTAAAAATACGAAAATGAGCGAAGCGAGAAATAAGCGAGTTGGAAGTAGCTAATGTTGCGATTTGGGCTTGCATTATCCCGATTATGCGAGGAGTCGCGATATCGGGAAAGTGAAGAAACTTGATGCGGTCGCGGCAAGGGATTACAATATAGACAAGCGAAGACTAACGGAGACTTAAGAAATGATGTCGACAACATCGATGTCATGAAGATCGAATGTCGCGACGAGGGATGAAGGTCGTGAGAGAAGCACCTTGTGGCTATGGCGGTTTGAAAGATGAGCGGTGGAAGTTTAAAACATGAGTCGCGACGAGGAGGATTGACGTCAGCGACACGAAAGCAACAGGTTAAAATTTGCAAGGCCATAATCGATGTACGACAAAGGGTCGAGAGTCGCGACATGAGACTTCTTTGGTTGAAAACATGATTCCATAAAGTGATGTCGACCGAGGGTTGATGTCAGCGACATCGAAACCATCGATTGAAGAGCTGCGGACACTTAAGGCGATGTCGCGACAAAGAGAGATCGATGTCGTGACATAGAAGATACCGAGTTCCACGGTTATAGTTCCTAAAAAAGTTGATGTCGCGACAAGAGATTGATGTATGACATCGAGACTATCGATTAAACTTAAACGGTAAACTCTTTGTCCTCGACGAGGATTGAGGTCGCGAACATCGGGGAACTGCGTTGGAAACCTCGGAGGACTAAAGTTGATGTCGCGTGAGATCGATGTCGCGACATAAGAGCAAGTTCAGGCTGCGAGAGACTCAGGCGATGTCGCGATAAAGTCGATGTCGCGACACTAGGAGCGACCAATTGAGAACGCGGAGCCATAAAGTGATCCGTGACAGGGATTGATGTCGCGACATCGGAAATCCTCCGGTTGAAGGATTTGCGAAAACTTATGAGCTGATGTCACGACAAGAGATCGATGTCGCGACATCAGGAACGAACAGTTAAAACCTGTGGAGCCATAGAGTGATGTCGCGACATCAGAAACCATCATTTAAAGGTTGCAGAGAATAAGGTTGATGTCGCGACATTGATTCCTTGTCGCGACATAAGGTGCTTGCAAGAAAACAAAGATATCATAGCTCTTGATAAATGCTACAACAAGTGCCAAACTAACTGATGTCGCGACAAGGGCTTTGAGGTCGCGACACGAGCGATAACATGGGCGATCCGTTTAAATCCACAAAAGGCGCATTGGAATTAGGGCTGACTTGAGGAACCACTATCATACAGTGCTACCAGCGAAGCGGCTCTTGGCGACAGAAGAGATCGGGTTCTTGAAAGCTCACGTATTTTTCTTTTCTTTTCTTTTCTTTCTTTTGTTTTCGTTTTCTTTCCATTTTATTTTAGATTAGATTAGTGTGTATTTCGTTCTAATTTGGATTTGAACATTAGCTGTAAAGGATTGAGCTGAATGTAGATGTATATTTCTTAAAATTACTGTCTGGTTGTTTGAATTCCAAACAAATTTTGGGATTTCGAACACCCAGTTTCCGATTTACAGTGGTTTTCGTGATCGACCAAGCCAGTATGCGATATAATCGATGAATTTAGAAACCCGAGCTTCCATTGACTTGGCGATTATTGTTAGAAATAATCTTTCTGGTATTTTATTAATAGCCAGACTTCGGATGTTAAATCGACTTCTTTGGTTTTGCGTATTCTTGGAATTGATTCAAATTTCAGTCTCTTGTATCATGCGAGGTTGTTTCGGCTCGATTTCAGGAGGCCCACTCTTTGTGACACCGGTGAGAGGCATTCCACGAGGAGTAGAAACAATTTCGGAAGAGTATTGAACACGAATTTCTTGATCTAAATGTGCTCTGTATATTTAAATCAATACATCCTCTTCTAAACCGCCTTAGAATGAGTTGAGTGAGTTATAAATTTAGTATCACAGAGAGTTCACCTCAGTCGAATAGTGAATTCGATCCAGGTGTTAACAGGATCGATCCAAGGAAAGAATAATCTATTCTAATTTTGAGGGTGAAGGAACCTTGATATAGTGCGGCCTCGGCAATGACTAAATTGGAAGGAGCTCGGATCTGTGAGTCCATGTTGTGGGTATGAAGTATTGAGAAGAAAAATACCAGTAATTTTACTAGTTTTAAAAGTAGTTATTTCACCCTCTGTGTTCGAGAGAAATGGTTAAGGTGAGATGATGAATTGGGTGGCTTGGAGAGATCCGGTCACACTTTATTAATCCTTGGACTAGTTTTAAGATCACGTAGTTCGAAAACCAAAGATACGATGGGGCTGTAGGAATTGATTCTTCAGTGTGAATTATTAGTGTTTCTTTAGAGATAAGCTGTTAAATCTAAATTTGTTATTTTGATATTTCAATATTCAATTCATTTATTGTTTATTCATTTTCTTTACATCTGTCATTTCAAGCTTTCAAAAGCAAAATCTCATTATCGTATTATCGTCCAAATAGTATGGAGCTTAAGTAGTTGGGGTAGTTGATTGAAAAATTATTGAGATCTTTGTGGGATCGATATCTGGACTTAAATCCATTTTATTACTTGTCGACCTGTGCACTTTTAGTATACTGGATCAAAACCACACGAAAATGGTTTACTCTGAAAAAAATATATCTTTTAATCAAGTGATACTTAAAGAAACTCACACTCGAGTTTAATGGTTTATTTACTGAGGATTAGATAATAGTCCTTAGGTGATAACGTCATAAATTCGTGTACACGTTTGTCCAAATAACGTTTTATGATGCCATGTTCGGGATTAGATAATAATCTTTTTGGTAATCATGGTTATACACTTGTGTACATACTCCGATCCAAATAAATGGGCCTCCTCCATCTCCCCCTCCACATGCCATCAAGAACAAGCAATGACACTTCTGGCCCATCTTATACAACACAAAGATTCTCCGTGAGCACATACACGTCGGGCCTGAGAGAGCTAGCCGCCGGCATGGATGCCGATGTTCTCGCCACCACCCAGCAAAGACAGACTGTAGTTCGCCTCGAAATGAGGCCACCAGTCACCTCCGTCACTCCATGCCGCAGCCAGATCATGACACATCTGGGGTATTCGCGTTGCCTCTCGACCGTGAGCCGGGAGCCCACCGCAGCCAGCAGCTCGATATGTTGCGCTAGCAGCTATAATTTGATGCACTCCACCTCACTCACCACAGAGTGAGGTGGTTTGGTTTCTTTTTATGATTTTGTATAGTTATCAGCTTTATCAACTACCTACTAATTTTGTGTAAGATTCATGTATTAGCCATAGTAGGCAGTGATATCTTTTGTATGTTTAGCTTTGTTATGCATGTACTAAATTATTTTGGTTATATCAAAAGCTATACAAGGTTATACGTATTACACTGCGATATCACTTTTCAGGCTCCACTTTGTGTATCCAATTTTTGTCTTCAATTGAACAATTGAATTGCTTTTAATTGGACAATTGAATTGCCTTAAAATGGAAAATTGAAACCCTGTTTGTCACCTTAATGTTAGAACAACTCCATGCATGATTCAGTTTTTGGTCAATTGTAGTTCCAGCATTTTCAACTTGAACATTCCCCCTTAAGCTAATTCACACACTGCACATCAGATTGTACCAATAGGCTGTCAAATTATTTGCCTCCTCACTTTGGCTAGCCGGCTCTAGTATGTCAAGTAACCCATGATAGGTCTTCAGGTTACCCATTTGACGACCAATGTAGTCTTCCAAAAGGAAAAGAAAAGAAAAAGCAAAAAGAAAAAGAAAAGAAGAAAAAAGAAAATAAAGTTTGACATCTTTGCCTTAAAACCCAGCACGTCCGAGGGGTATATGGAGAAAGTTTGAAGCCCGATGCCCTAAGCCTTAATTGGTTAGGAGTCACCTGCACTTAGTGTTCGCTATACGGGTGGATAGGTAGAGCTTTAACGAATTGTGGTAGCTTGATTCGTCATTCGAGTCCGGTGAAGCCTGTAGAGTTTGTGGTCGGCGATCCTTTGGCTTGATGCCTTAAACCTTGATTGGTTGGGAGTCATCTGCGGACCCTCGCTACACCGACGGCGAAGTTTCTGCTTTAAGCATTGCTCCCTACAATGAAGTCAAATTAAGAAAGAAAAGTGTAGCTATTCCTATATAGGTTGTTCAACAGCTTAAGGTCATGCCAGTAGCTAGGTTGGGGGGAGGGAATAATTTTGCAATTTTATTGACCTAATCCGTTACATTAAGAACCATTAGACTTTGGTGTAAATTCAGTCGGGGGAACCATGGATCCGATGTCGACCTCAAATTGTTCTTGTATGGTTTTGCCTCTCTCATGTCGGTTTTTCAAACTTGGTATCAATTTTCATTTTAAAGGTAATGCTTATTTGTACATACACCTTTTGAACCATAAACTTTTGAGAAAATCACGCATACATGTCCTTATTTGCTTCAAAGATTGTTAAGGACTAGCAACTGTCAGTCGGGGGCAGGATTAGTGCCCAAAAGTGATATTTTGAGCCCTATTTGAGATAGGTTTTGAGTGCTTTTGCGCACTCAATCGTAATCAATTGAGCCAATTGGAGGTGTTCGTGTCCACTTAGTATCACTTATGCCATTTTGAGGTTATTTTGGTTATTTTGCGTGTGCTTCGCATACCTGGGAGTTCGATATCGAGATATGTATGAGCCATGAAGATTGAAACTATTTCAGCCATCACAAATACCAAGATGCAATAAAATGAAGGCAAATGATGAAAAAGTGATGCAAGAGAGGGTGCAAAGAGGGTGCTGGGTGAAGAACAGTAATCCCAGAAATTTCGCTTATGATCGCGAAAAATTACGGATTGCAAAATTTCGCAACCATAGCGAAATTGGGAAATTTCGCTAGGCTAGCGAAATTTCGCTACATAGCGAAAATCACTGTGCCTAGCGAAATTCTCCATTTTCGCTATCTCTCACAAATTTCGCTAGGCTAGCGAAATTTCGCTAGCTAGCGAAATTCACTGTGCATAGCGAAAATTCTCAATTTCGCTATCTCTGTGTAATTTCGCTAGGCTAGGCATTACTCATTCACAACCTTTTTGAAATATAATAATTTTTGTGAACATCATTTTGTTATCGTTTTGTATGCTCTTTCTTTCTTTCTTTCTTTCAATGCTAAGGGACTAGCAATGTGTAGGTTTAGGGTGTGATTAGTGCTCAAAAAGTGCTATTTTGAACCATGTTTATGTGAGACCTGAAGAGTTAGTGGTCGAAAGATCCTTATGACTCAGTGCCCTAAGGCTTAATTGGTTGGGAGTCATCGGTAGATCCCCGTTATATGGACTTTGGTGAGGTCGATTCCTCAACATTGCACCCCTACAACACAAAAAGAGTTGTGGAATAAGAGTGAGTCCCCGATCTATTTAGCCGGGTTAGTGTCTTAAGTGTAAGCAAGAGTCAGTTGGTGGGAGAGGTCAAGTGTACTTATTGTTGAGAATCGATCAAACAAACACTTAGGGTTTTGGTGGAAGTCTCGTTGATTCACCAAGAAGGAGGCCTTTTAATACCAATTTTGTATGGCATTCATTCTCTGAGATAGTTTATCGCGCGGGTTTGATTCCCTACTGAGGGTTAGGCATTACTCATTCACAACCTTTGAAACATAATAATTTTGTGAACATCATTTTGTTATCATTTTGTATGCTCTTTCTTTCTTTCTTTCTTTCTTTCTTTCATTGCTAAGGGACTAGCAATGTGTAGGTTGGGGGTGTGATTAGCGCTCAAAAAGTGCTATTTCAACCCCCGTTTATTGCGTGTTTCCTTTGGAGCACTTTTTTATACTAATCGTAATTAACCCCAATTTGCACATTAAGGTCCTCGCTTATTCTACTCTGATTGCATTTGTGGCTAATTTTAGTTTTTTGTAAGCTATTTATGCCAAATGAGTTGAGTCGAATCCAAGCACCTAAGAACGGTTGAACCCAAAAGATCGCGCACTGCCGAAGGAGCAGGCTTAAAATAGAAGAAAAAGGCCACAACAAAAATTTTACAAGGTTGCGAAATTTTCGCAACATGCAAAATTTCGCAGGTTGTGAAATTTGCTTCATGCTTGCCACCGTTCATGCATATGTTGCCACCGTTTCAATCAGGCTTTGCCACTGCTCATCCCTGATTCCCAATGGGCCGCTTTTGCTTTTTTATTCTTTGGTTTTCTTCCAATTTTATCCCTTGTAAAAGCTTTTGATTTTGTTTGTTTTTTTTTTTTTTTTGTAATTTTTCTTGGTTGGGGCATTATATAAGCTCCTGCACTGTAATCAAAGACAAATTGCTTCATTGTAATTGGCGGGAAGCTTTCAAATTTTCCGCTCTTTTCCATTTTCTCATTTTCTCTCCTCCCTTTCGTTGCCAAACACCCTAAGGATGACAACTTGGAGGATGAGCGGCAAAACCCTTTCCTCCTTGGAAGTGGGAGGCTACCGGCACGGTAATCCCGTGGCATGCCAAGGGCCCATGTTTTTCACTTGTATCCGCCGCTTCGTTTTCCCTTTTAACTTTAGGTTGATCCCTTTTGATTCACCTTGGATGTGGTTAATACCCATGACAGCTTTTGGGCTCATTGGATACCCAATGTTAGATCCATTGATGTTCGTTAGCTATCATTTATGAGCCATAAGGTGAGCGAGCATGTTTTAACGAATGAGGCTTCAATGTGTTGAAGTGGATGCACCATTTCCGAGAGATTTAATGACGGTTAGTTTTTATAGTTAAATGAAGATCCGGTTCGGGATATGACTATAGGTCATCCTCCCCAACGCTAGGAAAGGACCTAGAAACCCTCAGTTGTCTTAGGAATCCAGCTGATGACTGGCCACTTCAGGTTCTATTTTATATTTTATTTATTTTACTTTTTGCTTCTGACCTACGAACCTCACTATTTTTGTAATCCTTAAATCAAAATTCACCATTTATTGTAAGTCATTTGTAGAAAACCCATCAGGTTAGACCCTAGACAGTTTATCTTGTAGTAACATCACGTGGTGAAATTCAGGATATAAATTTTGTTGATTGGGATGCCTCTTGTGTACGAATCATTTAATCTAGAAAGAAATACTTGAATTGGATTTATTTGATTGATGTTGTTCTGAACCGATCGGGTTCCCGATGGCAGTGCCAGATACCGGTTCAAGGGTGTTTTTCTTTCGATTTCGAGGAGCTCAGCGTGACACGGAGTTGGAAATTCCTGAGAGCTTGGAGCATTCACTTGTGGGTATGTTAGACTACCATTGATGACTACTAGATCTGAGAAGGTTCCTTCTAGATAAATTCCTTTTCACTCATAATTGATGTTGGGGGGGCATTTATCGAAATCTAAATAATCGAGAGATTTCACCTTAATCTAAAGGGAGTTCAACCTCGTATTAGCTAAGATGCGATCCAAAGAAGGAAGGGAGAACCATTAGATTTAAAGGATGAGTCATCAATTATATGGTAGAAGTTTGCGAGTGAAACGAAGGAAGCAAAAGATGCGCAATCTCGGAAATAGGTGTGAAGTATTGAGAAATAAAAATACCCAGATCTTGCAAAGCTCAAAAATACAAATAGTTGGTTAAATCATTGTCTTTGAGAAAAGTAAGGGGTCCCTAACCAATGAACATGGAGAAATCCAATTGCAATCTTGGACAAATCCCGGCCATGAGAAGAGCATGCATTTAATGAAATTAGCTGTTCTTTGATAGTGTTCATTTCTCACAGGAAAGCGATTAGATCCGATAATTTTGTTCTTATTTTAATTAAGTTATCATTTACTTTCAGTTTACATAATTGCTACAGTCTATGATTATTAGATTCTAGATTAAACTCTCACTATCCATTTTAAGTTCAAATAGTAAGGACCTTAAGTAGTTGGGGTAGTTGATTTCCAATTCTTGTCAATCTTTGTGGGAATTATATCTGGACTTACATCAAATTCTTACTACTTGTATGACCTGTGCACTTGCAGTGTCATAGACTAAACCCAAAATTTCGAATCCTGAACACAAAGGAACTTTTATTCAATTAAAGCAAGTCTATCCAATTTTAACATAGATGCAAGAGAAGGGTGTAGGATCATGCCCATTATCTTAATTTTCGGGGGTTTTAAGTCTATATAATCAAAAGGAAAACAAGTTTTATGGTGTCGTTGGGGACAAAATTGAATAGATGATATTACAGCAGAATGCTACTTTGGACATTTTTCTTAAATTTTGTAAAAGAAAATACCAAAAACAATTTTACAAGTAGTGGTTGTACAAGCTACTGATCTCTAGAAAGCCATATTGAAAATATTTCAGTTCTAGGTTTCATTAATATAAAGTGTATTTCAATTTCGGGTTCTTTAATGCACGAGGAAACATCTTTAGACACATTGTAACAGATACTGGTGGAATGAACAGGAGCCAAGGAGGCAAAGAGCGGAAGACAACCATGGTAGATGAAAGAAATGACAGACAGGTTGAAGGACGGTGATTAGGGAAGGCCTCCTTTGCAAGATACAATGGAGGATTTCTAAAGGCCTATCATTCAAGAAGAATACTCTGCAATCAGAGAGCTTATTGTAGATGCCAATAACTTTTGGTAACCGACCTTAATCTGATGGTGCAGTGATCGGTTTATTGGCCATCCCACTTTGAACTAAGCATTTACTGGGCCAGATTCCTGGGGTGGAAAATCTGGTGAAGGTATTTAGTCGTTGTGAGGCCAGGTGATAAAGGCGCATCTCTTCGCTTTTCCTTGCAGCCACATGGTATAGTCATTACCGTATGGTTCGGGTTGATACACGGGAAGGCTAGTGGAAGCGTGCCCAGGCGGGTTCTTCGCCATCCCTCGCCTACACGAAGAAGAAGGGAAATCATGGTATTCTAACAGGGAAGATGAAGCATACATTGCACGGGAAGGTTCAAGAGGCTGTTGAAAATGTCCAATGGGATCTATTTGAAGACTCAAATGGACATAGTCACACCATTTCTCTTAATGATACTTCAAAGGAATTATCCATTGATGCTTCTTGTTGTGGAGCATTCTAAAGGAGAGAAAAAGTGCAGAGGAGAGGCGAGATGCGATCGAAGATCTAGCAACTTGTAGCTTATGAGGCTCCCTCTGGCAGGGACGACAACAGAAGCGGGAAGTGGGGTCATTGAGCTAAACAAAATGGCCCATACTGGAAGCAGAGCTGAATCACCCGATCATGCACGGGATGGACAAACGGGGGAAGAAAGATTGCACTACGCTCTCATGAAGTGGAGCAGTGGAAAGGGAATGAGAGAATGCGGGTACCTGCCAGGAGATTCCTGGGGGTTGGGTACAGTGTGGATGACAGCTACCATTTCAAAGCGAGTGCTTTTGCCCCACATTACAATCTAGCGAGGAACCACGAGAACTCATATGGTGGAGGGACTACAGGGGTCCAAGACAAGAGCTAGTGAGGGATATCACACCTAGGTTCCAACAATAGGGAGGAAAACGAGGGAATGGGAGTGAGAGAAAGGATGACCCTTTGAAGATGTCAATCAACATGAGTTCATGGGGGGGCATTGAGGCTGCTACCTCAAAGGTGACGAAATTATCTGATTTGAGTTTTCAGATCAGATACAGGATTCGAGAAGAATACAAGTGCCTCTTGAAGAGACACAGAGCACAAGTAGAGGCGCCACGAATATACAGAACAAGGGTGCATTCCCAGTAACCTCAAAAGAACAAGGAATGCATGGGTTGAGGTTGAAAGTAGGAAAGGTGGGCAGCTGTGGGCGAAAGAAGGGTAGGAAGAGCAGAAGAAATTTGAAGGAAGAAGAGAGAAGAACATGCCAAAAGAAGACTAAACAGAAACAAGCACAAACTGAACAACCTAAGAAGCGGGTGAGCGAGGAAACAAAGGAAAGCCTGACTTACACACAACGAGTGCCATTTCCTCGGAGGCTTGAGAAAGCAAGGAAGAAGCGTTTCTAAGTTCTTGGACATCTTCAGAAAATGAAATCATGTATCATTTGACGACAGTAATCTTGTGATGTGAAGTTTACAGAGGAGATGCGAGTAAGAAAGGACTAATGGGAAGGAATTGTGGCACATTGCCTGATACGGTTATCTAACAAAAGCTCTGACAAAAATATGAAGGACCAGGCTGACTTCACCATTCCACGCTGTAAGGAATGTGAATTTAAGAAGACATATGTGATTAGTGCCATTATAAACTTGATGCTCTGATAGTGGTGTAGGGTGAGTTGGGGAACCACTTTAATAATCATGGAATGTTTGTGGATCATAGCTAACCAGAAGATTGTTCTGAAGTGGTAGCAGCATCAAAGTGGAAATTATCTTCTTGATTTTGTGATCATGAAGATGGAAGAGGATACTGAAGTTCCTTTGCTTCTAGGAAGACCGCTTCTTAGCAATGGGCGCATGATAGATGCAAAAAGAGGTGGGTGACCTTAAGATTTAGGGAGGAAGCGGTGCACTTTAACCTTAACAGGTTTGGAACAACACGATCGTTGATCTGCAGTATGGTGTAGAAAGCTTGTTAGTCGCCTCCGGTGTTTGAAGTTGAATTGTTGTAATGCTGTGATTCTATCAATGAAATTGAGATGAATTTCTAATTGTATCTTGGTGACTATATATGAATTGTTTGCCTTCAGGTTTATAAAACAAAGAAACAATCTTGAGTTTGAATGAAAATAGTCAAGAGCATGTATGCAGCAAGGAACAGAAAGCTACTGAACAAGAGACTAGTGCAGAAGGGTTAATATTGAAGGAATTGCCTAGTCATTTGAAATATGCTTTCTTAGAATAAGAAAAAGGAAAACCAGTAATCATATTTGCTACATTGACTGAAATTGAAGAACAAAAGCTGCTGAAAATTCTGAGGAAGTACAAGGAAGCTATTGCTTGGTCAATCGAGGATCTGAAGGGTATCAGTCCCTCCATTTGCATGCACAAGATATTCTTTGAATGATGATGCAGAGCCCCATTGAACACGAAAGGAGGCGTACAGGATCTGTGATGAAGCGTTGCATCAGTAAAGGGTGTGAAATGGTTGAATCTGGGTTTTATACTCATGTAATATCGGATAAACTCTTGGTGGTATTTAATTGATTGAATTAAAAAGTGCTATTTTGAACCCTATTTTTAAATGGTTTGAAGCTTTATTGTACTAATGTTATGGTCTTGATTACAAGGTCCCTATTATTCACGTGCCTTTGTAACAGTACCAGGTTTTGTGAAATAATCATGCCAAGTGTTGAAATTCGATCCAGCACGAAGAATTCGAGTCCAAACTCAACATCACGATCGAGAGACTAAGAGGAAGAAAGAAGAAAAGTGAGAGAAAAAGTAGACCGAGGAAGAAAATGGAAGAGCGGCGAGAGCAGGTGGCCGAATGGGCTGGTGGCAACGAGGGCTTGGACTGCGCTAAGGCTGTGAAAGAGTCTTGCAGACCTGGCGAGAAAATTTTATTTATGCTCTGGAATTTGGCTGGCTGCGAGAAATGCCTTGTTCTTAGCGAAATTTCATGTTTTATTGCTCACCTGAGATTTAACTATTGTGAAATTTCGCTAACTGCTTAATCACCATTATGGCAATTTTGCATTTTCGCTATCTCTTCAATCATCTTTTTGTAATTAATACTTAACCGACTTCATTTTTTTGATTGTGTACTCCCTTGTCCTTGAATTTAGCCAAATGTTAGGCTTTCTTGTATTTTCACACATTTGGGTTGGCTATATAAGCCACATATAAGTTTGCTTAACCAGTAAATATCTTTGTGACACTGTTTTCTTTTAGGTTTTCTCTCTTCTCTCTCCTTTTTCTTGGTTGCCAAACACCCTCCGGGGATGACAACTTGGAGGTGTTCAAAGCCCTTCCTTCTTGAAGTAAAGGCTCTTTGGGGTGAAGAGATCTTTTAGGTTCTTTGGTGGTTCCACAGCACCCGTAAAACGAGGTTTTTGTCGTTTGAATCTTGACTCATTTTAGCTTTTTTGATTTACTTTCTTCGACCAATACTTGGCAAGCTTTTAGGGTTTAGTGTATACTTAGCTTCAAGATCCACTGTATCCATTAGTTGCCCTTCTGACAGGAGTGGGGTTAGGGTTAGGGTTCAAAGCGATAGTTACTACAACATTAGAATCATTGTGCAGTTTGGCCAATACTCTCCATGCTTTAGAATCCGGTGCATATTAGGTGAGAGATGTGCGTGTGGTTCTTTAGATAGTCTTTGAGGAGCCTCTAAAATGATATTTATATGTTGGTGTTTCTCAAATTAGGGTTGCATAGCATTTAATGTTATTGATTTGGCCAATACTCTCCATGCTTTGGGATACGGTTGCATAGTGGTGATAGATGTCGCTGTTGTTCTTTAGATGGTCTTTACAGAGCCTCTCGAGGATGATATTGAATGTTGGGACACCATAAGGGCATAACTACATGCTACACGTATTGACTCAAATAAATTTGTTTGAGGGTGAGGTTTGCTAGTTAAACATATAGTCCGGTTAGCCTGCCCATGGACTATATAGGTTGCTTGTCATAAGCGAGGAAATTAAAGCGGGGACATCTCGGTTGGCAGGACCTTAAACTAATTGGCCCAATGCTTCAAGGAGTTCTTTTCTTATTTTTTCTTCATTTTATTTCAGTTGCAAACCATCCACTTCCCTGTTTGCAAAACCCCATCAATTTAATTCACCGATTTTGATTTCATTAATCATTTGTACGAAGAAAACCCATCCACGTGTTCGACCCTAGACATTTATCTTGCGGTAACGACTCGTGGAGGAACCTCTGGGATACAAATTTTGTTGATTCGGCTCACCTAAAGTGGCACGAAGATCAAATGGGCGCCACGTTCTTGGGGATGGTGTAGATAAGTGTGGAACACTTGTGATCGTCACAAGTACTGGTGAATTAACATGTTCTTGTCATTTCTTTTCATTTCATATCAAATAAAAAAAAAACAGTGCTGCAGGATTGTTGTTGGTGCTTGTCTGTCTTGTTCTGCGAGTTCATTTTCTAGTGAATTTGAACTAGAATCAAATGGAACATCCCCAGGGGAGAGCAGGTATAGTGAATACCAGGCTCCTAGAGCATACCATATCTGAGGGAATATATAGAGACCAATGGATGGGTACACCCTCTGGAGGTGTTACCCAACATGCCTCCTCCGCATAGCCTCTTGATTCTCGGCCGGCCGCCAGACAAATCTCCCAATTGAAGCGAGCAAGTCTGATTGCAAACTGGTGGGTGATGTTGTGGTAGAGCAAAGGAATTCAATGCCCGATTGAGTGAAAAAATCCATCTGAGGAGAATTCCACGGACGAAGATTAGATGGAATTTGTGAGCAATGATTTTGACATGAATGGGACAACTGCAAGATTCCATTGAAGACCTAATTGATCGGCAATGTCCACCGGAAGGAGGAGTCAAAGTGGCACCATGGTAGAGGGCGGGTTTCTGGTGCCTGAGAAATCCACGGTGGAAGAATTTTGAACCCTCGGTTGAATGGCACTTCTATCTGCTATGGGAGGAGAAGGAAGCAACCTTCCATTGGCAGAAGGTAGTGGACATGAAGCGATTGGAAGGGACCCGAAGAGCCTATCGACAAACCCATAGATTTGGATCCTAATCGTGCCTTTGACCTAAAAACAATACGCTAGTTCCCTCCCGGTGACAGTGTGCATCTGCCCATGTGAAAAAATCAAAATGGCGGCTGCTCCCAGTAAGTCCGACTATCCTTTGCGTACCATCGCAGAACTTCAAGATTAGTGGCCTCGCGTAGGTTTTTTCACATTCAGAGCACAAACATTTTGCCTATACGACATGGCATAGTGGTTGGCCGGTGCGGGTTCGGGTTTGGAGCACCCGGGACGCCTAGGCATTTAAGTTTCCCCCACTTTTTGTTTTTAATTTGTCTTGTTTAGTTTTATTTTATAGTGTTTTCTTTTGATTTCTATATTTTCTTTTTAGTTTTCTCATTTTGATTAATTTATGTTTTAGATTAATTTTCTTGCACCCAATTTTCTTGCATTAATTTTTGCTTTGTGCAAATTTTGAAGCATGTATTAATCGAGAAACGGGGGATTCGCAATTATAATAGCGAAAATTTGTGATCTAGCGAATGTGAAATTTTAAGCTATATGAAATTTTAAGCTAAGCTAGCATTTAAGCTATGGCAATCACATTGGCTTGAAAATGAAAATTTCGCTAGGAACGATTATAGCGAGTGTTTTACTTCAATCCTAAGCGAAATATTGAGCTTCCCACTACAAGACGAGGAAATAGTGCCTGATTACCTCTTTTTGTTTTTATTTTATTTTATTTTATATTTTATATATATATATATATATATATATATATATATATATATATATAAATAAAGAATTTCAAAAAAGTTTGTTTATTTTTATATGTATATTATTTTTATTTCAAAAAAAAAAAAATCGTTTTATATATATATATATATATATAAAATATATAATACTGAAAAAAATATGTTTTTATTTTATTTTTTATTATTTTATTATGTTTATTTTATTTTGTTATTATTATTTTATTTGGTTTTAAAAAAAAAATCAAAAATCAAAAAAGAATTCGTAGAATGGCAATTTTTTAACAGTTGCAATCAAATTTATTAGATGCGAAATTCTTCATTGAAACAGCGAAAATTCATTGAATAACGAAAATTTTATTTAGGGCAGCTTTTGATCTCGATTTGTTTTATTTCAAAATAACTTTTTCATCCGAACTCCGTTTTAGGTGTTCTTGGTGGATTGGAAACTTAAGTAGAGATCAAACAATTTGAGAAAGAACATTTTTGAGTTATTATGAAAGGCAATTTTTAAAAATGGTCCATTGATTGAAAAAACACTCTCTTTCTTCTCATAACGTTTATTTGAAGCCCGAGGCGGAGTGAACAAGGGGCCTCGATGGAAAGCTTGTGAGGTCTCCTATCCAGAAATGATGCATCTTATCATGGGTAACACTTCCTTTATAATTTTCATTTTAAGCCCCATTTCGGGACACCGAGAGATGTTTGGGTTGGGAGATATTAAAGGAAGTTTTATGACTATGTTTGGTATGTTTTGTTCAATATTTGTGATGTTTGTTGACACAGCTTGGGTCCCCCTTTCGCTGGTATACAAAACAACTTACTTTTTCAAAAATTTGGACAGTTTTGTATAAACTTTTGGTTTGCTATTTATGGTTTGAAAATTGCAAACTTTGTCAATTAGATTGATCAGTGAATTGGACCATGCAGTTGGAGTGAATGATTAGTTGAATTCTTATTGATTCCGACTTTTTCTTCCACCTTTAGCTAACCACACCTGGCTTACATTAGATTTCAATGATAGAGAATTTTGAAAAAATTGTGCACCCTCCTTAATTTTATATAACCTACCCTAGTTTCATTGACCTTTAATAGGTTAAGGACCTGTGGAAAAAAGAAAAAAGAAAAAGAAATGAAAGAAAAGAAAGAAAGAAAAGAATAAAAATTGCAATATTTGGCCCGAAACTTGACACGGTCAGGGGGTATGTAAGTGAACCTTTAAAACCCAGATTTCAACCTTCATGGTTTGGGAGTCACCGACTTAGTGTTAAGCTACATGGGTGGATGCGGAGTTTAGAAAGTTGTAGGTCTTTGGAGTCTGAGAAATCATTCGGTCAGGGTGTTGAAAGTTAGTGGTTGAAAGATCCCTTATGACGGTGCCTTTAAACCTTGGTGGTTGGGAGTCATCGGTAGATCCCAGTTATGGACTTTAGTGGGGTTGATTCCTCGGCATTGCACCCTACAGCATAAGGTATGGAATAAGAGGTGGGTCCTGATCTATTTAAGTTGGTTAGCATGCTAGGTCGTGGTAGTAGCTAGGTTGGGGGGAGAGTGCAGTTAGCAGTTTATTGTTGAGAGCTAATCAAATAAACACTTAGATTTTGGTGGAAGTTTCTAGTTGATTCTTTGGGATGGAAACTCTTTTGATACTGTTGTATGGTATTTATTCTTTCATGATGGACACGACTTTGATGAGTTCACTTACTTAGGGTTAGCATTACTTCTTCCACAACCTTTTGTTACATAATTTTTATTATATCTTTTTGTATGCTCTTTATTTCTTTCTTATGCTTTCATTCTTCTGGGACTAGCAATGTGTAGGTTGGGGGTGTGATTAGTGCCCAAAGTGCTATTTTGAACCACATTTTTAATAGGTTTTGGCCCATTTGTGTACTAATTGTTTAATAAATAACAATTTACATAATAAGGTCCCTATTATTCCTTGATCTCGCATTTATGGCAAATTTTGCGGAGTTTTGTGAAGTGTGAAAATCATGCCAAAAGTGTTGAGTCGATCAAGCACGAAAGATTCGAGGTCAAAGCTCAAGGCAGCATCATAGATCGAGAGACTAAGGAAAGAAAGAAGAAAAGTGAAGAAAAATGAAGCGAGGAAGAAAATGGAAGAGAAAGCAGGCAGAGCAGTGGCCAATGGAACGATGGCAGCGGGTTGGACTTTTTAAGCTAGGTAGCGAAAAATTCAACGTTTCATGAGAAATTTTGCATTTTAACTCTCACAAGAAGGCCCAAGTAGCTTAGGCACGCATTCTTAGCGGGGTATGTTCGCTACTCACTAAATTTAGCTAAGCTGTAATTCTTAATAATAATCACCATTACTAGCGAAATTTTGCATTTCGCTATCTCTTGGTGATTTTGCTAACTAATAGAAATTTTTGAGCATTAAGCGAAATCCCCTTGTAATCATGCTTTGTAATTAATACCAATGACTTCATTTTTGGTGTATTACTCCCTTGTCCTTAATTTAGCAAAATGTTAGGCTTTCTTGTATTTTCACACATTTGGGTTGTTATATAAGCCACCTTATAAGTTTGTAACCCTAACTTTAATCTTTCGGTAAATATCTTGCATGACTTTCATTTTCTTTAGTTTTCTCTCTTCTCCTTTTCTTGGTTTCCAAACACCCTCAGGGGATATGACTTGGAGGATGACGGCTAAAACCACTTCCTTCTTGAAGTAAAAGTGCTTTGGGGTGAGATCTTTTAGGTTCTTGGTGGTTCCTAGCATCTGACGGGTTTGTCTTGGTTCCCAAATCTTCAACTCTAGGTTTTAGCTTTTTGATTTACTTTCTTCGGTAATACTTGGCAGCTTTTAGGGTTTAACGTGCTATACCAGCCCAAATACTAATATCCATTAGACTGCCCTTCCCGACAGGTAGGTTAAGGGTTAGGGTTTCAAGTTGCATAACATTGAAAGTTATTGATTTGGCCAATACTCTCCATGGCACAAGTCAGGTGCATATTGAGTGAGAGATGTCTTTTGTGGTTCTTCCAAATGGTCTTTACGAGCCTAAATATTTATATATGTTAGTGTTTCTCAAATTAGGGTTGCATAGCATTTAATGTTATTGATTTGGCCAATACTCTCCATGTACTTTAGGATCTGATTGCATAGTAGTGATAGATGTCTTGTTCTTTTGATTATCTTTACGAGCCTCGAGATATTGAATAATTAGGGTTTCAAACGATGAGGGCCATGCTTGCATACTACCTGTATTGACTCAAATAGGAGTTGTTTCAAGGGTGAGGGTTGCTAGTTAAACATAGATCAGGTTACTGCCATGGACTATGGAGTTGCTTGTCATAACGCGAGGAAGTCGCCAGGGACAGGTTAGCCTAGGACCTTAAGCCTAGTATTGATGCTTCGAGTTATTTTCTTATTTTCTTCATTTTATTTTGGTTGCAAACCATCCACTTCCCTGTTTTTTCAAAACCCCAAAATCAAATTTAATTCACCGGTTTTGGTCATTCAAATCATTTGTGCAACTTGAATCCACGTGTTACCCTAGACCGCTATCTTGCGGTAGCATTTACGTGATGGGAGAAACTACGGATACAAATTTTGTTGATTCCGCTCACCCTACCGTGGCACGAATCACCAATCCATGTGGTTCCCAAGAAGGGTGGATTCATTGTGTTAAAAAATGAAAAGAATGAATTGATTCCTATAAGAACTATGACAGGATGGAAGGTGTGCATAGACTAAATTGAACACTCTGACCCGAGAAAGGATCACTTGCCTTTCAATTATCGGATGTTGGATAGGTTGCGGAGACCACTCACTTATGTTTTCTTGATGGATATTACGGATATAACTAAGTACCTTTTGAGGACCGGGAGAAATCACTTTTACATGCCCATTTTGGTACTTTTGCTTTTAAATGCCATTTGATTTGTGTAATGCTCTAGTACATTCCCAGGGTGCATCTTGTCCAACTATTCTCGGATTTGGTAGAAAGAGTATGGAAGTCTTCATGGATGATTTCACGGTGTGGATCCGAGTTTTGAAAAATTGCTTTTAACTTGGGACGATTACTTCCACGGATGTCGGAATGAATCTGGCGAATTGGGAAAAATGCCACTTTATGTAATTGTGAGAAGGAATTATTTATGGCACATGATTTAGTAGAAATTTGGAAGTAGACCGGTAAAGAAGTTTCAATTATAAGAATCTTATGCCACCCATGACAGTCAAGAGGAATAAGTTTTAAGGGACATCTTTGGGTTTATAGAAGATTTGCTCGGAGCTTCTCTAAGGTTGCTAGACCATTAGCAGTCTTGGAAAGGATACGAGTTGAGTTTGATGAGTCCCCAGTCGAATCTTTTGAAGATATCAAATCAGCGCGGTTGAGCATCGTGGCAAAACGGATTGGAATAAAGAATTTGAAATCATGTGATCAATGATTATCACGATGGGGCTGTATTGGGACCAGTGACAAGGCCCGGGGCCATATACTATGCCAACAAAACTTTCAATGAAGCTCAAGAAAATTACTCTACTATTGAAAATGAGATGCTAGCAATAGTATTTGCATGTGAAAAATTTAGGTTGTACATATTGGGGTCCCATATCATTATCCACAGTCATCTTTGCCAATTAAATATCGTGGCAAATAAAAACCAGCAGCGTCGGTGGGTATTGTTATTGCGAGGAATATATCTGAGATCAAAGACAAGAAGGGTTGTGACAATGTGATGGGTGAACAAACATGGGATTGAAAAGCCTATTGTACAAGAGAAGAGAAGGAAATAGCCGAACATTTTCCAGATGAGCAGTTATTACAAGCTGTCATGATCACCAGGATAATTGATATTGTGAACTTCTTGGCATGTGAATTATGCACCCAGAACTAAACTACCATGAGAGAAAAAAAATTAAGGATGACGACGGGTTTACATCTGGGATGACCCACTATTGTTTAAAGAAGGAGGCGATATGATAATCGAGGAAGGTTATATACCATAAAGTGAGCAAAGCAAGATCTTACATGAATGTTAGTGCATCACCGTATAGGGACACTACGGGGAGACAAAAGCGACTGACAAAATTCTCAATCGATTTTATTGCCCTCTTATTTCAAGTTGTTTTGAATGGGTGAAAGCGTATTGATCAATACCAAGAATAGGAAAATAGCAAAAGCGCCAAATGCCCCTACAAGGTATCTGATGATATGATTGTTTGATGTATGGGGATGGGGCACATGGGGCATTTTCCATCTTCATTGAAATTTATACATACTCCCTAGGCGTAGTTATGTATCCAAGAATTAGTTGAGGCGATAGCTTGTCCCCAAAAATGATGCTAATACGATTTAATGTTTTTACAAAAAGATAATGCACGGCAGGATTTCTTGCCGGGAACTATCATCGGCGATGGAGAAACCCTTACCGCAAATAAAGTGTTTGATAAACTTATGGGTAGATATGGAATCAAACACATTATGAGCTTGGCTTATCATCCTCAAACAAATGGGCAAAAATTTGAGATTTCCAACGGGAGATAAAAAAATCTAGCTGTAGCTCCAACATAAGAGGCTGGTCTGCGAAACTTGATGATGCCTTATGGGCATACGGAATTTGCTTATAAAACTCCATAGAATCCCCATACGAAGGATTGTCTTGCGTAGAAACCTTGTCACCTTCCTTTTGAACGCTAGAATATAAGCTATGTGGGCGGTCAAGAGCTGAATTTTGACTTCAAGGCTGCGCACAAGAAGAATTTACTCCCGGCTAAATGAATTGGAAGAGTTGAGAATGAAGCCTATGATAGTGCCGAAATCTACAAAAGATAAAAGCGAAGAAATGACATGATCAAAGGATTTTGAGGAGAGAATTTAAAGCGATCGTCAGATCTTGTTATTTAACTCCCGAGACTAAAACTCTTGGGGAAACTAGAATCAAAATGGGTGGATTCATATACGGTAGTATCAATCTGACCTTTGGGCGGTGACAGAACAAGTAATCAGAGGAATTCAAAGTCAATGATTGGAAATTTGACGCATTACTTAGTCATTACAATGCTGAAATTTTTTTTTAAAATTTTTTGCTTGAATTTTGAATATGATGCATAGTTGAATGAATTTGATGAATATTTGAATGATTAATATGAATTGAATTGTAATTGTTTTGATTGGATTTGGTGAATTGAACTTGCTGGAAATTGAATTGTTCAAGGAGACCTGGAGATTTTCTTGGTCACAATATACTGTCTAAGTTGCAACCAGGATAGGAATGGATAAAATTATGATGAGAGAAAATTTGGTCATAACATAGATTTTGGGAAGAAACATCTACAGTTACAAATTCGCAACATTAATTTATGATTCAGCGACCAGTGGACATTAAAGAAACAAGTTGGAGGAATAGGTCACAACAGTGAAATTGAAGTCGCGACAAAATTAAATAAGGAAAAAAAAGAACAGGTCGTGACATCAATTCATCTGTTGTGACCACATCTCAGGTCGCGACAAAAATGGACTAGGTCACAACCAGAAGTGTCCAAACCTTAATAAAATTATGTTTTAAACTTTTCATTTGGGTGTCGCAACATTAAAGACAACATTTATTGAGAGTAATTAGGGCTTCGAGGAATTTATGTCGCGACTCCCCCATTTTGCAATCATGACATTGAGCCATAAAAAAAAGTGAAGTCAAAAGCCGATCCATTACAGCAACTTCCATTCATCTTGATTCATTCCAAACTTTTTCATTACGTATTCCATTGTTTTGAATCTCAAAACCCAAAACCAAAGAACCGGTACCCTCAAAAATCTTCGCTCATGGCGGCTCCTCAAGGCGACATCTCGAGATCTGAACAAAATGATTAATGATATTATGCATGAAAGTGTCGAGCGGTGGAAAGGTCTATCTTGGAACCTCGACATGGGGAAGATCAGTGTGAACAAAGGAGCCCGGCCAGAGAAAGAAGCGGCGGTTGCACAAGAGGAGGCTGCAAAGAGAGACAAGGACAAATGAGCACGAGAGGAAGAAACCTTGAAGATGACAAGGACTTCATTTCAAAAGAAGCTCACGAGTTGTGGAACAAGATACTGTTTGACAAGAATTTTGTGGGTGAAAGGGGTTTTGGGAAATTGATTCCCCATTTTTCGGAGGTAATAGAGAAAAGAGGTTGGGGATTATTCTATGAACACAAGGCGCCCGGATTTTCTGCTCTTTCCAGGGAGTTTTATGCAAATATGGTGGGCATGAAGGAGGATTCAGTATACGTGAGGGGTGTTTGGGTGCCTTTCGGAATGAAGCGGATAAATAAAATGGACAGATTCTCGAGAGTATAAAGATGGTATCCCAGCTATGAAAGATGCACTTTGGGTATTTGCGGGAGAGGGAAGGAGGCCACAAGAGGAACCCCCACCACGATCAACGGGGCCCCTCTGCGAAGAGCGAAGGTGGTTTTATTTCATGTCACCTTTCTATGGTGGTCCGACTAAGCATATTTGCTCGGTCGAGAGCGGAGGAGCCATCATTTTATATGCCCTTTGAAGGGATATAAAATGAACATACGGAAGGGTCCATGGCACCTGTGAAGCGAGAGAGAGGCTCCTCTCCCCACCACCATCACCAGACTTTGTCTCTTGGCAGGGGTGATGGGAGTGTGGGAGGAAGAAGATAAATGCCCTCGGGTCTCCCCTCTGACCCTAATTGGAGTGACAAGGGGGCCCAAAGGAAAAGGCGATAATTGGAGGTGGATGCGAAGCGAAGCAGTGCTAGCCTTAAGGAGAATGAGACAAGAGAGATGGGGCGATACCGGAAGATATCCATCCGGCGGTGGCGAGAGGAAACACATTCGGGATGAGCCTTGAGTCATTCCACCAGAGGTACAAGAGCACTTGCCTGAGCAAGCAGAAGGGTATAAGAGGAGAGAAGAATATAGGAGATCAGCCAAATGTGAGATCAATGAAAAAGGACATGGAAGAAAGAGAGCAGAAATAGGAGAGACAGCAACATATTAGGGAAAATTTTTTTGAAGCTGAAGCTAGAAGAAAAGAACAGATGTGGGAGCAGAACTGGAAACAAAGATTAGAAGAATGGAAAGAAGGAAGCAAAGAAAAGAAAAGAAAAGATAATGGAAAAAATGAAAGCAAATTTGGAAGCATTCAACAATAATCAGTTCAAACGGGATGCAGAACTGCTAAATATTCTTAGAAAAAGAGAAGCAAAGATGGAGGGCAATATGATGAAGAAAATTGAAGCCTTTAAATATCTTTATAAAGAGCAGTTCAAGAGTTTGAGGCTGATGAATGAGAGGGATCAACAGCCAGAAGATAGCGATGTATACCCGAAGATGAGGAGCTTGGGTTTGATCAGCAATGTCAAGGCGCACAGAGTGCACTCTCGAGAGTGGGAAGGCGTTAAATCAGGTAGGAAAAGGCAAGTTATGCTGATCCGATGCGGATGCCCTGGAGTGTGGGTGATATGCTGTAGGAAGGAGGCCTACACAAACGCGAGAGCGAAGGAATAGGGAATGAAAGCTTTCCGAGGTTTGTTCTTGGCCGGGTTGGCGCAGGTACTCACGGGCTGCTAAAGAAAATGAGCGAAGGACCTCAGCGGCACCCGGCTCTGGCGCCATCACCTCGTAACGGCGAGACCGAAGTACGACGTACCTGGCTGGATGTCTGGGAGATTGTACGTATTTCATTGTCGTTGGTTTCTGCCATATTTGCGTAATGTGAATTCTTGAATTAAAAATGGTTATGGATATTGGAGTTGTTTTCTGATGGATGGATCTGGCCGGATTGGTGCGGTGATGTTTCTTCCATATTGTATGCTCATGGCTTTCTTGTCTGTACAATAACCAATGACTCAATTTTGTTTCATCACAGGAACAAACATTAGAAGAAACTTAAGGCGAACATGGGCAAGAATAGGTGGAGGTGCAGTAAATTGAGAATCTGAGGTTAAACAAAGACAAAAGGATGTATCTTGTGTGGAGGAAGCCAAATAGGATTGAAGCGTGTGTATAAGCGGTGGTCAATACAAGTCTTGAAAAAACAGTACACATGGTCCATAAAATTCTTGAAACCTTGAAAAGGATTAGTAACATCTTTAGGGGATTCACAATTGAGATCTGAGGGTCCTAGAACTTGAGATTATTGGTTGGTAAATCTGGGTAAAAACATTTGACAAGTGATAGAGGCCATCTTTGAAGTTTGAGCAACAGCCCTACATACTATATCTTTAAGGCATACCTCTATCACGATTTGAGTTAAACAAGCCTTATTTCTTCAATTAGTAGCAATTGAAGCTGGAGTCTCAGCAGTAGTGGAAGCAAAGAACCCCCAGGTATCGGTTTACGGAACAAAAAGGTTTCATGAAGAAACAGTTTGGGGAATATGTTTCCTTACATTACAAGGAAGGAAGAAGGCACAACTTGAAGAACTAGAAAAAGAAGAGGTGAAAAAAGGAATAAGTTTTGTCTTGTGGCTACTCTATGACAATTAAGCTCATAGAGTTAACAGCACCTGTTCACCTTGACTGGTATGGGAGTTGCTAGCCCAAAGTTCTTTAAGAGTGATAGAAAGCTTGAAGATAAGCATTTATATTCCTTTCCTAGAAAAAAAAACAAAAGAGTTCTAGAAAAGGAGCTGGCACAGATAAGGTGCCAGGTGTGAAATCAAGAAATGCCATGAAAAAGATGTACCGGACCAAGATTGAGGAGAATCTGTATTACAATGAAAGGATGGCTGAGGCAATTAGATAGAAGAAGAATTGGAATGCGGGTAATTTGCAGCAAAATTTTCAATTATCACTGTTACCTAAGCCTAACATTACAAGCCTGAAAGACCTCTTTGATCTTGAAGGTTGAATTTACCTACATTAGTGGAGATCAATATGAAAAACAAGCCTATGAGACCTTGACTAGTTTTCTAGGGAGATTCCCAGAAGATTAACTACTTCAACAAGAAGATGAAAAGGATTGAGGACTTGCATACACTCACAGAACAAGATCTATTGACCGAACTGTTTAAATGAAGAATTCATCATTGTATTTGTGATAGAAGTTGAAACCATTCCTTTTTCCTCAGTTGAAACTGAAGTTTAAAATGATGTTGTTATCTCCTTTTTCAAGTTACAAGGTGGAATAAAGTTGTGGTTTGAATAAGAAAAATGCGCCCAAAAATAAAAACAAAATGATTTGGGGATAAAGCATTCTTTCTTCTCTTTGCTTGGGGACAAGCAAACTTTTAGATTTGGGGGAATTTGATGGGTCCCAAAAACTCATTTGTTTTAATCATTTTAGAAATTATTTTGCAAGATAAGTATTGATTCGGATCACGAGAAACATGGATATCTTACTCATTGCGAAAACCTGGCGAGAATCAAAGTTCTGACAAAACCGAGAAGAAAGAAAGCGTCTCAAAAAGGAAAATGAGGTCTGGCAAAATTTAGACTGTTCAAAGCGATCAGAGTTCAGTTATTTCCAAGTCACGTCATAAGACTAGTAACTGAGAGAGAGAGAAATAGAAGGCTTTATCGAACTAGTTTGTGGCTGGAAATTGAGTTGCGACCCAGTACCAAGGCGTGATAATAGAAGTTGCGACCGAAATAGTAAATGAGGCGACGGAAATATTCAAGGTAGAATCTTAAGGTGTTTCTGCGAGGTTGCAACGCGATTGAAGACAATTGAGGTCGTGGCGCCAATGCGAGAGAGAGAGTCAACGATGTTGATCGTTGATGAAGCCACAAGTAAGTCTACTGTGAAAATTTGAAGTTGCAACTAGTTCTTAAATGAAGGACTTAACTTGAGGTCACGACATCCATCTCAGGTCGCAACATGGGAGCAGTTTGAGTCCTGACATGGGAGTTTGGCGTTGACTAAGCGAGAAGGTTGAAGGACAAAGGAGGTTGTGACCAGTGTGAGGTTACGACGAGGCGGAGCGAAGCAGAGGTCACTGAGAAAATTTGAAGTTGCGACCACTTTTGTTGGTCGAGGATATCAAAGGAGGTCCGCGACCAATCATTGGTGTGACACGAAGAAACAGTAAAAATCCAAGTCACAACTATGTTTGAGCAACTGGGACCAAATGCAACTAGAAACAGAGTAACCATGAGGTCGCGACATCATCTTGAGGTCATGACCTGAAATAGAGGGTGGAATGAAGCGGTTGCAACTAAAGTTAATTCTGACGAAGAAAGGCAAGGTATATCCAAAAGCGGTGGCGACCAATTTATTAAGGTCACGACTTCTATTGAACTGTGCGAAGGTAGGAAACCCGATAAAAGGAAGTGTGACGATCGTTCGGGTTGCGACCTAAAGAAACTACTAAGAGTAAAAATCCGGTCATGGCGGAAAAGGAAGTCACGACCTATAGTTAAGGTAGTTGAAGCAATGTAATTACATGACCTAAAACTTAAATCGCGACGTCCTGATACAGCAAAGGAAAACAAGTTCTAACTTTCATGCATTGAGTAGTGACAAAAAGCAGTCATGACCTAAAGGCGGGGTTGTGACACGAATCTGTTTGATAGAAAGGAAGGAGGAGCGAGAGGTCGCGACATCAATTTTGAAAACAAGCCAGGCCACCAGGTGGCGACTATAATTGATGTTGGCGACCACTAATCAAAATTTGCTACTTGAATCGATCCTGGCCCGAAAGTTATCGAATTACATGATTGAACAAGTCTGAGAAAAATCCAGGTCACGACATTAGTTTGAGGTCGCGACATGAGACGGGAGACTGGGTTTTTTCTTTAGTGAAATCCACCTGGAGTTTTGTTATGGAATTAGGCCCATTTTCTTTTGGCAGGTTATAAATGGAGCTTTTTGAGAATAGTAAAGTAGCTTCCGTCTTGATACCCGAGCGAAGGGAGAGGGAGAAGGACTCATTTATATATTTTAGAGTAGATTTTTTCTTTTCTTTTTTCTTCTATATTCTTTTCTTTTACGGATCTGAACAGTGACTGTGTAGAAATCGCTGTGGATTGTTTATGATTTTCTTTTATCTGAATCTTTTGAAATTAATGGAGTCTCGACAACTTTACGGAGTCGTTTTCTCGATCTATTACAATTCACGATTGGATACTTTTGATCGATGATCTGTGTGTGGGTTATATTATTTATAACATCTTATTTAGATTCGTTCTGAATTAGTTATAGTCTTTTCTGCGTATTTGATTAGTTTTCAAAAAGTGCTATTTTGAACTCTGTTTATTGCAGGTTTTGAGCACTTTTTGTGTACTAATCAACGTAATTAACGATTTATTACATTAAGGTCCGTGCTATTCTACCGATCGCATTTGTGGCTAATTTGTAGTTTCAAGCTATTTATGCCAAAATTGTTGAGTCGATCAAAGCGAAGAATTCGAGTTGAACTTAACATTCTGAGATCAGAAGCCCAAAAGGAAAGAGCAAAATAGAAAGAAAAGGCCGCAACAAAAAATTTTCTCTTGAGGTTGTGAAATTTTGCAACTTCTTGAATTTTCTGAAGTTACGAGGGGCCCAACTCACCTTGTTCATGCCTCACATACTTCTTCACGGTTTGCCATTATTCATCACTTGACTTCCTGCGCGTTTTTGCTTTTTGTTCCTTTTAGTTTTCTTCCATTTGTCCACGTAAAAGCTTTGATTTTGGTTTTTGTAATTTTCTTGGTGGGGCACTATATAGCTCTGCACTGTGTCAGACAACTTTTGCTCGATGTCGGAATTAGCGAAGCTTTTAGCTTTCCCGCTCTTTTCCATTTTCTCTCATTTTCTATCCCTTTCTTAGTTGCCAAACACCCTCTAAGGATGACAACTTGGAGAATGGTGGCTAAAACCCGCTACTCCTTGAAGTGGGAGATTTCTTGGGTGCGAGAATCTGGCGGCGTACTTTGAGGGCTCCATGTTTTTCACTCAGGGCCATCACTTTGCCGTTATAGTTTGCAACTTTAGGTTTTGAGTCCCTTTTCCCAGTTCACCTTGGATGGTTATTCTTGGGAAAGCTTTTGGGCTCATTGGATACTTAATGTATTAGATCCATCGATGTTGATTGATTATCATTTATGGTAGGTATGGGTGAGCCAAGGTGAATTGTGTTTTTAACTTGAATGAGGCTTTAATGTGTCAGTGGATGCCATTTTTAAAGAGATTTAATGAGGGTCAGTTTTTATAGTTAAATGAAGATCCGGTTTAGGAGATGACTATAGGTCATCCTCCCCAATGAAAGGAAAGGACCCTGGAAACCCTCCGTTTCCCTCGAGTCAACAGTGACTAACAGCTGTAGCTTCTATTTTACATTTTCCCTTATTTTATTTTCATTTGCAAACCACCAAATCTCAACATTTTTACCCAAATTACGCCCCAAGTCAAGGTTGGTTCTGCGGGTTTAGAGTTCACTTTGTAAGTCGTTGTCTGAAGCCCCGTCTGTGTTCGACCTTAGAGCCGCTATATTGCAATAGTTTTTCTACGGCAGTAGGAACCTTAGGATATAAATTTTGTTGATTTTGCACACCTATTGTGGCACGAATCAAATGACGTCGTTGTCGGGGATAGTGCTTAAGTGCAAATGATGACCTGATGAACACTTGATCCGAATTCTGAGTCACAGTGAGATTTATTTACGTATATATATTTTTCTTTGTTGGTCTTCTTAGTTTCAATTCCACGGTTTATTTTTTTAAGTACCTAACACATTGATGAGTCCAAAACTCATTAGATTTTATACCCATTTTTACGAGTTTATAATGAGAATAATGATGAATTGCTCTGCGAGGCGATGGAGTGAATCAAGATTCCAATTTGCGGGAAAATACGTGAGAAAATCAAATTTAGGAAAAATCATAGAAATCGGAATTTCTTGGCGGGGTGAAATTAAGGCGGAGACCAAAGTCGGGACGAGTACGGTTTCCGGCAATTCAAGTCACGACCTCGGCTCAGTGGCTTTGAAGAAGAAGCGAAGGAGTGAATAAATTGAAATTGTGACTGAATAAGGAAGTTGAATAAATATGACTTAGTGAGGGCAAAGAAGCGAGTCAAATGAAGAAGTTCATGTCGCGACATCATTGACGTCGCGACAAGGAATAAATGATCGTGATACCATGGGGTCGCGACAAGGAGGGTTTAAGATCTAAAGCGCGAGCATTATAAGTAAAGGAAGTACATAACTAATTTTGAAGAAAGGACTTGATGTCAGCGACCGTGATGTGAAGATAACACTAAAGTCATGGCGACTCCAAATCGAACGACCAAATTGTGGAGAAGCAAACATGATGTCGCGGCTTACCGCCGGTCGCGACCAATTGAAATAGCGATGAACATGGAGGTCGTGACCGCGGAATAGAAGTTCGCGACAAAGATTTGGAGAGGCCCGAACATAAATTAGCGGCGGTTCGAGCGAGATCGAGAGACCTCAAACCGGCTGGAAGATGTGGCGACGTGGTCGATGGTGCGACATCAGCGCAAGGTATCGAGTCGCGCGACATCGGTTCGAAAATGGTCGCGACATCGGTTACAAGGAATCATGGTGCCGCGTCCTTATTGAAGCCATAACATCGGTTACAAAGAAAAGTGCGGCGTCCTTTAGTAATTATGCGACATCATTTGCAAGAATGGAGGTCGCGACATCATTTAAACTGACCATGACATCGCTATCGAGATCTTGAAGACAAGTCACGACAAAGAAAAAGCTTCCTGACATCGAAGAGCTCGTAAGCATAACATTGAAATTCGCGTATTATGATTGAAGTCACGACCTCAAGAGCTCACAATTGGAAAGGTGAAGTCGCGGCGTCATTAGGTGAAGTGCAAGCTTGCCGTCGATTTACAAAGAATGAAGGTCTGACATCGGTCGGTGGGCCAGAGCATCATATCGAAAGGGGTGTTAAAAGCGAGTGCGACGGATAAAAGTTTCTATTATAGGCAAACGGAAAAAGCGAGTCATGACGTATGATTGAAGTCGCGACCTTCGGAAGAAGGCGACTCATAAGCGAGCGATTGATCGCGGCGTGAAGAGAAGTCGCGACATCATGATTCATGGCGAAACGGTGAAGTCGCGGCGTAAAGAGATCAGCGGCGTAGTGAGTCGCAGCGAAGCGAATGGAATTAGCGACATGAACAAACAAATGGGCGATTATTTTTGAAACCCACAGGAAGTGAATCGAAGTTAGAGGCTGACTGAGGAACCCTATAATGGCCGAAATTTGCTACGAAGAAGAGAAGCATCTTGGCTACTCGAGAAGAAATTCACGGGTGGCTTGAGGCTCGTGTATTTTAATTTCGATTCTTTTTCTTTATTTTCTTTGTTATTTTAGATTAGATTAGAGTAGATTGTTATTGCATTTGAATTTTTGGATGCGGATGTTAGTTGTTGAAGTTGGTGGCTGCTTGAATGATATTTTCTTAAAATTACTACTGGTTCATTTTTGAAGTCGAAACAATTTTGGAATTCGAACTTCCGGGTTCGGACTGCTGATGGATTAACTTACGATCGGGAGGCTACCGTTAGTGTAATTAAGTAATTTAGAAACCCAGCTTCCGTTGAATTTATACATTGTTAGAATTTATCTTTCTGTGAAATTTATTAAATTTCAGACAGACTTGAATACGCTAGTGGTTTGTTTATTTTTATTATCGATCAATATCGATTAATCCTATACCTTAATGGGATTGTTTCATACTCGATTCTGAGGGCCTTTAGTGTGAAGGCGTTAAAGAGTATTGAATGATTTCTAAAGGGTATGCGAACTAATATTGGGGATCTAATGAACTGTGAATTTTAATCGATAAATCTCTTCTCACTTAAAGCAGAGAATGAGTTGAATGACTTATCAATTTAAAACAGGCAGAGAGTTCACTTCGATTCGAACAGTAAGTTCAATCCCGTGTTAGCAAGGATCTAATCAAGGAAAGAATAGGCTGTTTCCAATTTTGAGGATGAAAGAGTATAGTGTAAACCCATTACTTAGCACATGTCTTAGGAGCTAAAGGTATAAGTCCATGTTAAGGTATGAAGTATTGAAAGAAAATACCGAGCGAGAGGCAGCTCGGATTAGAAAGTGGTTATCCTAATCCTCTGTCTTGGAAGAAACGGGAGAGGGTTGAATGATGAGGAAATGTGTCATTAAGGAGAATTCCATGGCATTACCATTTTCCTTGGGCCAGTTCATCGGGATTCATGAAGCAAAGTTAAGAGTTATCTGCTTAGGAATTGATGTTTCCTGACATTTATGTTAATGCATCCTTCAAAAACTAGCCCGACCAGTCTATTTCTTTAATTTTTATTTTAGTTTAAAATTTAAGTTCATTTGTTCTTATTTTACATATTTTCATTCTTTCATTATTTTCAAGGTTGCTAGGGATATATCAATTGCAAATCGTAGTCCGAATAGTATAAGAGCTTGAGTGAAAGATTAGGGATTAAGTCGATTCGAATTCTTGAGATCTACGTGGTGTCGATATCTAGACTTAAATCCACTTTATTACTTGTTGACATGTCCACTTGCGGAATCATGGATCAAAACCATAAGAAATTCAGCTATTCATAAGGAAACGTTTT
This sequence comes from Tetrastigma voinierianum, assembly GCA_016808115.1. Taxonomy (NCBI): domain Eukaryota; kingdom Viridiplantae; phylum Streptophyta; class Magnoliopsida; order Vitales; family Vitaceae; genus Tetrastigma; species Tetrastigma voinierianum. The sequence continues at coordinate 271,712 of JAEQBH010000497.1, forward strand.
AATACGGTATAATTGCAAGAAATATAACAAACAAGTTTCATGAAAAGCTTTATTCTTTAAGGGATTAGATAATAATCCTTGGGTAATAACGTTATAAATTTGTGTTGATGTTTTGATCCATCACTTACACTTACATAGTGGGAGAATTTAGATAGTCAAACAAGTTTTTGGCGCGTTTAGGGATCGAAGAATTAATTAGATCGATATTCTGACAAAAGAAGGAAATACTAATTTGGACATTTTAAAAAAAAAAAAGGGAAAAGAAAAAAAATAGCTTTTCAGCGGTGACGCTACATTAGTCACTAATTTTAACAAGTCATGTTGAAAATATTTGTTATGTTTGACTAATCTATTAATATGAGAGTATGCTTTTATTTCGGAAAACCTTTAATGCATAGGAAGCAGGGATCGGCTGATTCCGGCCAAACCTTGCTTGGAGTGGAAAACGCTCAAAGCTTAAGAAGAAGACAAAGAGCAGAAAACAAGGCTATGGCGAGGAAGAGATACATGACCAAGCAGGAGGAACAAAGGATAGCGACCAAAAGACCCCCAGTGCGACCTGATGGAGGAGGATTTAGGCTATTATTGAAAAGATTAATCAGACGGCCTCGGTGGATCACGAGCAATTTTAAATTAAAGCAAAACTTTAATTACAATGGACCCGGCAACATGGAGTTCTTTAGTCATCCACCGAGACCAAATGAGCACTGGGAAGATTTCTCACTTGATGGCTAATCTGAGTGAAGGTGAACGGTGTGAGACCGGTGATAAAACTACATCTCTTCATTTCTTTGAGAGACAGCAGCCACATGGTATGAATCATTCTTGCTTCGTCCTTATTAGGTAATCTTATTCTATTCCCAAGCGTAGAATTACGAGTTGTCTAGCATTGTGTAATGCGCAGAATCAGCGGTCGTCTCACGGGGGTAGTGCAATTTTATCGACCAGTAGAGCTATTCTCCACAAAAATTGTAAATTAAGGGAAATTGTAGGGTTGTGTTGTTTGATCAAGTGATTGATTTGAATGTTTTAGAAAAATAGAAGACGAATGCTGGTATTCTTAGGGTTCCACTCACTTCTGATCAAATAAATCCCACCTCTTATTTTACAACTCATCTGAGAGCCATTATTAATGGTGGCTTTGATGGAAGATTTATCTTTAAACGCTCTTTTGAAAAGAAGGATGATTAAATAATGTTGAACACTTGTTCCCAATTAATACGAACCTTTAGTTTGCATTTGTAACCAAGCACAACGTGTACCAAGGTGATCTCGTTCACACGTTGTCAAGAATATGCCAAACTAGGGCTTTTCATAAATCATTTGCACAAGTAAGACCAACACCACACAATCCATTGAGGTTCAAAAGAGGAATTGAGGGATTAGTACTTTGATCAGGGTGAGTTTCCACCTTAGAATCCCAGCATCAAGGGTTTAGAAATCCATGGAACTTATAAAAACAGTTATAATTGAAGCGATGTTAATCATAAAAACAGTACTTGAGAAAATCAGAATTCAATTGCAAAATCTAAGAATGTGAAATGTGAAATACTATAATTGAAAACAAACCAATTGTTCTTGCTGAAAGATTACAAGAGCTTGAATTGTAAAAGCACCAAAATAAAAGAGTCTTCAATCTGGATCTCTAGAATTCAACTAAAAACCTTTGGAAACTCCCTTCTATGAAAACCTAATACTAGAAATTCAGTTGTGCTTGTGTCCTCTTGCTTTTATACCCCCCCTCAATGTGATTTTCCCATTTGGTTCGTTGACAGAGTGCCTCGCGTGCAGTCCCGAGTTCTGGATAAATCTACTTAATTTCCATGGAGATATGCTAGGTACACACATTAATGATAACCACCTTCCTGTGCATGTCTGATTTCATCACCCGTCAATTTTACGTACATGTGTACGGTATTTTACATTGTGTTATCTGCGGTACAATGTACTTACTTGCCACTTTTATACAAGGTGTCTTGGTACACATGAATGATGTCTGCCGTACGCCCTAATCCCAGTGCTCCTTGTATTTCCGGAGTTCCCGAGACTTTGTCAATTGTTCGCCTGCATCCGTAGTGCTTCATATTGGCTTCGGACATTGTCTTAGCCCTTCTTATTTTTAAACTGAAAGACACATGAAGTCTAAAAACATAGAAGAAATTAAAAGTACCTATCCTTATGCCAAATGTGGGTAAATTGTGATTTAGATGTGCTAAATTCTACTATAATTATTGCTCAAATGTGTATTCATCAATTACCCCCCAACCTGCATCTTGCTAGTCCCTAGCAAGATTTAGATCAGAACTACCCACTAGGTATGAATCTCCACAAGGTGCTCGGTACAGTTGAGCTTTGCAAGAATCTCAAAATAGTAATCATGGAATAAAATATTTTACCCACTTTAGTATGCACCATCATGACTCATTTAAACCAACCACGTTACTTACCTGATAGACATTATAACGAGGCTAACCTGAGTGGTTATTCAAATAAAGTTATGGCTTTTTAAGAAGTAACAAAGTAGTCATGCAGTAGGAAGCTGTAAGTGAGCGATGCTGTGGTAAACAATCATATAACATGGAACACATATAACCACTATGCATAATATGAAGAAACAATAAACATAACTGAAATCAAAGGGTCTTAATGGTTGTAACGGCCGTAGGGATGAAAAGAAAGGTAAAAGATCAAAATGGGTGTTGGCATGACATGGCTGGGGTCTACTACCCGGTTGCCAACACCACCCTAGTCTAGCCTAAATATAGCTATGCAGCATCATCCTCATCCTCTGCTGAAGAGAATGCATCCTCGTCTACACAGTCATCTAATTCTTCAGAATCTCCCTCTAAATCTGGAGAAGTAGCATCATGTGCCGGCTCTCCCTGAAAAATGTGACTCTCAAGCCTCGAAAGACGTCGATCCAGCTGCTTTTGCTTCCCCAGAATGCACTTGAACCATCCCTTTATCCGCCGCTCCATCCTCTTCAATGGCGATGTACTCAATGGTGCTGGGGCTGTGGATGATGTGATCCCGAGAAAATCTTGAAGACAGCTAGAGTACGTGGTCTAGTGAATCTTTGCTCGGCTCTTGGCCTGATCTTATTGTGATGTCGGCCCGGCTGAGTAACAAGCCTCTTTCTTTACTTCATTCCCCTCATCCCTTCTTCTACAATACTAGTCACAAGTGAAGGGCGGGAATATGTCGAAACACACTTGAATATTGTAAGAAATCCCTCATTCGCACCATATGACTAATGCATAGTCGATCGGCTTCGATCGTAACCTCGTACAAAAGCTGAATTTGTTCTTAGGTGGGGACTTTCATTATCGGCCCTAATTGTAAATGATCTTGTTCATCAGGGCGTATTCCGGTTTGAGCTTTCCAGGAACGAATTCTTTTTCACAAAATCACAGCTCCTTGGGCCGCGGGGCGGGTGCACAAAGCCTCGATGAACAATAGGGCGTAGTCGATGTGGCCACACAGTGGATATGGTCGTCCGTATCCGGGCGAGTATAATGTAGGGCATGCGCTGTCAGTCGGGGTGACCTGTTTGCTTTCCCATCACCCGAGAGTCTCAATACGGTTTCAACCACGCTGATTTTCCTTCGGGTTGGTGTGGAGACTCCCGGATCTGAAGGTAAGTATCATGAACTTCGATTGATACTTGCGAATGCATGCGTTCTGGATAATCCCACGATGGGATGAGAATATAAAAGTCTCAATTTAGCACCCCTCTAGCGGTGAAACCCTATTTGCAATTGACCCGGGCCCCATTTTTCTTGGTCGACTCGGGTCTTCCGCAGAAACATCGCTTCTATCTCTTCATCATTGTCAGCGCGGATACTCGCTTTCAGAAGAGGTCTGGTCGTTTTCCTTCCACTTTTCAATGGTTGAGAGACATCAGATTTTCTCTTCTTCTTCCTTGTTCCATAGGAGCTGGATGCCTTTACTTTCGATATTCTTAGAGCGCCATAGAAGTGGCAATGGCTGACAACTGAGGCCCGGATAGCGGATAGCATATCATCGGATCCCGAAAACCTGTCTCGAAACGACCTTTGGTACAGCCTGTGCACATCGGGATAACATTTTAGGCCCATACTAACGACGAAACTCCAAGCCACCAATTCTTGAAAAATACCAACCAAATCCAGCAAAACAAATCCATGTATAACAAAGGAGATCCAACAATGCTAGTAGAGTTGGTAGGGGCTTACCCTTAAGTGCAGCGTAGACAAACAATCGGAAGCTGGACAATGGAAACCACAGTAGAGCAACCAAACTTAGAGACCTTGTGTGAGGAAGCAAGCAGCTAGGGCTCAACTTGTGGAGTATCAAGCATTTCAGAGAGAAAATGAAGGCGCCAAGTTTTTTTGGATTAAAAGCCCCTACTGCCCAATTCTGACCAAGATTGTGCGGTACACATTAGTGAGTAATAGAGTCTGATTTCCTGCCCACTTTTGAATAAGTTGTCTGGTGCGTTTTAAGTTATTGCGGTACATTCATATACCACTGTTCCATTTGCCCGTGAAAAGATTGTACGGTACATTTTTAAGTTGTACCGGTATGAATGATCCCAGACGGGTGTGCCGGTACACATTAATTTTTTATTTTTTTATTTTTTATTTTTTCACTTTGGAACGGTGGTGCCCTTGTACATTTTAACCTTTCCATGCCTTTCATCCGGGTTTTGCTGCATGTTGCTTTTCTCTTGTTCAAATTCCACAACTGACTGCATTCGTAGACTTGGTACTATAATTCATTCTTGGGATACCTTCAATCTCTCCGTAAGATCCTTCAGCGTTCCCGCAAATCAGATTCTAGGTTCGAATAAACTTGACAACTTTAAGCTCAGAATGGGTTGCAGGGATGAGACACTACGAATCCCACGGTATGCAAGGAGATAATGGCCTCTAATCATTTTCAATTATGCAAGATGTTCCATAAGACTAGGATGCATGAAGTTAACACTTGACGATTAAAATGATGCTGATTCAGACGATAATAGGTTAGATCGAGAAAACTTGACCAGCATTAATGGTTTGTCGGCGGGCGATGGGTAGAATGCACAAGAGGACAATTCACGAGACCACAAAGCTATTGGCCTTGTAGCATTAGATATACGTGCAATAAGATGATGTAAGTGAATGAAATCATGCGGGTATGTACATTGTAGGTGAAACATAATACTCAAAAGAGGCATATTTCGAAAAATTTGACCCACTGAACATATAACGAGCGCATAGTTACGTTCAACCAGTGTACACCTACCCCCACAACAGAAACAAGCATTGTCCTCAATGCATAGAAACTAAGGGTACCCCCACAACAGAATTGGAGCGTGAAACAGAGAGCCCCACGATTTTTATTTTCTATTTTATTGAAAAGAAAATGAAGTAAAAACAATAAAAATAGAAACGAGAACAAAATAAAATCAAAACTATATCTGACCAGTGGAGAATGGGGGTTACTTGGAAGGAGAGGCTTGGTAGGCGGATCTGCAAATCTTCCTTTGTGCTCTTGAGATTGAAATACTCAAGGAATGGTTTGAGAAGCTGTTGGCCATTCAATTTGGAAAGTTTTCCGGTGTCGGATTTACCGATCTCACGGCTCGTAGGGATAAAGCTACCTTAGCGATGAATGAGCAGTTCAGCGGGAGGCGGAGCTTTCCGGGAATAGATCTGTCAGGAGCTGTATAGCGTACCTTGATTAGGTTTGAAAGTTTTCTGGCAATAGATTTGTCATGGAATAACTAGAGCTCACTTGTAAATTTGGAGCTTTCATCCCCGACTCTCTCATGATTCTTCAAGTTCATTTAAAACACAATAAGATTGCTTACACCTTGAGTTAGATCATATTAAAGTTAGAATAGCCCGAGTAAGCCCGGTGTTCCATCTCCTGCGGCAAATGGCAAGCCTTGCCATAAACTAGCCTATAGGGAGACATACGAAGCAGTTTTAAAGGCGTGCGGTAGGCCCCGAAAGAGCATCGAGTAGACGGGTGACCAATCTTTTCGGTCACGGGCAACCGTCTTTTCTAAATATGTTTTATCTCTATTAGCTAGCTCGGCTTGACCATTTGGTGCGTAGGTCGATTGCAAAAGTGGGTCCACCATCACTTCTTGTTGCACGAGGGGTTCCAAAAGCGAGAAAAAATATATTTCAGCATAAATTTCAAAACAACCTTATAGTCATTGGTTCTTGTTGGAATTGCCTCTCAGCCCACTTAGACACGTAGTCAACGAGATAATAAGATGTAGAAACTGACCTGAAGGGGAAAAGGCCCCATGAAGTCGATACTAGCAGTCAAAATTTCAATAATTAGAATTGGAGGTAAGAGGCATCATGTTTCGTTTTATGACCCCTCTAGTTCTTTGGCATTGGCCAATTTTTACTGAAATCAAAACAATCTTTAAATAAAGTGGGCCAAAACCCGAGCTTGCAGAATGCTTATCTGCCGTTTTTAGACGAGGAGAAATGTCCTCCACGGGTTTCGAGAATGGCAAAAGTTAAAATCCTCACCTTTCGTCATTGGGTACATCTTCTCATTATTTGATATGAACGATTATTTAAGTAGATACGGATCATCAAAATAGTATTTCTTAATATACGTAAATTTCTTTTCTGTTGAAGTCCATTATGGACTGGAATCTGGCCGAGATACTAGGTAGACAACAATGTCGACATACCATGGGCAATGAACCGAGCAAGAGTTGCTCATCGGGAAGGCTATCACCTATGGGTATGCCATTGGGAGTTAGATTAAAAACTAATCGAGGATAAGTAGTCGGCAACCACATTCTCGACCCCCTTTTTATCTTTAATGGTCAAGTTGAATTCTTGACATAGTAAAATCCACCTAGTTAACCTTGGTTTCGTATCACCTTAGAGGAAAGCTAGTACTTGAAAACTGCATGATCTGTAAAAATGGTTACATGAGACCAACAATATATGACCCTAGAATTTTTCTAGAGCAAAAGGAACCATGACTAGAAACTCTTCTTTTTCTGTGGTCGTGTGGTCATTTGGAGCGAGTCTAGTGTCTTACTGGCATGATAAATGACAAAAAAGCCTTTTGTCTTCCCTAAATCTAACCGACCCTATGGCATAATCATGGCGTCGCACATGATCTCAAATGGAGGTCCCAATTAGGGGACCGCATGATTGAGTGGTGACACTAGCATGTTTTTGAGAAGCTTAGTAAAGCGGTGTCATGAGCTTGTGACCATGTGAAAGGGACATCTTTAGCCTTAAGCGAGTACATAAGAGTAGGACTGTATGCCAAATCCCATAAACCTTATAGAAACCGACATATTTTGAGAATGACCGCCTGCCTAACACACTTAGGAGTAGGTAGGGTTGGAAATTAATCAGCTTTGGCCTTATCAACCGATTCCATCTTTTGATACTATGTGGCCTAAGACAATTCCTTGTGTTACCATGAATGACATTTTCCCCGATTTAACTGAGATTTTTCTCTTGACACCTCTCCAAAACCTTACGTAGAAGTTCTCTAAGCGACTCGAGCAGTGCAAGCGAAATCATCCATGAAGATTTCAGTATGATTTCTATCATGTCAGCGAAAATTCCCATCATGCATCGTTGGAAAGTTCGGTGCATTGCCTGATCAAAAGGCATTTTCTAAAGGCGAAGGTACCAAAAGGGCAAGGGAATGTAGTTTTTCTTGATCTTCAGCTATCTCAATTTGATTGTACCTAGGTACCCATCAAGAAAACAATAAATTCATGCCCTGCAACTCTCTAACATTTGATCAACAAGCGGAAGAGGAAAATGAGTCTTTCATAGTACTACTTCATTCAGTTTCCTATGACCTATACCTCAAAATGCAGTGGCACTAGTAGGAATGAGCTCATTATTTTCATTGCTTAACTACTGTGACTCCAGACTATGGGAACTACGTGTTGGACTAACCCACTTACTATACTGCGATGAATTAAATAACCCACATCGAAAAGTTTTAAAACTTCCTTTTTCACCCTCACTTTCATTCACCCCAGGTTTAATCGTTTACGTAGTTTACCTAGAAGGTTTATCCTCTTCTGATGAATTCTATGTGTGCAGATCAAAGGGGTGATTCCCCCTAATATCCGCAATTGTCATGACCTAGAGGCGATTCTGTGAAGTTCCTTAATATCTCAGTTGATTTTCTTGATTCAATTCGAGGGGCGAGATATAATTCTTGGAAAAGTCTCTTCATCCCCTAGGAAGTATTTGAGGTGTGTGGGTAGGGTTTTAAGCTCAAGCTTAGGTGGCTTTCCTCGAGAGGGTAATGCTTTCTCCTCATTTGGTGGCAATGGTTCAAATTTGGGGTGCCACCATTAACTTCAATACCTCGGCGTGCCGATTCACAGTGTAAAAACTCGACTCCAGTGTAGTCACCTCTTCATCCCAACTCAGTTTGACTAACCATACCTTAAGAGAGGTCATCATGTGGGACATTATCCAAGTGTTTCTGTACCATTGAATCAACCATGTTGACTTCACACACATCTTCTTCATCCCACATTCCCTTTATAACATTGAAGATGTTCAAATTAACAGTCATGTTGCCAAATGATAGTGTCATTAGACGCCTACAATGTATATAATGGCATTACTTGATTTACCAGAGTATGGTCGACCAAATTCATGACGAGTTTCCTTGGTTTACCACGGTGAGTGTCAACCTGACAAAATCCACGGGAAATAGAACTTATCCACTTGTGCAGTACATCGCTACTATCCCTCTGAATTTTGACACTACGGTCGGCTAATTGGAGAGTGATGTTGGTTGGCTCCTGAATTCTCTAACCCTAGGTGCACATATCTTGAATAAGGCAACAAATTAACACGCCCCTAAGTCCACTAAAGCGTGTGGCTTTGGGTGTTCTCTTACTATAGAAATAGTAGGGCTTCCTGGGTCTTTGTATTTTGGAGGCAAGTTGTTTCGAATTAGTGAGGTAGATTGCTCAGTCATGAAGGCCTCCTTGTTGACACCTAATTTCCTTTTTACCGTGCACAAATCCTTTAGAAATTTAGCATATGATGGGATTTTCTTAATGGCAACAAAGGAATGTTCAGTTTCACCTGCTTGAGCAGACTCATAAATTTCGGCATGGTTATTCACTTTCTTTGGTGCTCTTAATCTATGTGGGTATGGAGGAGGGATATGGGTGGACTTGTCTTCCTGCAGGTGATCATCAAATTCATTTGTATTAGGGACATGAAACTGTCTGATATTTCATCTTCTCTAGGTTACTTTGAGACTCTTGTGATGGTTCCTTGAACTGGAATGGTTTTGTCAACTACCTTACCACTTGAAGGGTAGTGGCGACCTTACGATTATTCAAGGTACCCTCATGAACTAACTTCCCACATTGTTTTGACCACAGTAGTTTTGAATATTTGAGATGGAGTTTCCACTTTTCTTGTTGAAGGTTACTGTAGATGAGGTTAACTTGGTTATAAAGGATCTCCACATCATTGAGACGATTCGGAATTAATGTTTGTGGATTACTTTGAGTTTTGTACAAAGCGTAACTATATATCCTCCAGTTTCTCTTATGCCGGGGTTGATATGGTTGTGGTGATGGAGTCCCATGAGTTGATGGGTGAAACCTTGATTAGGGTTCCACGAAGTCCTTGATGGCCTTGATTACGAAATGGTGGAATGGGATTTGTAAAGCCATGGTTTTGGTAATTAGGGCCGTGGTTGTTTGGCAAGTTGGCTGGCCTCCTTCATTCCTCGACTAAGGGTGGGGTGCTTACCCCGTCGAGGATTATATGTTTCGAATATGGAGTTGAAAGGTTTCCTTTGGTAATTAAGGGCATTGGCACGCTGTTGGTGTACCTTTTACTTGAGGGAAGGTTTGGGCACTTGATGGTTGAGTGCGTAGGATCGCCGCCTTATAATGCATGGCTCCTCCGCTCTGGGTTGAGTGGAATTGCGGGTATTTGAAATTCACGCTAGTTACCCTCATGCCTTTTTCATCTCTATGGCCTCCGGTTTCCTTGTTAAATTAGCAATTTTGCTTGTAACTCATCATTTTTCTCTTAAGTGATGGATTAGCCCCGTGATGTCGCATGCACTTTAGCGGTGTCTATGGATGTGTTAATCTCCCAAGTTCGAGCATTCTACGCTATAGTGTCAAAGAGTTGGATTACTTCTAGCACTCTTTCATGAATTCGCTGCATCATGCGGATGTCTTGTTTATTATTCAGGGATAATCCTTGATGAAAGTATGCACATATTTGTCCTACATCCAATCCATGGTGAGGGATAGCATGGAGGAGATCCTTATATCTTTCCCATACCGCGGCAAACGGTTCACCAGGCTTTTCAGAAAAGTTCTGAATTGCTCGCATGAGAGCATTAGTACGTGCAGGCGGGAAAAATTTGTTGAGGAACTCATTTGCATATTTTCCCATGTAAAGGTGAATTAAGCGCAGGAATGAAACCAAATTTTAGCCTTCTCCTTTAAAGCAAGGAAATAAAACTAAGCAGTTATGTGGAGAGGGTGAGCCCGAGTAGAAAGAAATGCTATGAGCATCTTCAAAATCTCTCATGAATGAATAAGGGTTCTCGATTGAACCCTTGATATCTGAGGAGTAAGAGACGGATCATTTAGACTTCATTAGAATTGAGTGGCCTCTTCGAAGGCGAATACAGAATTATTTGTAGTCCTTTGAGGTTGTAGGATTTCTCTAAGGGTTCTTTCCACATTAGGTAAAGGAGCAGGGAGACCTCTATATTTATTTTGTTGGAAGTTAACATTCCCCCCTCCTACTACCGGTGCTACTGGGAGTGTAGCTTCTACTCCATGTTGTGGAGGTTCATTGAGTCCTTGTGGGTTAACGAAGTCCCCCTTGAGTATTTTCATTAAATACATGTTCTTGATTCCCGAGGATGATCCATTTGAGGTAAAATATTATACGGAAAAACTTGACATTATGGATGCCAGGTTTCTAGGAAGCACTATTCTTACTAGTCGGCGTTGCTCGTTGCGAGCCCAAACCGACATGCACTACGCTTACTTTGTCCAAGAAACACCCACTGAGATTTCTAACTAAAACAAAACAAAATAAAAAGAAAAATGGAGAAGCATGCGGTTGCGATCTGATTGCGAGTACCTCCTTCTCTTCGGATCAACGGTTTAATTCGCCACTCCGACAACGGCGCCAAAATGCGCCGTACAGTCGTGTGCGAATTCTATTTAAGCGTAGGAATAACAATTGTACTTGTGTAATCTTGTAGGAATCCACGAATTCATCTCCACGAGGAGTGATGCAATTTTATCGACCCAGTAGAGCTATTCTCCTGAAAATTGTAAATTAAGGGAAATTGTAGGGTTGTGTTGTTTGATCTAAGTGATTGATTGATTAGATATTTTAGAAAAATAGAAGGCGAATGTTTTTGTATTCTTAGGGTTCCTTTAAAGCCGATCAAATAAATCCACCTCTTATTTTTACAACTCATCCCCAAGACCATTGATAAATGATCTTTGTTGGAAGATTCTCTTTAAGCAGCTCTTTTAGAAAAAGAAGGATAAATTAAATAATGTTGTTCACTTGTTCCCAATTAATCTGAACCTTTAGTTTTGCATTTGTAAACCAAGCACAGCATTAATACCAAGGTGATCTACGATTCACCGTTGTCAGAAATATACCAAACTAGGGCTTTTCATAAATCATTTTCAGTGAATAACCTACACAATCCATTGAGGTTCAAAAGAGGTGGGGATTAGTACTTTAGTCGGGGTGAGTTTCCACCTTGATCCCGACATCAAGGGTTTAGAAATCCATGGAACTTATAAAAGTTATAATTGAGCGATGTTAATCATAAAAAAGCGAGTACTTGAAAATGTAATTCAATTGAAAAATCTAAAATGTGAAATGTGAAATACTATAATTGAAAACAAACCAAGTTCATTCTTGCTTGAAAGGGTGCAAGAGCTTGGTGTAAAAGCACCAAAATAAAGAGTCTTCAATGCGGATTTCTAGAATTCAACTCAAAGCAATGGAGAGGAAACTCCCTTACATGAAAACCTAACCACATAAATTAATTTACTTTATTACTTGTGTCCTCTTGCTTTTATACCCCCTCCGTATGATTTTCCGTTTTGGTTCGTTGACAAGAGTGCCCTCGTCACGGTCGAGTTCCACGGACAAATCTACGCGGTACCATGCGGATGTACCGATACACATTAATGATGTCTGATCTGATTTCATCACCCGTCAATTTTACGCACATGTGTACGGTACACATTTGTATTTATCACCGTTACAATGTGCCGCGCCACTTTTTATGCAAAGGTGTGCGGTACACATGAATGATGTGCGGTACGCCCAGTCCTCAGTGCTTTCCTTGTATTAGGAGTTCGAGAGCCGTCGATTGTTCGCGCGTCAAGTAATTAACCATGTGGCTTCCAGGACGTACATCCTTGTATACTTCTGGTTTAAACTGAAAGACACGCACAAGTCTAAAAACATAGAAGAAATTAAAAGTACCTATCCTTATGCCAAATGTGGGTAAATTGTGATTTAGATGTGCTAAATTCTACTATAATTATTGCTCAAATGTGTATTCATCAATTACCATATGGATCTGTTGATACTTGGGAAGAGTTGGTAGAAGCTTACTTAGGCAGATTCTTTCCCCCATCTCTCACTTCAGAGAGACGAAGAGAGATAATTGTATTCAATGAGGGAAGATGAGCCTGTATGTCGCTTGGGAAAGATTCAAAAGATTCTTTGAAGAGGTGCCCATGCATGGGAGATAGACGAGGCCCGTATGGATATAGTGTATCACGCTGCGAATGATACGTCAGGGGTGTGCTCGATGCTTCATGTTGTGGAGCATTGACGAAAAAGTCTTTGAAGAGCCCGAGTCGATGGGGACACGGCAAAATGCAATATGAAAGCTCCATCGAGTTTTCAAGAGTAGTAAGCGAGGAAAGGGTCGTAGAGAGGCGAAGCGAGATAGCCAAGCCATGGAAGCTAAGTTGGATGCTATAATGCATAGGATGGGCAAACAAGAGGAAGATGCACCTTTCTGCTCATGAAGCGGAGGCATTAGAAAGAAGAGAATTATTGAGAAGAAGTGCGTGGAGTAGCGAAGAAGATTCTTATGGTCTTCGAGGAGGTTAAATACGTGAAGGCGGGCAAAGTTATCATTTCAAGAAGCCAAATCCTAGCTTTGCCCATACCTCTGATGTGCGAGGAACCATGAGAATTTCTCATATGGTGGGAGGGGCATTACATGGCCCAGGCGAGACGGCATCCTCGGCAAAGGATGTAGGCTGGCCACGAGTTCCTAGCGGCTGTGAGGAGGTGAGGGCGGAAATGAATACTAGGGTCGAGGAGAACGGCCGTTTGAGATCGAATCTTTGTAGTTAAATGGGGGATAACAAGAGGTATTACAATTCCAGCAAGAAAAGAAACTATCGACTTGAAACTTTCAAATCCCGATACCCAAAATATTTGAGAAGAATGCTAGTCTTCCTTTGAAAAATCTAGAACCTGAAGTAGAACCCAGTGTACTGAATAGCTGTAAATCATAACAAGAACGTATTACTGATGACACCAGAGAAAGACACTAAGGGCGCATGGCAAAATTCAATTGAGAAATTAGGAAGGATTTGGCTTGACAACGAAGACGGATAAAGCGAAGAGACTAAGGGCGAGAGAAAGAAGAAAGCGAAAAGAAAGAAAGAAGAAACGGCTGATTGAGCGGATGAAAGGAAGAAATGACGGAAAAAGAGGGTACAACATATGCTCTGCGATTGCCATTCCCACGAGAGACTTGAGTCAAAAGAGAAGAACAATTTCTAAATTCTTGGATATTTTCAAGAAAATAGAAATAAATATCCCATTGCGGTGATCGGTCGAATGCCTCTTTATGCAAAATTTACGAAGGAGGTCTTGAGCAAGAAAGAAGAAAGATAGGCTGAGGGGTATAGTTAACTTAGCGCTACATGCGGTGCAATTATCCAGCGAGAAGCTCGACCAAAGATGAAAGAAAGACCACAGCGAGTTTCTATTCACATTTACATAGAAATGTGAGTTGAAAAATCTTTATGTGACTCTGGAGCAAAGTATAAATTTGATGCCTCTATCGGTTGTGCGAGACTTAGTTTGGGGGAACTAACTAGCGGCAATTACTTCTGAGATGGGCGATAGATCAATGGCACAACCGGAGGGCATTACGGAAAGATGTGCTCGTCACGAGTTGGGAAATTCATTTTCCCAGTAGATTTTGTTATCATGCAGATGGAGGAAGATCCTCAAGTTCCTGCATTCTTTGGGAAGACTCATAGCAACAAGAGCTTCCTTGATCGACATCTGAGAAAGGTGGTATTTCGAGTTAGAGATTGAAGCGGTGCATTTAGTATTAATAGGAGTCTAGAACATCCTAATGTAGAGAGAACCCGGTTGTATGGGCATGAAGCAATAGCCTTCTCAATGATGAAGTGAATTCTGATTGTTTCATTCAAAACTCTATCAATGAAATTGAGATGAATTTTTAGTACCTTGAGAGCTTTGATTGTGAAATTCTGCCTTCAAATTTGTTTAATAATGAAATAGTCTCGAGTATAAATGAAAACAATCAAGATGGGGGTGTGCGGCCCGGACCACGGCAAACTCATGGACGAAACTAGTGCATAAGGGTTAACATTGAAGGAGTTGCCTAGTCGTTTGATATGAGTTTTTAAGAGCGGAAAAGAGAGAAAACCGGTTATCATATCAATTTGCATTAGAAGAAATTTGAAGAACATATTTGCTGGTAATTTTAGAATATACAAGGAAAGCGATTGCTTGGTCAATTGAAGATCTGAAGGTATGACCCACCTCATTTGTATGCACAAAATATTCTTTGGAAGATATTTTAAAAACTTCTGTTGAGCATAAAGGAGAAATTTGAACCGGTCGCAGAAAAGTTGTCGAAAAGAAGTTCTTAAATGGTTAAATCACGGGTTTTATATATGCTATATCGGACGGTTAAAGTGGGTAAGCCAAATTACATGTAGTTCCCAAAGAAAGGTGGATTAAGCATGTCAGAGAGTAAGAAAAGAATAGAACTTATTCCTACAAGAGCGTGAGGATGGAGGTTTGTATCATTCTGAAGGTGAATCACTGTAGAAAGGATCATTTCCCCCACCTTTCATCGATTAAATATCTTTGGATAGGTTGGCGGGACACCCTCATTTTGTTTTCTTTATGGGTACTGTGGATATAACGAATAGCTATTACACACGAAGATCGGGAGAAAACCACTTTACATGCCCATTTAGTACTTTGCTTTAGAAGAATGCCATTTGAATCGTGTAATGCTCATGGTACCTTCAAAGATGCATGATGTCTATATTTTTATGATCTAGCGAGGAAGAGGGTGTGGAGATTTTCATGGATGTTTACAGGTGTATGGATTGAGTTTTGAGCAATGCACATAACACGGGACGATTACTTGAGTCTGAGCAAAAAATCTAGCTACGAATTGGGAAAAATGCCATTTTATGGATTCTGAGAGGGATTGTCTTGGGGAACATGGTTCTGCATGACGGGGCTTGAGTAGACCAACAAGGTTTCAATTATAAGAGACCTAATGCCACGCTACGGTCAGGGAATCGAAGTTTCTTAGGGCGTCTTTGGATTTTATAGAAGATTTATCGATTTCTCAAAATTGCCCGGTTATTTATACGAGATTCTTTGAAAGATAGTAAGTTTTATTTTGATGAATCTGCCATCACATTTGAAGAAATAAAATCGAGACTAGTGGAAGCTCCCATCATGGCAAAAACATATTGGAGCAGAGGAATTTGAAGGATCATGTGTGTGATGCCGGTGATTTTACAATGGGGCGTATTGGGGCAGAAGAGAGGAAAAAGTGTTCAAGGCCATACACTATACTGCTTAAAACCTTTAATGAAACACAAAAAGAAAATTACTACACTGCGAAAAGGAGATCTTTGTGATAGTGTTTGCATGTGAAAAATTCGGGCCATATATTTTGGGGTCCCATGTTGACCATACAACGTCATGCAACAATTAAATATTTAATGGCAAAGAAGAGCAAAGCGAGATTGATCAGGTGGGTATTATTGTTGCAGGAATTTGATTTAGAAATTAAAGACGAAGAGGCGTGGCGATGTGATAGCTGATCACTTGTCGAGTAGAGAACCCCTTTATGCGAAAAGGGAAGAGAAATAGCGGAAAATTTTCCAGATGGCCGATTATTTCGAGTTGTCACTCAATCACCCTATTACGATATTGTTAATTTCTTAGCTTGTGGAATTATGCCACCATAATTCGACTATCGTGAGAAAAAGTTGGGGCCCGAAGCGACGGAGTATTACATGCAGGATGATCCATATTTGTTTAAAAAGGAGTTGATCGATTATGGGCTATGTACGAAGAAAGTAGAGCAAAGCAAGATTTTACAAGAATCTCATGCATCACCTTATGGAGGACACTTTGCAGGAGATAAAACAGCCCATAAAATTCTCCAGTCAGGATTTTACTAGCCTACAATTTTTAAGGACTATTTTGAATGGGTAAAGTTGTGTGATCAATGCCAAAGAATGGGAAATATCAGCAAAAGGCATGAGATGCCCCTGTAAGGTATCCTGGTGGTGGATTATGTATCAAAATGGGTAGAAGCGGCCGACTTGTCACAGAATGATGCACGAAATACAGGTTGTGGGGTTTTTCTGAAAAGGAAATATTCTTAGTAGATTTGGGACACCCCGAACTATATTAGTGATGGAGGAAGCCATTTTTGCAAATAAGGTGTTTGACAAACTCATGAGCGGATATGAGTATCAAAACACATTATGAGCTTGGCTTATCATCACCAAACAATTAGGCGTTGAAATTTCAAGCGGAGAAATAAAGAAAATTAAAAATTTGTGAGTTAGCGGGAAGGATTGGTCTTTGAAGCGATGATGCATTATGGGCATACAGGCGCTTTTAAATCCATTGGAATGTCCCCATACAGACTTGTCTTTGGAAAACCATGCCTCCTCTTGAGCTGAGAATCTGAGAAGCCATGTGGAAATTTATCAGCTTGGTGAACCGATTCAAGTTTGCAAAGGAAGATAGACTTCTCCAACTAAATGGCTGGAAGCCCGAGAAAGCAGAAGCCTATGACAATGCTAGAATATACAAGAATGAAATGAAAGAAATGGCATGATCAAAGTTACGAGGGAAAAGTTCGAGGCTGAGGATAAGGTCTTCTTTGTTTGCTCAGTTAAGATTATTTCCAGGGAAGCTGAAATAAAAATGGAGTGGACCATATACAGTGGTGTCAAGTACTATCTTTGGAGCAGTAACACTCAGGACTGATGCTGGGGAAGAATTCAAAGTTAATGGGTAAAGACTGAAACACTATCTCGGCAAGGGAAGAAAGGAGAAGCTATGTTTGGTGAATTGAGAGGAAAGCTTAAAGCGGCTAATTAAATTTAAAGACTCAGCGGACGACTCATGGGAGGCAACCCATATAGATTTTAGTTTCTTTTATATAAGACTTGAATTTTTTTATTATTACAGCGTTTTGAAATTTTTTTAGTTACAGTCATGATTGTTAGAAATTGCTAGGTTAGTACTAGATTGTTGTCATTTTTGGAATTGTTACAATATGAAGATGAAGAATCAAATGGCTCAGAATGAGAGGAACAAGCTCAGGGACTACTCGACACTTCACAAGGCGAGCAACTCGAAAAGGGAGTACTTTCTCCACACACATTAATTAATGAAAATTGAATAGAATATATTTTAGTGCTTTGTGTTGGAGCCAAATTAAATTAATCTTTAGAGTGTGCAAATTAATAAATTGAAAAATCGATCATCAAATTTAGGGCAAGTGCGAGACTAGAAGTTGCGACGAGAATTGATGTCGCGGCGAGTTGGTCGCAGCAGTCGATCTTGAAAAAGGAAGAACAAGGGGAGACGAGTCGCTGACCAAAAAAGTTATGTCGCGGCGTAAATTGAGGTCATGGCCAGTACAGTCGTGAAAGAACCATTCAGCTAAAAAGAGTGGTGAGAAATTCGCGACAACTCAGTATTTCATAAAATACACGATGTAGCGGCTTTGATGAACTTGTCCTCCCACGGTTACTTGTAAGCGAAAAACAAGAATAGGTCACGACATAGAGACAAGTATACCCATTTGGCGGTTTAATTATTGCCACTAAATTTAATAATGACACACAATCGCGACCTTAAATTAAAGTCGCGACAAGCATAAATAAATATGAAGTAATAAAGAATGACATAATAATTGAAGTGCAACTGTTGAGAAACTCTCTCCATTACCATCTCCTTCCTGGAAGCAAATACAACTTCTCATCTTCGCATATTCTACGGTTCTCTATTCTTACTTGAGCCTGGCAGAACTCTTCCCTACAAAACCTTCGATTTCTACAAATGGTCGAACCTTCAACTCATCCCAAATGCGAGCGAAATCATGGAGGTATATTGTGTGTCGGTAGAAGGGGAGTTCATACGGAACTGAAGGGAGAGCGGGCCGTCGGAACAACGAAGTTCGACAGGTTACAAAGCGACGGAGGAGAAAGGGAAAGAGCGCAGCAAAGAAGAGGAAGACGAGGACCGTCTCGAGAAGAAGCTTTCTCAGTGCGGAAAAGCACTATCTTTGGAAAGGGATTTAGTAGGAGAAAGAGGTTTCAGCAACTCATCTCACCGTTCAAGGAATTAATAGACGAGAGGGTGGGAGGGAGTGCAAACATAAAAAATGCAGGTATACGACGATCCATCAAGAGAATTTTACTCCAATACAGTTGGGAGGAAGAGAAGGGCACTCTATTTATGTCGAGGGAGGAGTTTGGTGCCTTATGGGCTAAGACTACTAATGAGATGTATGGGATGGAAGGACGAGAAGAATGGGTCAAAATTCAGCTGATGAACAACCCTAGCAGAGTGAGGCTTGCGAGAAAATTACCAGGACGGTAACGGGCAGTGGAAGAAAGGAAAAGGAGAGCAAAGACCATTTGAGCGGGGAGATTTGTGAGAGGAGGCAAGGTGTGGTTCTATTTCTTAGCCTACATTATATGGTCCCTACGAGCACGTTTGCCTGATGAAACGACGATCCTTCTACATGCCATCTTGAAGGGATACAAGATTGATCTTTGGAGCAGTTATTAGAAAAGAGATTCTATAATGAGGTATCATGAGGTAATAAGCGGGGTTTGATCCCTCACCCAGCAACCATCACAAGGTTATGTATTAGAGGTTGGTGTGAAGGGAACTTGGGAAGAAGAAGAAGAGTGTCCCTGAGCTTCACCGCTCCTGCAGCGGGAGTAAGCGAAGCGAAAAGAATCGAAAAGAGGGTCATAGTAGAAACAAATTCCGAGAGTGAAAATGAAAATGCAATATAGGAAGAAGACACCCTCCTGGTGGCAGATCCAGAAGAAGAAAATTTAGAAGCACATCAAGAAGGGAATACTTTTATGTTCCCGGAGAATTTCAGAAACGAAGATAGAAATGACCAGTTTCTCGACCCTATTGGCCCGGCTCTCCCCACATAAGGAACAATAATTTCGAGGAACCTGGAGAAAGCAGGGAGCCTAGGAGAATAATAAAATAGTAAATGCTCAATTCATCAAAAGAAAGTGGAAGAAAGGGAAGAGCAATGGAACCTCCAGCAGTTCGAGAGAAGAAGTTTATGAAAAATTAAGAGAAGGATCAACAATGGGAAGTGGGAGATGAGCAAGGGAAGAGAAAGAAGTATATGAAGGCTGAGATGAAAGAAGAGATCAAAAATGGGAAGAAGAGAGGAAGCCCAGGATGAAAAAAAATCACGGAGGCGACAAGAAGAAAAAAATTTAAGAAGGAAATGGAAGAGAAGTCAAGATACATTGAAGAAGTTAAAAAGCTAAGCCATGAATCATTCCTGACAATCGATGCTGATTGCGATTCTCAACTCCTCAAACTCATAAAGGACAGGGATGCAGATAAAGAAGTCAAGACTAAGGAGCAAATCAAGGGATTCAAGTTCCTATACACATCAATGTTCAAGGATTTTGAAAAGAAGATGAAGGACAGAGATCAAGAGCTTGATGATAAGGATACTCTGAGAAGAAAAGTCGGCAGAAAATTTGGATTTGATTAACAACAATCTTTCCAAAATTTTTTTAGAGAGTCATGAAGCGAGGAAATGGAACCTAGCAGAAACAACTGGGCACGAGACAAGATGATGCGAATAAGATTGATCTCACAAATGAATTGATCCTTGAAAAGCGGGATCGAAAGGAGAATGTCAAGAAGAAGAAAGAGCGGAAATGAAATTTCCTAAATTCAATCTAATTTGGCTACCCTTGATCTGGATCCCCTAAACATTTTTGCTCCTCCCTCAAAAAGAAAAAAATAGACCTTCCCATTGATTTATCCTTCTTTTCCCCTCTTCCTGATTGTTGTTCTCAACTGTTGCATCACATTATGAATAAAACAAGAAAATTTGTGAAAAAGGAAATGTTTGCTTGTTTGTAGTTAGCTTTTATTGTTAATTTTCTGCTTGACTTGTTGGGAAAATAACATTAGGATTTAGTTCAAGAATGAAATGCTGAAATATCATAATATGAACTAGTTGAAGTAGTATGACTAGAAGATAAACTTGAACATGAATAATTACAAATGGAACGATAAGATTAAAGTATTCTTGTTACATTTTAAACTCGATTTAGTTGCAAAGAGTGGAAATTTGGTTATTCTTGATGGAACAAAATACTTGAGATTTAAAATAATGTAAGTAGGCAGTGAATAAGTCTGAGTCTTGAAGAAATAATACATTGGTCAAACAAAACTTATGAAACTTTTGACAAGAATTAGGAACATCTTACAGGGGTCGGGATTTAGATCCCGCAGTCCTAGAACTTGTTTGATTATTGATTGAGGCGGAAAATCTAGGTGAAACAACCAGCAGGAAATGATAGAGGCCATCCTTAGCGGCAGGCCTTTTTAAGCCTACCCTCAAAATATGCTTAAGCATATTCTCTAGTTCTGATTTGAGCAAATAAAGCCTTATTTCTTCAACAACGACAATTGGCTGAAATTCCCTTCCTTACTGATAAACACAGCCAAAGAAAGAAAAGAACCAAATTATCCGGTTCTGAGTTCGAGAAGTTTAAGGTATAAGATAAACAAGTTTGAATAAATATTTCAATTACGAGCAGAAAGTTGAAATAAGTCAGTATTAGATAGAGATAAGTTTTGTCTGCATTCCATGAACAGATAAGCCAATCTGTGCCTTTCTGCCTAATATCCTTAGTGGGTTGTGAAGTTCTCTAAGAGTAATAGAAAGCCTAAGAGTAACAGTTTATTTTTTTTTAAAGTACCCTAACCTGTTAGGTAGGATTGCTTCTTGGTCATTGGGTGTTTGCCACATTTTTTCTTTGTAAGGAATCCATGTTCCGATTGAGTAAAAAAGAAATTACGAGGGCAAAGTTGATCAAAGTCATTTTCCACAGGAACTGAACTAAATTTGAACTCATTGGGATCAAATGGAGCCCGGGAAGCGGTCACGAGTGGTATTTGGAAGCCCTAGTGCATACACATGCCGATGAGGGATTAAGAGGCCTTCCATGGCGAATCCCGGCAACCCATTAGAGAAATCAAACCCATTTAGGTCCGGCGGGGGACTATGAAACCCTCCATGGATGAGTGCATAACCACACGCAATGTTTCCCCAACTAATGCACCATTTGCCAACACCACAACCCGGATTAGGGAACCACAAATCGTCATGAGACGGAGACCTCACTTGATATGCACCTTCTGCTTCTCCATCTTATGCTTCAACTCCTCAGTCTCAACTACCACAGTCAATCTCTCCAGTTGAGTAAGCAATACTGAACCTCACCAAGCTAGTGGGCGACTTTGTGGAAGAGCAGAAGACAATCAATGCTCAATTAAGTCAAAAAATTGACACTATGGAAAACAATGTGAACAAGATAATTGATGGACTTCAAAGTGAAATGGAGCATAAATTTGACAACCTGCAGTACTTCATTTTCAAGGCTCTGTCGGCATGTTCACGAGAAGTGAATCCCGAAGAAGAGTACACGATTGACACCACAATGGAGAACATTAAACAACAAAAGAAGAAACCTCCCAATGCGGCTAAGGATGGTAGTGGAAAGGAAGAAATAGAAGAGCCCAAAGTCCCTTTGCCCAAGCCTGACAACCTTCGAAGCACCCTCTTGACCTAGTGTATACCACCTTGTAGCATAACCTTTACAGAAGAACACCTTCCTGTTGCTGAAGCCAAAGGCCATCAATCCTACATTATGCGCCTTCTATGAAAACCTCGAAGCTAGTGGCCATTGTTCGAACCGTCATTGCCTCGAAGATGTGTTGCTCACCTTGCATGGCTAGCGGATGTATCAGAGTCTTGGGATTCGGACATGGAGCACCTGGACCTCGGCATTTCTATAAGCTCCACTAGTTCTAACAGCCTCCAAAGGGTTGAGAAACTGGTTTGGGGGAGCATAGTCTCCCCCACTTTTTGTTTTCATTTTTCTTGTCTTATTTTATTTTATTTTATTTTGATTTCTTTAATTTTTCTTTTAAGATTTTCTCTAATTTTAAAGTTAATTTTTTGACCTATTTTTAAATTTTTTTGATTTTTTTCTTATTTTTATGTGTTTATTTTGCGAGTCAAATTTTGCAAGTCTGAAACACCTGAATTGCAACCTTGCGAATTTTTCGCAGTTAGAAATTTAAATGCGTGCAATTTCGCAGCCTACGAGATTTGCGGCTTTGCCTGTAATCGCTACGAAATTTCGCGTATTGCGAAATTCCACGACGCATACACTATTCGCATTTTTCTTTTGTTTTGTTTTGTTTTAACATTTACTATTCCTTATTTGTCTTTTATGATATATATATATATATATATATATATATATATATATATTCGCACAAAATTTCGCAACCTCCTTCTAGTTCGCAACCCAATTTTGTTTTGACCTTAACTTTTTCATCCGAACTTCGTTTTGGGTAATTTTGGTACTGTTGGAAAGCTTAGAGAGTGTAGAATCCAAATATATCTAGAAATAACACTTTTGAAATTATTATGAAGATGTAATTTTCAAAATTCTCCAATTGGTCACTTTCTTCCTAACTTGTTTATTTGAAGCCCAAATGGAGTGAATAAGGTCTCGATGGAAAGCTTGCGAAGTCTCCTATCCAAAAAAGAGTACATCTCATCAAGGAGGTAGCACTTCCTTTCCTAACTTTCCAATCAGAACCCATTCACGAACAATGACATTTGGTTGGGGAGAGTTAGAAAGGAAGTGGCATTTATTATATTTTTGTTACTATTTTGAGCAAGCCCATTTTGTGATGTTCGGTTGCTTCGTGGTTTCCTTTTGTGAAGATTGTTATACTATACAACTTACTTTTTCAAAAATTGCACCCATTTTTTTGTGTTTGCCTAGGCGATTAGTGCCCCAGTCTTTATTTTGAACCACATTTTATAGGTTTGGCGCTTTTTGTGTACTAATTGTTATAATTAACCCGATTGACATGTTAGGTCCCTGTGCATTTCTTGTTGCATTCCGAGTACATTTTGTAGTTTTGCGGGGAATTGGAGGCCAAATTATCGTGTCAATCCAATCATAAGCAAAGTCGGGTTGATTTCCATCAATTTCATATGGTCTCATATCAATTTCAACAAGCGAGGAATGAAGAATTTCAAAGCAGGAAGAAAATTGAAGAAAAATATATGACGGGTTGCGGGATCTACGGTGGAGGCAGCGTGCGGGATGCGAGAGCATTAATTCGCTATGCACGGTTTTTCGCTATCATAGCGGGGATTAATGTGCATAAGCGAAAATTAATTTGCTATGCACAAATTTTTCGCTAAGCTAGCGAATTTCGCTAGCTAAGCGAAAATTCTTATTCTAAGCGAAATTTTGGTTTTAAGCTATTTCTTGCATTTTTAGCTATATAGCGAATTTTATTCTGTGTTTTCATATATAGCGAAATTCCTACCTGTGTTTTGATGTTTGTGATTGAAACAACCTCGTTTTTATTTACCATTTGTCCCTAGTAGCAATTACACATATTTTAGGCATTTTGGTGGCTGCACATCTTGTATGGCTATAGAGCCAACTTATAGATTTTTATAACCCTAACTTTAATCTTTCAGTACGTGCAGCTTTTGTTCCATTTTCTCTCTTCTCTCTCCTCTTTCTCTCATTTTTCTGATTGCGAACACTCCTACGAGGATGACAACTGAGAGGATGCTTGAAACTAGACCTCTTCCTGCTTTTGAAGGAGGGCTCTTGGGCTTTGGATTTGAGGAGTAAGCGACGAGTCCTCTTTGTTTTATAGTGGGCATTTATTTTCATTTATGTTCCTATCCTTCACTGCCGTGGTTTTAATCTCCCTAAATGCATCTTGATTGACCAGTATTTAGCAATCTTTTAGGGTTCATTAGATGCTTATTATTGGAATTCCAATGATATCCATTAGTTGCCTTCTATTTGTCCTTTGAGATGAGTCCGGGAGGTAGGTTTTCCTTTATCTGCAGGACCATGAATGTTTGTTTGTTAAATGTCATATTTCAAAAGGAAAATCATAGGGTTTAGTTTTTTAAAAAAAGCTAAATGAAGATCCGAGTTTAGGAAATGACTATATGTCAGTACTCCCGTACGAGGAAAAGGCAGAAGGACATGTTAGTTGCCTTAAAACCCTAAACCCCGGTGGCCCAAAACTTCCAAAGAGTTCTATTTTACATTTTATTTATTTATTTTCGGTTGCAACCAACTTTTATTTTACCCAAACCTTAAAAATCCAGAATTTAATTCACCAATTTTGACTTAACTTTCCGAATAATTTGTCACTGAAAACCCATCCGTGTTCGGCCCTAGACCGCTATCTTGTAGTGGCTTGACTACGACGATGGGAGGAACATAGGAAACAAATATTGTTGATTCGATCACCCTACCGTGGCACGAATCCAAATGGCGCCGTTATAGGATGGTGCCTAGGTGCGTATGATGACTTGTTGAACACTTGTGATCCTGTCACAAGTTAAAGTGATTTTCCTTTTATTGTTTCAGCATCAGTTTTTAGTTCATTTCACTGCTATATAAAAAAAAAAAAAAAAGCAGTGCTGCGGGATTGTTTCATTATTGCCATATTTATGCTGCGGAGAACAAGTTCTGATGGATTGAAAATTCTTAAGGCAACCGAGTTCATTTAAGGTTAAGTGGAAAAAATTAGCGCTGATCAAATGGAATACCTAGGGGAAGAACAATATAGTGAATATTCGATTGGGGAAGAAACCTAGAGCATACATGTCTATGAGGAATATAGAGACCAATGGATGGGTACACCCTCTAGTGTTACACTGACTTATGCACCTCCTCCACATCCACTGATATGCCTCTTGGTCACCGGCCTTAACCCTCTGACCAATCTCCCCGATTGAGCGAAGCATAGAGCCTTACCAAGGCGGGTGGGTGATGTAGGTGGTAGAACAAAAGCAATTCAATGCCCAAAACCAGGCTGGTTTGGGACCAGGCTAAGTGCCCCTAAACCAGGCGGTTTGGGAGCCAGACTAAGTGCTAGCTACATGGGTGGATGGGTGGAGTTTAGCATAAGTTGAGTCTTCCAGGTTTGGGAAATCATTAGTCGGGGGTGAGACTGAAGAGTTAGTGGTCGAAAGATCCCCTTATATTTCGGTGCCCTAAAGGCAATAGTTGGGAGTCATCGGTAGATCCCGTTATATGGACTTTGGTGAGTTCGAGTTCCTCGGCATTGCACCCTACTGACACAAAAGGTTGTGGAATAGGTGAGTCCTAATCTATTTAGGTTGGTTGGTGTCCCCAAGTGTAGCGATGGCTTGGTTGAGAGTGTGCGAGTTCGACGATTTATTGATGAGAATTGATCAAACAAACATTTAGGTTTTGGTGGAAGTCTTTGGTTGATTCACCAAGAAGGAGGCTCTTTTGATACTCAATTTTGTATGGCATTCATTCTCTCGAGATAGTTATTGGGCAAGGGTTTCAGTGATTCTCATCGAGGGTTAGGCATTACTTTCGTTTCCATGACCTTTTTGAAATATAATAATTTTTGTGAACATCATTTGTTATCGTTTGTATGCTCTTTCTTTTCTTTCTTTTTCTTTCAATGCTAAGGGACTAGCAATGTGTGAGTTTAAAGGTGTGATTAGTGCTCAAAAAGTACTATTTTGAACCATGTTTATATTGAGACTGAAGGTTAGTGGTCGAAAGATCCCTTGCTTGACTCCAGTTGCCCCCCCAAGGCTTAATTGGTTTAGGAGTCATCGGTGAGTCCATTATATGGACTTTGAGGTGGTCGGTTCCTCGACATTGCACCCCTACAACCTGAAAAGAGTTGTGGAATAAGAGTGAGTCTGATCTATTTAGGTTGGTTAGTGTCTTAAGTGTAGCGATGGCTTGGTTGGAGGAGAAGTGCGATTCGGTTTATTGTTTGGTGATCAAGCAACACTTAGGTTTTGGTGGAAGTCTCTGAAGTTGATTCACGAAGGAGGCTCTTTTAATACTCAATTTTGTATGGCATTCATTCTCTAAAGATAGTTATTGGGCAATGGTTTTGATGATTCTCATTGAGGTTAGGCGTGCACTCATTCTAGCCTTTTTGAAATATAATAATTTTGTAGACATCATTTTGTTATCGTTTTGTATACTCTCTCTTTCTTTCTTTCTTTCTAACCTTTCATTGCTAAAGGACTAGCAATGTGGGTTGGGGGGGGGTGTGATTAGTGCTCAAAAGTGCTATTTTGAACCACAGTAATTGCGGGTTTTGAGCACTTTTATACTATCGGCAATTAACCCGATTTGCACATTAAAGAGTGACGATCCTATACATTCCTACGTCGCATTTGTGGCTAATTTTAGTTTTTGCAAGCTATTTATGCCAAAGGTGTTGGAGTCGATCTGACACGAAGAGTCGAGTTGAACTCGGCGTGCAGGATAGAAGCCGGAAGAGAAAGAGAAGCGAAAATAGAAAGAAAAAGGCAGCAAAAAAATTTTACAAGGTGCGAGAATTTTATGACATCTGCGAAAGCCCGCGAGGTTGTGAAATTTGCTTCATGCTTACCAACTATTCATGCCTCACATTGCCTTTGTTCACAGTTTGCCCTTTGTTCATCCTTGACTTCCTGCTGGCCGTTTTTGCTTTTTGTTCCTTTTTGGTTTTCTTCCAATTTTATCCCTTGTAAAAGCTTTTGATTTTGTTTTTTTTTTTTTTTTTTTGTAATTTTTCTTAGTTGGGCCATTATATAAGCTCATGCACTGTAATCAAAGACAACTTTTTGCTCAGTAATAAAATTGGCGGGAAGCTTTTCGAGCTCCAGCTCTTTCCATCACTACTCTCATTTTCTCCTTTCTTGGTTGCCAAACACCCTCTGGGATGACAACTTGGAGGATGAGCGGCTAAAACCCTTCCTCCTTGAAGTGGGAGGCTCTTGGGTGAATCTACGAGGCATGCTAAGGGCTCCATGTTTTCACGCGGTATCCTTTGTCGTTTACATTTTCCCTTACACTTTGGGTTTTGATCCCTTTTGATTCACTTGGATGGTTATTACTTGGTAAGCTTTTGGAGCTCCTTTGGATGCCCAATGTTAGATCCGTGATGTTAGTTAGCTATCATTTATGAGCCATATAAGGTGAGACCAAGGTGACTTGTGTTTTAACTTGAATGAGAGCTTTAAGTAATGTTAGTGGATGCCATTTTTCAAAGAGATTTAATGGTTAGTTTTATAGTTAAATGAAGATCGGTTGGGAGTATTATAGGTCATCCTCCCAGCCTTGAGAAAGGACCTAGAAACCCTCAGTTGTCTTAGGAATCCAACCCCAATGACCTAACACTTCAAGGGGTTATATTTTATATTTTTATTTATTTTACTTTTTGCTTGCAACCTACCAAACCTCACTATTTTATGAAATCCTTAAATCCAAAGTGAAATTCACCATTTTCGATCACTGTAAGTCATTTGTACGAAGAAAACCCATCCCTGAGTTCGACCCTAGACCGTTATACTGCAGTAGCTTTGCTACGACAGTAGGAACCCTAAGATATAAATTTTGTTGATTCCGGATCACCCTACTGTGGCACGAATCAGTAATCTAGAGAGAAATACTTGAATTGGGATTTATTTGATTGATGTTGTTCTTGAACCGATCAGTTCCCAATGGCAGTACCGAATACCAGTTCAAGGAGTGTTTTTTGCTCTGATTTCTAGGAGGCCCTCTGCGTGACACAAGTTGGAGATTCCTGAGAGCTTGGAGCATTCACTTGTGGGTATGTTAGACTACCATTGATGAAATACTAAGCTCTGAAGGTTCATTTTGATAAATTCCCTTTTCACTCATAATTGATGTTGGAGGGGAGCATTTATCAATCTAAATAATCAGAGATTTCACCTTTAATCTAAGGGAGTTCCTAACCTCTCATTAGGCGAGATCGATTAAGGAAGGGAAGAACCATTAGATTTAAAGGATGGAGTCATCAATTATGGTAGAAGTTTTGCGGTGTTGACCACTGAAGGAAGCAAGATGCATGATCTCGGGAAATGGAGTGTAGTATTGAGAAAGAAAAATACCCGGATCTGAAGCTTCGAAAATATAAGTATTGGTTAAATCCTTGTCTTTGAGAAGCGGGGGTCCCCTAACAGTACATGGAGAAATCAATTGCATTGTTAGGCAATCTTGGACAAATCGAGCCGTTAGTAGAGCAGTAATGCATTTTAATGCGAGGGAGTGCATTTGTTTCACGGTATTTCTTTGATAGTGTTCATTTCTCACATGAAGCCCGATTCGATCCGGTAATTTTGTTCTTATTTTTAGTCGTTATCATTTACTTTCAGTTTACATAATTGCTACAGTCTATGATTATTAGTTTCTAGATTAAACTCTCAATATCCATTTTAAGTTCAAATAGTAAGGACCTTAAGTAGTTAGGGTAGTTGATTTCCAATTCTTGTCAATCTCTGTGGGAATGATATCTGGACTTACATCTAATTTTCACTACTTGTATGACTGTGCACTTACGGTGTCATTGACTAAACAAAATTTCGAGATCTGTACACAAGACTTTTATTCAATTAAAGCAAGTCTATCCAATTTTAACATAGATTCAAGAAGAGTGTAAGGTCCTTGTAACTATGTTAATTTTGAGGGGTTTTAGTCTACATAATCAAAGGCAAACAATAAGCTAACCCTAGGTCATGACAACAACTGACCTAGGTTTTGTCCCATTTTTAATACTATGTCGTGACATACAGAAATAATTTTCATGATAGAGTTTTGCAATCAATTGGAAGCTAGGTCAATCTTATGTCGCAACATTGTGAGAAATGTTGCGACATTCTTTATGATGCTCTTTTGAACATATGTCCCGACAGTAAAAAATATTGTCGCGATAATGTTTTTTTTTTCTTCCAAAAACATAGGTCATTTACAACTCTATCTCGACATAATTTTGCAATAATGTTGCGACAGAGAGAAAGCATGTCGCGACATTGAACTAAATTTTTCCAGAATTGCCTCATTCCCAGTTTTCACTCTAGACACATTTAAAGCAAGTTGTATTCACTCCTACCCATCAAAACATACTTGTGAAAACTCATCTATCATCGAACAATCTCAATTCAAATATGAAAAAAAAAATCTCATTCTTTACTCAATTATCATTCATCAAGATATTCAATAATGCATTCAAGTAGTAGGCACAATAAAGCTATTTTTAATTTTATGCTCTAACAAAAAATTCACATTCCCCTAAACTTCAACTGTCCATTATCATTAAAGAACAAGTTAGGGAAAAAAAGAAAACTCCCCCTTATAGTACTTCTGCATTAGTGATATTTGAGAAAGAATTCTTTCAAATAATACCCATCTATGTACAGCTTCATTGTCCTAAAAAAATCAGCAAAAACTAAAAAATAAATAAAACTTCTAACAAAATTAAAACTAGAACATCAAACACACAAAATTTAACAAAATTAATCTAACTAATAAAAATTTAAAATTCTAGTTGGGTTGCCTCCCAAGAAGTTGCTTATTTTAATGTCTTTAGCTAGACGTTTGTTGTAGAATGTCTTCATTTCAACAAAACTATTTTCCCTTTTCAAAATCTAGATCTCAACCTCATTTAAATTTCCTCTAATTCACTCCTAGTCTTCTGAATCACATCTATTTAATCCTTTGGATTCTTCCTTGTGTCACTTAGAGTGCATGTAGTGATTACGCAGGGTGGGACCATTTACTCCCCCACCTACCTAAGTCTCCCGATTCTTCAAAGAGGCGTTTGTATTGGCCTGAAACATAGTTGTGTTTACCTGGAATGCTGCTAGCTCAGCAAAATTTTGCTCATGTATGTTTAGCAGCCTCTTATTTTCTCCCATGAAAGCCCCGACATACGGTCTCGACAGATTATATCTCCTACGCCCTTGATTTTACGCCTCTGTCTACTAGGCTGGCATTTGCTAATGGAACCTTAAGGAGGCATGATATTGCTGCAAATTCTGTCCAGGACTTTGACCTTGCTGTGCTCCTCCCCCATATGAGAAGTTCTCATGGTTCTTGAGTGCTGGTGTGTAGTGAGTGGGCATGTTGAGGTTGGCCTTGAAAGTGTAGCTCCTATTGGCATTGAGGTACTATGCCTCCTCAACTTGGTAGGGACCCTCATGGTTTGATCCCTCTTCAACACTGTTTCTTCTTTCTTTTTCTTCTACTATCCCCACTTCAAGTGCAGTATGCATTATTCTCTCATTGTTTCCTATCTTGTTCATCAATGCATCCTACTTTGCTTCAATGGTATTCATTCGATTAAGCTGAATTTTCTCCCTTAAGTCACATTCTTTGCTCCACCGAAGCTTCAGATAGAGCTTTGTAGTTGCATTTGGCAAGGTCTTCAATCACTTGCCTTGCCTCCTCTACACTTCTTATTTTGAAAGCCCCACAGCAGGCTGCATCAATTATACCCTTTGAGGCATAATTCATAGAATGGTAGAATATATCCATTTGAGTGATCAGATCTATTCCGTGTATAGGACATCTTTTGAGTAGTCTCTTAAATCTCTCCCATGCGTTGTAGAGACTTTCATCCTCCCCTTGCTTGAAGACTATAATCTCTCATCTTCTTTCAGACATCAGGGGTGGAGGGAAGAATTTGCCCATATAAGCTTCAACTAACTCTTCCCAATTTGTCAGCGCTGATCACATGGCGGTATTTCAGGCCAAGAGATTGCTGCCACATCTCTCAGTGAAAAGGGAAATAGTTGTAGCATGATCACTTTTGGTCTCACCCCATTTAACTTGATTGTATTGGACATCCTCATGAATCTTCCCTTATGTTCATTAAGGTCTTCAGAAGGATGACCAGTAAATTGGTGTTGTTGTACCATAGTGATCAAGGCTAGATTCAATTCAAAATTATTTGCTTCTATGGTAGGTTGTCTTACAGTAGAATATTCATCTTGAATAGAAGGCCTCCAAAAGTCTTCCATAGTCATTTGCCTTTGAGGTATTTCTGTTTCTACTTATTCTTCTAGAATACCTTGCAGTCTTTCTTTTTGATTTGCCATACTTCTCGATTCTGCACTTGTACTCTTCCTCGGATTTCTTAGTGTTCTTTCTATTTCTATATCTAAGGGCAACATATATGCTTCTAGTTTTCTATGCATCTACTATCTTCCTAAAATAGAAACACATTGAGATCAAATGAAATCTATGGGAAACAACTATGATAGTTTTGGCTCATAAAATATTTTTAGTAGCTTATTAAGCTACTACAGTTAAAAACTATTATCTTATTCAATTTTTTTTATGCTAAAATAAAGAAAAATGTCTAAATAAGCTATTCTCTCTTTGGTTAGAATATTGATCTTGAAATTCATCCATCTATCCCCGGCAACGGCGCAAAAAACTTGTTAAAACCTTTTTGTATGATATATATAAACCAATTGACAAACACAATTGATCATATATATACAAATTTATGGAACTATTACCAAGGACTATTATCTAATCCCCGACAACAGCACCAAAAACTTATTTGACCTATTTTAGATAGACCACACTGTGAAAAAAAAGTTATGACTTTGCCACCAAAGGATTATTATCTAATCCCCAGAAACAACGCTAAAAACTTGTTAAGACCTTTTTGTATGATATATATAAACCAATTGAAAAACACGATCGATCATATATATACAAATTTATAGAACTATTACCAAGGACTATTATCTAATCCCCGGTAACGGAGCAAAAACTTGTTTTACTGATTTTAGATAGACCAAACTGTGGAAACAAAGTTATGACTCTACCACCAAAGTATAATCCCAAACAACGGCGCCAAAAACTTGTTAGACTAAATGTGATGAAAATATGTGTTTTTCCTTTTGTAAACTGGATTCATTAAAAATTTTGATTGGTCTTAATCACTGCAAGTGCATAGATCGTACAAGTAATAAAAGTGGATTTTCATTAAGTCCAGATATCGTTCCCACAAGAAGTTGATGATGGAGAGCATAAAACCAACTACCCCGACTACTCCAGGTCACTTTACTATTTTAACTCCAATATTAAGATAATTGGAAAAATAATAAAATAATACTAAAGTAATTTCACTAGTGTACATAAAATATTAATAAGAATGGAGTTAAATTTCACTGAGTGAGACAACGCTAGAACATCGACCAATGAATAATTTTCAATTTCTGCATCATTTTGAATCTTAGCTAAGCCATAAGTTGGAAAGCTGAATTTGTCAAAGATGCATTGTGTTATAGTTTGGATTTCTCCTTCAACCATACCTTTCACTAATTAGAGATTCATGTTCGTTTCTTACTCATGAATTTAATAAACTACTTGTAAGATATAATCCTCTTTCTAAGATTTGAGTGTTTTTCCTTTTCAGTACTTCACACCCAGATCTTAAGATTGAAGAATTCTTGCCCCCATAGACAGGATATTACAAGCCTTCTCCAATTTAGATGTCACCTCATCCTTTAATACTGATGAAATTTTCCATCTCCTTGATTAGATCTTTGTTAACACGGGATCAGAATCCTTTCATTAGAGAGAGGAGAAACCTCTAAGTGATTAAATTGATACTTCATCAAACTATCCTCAAACCATTAATTTATCTAAGTAATCTTTCAGAGTTCATTAGTTCCAAAGTATTAGTCTACCATACCCACAAAGAACTGCTCTACACCATTAGGATTCTCCATCTCTGTGTCACGCAGAGGGCCTCCTAGAAATCAGAACAAGATACAATACTTTGCTTGGGTACACGGTACTTGTACTGGGAACAATTAAGTTTAAAAATAATACCAATCAAATAAATTCAAGAATTCTAACTAAGGCATTCTTCCTCTTGGTGTATAAAAAATGACTATCTTCATCGACCCTTTCCTAAAGGGAGCTCAACCTTTCAAAATTGGTTCACTCATATAAGTTACTAACATATTAGGAAAATTCACTGAAAGTGTAAACGAATTGAAATAAATGTAATATAGAAATTTTCCAAACTCCATTTATTCAAATGATGGCTAAGAAAGAAAAATTTAACAAGAATTCAAACTCAGATTGCACTTGATTCATTACTAAACTCGAGAAAATCAAAAGAAAACTAACTAAAAACTACGCTCAAACTAAATCTACTAAAAAGGAAATAAAATAAAAATCAAAGAAAAAAAATAAAAGAAAAATAATATACAAAGAGTGTTCAACTACCTAGAAGTCCTGGAATTGCGAAAGCTGCGCACAGTGCCCTAGATGCATCTATTTATAGACTTTCCAATGTTGGATCGCACTTCAAGACTGTGTTGTGGATCTTCAAATTTCTGGCCCAAATTGGTCGTTCTATCGTGACATAGAAAGTTGACAGGCCGAAAACGTGGTGTGTAAAATGTACGCCTATGTGCGCAAGTGCACGCGTCGCCCCAAGTAATATAGTGTACCAATGGTACGGATATCGATCCACAGGGATAGGTGTGTTGACTACAGAGATTTGCTTTTCAAATATTATACCCGGATATCGTAATGTGAAGGGTACTGAGTATTTGAATGTAAACTAAACCTCTTGAATAGAGCGAATTACTATTTAATGGGGACTAGGGTCATGTCTCCCCACCGCCTTTCAATGGATTATTTCTTAAAGGTGATATTATTTAGTCCTATTTATGATTTGGTGTGGCAAGGTGATCTTTGGGATACCCTCTCTCGAGGTGTATTCGCCTATCTCGCTAGTAGAGTTGAGTGTATCTCTACCCCAACTCGGTACTCCGAAATGCTTAAATGTTCTAACCTTAATTGCACGCCGGGATCGGGAATATCTACATTTGCAGATAGCGAAAATTTGCTCTACTCCTTATCCTGGGCACATCCTCATCTCTGAATCTCGGGTCTCTAGTATGATCATACTAATGCTGGCCAAAGATTACCATGCAATTGAAGTCACGGATGTAAAGCGGATGATAATGAATCATAAATCAATGAATAATATAAATTAATAAACTTTAATCCATTCCAAGCGTGACGGGGTTCCAACAATACCACACAGAGTATAGATCTAGAACATAATGAATAAGTACCAATAAGCGATATATAAAACATCGGTTCTAATATCCAAAGCGAAAAATATAATCTGGGCTCTTCTTCAAGATCGTTGTCACTATTGCTCTGAATTCCGCGCCCGGGTTTGTGCGACTCCCCGATACCAGGCCTCGAATTTCGTTTCCGCATTTGCCTTTTAATGATTGAAGAGGGCTTCGCGTGGCGTGCTGACGTTGGGACGTCGCGACGTTGTTTCTTGTTGACTTCTTTATATGTTGACTCAACGTCGCGACGTTGGGACGTCGCGACGTTCCAGCCATCCTTATGCACTGCCTCCTGGCACGCTCGAAATTGCTTCAAAGGCGCCTCTTTGCGTAGGTGCATGCGCACTTACACCATTCACCCAGGCTCGGGTATCCGACCCACTAAAGAAACTCATTAAAATATATTATAAGCAGCATGAAACGGCGGGTATAATTTAATTATTTTAGGCACTCATCACACCCCAAACTTGGTTTCTTGCTTGTCCCGAGCAGAGCGCTCTAAACCTAACACACACTCTGTGTACTATAATCTAACACGAAGATCATGTTGCCAATCTTTGATAGAGAGAATCAGAGTGGAGGCTAGGCTACGCACCTGCGCCGTTCTATTTGAGTTCACGGGATTATGATGTGTTCGAGATTTCGAAAGAACTAGGTTGAACTCGGTGCCAGAGTCGCGAGTGTCTCGGCCTCGTGTATTCGATGGCCTTTCCCGATGATCCTATGTGCGTATAAAGAAATGACCTCTAGTGTATACTTAAGTTCCGACGCCCCCCAAACCAACTCGCCTAATTGGGAAAATCTAACTACAAAAGGATAAGAACGCACCGTTTGCAATATCTAATATATCTACTCACTACATAGAACAAAACTAGTGCCCATAGAAGTTTATATTGATGTCCGTGTAGCGGGGGATTAGTTGGTGACTCCCACCCGGTTGGTTAGGAACACCGGGCTTTGATTCCTGAGGGCGTCACCCGAGACACTCGGCTAAACCTAAGGGCCACTGGCTATAGAGAAACTTCATCTTACTGTCCTGGCAGGCGGTGGGGGTGACTCCCGACCAGTTGGCTCAGGGCATTGGGTTTTGAAATGCCCCTCGGACTGTGCCCGGGATTCCGATTGGAAGCTCCCACTTATTCTATGCCTAAATAGTCATAACTCTTTTCTTTTTTTTTTTTTCATTTTGGGGCTCGAAGGCAATCCTCTTTATTCACGGTGTCCCATCTCTTTGGTATTTAGAGACTCCCGAGGGTTGGAGACCTTAGTAGTTGGGCTCGGCACTTATGCATAACCTAGAGATCATTTGTGTGTGAGTATGATAGGCTCATTGAGAAATGGTTTCTTGAATAATCGGAAGTGATTCACTATGCCTCCCCCTCCTATTCAACCTAATTCCCGAACATTCAAATGACCAATGCAACCTTTCTTTATTGACACAAGTGGGTTCGGCTAAAAATTTGATCCCCTACTCTAAAGCATGGCATCACATACGCAGTTCCCTAGACACGACACCACTACATATGTATATGAACTACCTAAAACACAAACATGACTAAACACAAAACTCAATATCCTAGGATGAGCAATCGTAAATGCAATTACGCAGAAATGTAAACTAACATGCATAAATAAAAATAAACTACGGCACTAAGAAAATCAACGCAAAACATTGCTACTACGCTTGGCTTCGATCTACTCACCCCCGAGCAAAATATGATATACTTGACAAAGAAGCATTAGAGGGTGAGAGAACTCCCTTTGGTGATCGATGGGTCAACTGCTGATGTGGTAGCGGTGGCGGGCGGTGGAATGCCGGGAGGCCAGGCAAGGCTGGGCTGGGTATTCTGGCTGCTTAGAAGAATAGTGGCACGGTTGGCTGACAGGTATGCATATCGGCGCGAAGCACCTCCGTATCCTGGCGTGGGGAGGACTCGGTCTCCTGGGTCTCATCCCGGAAAGCATCAAAGCGCTGATGGGGAGAGCAGGGTCCTCGGGTCGGGTGAGGCCCGGAGGAGGTACCTCTCAGGGATTTGTTGTGGTGGTGGTGGAGGTGGGTGGGACGAGGACTACCCAATGTCCCCCTAGAGGTCGCCCAGGGGTCCATAACGAGCCTGATAATCGTGAAGCTCGTCCTCGTCCGAGGGCTCATGGCCGGAATCATAGACCCCCTCAGGTCATGGGACACCCGGTTTGTCCCTCCTGACTGATATGGCTTTGGTGGGGTGTAACCACGCCTCATTGTCATCTAAGGGCACCCCGACTCATTTGCATAAACCAAAAATGAGGAAGGGGTTCCCTAAATTCATCTTAGCGTCCCGGTTATGGAGGATGGCTTCCGCTATAACCTGCCCAACATCAAAAGAGATATCTTGAATGATGGCATAGTTGGCGAGCCGCGGCTTAGCGGTCACCCCACTCACACCGTTCGTCGACGTCGAGATGATGCGAGTGATGGTGGTGCGGAGCCATGGGGATAAAGGCTAAATGTTTGGCCTTGAAGTGGACGGCATGACCCTCACTGTTGAGTTTCCACTCACCCCGGCCATTAGTCAAGACCCGAATGACCTCGGGGTAGTCGGGGTGCTCGTAAAGCCGATCAAACGGCTCCGAGGGGACATGGGCAAGATCATAATAGTGATTGATCGACTCACATTAGTAGGCGAAACACCACACCCTCACCGAACCTTCGACGATGTGGGAGGCGAGATCGCGCAAAATTTTCGCACCACACTCATCGCACCGGGATGAGGTGGTCGCAAAGTGCTCGCCATCCCTTTGCCGCAATCGCTTTAAGAAGCCGCCACAATGTATGATGGAAACTCTTTTCCTTGATAAACGATCTGGGCTTCACAGATGCAGATGTCAACTGACGGCCAAGACCTCATTGACGACCGCGACACATCATAATCGGCCGAATCCTCACCGACCGACCCCTCAGAGGCAACTTCGCCTTTCTGCATCGGATGAGAAACTAAACTCCTAGGAGGGTATAAATGAAATTGCACCTTCAAGGTTATTCCCACCAACTAAAGGGGATAATTTGACAAACACCTGTGAGCGCATCAGAAAACGAAGACTAACTAAGTGCACCAGTGACCCTAAATGTGACCAAACCTAAAATAAACTGAAATGTGACCCTAAATGTGAACCTAAATGGGGACTCCTAGACCTAAGGTGATGACTAGACCAGTGCGAGACCTATGGGAGGTAAGGTGAATGCGAGACCCGCAAGGGATCGGGTTTATACGATCATGATTATTTTTGGCATGCAGAGGAGGTGCCTGAGTCAAAACAACACTCCAATCGCGTGTAGAACTGCAAGGATCGGTGGTGGAAGGTCACCACAGGAAAGAACCAGGGTTTAGCAGCACGGGGGTAGGGTAGAACAAAACGGCTGCGATATGAGCCTTAAATGTGGCAACGCCGCGATCGCCCAGAGAATTTACCAACGCCGCGACGCTTATGTCCAACGTCGCGACGCCCGCAGAATGGTGAGGCTCAACGCCGCGACGTTGAGATCAACGCCGCTACGCCCGCAGAGATTCGTGAATCAACGCCGCGACGCTGAGATCTTACGCCGCGACGCATCGTGAGTGGGGAAAATCAACGCCGAGATCGCTGAAACAACGCCACACGCTCCAGAGGTGAGCTCAAAATCAACGCCGCGATGCTGGAAACTCACGCCGACGCTCCGCAGGCGCTCAAACGACGTCGCGACGCTGGAATCCACGCCGCTGATGTTCCGCAGAGTGGTCGTCGCGACGCTATGACGTCAAGACGCTTAACGTCGCGACGCCGAGAGCCAACGCCGCTACGCTACGAGAAGGCTCAAACGCACAAAATTCAACAAAGGTCTATGTGCTGAACTCCCTCATTCAATTGTGACTTCTAGAACTTGATGATTCGATCCTCCCCGCACCTTCGACCGCGGCCTTGAAAGCGCATCCAACAAGGACGCAATTATGGGACAGAACAATAAACCAACATAATGTGAAAAGCCGATAATGAAATTTAAAACCAGAGAACGTAAAATTGCAAGAAAACTTGGGTTGCCTCCCAAGAAGCGCTATGTTTAATGCCGCAAATTCGATGGCCTTGAATCTCACAAAATGGGACCCGAGCCCATGACCTCTTACTACAATCAGATCCGAGGTGGTCAAATGAATGATTTGCTTATCCGCATGGAATTCGCCTCCGAAGTATGGCTTCAACCGCCAGCGGTGATCAGAATGTTCCTTTCTCAGGATGTGTAATCTCCGCCCCACCATGAAAAGACTTTGTCACCGTGACGGCCCTAATTAATTAGGACTTCAAATTTTCCCGGAAAGAGTCTTAGACTCGAACTGAACAATGTAACTCATTGTCCCGCCTCGAATTCCTTCCTGGTGATGTGTTTATCATGCCGTGCTTTCGTCTTTTTCCTTTTAAATACTCTGCATTTTCATAAGCTTCGCTCCCCGAATTCATCTAGTTCACTGAGTCAGAAAATCGCTTCTCGCCTGGCCAGTGCACCGCCCATGTTCAACTCGCCGAAGGCCCAAAGAGGCTCGATGCCCAATTCCACCGGAAGATGGCATGCTTTACCATACACAGTCCCAACTGCATAATCAAGAGAAGTTTAAATGCCAGCGGTATGCCCAGAGTGCATCTTCAATCTTTTTAGACCAATCCTTCCTGGAGCTGTTAACTGTTTTCTCCATGATGGACTTAATTTCCCGATTTGATACCTCTCGGCCCATTCGACCGCGGTGATACGCAAGGGATGTACGCGACGCACCCATACCGCAAAACCTTGTCAATCACTTTATTGCGCAAACGAGTACCATTATCCGTGATCGCGCCTCGAGGGGTTCCAAATCGTGAGAATACGGGTCACAAGAAACCGAGCCACAACCTTGGCATCAAGCATGGCCTAATCGCTTCAACCCACTTTGAACATAGTACCGCCAAAGAAGATGTATAGGTTGTTATAAGATGGGGGAAATGGTCCCATGAAATCTATCCCCCATAGGCTCCACATTTTACTTCCGCATCGGGCATGGGTGGTTCATCCTTTTCTTCTCTGTAAATACTCCACTGCCGAGACATCACACGTGGGATACGAAATGATGCTCATCTGAATAAAGCCTGGCCACTGTCCCTGAACAAGCATCTTGGCCGCCGTTCACACCAAAATGTCCACCACATGGTAGAGAGGCAAAGATTCAATATACTGCTCATTTCATCTTCACACATCTCCTGATCACCTGATCAGCCCAAAGGTTCAGAAGAATTGGCTCCTCCACAGTAGGGTTTCAAATGTGAGAAAACCATTTTTCACTGATAGTTGGAACTCCGAGGCACCACCGTCACCTCAACAATTCACATAATCTCGCAAACCATGGAACCCGCCTCTTGTCTTCAATAGCTAAGAGTTTCTCATCCTGAAATTGGCCATTCACTCGAGCATCATCACTCGTCTTCTAATCATGGAAAGATGATCCGCCACTGTAGTTCTCGCGCTCTCGCCTTTAATCTCAACATCGACCTCGCAGCAAAAAGAACCCACCTGACACCAAGGCTCGCGCCTTTTAGTCATCAAGTATTTAATGGCGTAATGATCGCTGGTGGACTACTACCTTGTTACCAATCAAATAAGGCCTGAATTTGTCAAAAGCAAAGACAATAGCCAAAAGTTCTTTTCTGGTGAGTGGCATAATTCAATCAAGGCGCATCATTCAAGGTCTCTCGCTTGTATAGTAAATTACCCGAAAATTTTTCCTGCTTTTTGCCCTAACACGCCTCTAATCGCAACCGCTTATACACATAAGTTCAATGGAAAGGACCAATCCGGGGCCACGACAATAGAGCCGATACCAACTTATCTTTCAACACCGAAATTGCATGCAAACACCGCGAGTCAAACTCAAATGGGATCCTCTTTGAACCGTGAGATTGTACAACGGTTTTGTAACCGAGAGAAGTCTTGATGAAGCGCCTATAGAATCCAATATGGCATAAAACCAAAATCCCTACCGACGAGGCGAGGTACCTTTTCAATCGCTTTCCAATCTTCGCTCCGTCTACCTCATTCCTCTCACAAACCGATGTCCGAGTACAATACCCTCTTGTACCATAAAATGGCACTTGAGTACTGGGTCAGTCTCTCACATCTTATCAACAATGATCTCAAATTTTCCAAACAGCTTATCAAATGAATTACCTAATAATGAAAATCATCCATGAAGATTTCGAATGCCTTCACATGCTCTGAGAAAATGGCCATCATACATCGTTGATGTTCAAGTGCACGATACCCAAAGGGCATCCGCCTAAATGCGAATGTCCCATATGGACATGTGAATGTCGCCTTCCCCGATCTTCCGGCTATAGCGATTCATTGTACTCGACATTCCATCCAAAAAGCAATAATATTCATGACCGCCATCGATCCAAAGAATCGACGAAACTAAGAACTGAAATGATCTTTTCGAGGGCTTTGTTCCCGCTTTTCATAATCAATACAAATCCACCCAGAATCGCTCGGTAAGGTAGTAATATGTTATTCCCCGCTCTATGATGCTGCTCGCCCTTCTTAGGTACTACTAACCGACTTTACCATGCACTATCCGAAATAGGATAAATTACCCCAAACATCCAACCATTTCAATACTTTCTGACGACTTTCATCTTTGATTCAGCCTCGCCCACCCCAAAGTTTGCGCCCATCTTCTAGAAGCAAAATACGATGCATGTGCACATGGAAGGGCGAATCCTCTTAAATCCATTAGAGACCACCTATGCATTTTATATCTCTAAGGACCCTCAATAACTTCTCCTCTGGGGCTTCAATCAAGGACGCCGAGATGATCATCGTAAGGTAGATGCTTTCTCTAGATATGCATACTTCAAACGCTAGGTAGAGGTTTCACTCCATCTTCGGTGGTTGTTCAACCGATGGCACAGGCGTTTTAGCTCCCTCACCTAGAGATTCAAAGTATTTCCTCCTATCAACCGAAAGAATCCACATCCATTTTACATATTCCTACCTCGCTCATGTTCCCGTAATCATTCTCTACAAGGCTACCTCCATGGGGTCTGAGACCACTTGCTGCACTATACTCTACTCATTTCGCCTATGAAGCACGTATCACTTTCCTCGCCTGATGTCCACGCCTTCAAACACGTTGAACTTGACTTCGTCTTCCCGCACTCCCACCCCCGCCTCCCCTCCGAACATCAATCGCTCTCGCTGCAAGAAACCTGGCCTACCTAAGATTTCGGGTATTTCTTTATCTTCTTCCATATCTAATACAATGAAATCAACAAGATAAACTTGTCAACCTTTACCAAGACATCTTCTATTACCCCCTCCTGATGTCAAAGATCCGTCTACAGTTGAAGTGTGACCGTATCGATCTCGGCCCTCACATAATCCCAAACGTTTAAAAATGGATAAGGGCACAGATTAATGTCGGCACCCAAATCACGTAGAGCCTCCTCAAAGATAGCATTTCCAATGGTGCATGGATGAGTGAACCGCCTGGTCTTCTTAAGATGCGGCGGCGCCTCCTCTCCTAAGTATCAGACCACATTCTCGCTGCTAATCACGTAAATCGCCCAATCTCTCTTCCTCGAGACGTAATGTCTTTCATAAATTTCACATATCGGGCATCCGCCCGGTGGCATCAGCAAATGGGATATTGATGTAACTTTTAAACACTTCCATGAATTCGTGAACTCGCTTATCCAAATTTTGCGCTTATTTAAAGGTCAGGATATGGAATCGGGTGGGTCACCCTTCGCTTTCGCAGTTGTTTCTGCATCGCTTATCCCCGAGGTCAGTTCTCTCCGCACGATCATTTTGACTGGGCTGGATGACCTTCTCAGCCTCTACCTCCCATAATCGGGTCAGGCCCGTGTTTCCAATTCCTTACTACTTCTCGCGACGATCGCTTAACGTTGCTTCATTCCCATCTCTTCGGGTTTACTTCTCAATTGCTCGGGTAAGGAACCCTGTTGCCTTTTTTGTTAGTAGATTGTAGCCATCTGGCCCATCTCAGACCTCCAAGTTTCCTCAACGTGCGGCTTCGATTGCTCAATCAGTGGCCTCACGTATATCTCGCCTCGTCTCATTCATGAAAGCAGAAAGTGTGAGGTCGCATTGGGCAAGGGCTTGTTTTGAACCACCTTTTCCTGAGGTGGTCTTCACTAACTCTATTTGATGGCATATTGCTCCATTGTTCCTCCATCCATACCTCATTGTTTTGACCTGCTCAATTCGATTATTACGCCTACCTCGCCTGGGTTTTGATTCGATAATTGTTTCCCCATACTCGCCCGCTCGTGATTGGTTCCTGACAACCTCGACACATAACAGCCCGCTAATGCTTTGGCTTCACTGCATTTTCAAGGCTATCAGGCCGTCCTCCAGCACTACACAACTCCCACTTCGTCAAGCCTGCATGTATCGACACTCGCCTATCAACTCCGCTAGTAAGTCAGGCAACATGATTAACTAAATTATTGAGAACTTATTATCCGTGCTACCCATGGCTTTCACCGGTGTATTCTTCTCCCTTGTAGCTGATTGTGTCACAGTAGTATCTTCCCGTAATTTCATAAGCTCGGGTCCGTGGTTTTCTTCATTAGTGCTTCTCCATCCGAGGCATCAATCACCGTCTAGCCGCATTCTCGTGACCATTATAGAAAGTATGACTTGCATCCATCTGGCTAGTCTATGATGTGCAATTTCTCAAGAGTTCGCAAATCAGCCCCATGCCTCACAAGTTCTCCCCTAGCTTGCCAAAAGTATTGACCGCATTACTGCAATTTCTAGCGGGAAGAATTGGTCGTAAATTTTTTCACTAAATCGCTCCATGAGGTAATGGAATCCGTATTTGTTAACCAATGCCGTTTCATCACCTAGTGAGAAAGCAAAGTCACTCAACCCGAGTGCTTCGCAGAACTCCATTGACTCGATCACATCGTGACTTCAAGGAGTCAGTCAAATGCAATGCTTGAATTCTCATTAGGTAACCCGTGAACAAGATGTTCTAAAGCATCCGTAGCGGACCGACTTCAACCTCGGTTGCTCGTCGAATCTAAGGGCCTTCTCAGTCAGTCCCGAACAACGCAGTGGTGTTAAACCCTCTAGCAAAGCATTTAATGGATCATCCGGGTCGTATAAACGGCCCGGGTGCTTAATTTTCCGTTATCGGTACTTCGGCCTCTCTGCAATCTTTGCTCAATGCTAAGATCCCGCTTCATTGCTCCATATTTGCTAAATTTCTGTTTGCTCCGCCTCCGTTCCTACGTGTTCTCGTGTAAAGTTCTTTCGGGTTCAGATCAAATGTGATGTCAACCCGTCGTTTGCATGTACTCAACAGTCTAAACTCGTGAA
The DNA here is from genome assembly GCA_016808115.1 of Tetrastigma voinierianum. NCBI lineage: Eukaryota > Viridiplantae > Streptophyta > Magnoliopsida > Vitales > Vitaceae > Tetrastigma > Tetrastigma voinierianum. Next base: position 315,705 of record JAEQBH010000497.1, read on the forward strand.
TCACACACGAAACAAGACCAAATTACTAGCACTCATCGAATAAAAACAAAAATTCTGTAGTAATATCTAATTTCTTTATTCTCTATATCACCTAAAACCTATCCACTCAACGTTTCAAAACTTGACAGGCCGAAAACGCGGTGTGTAAAATGTACGCCTATGTGCTCATGCACGATCGCCCAAGTAAAGGTACCACTGTACTCTGAGTATCGATCCACGGATAAGTGTGAACAATCATGATTTTCTTTCAAATATTATCCGATATACGAATGTGTGAAAGGGTACTAGTATCTGAATGTAAACTAAACTACTGAATTGAACGAATTACTATTTAATGGGATCAATAGTTCCCGCTAATTTCTCTGTAATGATTATTTCTTAAAGGTGATATTATTCATTTATTTATGATTTATTAATTTAAGAAGGTGATCTCGCTTTCGAGATACCCTCTCGAGGTATTCTACTTTTTATATCGCAGTAGAATCGAAAGTGTATCTCTACCCCAACTCGGTACTCCGAAATGCTTAAATGTTCTAACCTTAATTGCCACCTTCGGGATCGGGAATATCTCTATTTTCCAAATCAACCAAAGGCTGCTCTACTCATATCCCTAGGTATCCTCATCTCTTGAATCTCGAATCTCTAGTATGATCATACTAATGCTGGCCAAACATTACCATGTAATTGATCCACAGATGTAAAGCAGATGACAATGAATCATAAATCAATGAAATAATATAAATTAATAAACTTTAATCCATTCAAACGATGTGGTTCAAATAATAATTTCTAGGTATAGATCTAGAACATAATGAATAAGAAAAGACTAATGTTTATATATAAAACACTTAATATCGAACAAGAAAATACACCACGCTCTTCTTCAAGATCGATGTCCTGTTGCTCTGAATTCCGCACCCTGGTTTGTACGATTCCCAATCTCCGACCCCCCCTCGAATTCTGTTCCCATTTTCCTTTTAATGATCGAGGAGAAACTGGCAGCCGACGCCGCGACGTCAGTAACGTCGCTGAGATTTGACGCCGCGACGTCAGCCGTAAACGCTGTCGCTTGTTGACTTCTTTATATGTTGACTAACGCCGCGACGCTGGGGACGCCATGACGACACGCGAAATGCCCAGCCATCCTTACTTAATTACTCCTACGTCCCAAAATTCCGGAGCTCCAAAAGTCGCCTTCGCACCAATCGGGTGACTGTGATACACACCCATTCACCAAACTGGGATCCAGCCACAAAAACTACGTATTTAAATATAAAATAAACGCGAAAGCGTAAGAACGACGCGAGTATAATCTGAGTGTTTTAGGCACTCATCAAGTCTTCAACTACCTAGAAGTCCTGGAATTGCGAAAGCTGCGCACAGTGCCCTAGATGCGTCTATTTATAGACTTTCCAATGTTGGATCGCACTTCAAGACTGTGTTGTGGATCTTCAAATTTCTAGCCCAAATTGGTCGCTCGCCATGACATAGAGTTTGGCCACGACAGTTTCGGCCTTTGTCACCGGCTTCGCCAAGAGACCGCATTTTTCTCACGCGGACTTGTCTCCTGCTTCTTTCGATTCGTCACGATAAACTTCTGATAAAGTCATGACAGTTTTGATCCAATAGTCTTGTTCGCCATGACAGAATGGTTTCGTCATGACACAAAATATGACCTAACTCTTTATATACTTCATTCTCAACTATCAGACATAATTTTCTTTTCGCAGCATTTTATCTTCAAATTCGTCTATATCGCGATGTAGTTTTCTATGTCATGATAGGATTTCTTTCATTCCTGAACAATTTATGTCGCGACAGAAGTTTCTTTAGTCGTGATAGCCTTTTCTTCTCTGGTCCTCCTCACGGGCTGAGTTGTTTGTTACGACATAGAAATCTTTGTTGTGATAGACTTGACTTGGCTAATCTCAGTTCTCATTCAATTTTTGTAGCTTTTATTATCGCGACATAAAATTTCTTGGTCGCGACATAGATTCTGCCTTCAATTCTTTACTATGTCTCAACATGAATTTCTTTATCGCCATTCCTCTTGTATTGCTCTTCAGCTTCTTGTCACGACAGAGAATTCACATCCCTCATGTTTTGTTTGTCACGACAGAAATAATCTTTGTCGTGACAAAGTCCTGTTACTCTTTGTTGTGAACTATGAATGTTATGTCGCAACAGGATTTTCTTTGTCGCGATAGAAATTCTTCCTTGAGCTAGTTCCATGTTGGAAACTTTGTCGCAACATAAAAACACTTGTCTCTTCTAACTCAGATATATCCTCGCCATTACGACAGCTGCTCCTTTGTCGTAATAGAGTTCATCTCGCCAATTGTGCTTTATGTTGCATGTAGGAAGGATTTTCGCAACACAATTCCTTTGCCATTTGCCTTGATCATTGTCGTGACAAAGTTAAGAGTGTCACGACAGTCTTCTTTACATTCTTCTTCAGCACTTGCGCTACAAAAAACTCCTTTGTCGCGACAGAGATTCTATTTATGCCTTGAGTTTAGCATGGACTTTGTTGCAACAAGCAATTGCTGACTACGACATAGTTCTTCTGGTATGCTTGAAATTCTATCGTGACAAAAAAAAAAAAAAAAAAAAAAAAAAAAACAACAATGTCGCGACGAAGAATGCTGCAATTGCTATTTGTTTACTTCTTTTATGCTGAAATTATCTCATTTTTAATTAAAACCTGCAAAACACAAAGTTGGTGAATATTCCATAATTTGGAATTAAAATAGATCTAAAATTGTTAGAAATATGCCAGCAAAATGGATTAAAAATAGATGAGTTTAGGACTCATCAATAAATTTTGTATCCTTCACCAACAACTCACATAGGGGTTTTGCAATTTTTGAAAAATATTTAATAAACCTCTTGTAGAAACCTGAATGGACAAGGAACTGCCTCACTACCTTGACATTTGTGGGAGATGGTAGCTTAGAAATAAGCTAAACCTTGGCTTTATCAACTTCAGTTCCCTTGTTGGAGATGACATGTCCAAGGACAATTCCTAGATTTACCATAAAATGACACTTCCCAATCGAAAGAAGTTTTTCTCTCAATGCATCCAAGTATATATACTCGAGGTCAAGCAAGGCACCTCAAAAGTACCTCCATAGTGATCATCCATGTAGACTTCTATAATGCTGCTCCCACTATATCATCAAAATTTCCCAAGATGCACCTTCTATGCGGCAAGTGCTTTGCAAAGACCAAAAGGCATTCTCCTGTAGGCATAAGTTCCAAAGGGGCAAGTGATTAGTGCCCAAAAAGTGCTATTTTGAGTCCTATTCAAGATAGGTTTTGAGTGCTTTTTTGTGAGACGTTGGCTAATCGCAAGTGAATTGAGCCAATTAACATAAAAAGTGTGTCACTTAGTACCACTGATTCCATTTCCCCGAGCCTGCTTTTGGTAATTTTGCGCTTTTGCGTGCTCTCAGCCAATACTCCCAAGTCTGATGAAGTCAAGTTGGTGCTGAATGTTGAGGATTCACAGTCATTTCATCAACCAAAAATGAAGAAATGTAAGTGGAATTGATAGAAAGGATGATGCAAAGGCAAACAAGAGGAAACCAGATTCGCTATGCATTGGCGGTACTTCGGCAGGATTGCAAAATTTCAGCAATCATAGCTTAAAAATTTCACGTGGATCGCGAAATCATAAATCATAGCTAAAATTTCGCAATCCTAGCGAAATTTTCGCTATGTAAAATTTTCGCAAAGCTAGCGAAATTTCGCTAGCCTAGCGAAAATTACTGTTCATTGAGAAAATTTTGATTTTCGCTATCTCTTGTGATTTTCGCTAGCTTAGCGAAATTTCATGCATAGCGAAAATGGCTGCCCTGTGTTTTTGATGTTTTTGATTCCAAACGACCTCGTTTTGTATAATTCCCACTTTGTCCCTATTGCAATCATGTATTTTAGGTATTTTTTGTATTTCACACATTTTGGTTGGCTATATAAGCCACCTTATAGCTTTTGTAACCCTAACTATTCATTCACTGTGAACTAATGCAAATTTTCATTTTAGGTTATAGCTTTTCTCTTTTCTCTTTCTTCATTTTCAAGCTTCCAAACAACCCTTTGAGGATGATAGCTCAAAGGATGTTTTGGCTGCTCTCCCCTTTCCATGAAGAGGAGTGGTCACGGTGGAGGCCATGGAGGTAAGTTTTCTCGCCCCTCTCATTTATCACACTCATTTATGAGCATTTAAGCTCTCGCATCTCACCCCTAGGTTGAAACCTCCTGCATCCAGCCTCGCCAATGTGTATTTGGCAAGTTTTGTGGTTGGCTGAAGTACAGCTTAATCTAGATCTACCGTCATCCACTTAGTTGTCTCCTATTAGTTGTCGTAGGTTGTCTCTTTGAGGCCATATGCACTGTTAGACTCGAATGCTCAACAATGTCATATCTCATGAGGAGGTTAGGCGAGGTCAGTTGCCAAATCAAGGTCCCGCTTGGGAAACGACCACGTGTCTTTATCCCCTAACGCTGAAACATACCCGAGGGCATGAATACACCTTAAAAACTCCAACTAAAGATCCCAAGACTTCAAGGAGTCTTCTTTTCTAAATTTTTCCTTTAATTTATATGCAGTTTACAACCATCCAACCCACTATTTTTGAAACAAAACCCAAAATCCAAAGAGAAATACCATTTCTCTTAACCTCAACCCGCACTTCTCATTTCACGAAGAAACCCATCCCGTGTTTGACCCTATACCTGCACCGCAAAGAAGTTCGCCATGCCAAAGAGCACACCTAGGATACAAATTTTGTTGAATCCAGATCGCTCTACTGTGGCACGAATCAGCAAGTGAAGGTGGTCTTGTCCTAGTCCTCCACAACAATTTCTATTTGAAAATATCTGGAATAGCCATCTAGAAAACAATAAAATGGGTGCTTGGAAACTCTCTCTAGAAGTTGATCAATGAAGGCCAAAGGAAAATGGTCCTTCCTTGTCACTGCATTTAGCCTCCTATAGTCTATACATACCCTCCAACCTATGGTAAGGCGTGTAGGCATATCTTCTCCTTTCTCATTTTGCACAATAGTCACCCCGACTTTGGGTACGACCTGAGTAGGACTCACCCAGGGACTACCTGAAATGGGGTAGATAATGCCGGCCTGTAGCAATTTAAGAACTTCAGCGCGCACCACGTCTTGCATATGGGAACAATCTCATGGTCACGACTGCCTGGGCTTCATCCTTCCATAAATATGATGAGTGCAAACCAAAGGGCTAATTCATTTTAAATCCAAGATTTTCCATCCAATGGCTTGTTTGCACTCCTAAGGATTCCAAGAAAATTGTCTTCTTGTGAGGAAGTTAGAGATGAAGAAATAACCACAAGCAGCTCGCTAAATGGATCCTCCAATGTGAGGGACAAGAAGCCGCCAGAGTGCCTTAGGGAGCCTAATTTATATCATCATCCACGAGGGATCACATACACCCACCTGTGGTGAGTACACCCTCATGCATAATTCCTTGGTCGAGGAGGCGTGCGTGAAGCCTTACTTGCGCCTCTAATTCCCAACATTTCATGGCATGGAGAATGAAACCCTTAATCCCATTAGGGGATTTTGAGGAAGTATGTACCACTTTCAAAGAGGGTGCCACCTATATGGCAACAAAGCTGTTCTCTTCCACTGATCTCCAGCAGGCAAGTAATGCACTTGAAGCAATGCAATAGGTCACAGAACCATAATAATCAGAGAGTTTGTTAGTTTAAAATTCTTTCAAAAAATATAAGAATCATGACTTGAAGAGAAAGTAAATCTACAACTTAAAAGTTCTCAGAGAATGTTATACCTAAATATACTGATAGATATATGAAATCTTCTAAACCAAAACCATGCATCGTGGATTTGATAGGGAGTCAGTGAATCATTTTTAAGATGGAATGTCCCCTTCCCATGAAACAATTATTGGAAACTATGTGTGGAGGAGATTTCTTGACTAAAAATCCCGATGAGGCAATGGATCTTTCTCAATTATAAAGGTCGAGACCCTAAGGGTCGATGAGCCAAAAACCCAAGAGAAGTGCATGCGATTCAAGCCACCAAAGTGAACTAAAGATGAGGCATGTATGCTCCTCTCCGAAGATATGGAGCTGAAAGCTAAGGTATCTACCTTGGCTAGAAGATTGAGGAATTAGAAAGAGTGTCCATGAGGTGTGCGCTGATCGGGAAGCTATGGCCATCAAAAATCAAGCTTTAACCGGCTACCCATCGACCACCTAGAGAACCATGCGTCCAAACCCCTCCATTCTGGAAGATGTAATGGGGGCCAAACAAGCCACAAACAAATGCTCCATATGGCAACACTTACAACCCCAATTGGAGTGGAGTCACCCTTAACCTTTCCTCGGAAACCTCAACCTCCCCGTATATATGTACCCTCAGAGAACAAGCAAAGAGCATTCTACCACCACTAATAAAGATCAGCTGTGCCACCCACCTCCTCTCCTATTGAGCACATTTTGAATATGGAGTGCGTGGGAAAATTTTGTGGAGGAGCAAAAGGCATCAATGCTCGCCTGAACAAAAAAATTGAAAATGTAGAAAGCTCCTTGAACAAGAGAATAGATGGGCTGAAAGTAACCTAACCGAAGAATTTGACAAATAAGTAAACCATAACAAAGAGGTCATAACCGGCCAGCCAAAGGCGTGGAGGTTCCCTCTCGCCCACCGCCAAATCCAAGGGGGAGTCCATGAACTGAGTTATTCCAGTGAACTCCCCAAAAATGGATGAAGTCAAAGCTGCTGCCACTTAAGAAGTGGAAAGAGGCTGGGATCAGCCACGCTCAAGCCTGTCGAGGAAACCGTAGTGCGGGAAGAATTGGAGCCAGAACACATTTTCTTGAAGGAGGACTCAATGAAGCACTGCATGCCACCTCCATTTCCCTAAGCACTAAGAAGCAAGAAGAAGGCATCATAGCAGGCAGGCATCCTAGAAGTCCTAAGGCAGGTGAAGGTCAACATACCCCTTTTGGACATCATCAAACAAGTCCCTGCCTATGTAAAGTTTTTGAAAGATCTCTGTACAATCAAAAAGGGGTTAGGCATTGACAAAAAGGCATTCTTAACTGAACAAGTTAGCTCCATCATCCATTTCAAGACAATGGTGAAATACAAGGATCCAGGGACCCCAACTATCTCGCCATCACTGAGGAACCTGCATTGACAAAGCACTGTTAGACTTGGGTGCCAGTGTCAACCCTAACGCCATACTCAAAGGTATAGGGTAGCTAGGTTTGGGGAGCTGAAACCAACCCAACATCGCCTCTATCCTTAGCCGATCGCTCGTGAAAATACCAAAAGGGATAGTGGAGGATGTGGTAAAAGTAGATAAGTTCCCTCTACTATCCGTGGATTTCGCGGGTTCTCTAATAATGCAATCGGTGGCAAAGACCAATCGCGCCCATTATATTGGGAAGGCCATTTCGCCACACATCAAATGCCATTATCAACGTCGGAATGGGGCCTTCCTCGCGCAATACATTTGGCAACATGACACTAGAGCTCAACATTTTCCACTCGAGCAACAAAACCACCGAGGGATGAAGGGGAGCAAATCTGATGAAGTTTGCCTGAGTGGCACACGGGTAGGAAGGCATGATACTAACAAACGGCAGGAAGAATTGATGGAGAACAATGAAGCAGTTAATGAAGAATCCACCATCCCTCCTGCAACAGTCAGCCCACTGCCACCAGAGACCAGATTGCCCAAAACAATGGAGCTGAGCATGAAGGCACTTGCAGCACACACCACTGCATGCGGAGGCTCCTCCCGACCCTCCTTTAGACCTCCAATGGCTACATTAACTCGGGAGTGGTTCCTCAAGTAGAACCCCGGAGACCACTCCAAATTTTTGTTGAAATTTTTACTTTATATTATTTTAAGTCTTAATTTGGGTTTTTAGTGGTGCCACTACTTTTACCTATTTCCTTTTCAAATATTTTCACATTTACAAGCTTATCTTATCACAATTTTTGGTTTTGAAATGTTGCAGGAGTTGCAGTGCAGGGGAGAATCTCATTTTCCTCCCGTGATTATAAAGCAGGTGCTATGTGAGCACTGCTCAACCATTCCATCCTCTAGCTTTTTCATTCCTATGCCGGTCGTCGAGGTAATTTTTCTATATTTTTGGAATTTAGTTTTTCTGGTTATACATGCCCTACAGTGCCCAAATTTGTTTTTCTTTAATTTTGAGATTGCCTTTTGTGCCTATCTTTTTGTGTTTCTACTCTTACTTTTAGTTGAAGAATTGCAGCACTGTATGCTGCCATAATGTTAGAATAGCTCCATACATGATTAAGTTTTGGTCACCTGGATTGCCCAATGTTTTCAACTCCACATCCCCTTTAGCTAATCACACACATTGCATCAGCTTTTATCAATAGGTTGAGAAGCTAGTATACCTCTTTTCTGTAAAACCGGCTTAGGGATCGCTTGACAACCCGTGAATAGGCCTTTGTTAATTCGAAAAGAAGACCAATGAAGTCTTCCAAAAGGAAAAGAAAAGAAAAATCAAAAAGAAAAAGAAAGAAGAAAAAGAGATATGAATGTCGTGGGATTAATTTCAGCTTTTTTAAACCCTAACACGGTCCGAGGGGTATATGGCGAAAGCCTTTAAAGCCCGATGCCCTAAACCTTAATTGGTTGGGAGTCATCGACTTAGTGTTCGCTACACGGGTGGAGGGGTAGAGTTTAGCGAGATGTAGGTGCTTAATTCTCGAAGTCATTCAGTCGGGGCGGTTTCCCTAGAGTTTGCGGGTCGACCGATCCTTGACTTGATGCCCTAAACCTTAATTGGTTAGGAGTCATCAGGACTCCGCTTACACGGACTTTGGTGAAGTCGAAGCTTTAGCATTGCACCCTACATTACAATCAAAGAAAGAAGAGTGTAATTAGTCCTATTCAGGTTGGTCATCAGCTTAGTATTACATTTAGCTAGGTTGGGGGAGGGAATAGCTTTGCAATTTATTAGCCTGCCGGGTTACTTTAGGAAATAATTAGATTTTGGTGAAGTTCAAAGCTGACTTCTTGGAACCGATGTTGCCTTAAAGCTATTTCTTATATGGTTTTTGTTCTTTCATGTCGGTTTCGTATAGGGTGTAAATTGTTCATTTTAAAGGTAAAGCCTATCTGTACATACACTTTTTGAACCGTATACACTTTTTGTAAAAGCACAGCATGCATACCTTTATTGTTTTTAGCATTGCTAGTGGGACTAGCAACGTGTCGTTGGGGGTGTGATTAGTGCCCAAAAGTGCTATTTTGAGTCCTATTCAAGATTTGAGTGCTTTTTGCGCACTAATCATATGAATTGAGCCAATTAACATGTGCAGGTCACTTAGTACCACTGATTCCATTTCGAGTTTGTTTTTTGTAATTTTGCAGTTTTTGCGTGCCTCAGCCAATAATTTCAAGTCTGATGTCAAGTTGGTGTTGAATGTTGAGGATTCACAGTGATTTCACCAACCAAAAATGAAGAAATGTGAAGGAATTGAAGAAAGGATGATGCAAAGGCAAAACAGAGGAAACTGTGATTAGCTATGCATTGCGGTGGGCTCTCAAGTAGTGGATTGGCGAAAATTTCGCAATCATAGCGAAAATTCCTCGTTATCTCTAGCGAAATTCCTTCGCTTATGCAAAATTCGCTGCCACCGAAATTCCCCCGCCTAGCCTATCAAAAGCACGCCTTATCATAAAATTCCTGATTTTTGCTATCTCTTGTGTGATTTTGTTATTCCTCTAGATTTTCGTGCTAGCTTAGCGAAATTTCGCTAGCATAGCGAAATTTTCGCTATGCTAGCGAAATTTCCTGCATAGCGAAAATGGCTCCCCTGTGTTTTTGATGTTTTTTATTCCAAACGACCTCGTTTTGTATAATTCCCACTTTGTCCCTATTGCAATCATGTATTTTAGGTATTTTTCGTATTTCACACATTTTGGTTGGCTATATAAGCCACCTTATAGCTTTTGTAACCCTAACTATTCATTCACTGTAAATCCAGGCAACTTTTCATTTTAGGTTATAGTTTTCTCTCTTTTCTCTTTCTTTTCCTTTTCATTTTCAAGTTTCCAAACACCCTTTCGAGGATGATGTACCAAAGGATGTTTGGCTAAGCCCCTTTCCTTGAAGAGGAGGGTCACCGGTGGAGGTTTTGATAAGTTTTCCTTGCCCTCTCATTTGCGTATCACACTCGCATTTAATAGGAGCATTTAAGCTCCTCGCATCTCACCCTAGGTTGAAACCTCCTAGATCCACCAATGTGTATTCGGGAAAGCTTTTCAGGGTTACAAAGTGGATGCTTAATCTTAGATCTACTGTCATCCACTTAGTTGTCTCCTATTAGTTGTCGTAGGTTGTCTCTTTGAGGCCATATGCACACTGTTAGGGACTTGAATGCTCACTGAATGCCATATCTCATGAGGGAGTAATTTAGGGTTTAGGTTTTAGTGCCAAATCAAGGTCCAGTTTGGGAAACGACTACAGGTCTTTATCCCCAACGCGAGGAAACATACTCGAGGGCATGAATACACCTTAAACTCCAACCATGACCCAAGACTTCATGAGCCTTCTAAATTTTCCTTTAATTATGCAGTTTACAACCATCCAACCCACAATTTTTGAACAAAACCCAAAATCCAAAGAGAAATACCATTTTCAACTCAACTGCACTTCATATTTCACGAAGAAAACCCATCCCCGTGTTCGACCCTAGACTCATATCGCAGTGAGCTCTCGCTTACCGTAGTAGGACACCTAGGATACAAATTTTGTTGATTCCGGATCGCTCTACTGTGGCACGAATCAGCAAGTGAAGGTGGTCTTGTCCTAGTCCTCCACAACAATTTCTATTTGAAAATATCTGGAATAGCCATTTAGAAAACAATAAAATGGGTGCCTGGAAACTCTCTCTAGAAGTTGATCAATGAAGGCCAAAGGAAAATGGTCCTTTCTTGTCACTGCATTTAGCCTCCTATAGTCTATACATACCCTTCAACCTATGGTAAGGCGTGTAGGCATATCTTCTCCTTTCTCATTTTGCACAATAGTCACCCCCAACTTTTTGGGTACGACTCGAGTAGACTCACCAGTGGACTACCTGAAACAGTAGATAATGCCGCCTGTAGCAATTTCTTAAGAACTTTAGCGTTAATTCACACGCCTTTCTGCATATGGGATTCAATCGTCTCTATGGTTGTCGCACTAGTTTGGCTTCATCCTCCATGTAAATCTGATGAGTGCAAACTAAAGGGCTAATTCATTTTAAATCCAAGATTTTCCATCCAATGGCTTGTTTGCACTCCTAAGGATTCCAAGAAAATTGTCTTCTTGTGAGGAATTTAGAGATGAAGAAATAACCAGAGGGCATTGATCACCCTCCTCCAAGTATGCATATTTCAATCATGCGGGGAGGCGTTTAAGATCAAGCTTTGGGGGCTCTTTCATTGCTTCCTCTTCATAGTCTTCCTCAATCAACAAGGGAAGGATTTCTTCTTTCTTTCTCTAAGGACAACAAGCTGCACATAAATCTAAGGATTCATTCAATTTTTCAGGAATCTCTATCAATCCATTAATCAATTCTGTATGTAGTTGCTGCTGCTCACATTGTTCTTCCACAATGGTGTCAATCAAGCACACCTCTTCTAGGTCTTCTTCCTCTCGGTGAACATGCTTTTTGATGAGATGAAAGATGTTGAGCTCTAATGTCATATTTCCAAAAGTGAGTTGCATAACCCCATTTTGAAACTTAATGATTGCATTTGAGGTAGCCAAGAATGTTCTTCTGAGAATAATGGGCACATAATTGGCTCCCATAGCTACTGACTCAGTATCAAGAACAACAAAGTCCATTGGGTAGTAGAATTTGTCCTCCTGCACCAAAACATCTTCAAAAGTGCCCTTGGGAATTTTCACTGACCTGTCTGCTAAAGACAAGGTGATGGTGGTAGGTTTCAATTCTCCTAGCCTTAACTGCTTATAAACTGAGTAGGGTAATTGTAACACCCAGGAATTTGTATAGGTATAAGTTAGGGAAAATAATAATGATAGGAATTTGTATAGGTATAAGTTACGTAAAATAATAATGATGGGAATTTGTATAGGTATAAATTAAGGAAAATAATAATGACTTGAAAGAGGTATAAATTGGAAATAAAATAGGTATAATGACATGAAAGAGGTATAATGACAAATCATAATAGGTATAAATTAATGAAAGAGGGGTAACAAGGTAACTTCCTAATAGATACCTCAGGTATAAATTGGAGTAAGAAAAGAAAATCATTTCTATTCTTCTTTGAATTTCTCTCCGGCGGGTAGAATTCCGCAGGACGACGACTTTCTGATCTGTGTGGTTTGAAGAACAAATTTCTAGGTAAGATCTTCCTCATTTTATTTTTCTAGATTTCTGATATAGATTCTTTAATCTTCTTTCGCCTTAGATCAACCCCGAAGAAGTTAGATTTAGATTTCACTGCTCCTTAAAAAAATAAAATAAAATAAAAATAAGGATTGGTGGTGTCATATTGAATTACTTTGAGTATGAGAATGAAAAGTATTTAAGGATAATTTTGAAAGAAAATAATGATAAAACAAATAGGATAAATTTTGAAAAGGCTGAATTATAAATAATTGTATTTGATAAGTATTTAAAGATATATGTATTTTGGCAAGTAAATATTTTATTAAGGATTGAGATTTTATTAGATAAGGAAGATGATTAGAATAATTATTTAGCAATTATAGGAAATAAGATCCAAGTAATACTATTGTCAAGTATGATAATTGTTAGGTATAGCAAATATTGTGTAATAATATATAATTTGTAAATAGTATTATTATTATTTTTCTAGTAAAAGATTTAGTTCGAATTAAGAGAGCATTAAATAAATAAATTATTAAAATAAGATCCGAAAGGAAATATGAGTTTTATAAAATTTGTAAACTACCTGAATTCAAATAGTTATCATTTGGAATGTACCCTGGGCCATGTTTGAGGTGGAACAAAAATAATATAATTATGCTAATTATCATTCAGGAAAGTTTTAAGAATAAATAAGTAATGATGATAGTCTCTCTCTTATTATTTTAGGAGAAATATTTCATTGAGGTGAAATTTTCTGGATTATTTCCAAAGCTTTCGAGTACTCCTTCGAGGTAAGGGATTCTAATACAATAAAACTTATTATTTTTATATATATGTAATGCAGCTGATATATTAATAGTAGATTTTTGAAAGGAAATTGTTTGTTTTTACTCATTTGAGGATGAAAATTAAGTTTAACCGAATTATATAATCTTCTGGTTTATGAAAGTTTTACTTGTTTTATTTATTATTTGATTATCCATGATCAAGAAAGTAGTTTTAAAGTGATTGTACTTTGAGATTTTGTTTTGTTTACGAAAGAAATGTGAGATATGATGTTTTGTAATTTGAACCTTTTGAATAAATATTTGACTGTTGTCTTACTACAACGGAATAATAGTTGGATACTTTATTTGGCCCTTTGTCAACGGGATATACTAGTCGATTATCATCTCGCCCTTGTCAACCCCTTGTCAGCGGGATACCAATAGTTGACCTTTACATTTTCTTGAGGGTGGGAATGCAATTGATTTGAACCCAGGCTCTGGGGGTTTGGTTAGAGTTACTAGTACTAGTATGGTGTTTTGTTGAGTCCACCTTAAAAGAAAGACAATTTGCGGCTAGCCACCCATTTGAAAGTCCCATAACTGGGCACCATTTGATATTTGATGACTAGAGAAAAATATATTTGAAATGTATTTGATTTTGGATTTGATATGAAAGTGTTTGAATCGAAATTTGATATGAAATTGTTTGGATCACATTTGATATGAAACCGATTTGAAATGGATGTGAGAATGTTTTGAAGTATATTTTGTTAATGTTTAACATTTTTTGAATCAAAGTTTTGATGAAAAACATCTCCCTATTTGTATATGATTGAAAACTTTTGATCCATGGGCGCCCATTATTCTTACGCGTGAGCTTTTTAGCTCACTCCCATTCGGTGACATATTTTCAAAGTACTTTTTAGTTTTTCGTGAGTGATGGCTAGGTTGGGGATTAGTCATCATTAGGATTTGATTAGAACTTTATGTTGGATCATGTTGAACTCACTTTTAAGTTCATGTTTATGTGAAATGTTGGGTTTTGAAAGTTAATTGAGAAAATCATGAATGGAAAACATTCTTACATTTATATATTAGTACAAAGAAGTTGGTTGAGAGATATCAAATATTGTTATATTAGAACAACTTTATATGACATACATAATTGAGATTTGAATATTTAAGTAATTTTTATCGACCCTTGAAATTTTGAATTTGGAGAATTTATGGCGTTTTAGAAGGTTGCTTTACTCACGAATATGTGATTTGATGGTGGACAAAAATCCAGTTACAAGGAAGGTTAGTATCGTTTCACACTTCAAACCTTCAGGTTGAAGGCTTGAGGAGTGTGAATTGACAATCATACCCCTAGGGTGGGTTTCGGGGCATGACACTAATAAGTTGACATTGGCTCATAAATCTAATAATGCCTTCTCCACCTGAAGTTTCTCGATGTTCCTTTGAAATGATGGACACCTTGGGTCCCTTATACTTCACGGGTCTTGCACTGGATGATGGCACTCACTTGTTCTGTCAAGAAAGCCTTTTTGTTCACATTCAACCCTCTTTTCACTGTGCCTGAGTCTTTTTACAGAAACTTGGCATACGTTGGGGCTGCTTAATCATGTTTAAGGGGGCCCATTGATTTTCACATGCTTAGCACTTCTAAAGAAATCTCGGGTTGGTTATTCACCCCCTTTTTTCCTCTAAGTGCTTGAGGAAATGGTGGAGGCATGCTCTTCTTCATCATATCTTCCTTGATCACTACCCTTTCTAGCTCCTCATCTTACCTTTCTTTAACATCATCAAGGGGTTTAGGTGTTGAGTTTGCTCAATTTTTACCGCTTCTCAAGGTGATAACTACTTTTACTTCATCCATTTTAGGAGGAATTTCACTTGAGTCAACTATTTTATGAACTCCCTTTCGGTTTTGCTGAGTTTGCGAGGGTAACTTCCCTCATTCTTATACTTGATGCTAATTGGTGAGCCTAGAGATGGAATACTACAGGTTGTCAATTTTCTAGGCAATTTCAACTGTGGGTGCATCCATTCTATTGTTCAATGTGCTTTCCCACCGGTGTCAACCCCTCGACTTAACTTCATTCACTATCTTACGCTCTCCTAAAATCACTCACCACTTTACTTAGGTTTAGAATGGTCTCAACTAAATTTGGCCAGTGGTTGTGATGCGAATGTTGATGCGTGCGTGGGAGGAGCAAAGAGTTATATTATTCGGTTTGGCTTCCAGGAGAGATTTGGGTGATTCCTCTAACTAGGGTTGTAAGTGTTGCCATATGGTGCATTAGTTGGTGGTTTAAATTGACCAACAACACTTTCTTGTTCCACTAACATCTCCCTCATTGCTAGAATAGTTGGACATTGTTCTCCCAGATGCCTCGGAGTGGGTGATAAATGAAAATGGCCCCATTTTGGCACAAGAATCTCGGTCACTACATGGCACGCTAAACGGTTTTCTCATTTCTAGCAACTCTTCCCTCTCACTTCTAGCCCAAGGTTGACACTTTGTCTTTATGTCCATGTCTTCGGGAAGAGAATACATACCACCCACTATGGATTGAGGTCTCATTCTCTCAATCTCCCTTTGGTTACTTCATCCCAAACTTTTGATGCCAAACATGTAACTGAAAATCAAAGCTTCACTTTGGATTTTTCTGTAAGTCTCTCCACACATAGTCTCTAGCGATTGCTTCATGGCGGGAGAAATTCCACTTAATAAAAATAGCTAACCAAAGCCATGTGTGAGCCCATGGTGAGAGTGACATTGAGTGCTTCCATATATCTTTCCCGGCATGCATATAATTTTCATTTCTAATTAGCCTTCAGAAAATTGAAATCCTGCCACTCTCAAAAGCTATTTGTTTGTGAGGTGGGGAGAACTTCTTAAAAGGCCTTCAGCTGCATCTTAGCCTAGTTTCGAATGCTTCTTGGCCTTAGGGAGTTAAGCTATATTTTTACTTCATCCTTCAGTGTGAAAGGAAAAAACTTTTACCTCATTAAATCAACAGTGGCAGTCTCCTCTTTGAATGTTTTGCAGACCTCCTCAAACTCCCTTATGTGTGAATAGGGGTTCTCACTATCCATGCCATGAAAAGTAGGAAGAAGTGGCAGGAGGGTGCACTCATCAGGAGGTGGCATGTGAAATTTTTAAGCGGATCTAAATGCATTAGGATTCCTTTCCACTCCCTACTGACTCTGCTGTTCTTCAAGTGGAGGTTCCATTGGGTTTATATTCGGGTTGATTCAGACTAAAATTCCGGCGTAGCCAGAATACCTAGCACTGACTAATCTGCCTCTTGAATTTCTAATCCCACTTTGGGTTACATGTAAACTCCTACAGGAAAAAACCAGGACAACACCAAAGAGAAAGAAAACAATTCTACCAAAAAGATTAAGGTTAGCTAAAAAGAAATAAAAGAGAAATGGTAAAAACCAAAGCTAAAAGTAAAATGCTAAAATGAATGAGAAGAGAGAAAAATCACCAGCTTGTGATGAGGATCACAAGTGTTCAACAAAGATAGTCACTTGCACTAAGGCACCATCCCCGACAACGACGCCATTTGATTCGTGGCCTAATAGGGTACTAATCAACAAAATTTATAACCAAATACCTCACTAGTGTAGCATAAATACATGTATAAGCGGTTTCTGGATCGATCCACGAGATGCATTTCTTACATTGAAAATGACTTACTGTGGGGCTTAAATTGGTGATTTCATTTTGGATGTTGGGATTATGATAAAAAGAGTGGATTTTAGTGATTAAAACTAAAAATACAATGGATTAAAATATGGAAAGAAGTCCCTTGAAGTGTTGAGTCACTAGGCTTAGGTTCCTTAGGAAAATAAGGGGTTTTCGGGTCTTTTCCTCTCATTGGAGAGGATAACATATAGTTTTCTCCCAAACAAGTTCTTCATTCAGCTTTAAAAATTGACCCTCATTAAATATCTTTGAAAATGACATTCACTTCCCATTAATGATCTTAGTCAGTAAAAGCATGTCTCCTTGACTCACCTTCCAATGAGTCATAAGTGATAACTAACGAACATTACTAGATCTAGCATTAAGTATCCAATGAGCCATGAAAGCTTACCAAATATCAATCATTCAAGGTGAATCGAAAGGGATCGAAACCTAGAGTTGAAGGAAGAGCATTAATGACGTGATACTGCTGTAACATGAAACCCACAGCGGCCACGGGTTTCTTTACTGAGTGCCTTCACTTCCAAGGAGGGAGGTTTAGCCTCTGTTATCCTCTAAGAAATCATTCTCATAAGCTGTTTAGCTAGTGAAGAGACAAATAAGAAAGAAAATGAGGAAATAGGGGCTTCCCAAGGCCAAAGCCTCCCTCAGGCCAACTTCAATAATTCTAAAACTAAAACTTTCATACAAAGTCTTCTATGGGGTATTTTATACCACCAAGTCATTACAAATTACCAAACCTTTTTAAAACTGGCATTATTACATGAGATTAAGTGGGAGAAAGAAAGACAAAAAGGCTCCAAAGGTAAATTTTGTGAAAGACCTTACCCTTGAGGTTGAAAATAAAGTACTCTTGCTGCCTCTTTCTTTTAGTTACCTTTTTGCCTCTTATGCTTTGAAGATCTAAATTGATGTATTCTTCATGCTGGGGAACCGAATCCCTATGTTTAAAGATGTATAGTCTTTGAAAAAGAACAAAAACACTTTGGCTTTCACATTAGTATCCTTACTAAGTCCTTATCATACCAAGCCCAGGTTAATTAAATTTTGATTACACACAAAAAGTGCTTAAAACCTAAAAGGTTAAGGGTAGCAAATGCTTTTTCATTTGGGTACTTTACCAGCTTTTATAGGGCTTGACCCTCCTTTCTTGAAATAACCTTCAAGAAAATATGATCACCTGAAACTCAGTCGCGCATCGTGGCGCGTAACTCTTTAAAGGCCATTTAATAGCTTGGGATTAGCTTAAGTGAAGAAGCCCATGTGATCTGATTTTAGGAAGACAGTGTAAGGTACTGGAATTTGTTTCGAGACCCGGTCTGAAGGATTAATTTCAGGCATTTTTAGACGATCGAGCTGAATTTTAAGACTATTTTAGGATGATCCGAACAGATTTCCAATTGTTTTGGACCGGTCAAACAAGATTTTCAGAAGCTGTTTTCGACGAGTCTCGGATTTGTGTTGAGGTTTGTTTTGTATGGGACTAATGTCTTGGCGGGTTTCAATGTTTTGGTATCATAATAATTCGGTGATGAACCGTGAAGGGACCAAGAGGTGCCCTATTTTATATGGGTATGAGATTTGCACCATTTTGTGGGTTATTACTTGATCGAATAATATGCAGTGTGAAGAATAACATGCTAATATATGTTATTGATGTATTAACATGGGTTATATAACTGGATCTTTAATTATATGTAAAAATTATAATTGTCCCATGGTGTATTAATGTTTCATAACGGCACTCCGCATATACATGCTTAACATGAAGGAAAAAACATTAACATCCATGCATTTCTGTAGCGGTCACATTCACGTCGAGTTAGGTGTGAGTGCATATGTATTAGAGTGATGATCGATTGTTGGTGGAGAATGGATAGTGAGCTCGAATGGGGGCCAGAGAGTCCGTTCGTCTGGATAATGAATACGATCAAAATGATAATGGCCAGTATTTTGGAGTGGGATCCCCGATTTGAAGAACCTAAATGTTATTCATGGTTAGACATGAATCCCAGGCGATGTAGCTCTCGCCCAGAAAATGTTGGAAGGCGTGCGGCATCCTACGAATGGAAAACACACGAAAATCCATTGGCCCATAAAGAAGAAAGAAATCATGAAATGATAAATTAAAATTAGAGGGTTGCCCAATGGTTTAAGTCATTGAGTTAAGCCTATTAGCTGGTTTATACAGCGGGACGTTCGGGTGTGGGAGTCGGTTAGGACTCACTTTGTAAGCTTATAAGAAAGGAATTCGCACATCTCAGCCCATGACCGGGCATTTTTATACAATGTTGCATAAATTGTGTAAATGTGATTGATGTTTATGCGTCATTGCATGTGCATTTTAGGTGGGAGTAACGCTGTAGTAAAAACTTTCTTGGGCATTGCTAGAAGCTCCGTCGTGGCACGAACCCTTTTGATCCCGGTCGGTCTGAGCGTCGACCGACATATGGGACCGCGACGAGGGATGAGAACCGGATGCATTGTTTTTGTTTTGTTTTGTCTTCAGATGATATTCGAGTAGAACGAAAACATGGCGCCTTTTGTTAGTATAAAAGGATTATTGGTTAAATAGATATCATATATTTTTGTATATTTCAGAATTAAATATGCAGAACGGGTCTCAATATATGAGACAAAATGAGTACTTACATTCGACACTCTATTTATGTTTCCGCAAGTTGAAAGGTTGTTAAAGAGACCCTGGATAGTGCTCATAAACCGTGTCGCGATGATTCAAATGGAGCAAACCATGTCGCGACACCGTACTCAGGAGTCGTGACACCGAAATGCCTCGACCCATGTCGCCGCGACGCCGTCTGGGTCTTAATGCCCTGACTCGAGTGCCAGGCTCAGCTTGTCACAACACCGTTCCTAGGTCGCGACCTAAGGCCGGAAATGGGCAATAGCCCATCCCATTCTTTCCTGCACTCACAAATTTCACCCAAATGTAGTAATTTTCCATACTCATTTTTCAGGCACTTTAAAATCTAGAAAAATATTAATACTGCATTGGTGATTCGTGCCACAGTAGGCTGAGCTAAAATCAACAAAATTTATATACACCTAAGTTCCTACTACTGCCGTAGTCAAGCTATCGCAAAGATAGTGGCTCAGGGTCGAACACGGATGGGTTTTCATCCCAAGCACGATACGCATGAGCGTAAAAAGGTAAGGCTTTCTATTCGACTTTTCGATTTGCTTCAAAAAACAATGAAGTAGTTTGAAAATCGAGGAATTGTAAAAACCGAAGTAAAGTGTGAAAAAGTTAACTTTGAAGATTTAGGTCACTAACTCGTGTCAGTGGCAAACAAGTGTCCCCTGCTCTTTATCCATGACATGCAACCTATAGTCCAAGGCATAACCTGATCTATATTTAACTAGCAACCTCACCCTAAAAATCAACTCCATTTGAGTCAACACAGTGAAGTATGCACTACGGCCCTTGTTTGAAACCCCTAGCATTAAATACTCATCCCGTAGGCTCGTGAAGACCATCTAATGAACCACAAGACATCTAGCAATAAGATGCACCGGTGATCCCCAAAGCATGGAGGAGTATTGGCCAAATCAACAAATATTCAATGCTATTCTCAACCCTAATTTGAGAAGATGAGGACCATAAATACAAGACTGGGTGGACTTTCAAGACAAGAGGACAACATGCATATGCCCCACAACCAAGCTAGTTTGCTTCCTTCAAGAAAGGAGGTTTAGCCAAGCATCTCTCGAGTTGTCATCCTCAAGAGGGTGTTTGGCAACTTAGAAAGTATGGAAAAGAGAGAGAAGAGAGGAAAATAAAACCTTTAACTAAAATACGAGACTTTATTTACAAAAATGAAAACTTACAAATTTTTCTTCTCCCCAAATCAAGGTTTCCCCAAAATTTATATTGATTACAAAAAGAGAGGGGTTTATATAAAGCACTCAATACATGAAAATACCAAAAACCTACCACCTTCAAGCAAAGGACAAGAGAGTAATACACCAAATTTGAAGTTTGGCCGGCATTAATTACAAAAACATGACGAGGCAAAGAATTCTTAGACCCAAGATTTTCGATAGGTAGCAATCACTGTAGCATAGCTAAAATAGGAAATTTCATATGTTGCACTGGCTGAAGAATAAATTTCGCTAACTTACGAAATTTTCGTGAGTAGCTAAACCATGAAATTTCGCTTAGGAACAAGGCTCAGCGAAAACCCCGGTGCTCCAATGAAAATATACTAATTTCGTCGAATTTAGAAATTTTCACAACCTCGCGAATTTTCGCAGTTCAAGAAATTCGCAGGCTTAGCGAAATTCCCGATTTGTCGATCTTCACGCTTGCCTCCTGGTCTTCTACGCATCAATTTTTCTTCACTTTGCCTTCGCCATTGATTCGGTCGGGAGTTTCGATGTATCGATACTGAAGTTCAAACTTCATGATTCATCATACATCCCGATATCAACTTCTAAAGTGCTACGAAAAACCCGAAGAAAAATTGAAGAAAAAATACTCTAAATGGCATAAGTGCTACTAAGAAGACTCAACACTTCAATCGGTATAATGACATGATTAATGCAGCACTCAAAACCTATCTAA
Organism: Tetrastigma voinierianum; assembly: GCA_016808115.1. NCBI lineage: Eukaryota > Viridiplantae > Streptophyta > Magnoliopsida > Vitales > Vitaceae > Tetrastigma > Tetrastigma voinierianum. The sequence goes on from JAEQBH010000497.1 coordinate 337,176, forward strand.
TATGTGGTTCAAAATCAGACTTTGGGGCATTAATCACACCCCCAACTCGAAACGCTGTTAGTCCCTTTAGCAATGAAAACAAAAAGGAGATGCATGTAGTGATGCCCAAAAGGTTATGATTCAAAAGGTATATGTACATATAAATATCGCTTTTAAACTGAAATCGACATCAAAGTTGTAAACTCTGATATGAAAGAACTAAATCCATACAAGAACAATTCTAGTCGGGATCTCGATCCACGATTCTCAACTCAATTTCCACCTAAGTCTAATGGTTCTTTATATAACCGCATTAAGCCAATAAATCGCAGAAAAATTGCTCCTCCCCCAAATTTAACACCGACATGGCCTTAAACCCGTTGGAACAACCTAGATAGGATAGTTGGCTAATACTTTTCTTTCTTTTTTCAACTATATCAGGATGCAATGCTTTAAAATTCGAAGTCTACCAAAGTCCGCGGTAATCTAGTCCACCAATGACTCCAAACCTCAATTAGGCCTAGTGGCATCAAGCCAAAAGGATCAATGAGACCACTAACTCTAAAGGCTTCACCGACCGAATGACTTCAAAATCAAGCACCTACAATTCGTTGGGACTCTACCTATCCACCCATGTATCTTGAACATTGCAACTCCATGACTCCCAACCAATTAAGGATTGGGGCATCTGCTCAAAGGCTTTCGCCATACACCCCTGACCGTGCTCGGGTTTCAAAACTTCACGATTTTATTTTTCTTTTTCTTCTTTTCTTTTTTTTTCTTTTTCTTTTCTTTTCCTTTTGAAGACTACATTGGTCTTCAAGTATGTAGCACAACCCATCCTAGGTTGCCAACATGCTTAAGGCCTACATGCAAAGCGAAGGAAGAAACAAATTCACAAATTTATTGAAACAATCTCGCGTGCAAAGGTGTGAAATTAGCATAAAGGAGAAATTTTCTAAGTTGAGCATGTCGGAAAAATGCACCCACCAAAACTGATTCAAGCATGGAATTTGCTCTAACATAAAGGTGACAAACAAGGATTCAATTTTTCCAACAAAGCACCAATTGTTCAATCAGAGTAAATTCAATTGTTCAATTGAATAGAAAAAAAAATATACATGGTAAAGGCACAAAACATGGTATGCAAAAGTATATATATATATATATATATACTGAATAACTTTTGATATAGCCAAAGTGGCTAGTACATGGATATCAAAGCTAAACATACAAAAATATCACTGCCTACTATGGCTAATACATGAATCCTAATCAAAATTAGTAGGCAGTTGACATTGGCTCATAAATCTAATAATGCCTTCTCCACACAAGTTTCTCTGATGTTCACTGAAATGATGGGACACCTTGGGTCCTTATACTTCACTAGGGTCTTGCACTAGATGATGGAACTCACCTGTTTTGTCAAGAAAGCCTTTTTGTTTACATTCAACCCTCTTTTCACTGTGCACAAGTCTTTTAGAAACTTGGCATACGTTGGAACTTGCTTAATCATGTTTAAAAGGGGACTGTTGATTTTCACCCGCCTTAGCACTTCTAAAATCTCAGTTGGGTTATTCACCCCCTTTTTCCCTCTAAGTGCTTGAGGAAATGGTGGAGGCATGCTCTTCTTCATCATATCTTCCTTGATCACTACCCTTTCTAGCTCCTCATCTTACCCTTCTTTAACATCATCAAGGGGTTTAGGTGTTGGTTGCTCAATTTTTTTACCGCTTCTCAAGGTGATAACTACTTTTACTTCATCCATTTTAGGAGGAATTTCACTTGAGTCAACTATTTTATGAACTCCCTTTCTAGCTTTGTCGTAGCTCATGAGGGTAACTTCCCTCATTCTTATACTTGATGCTAATTGGTGAGCCTAGAGATGGAATACTACAGGTTGTCAATTTTCTAGGCAATTTCACTGTAGAACCCATCCATTCTCTTGTTCAATGTGCTTTCCACAGTGTCAACCCTCTGACTTAACTACACATTCACTATCTTCTGCTCTCCTACAAAATCACTCACCACTTTACTTAGGTTTAGAATGGTCTGCTCAACTAGAGAATTTGACCGTGGTTGTGATGGCAAAGATGTTGATGCATGCTGTGGAGGAGCAAGAGGTGCATATTGTCGAGGTTTTGGCTTCCAGGAGAGATTTGGGTGATTCCTCTAACTAGTATTGTGTTGCTGCTAGGGTATTATCGGGTGGTTTAAATTGACCAACAACATTTTCTTGTTCCACTAACATCTCCCTCATTGCTAGAATAGTTGGACATTGTTCTCCCAGATGCTCAGTGGACTGATAAATGAAAAATGGCTTATTTTGGCACAAGAATCTCAGTCACTACCTGTACCTTAAGCAGTTTTCTCATTTCTAGCTCTTCTATCCTTCTAGCTAAGGTTGACACTTTGTCTTTTATGTCCATGTCTTCCGGAAGAGAATACATGCCACCCCTTGTACTGGATTGAGGTCTCATTCTCTCAATCTCCCTTTGGTTAAGCTCATCCCAAGCTTTTGATGCTTAAACTATGTAACTCAAGAAATCCAAAGCTTCCTTTGGATTTTTTTCTCATGAAGTCTCTCCACACATAGTCTCTAGCAGTTGCTTCATGGCAGGAGAAATTCCATAATAAAAATAGCTAACCAAAAGCCATGTGTCAAACCCATGGTGAGGGCAAGCATTGAGTGCTTCCATATATCTTTCCCAGCATGCATATAATTTTTCATTTTCATTAGCTAAGAAATTGGAAATCTGCCTCTTCAAGCTATTTGTTTTGTGAGTGGGGAAGAACTTCTTAAAAAAATTCAGCCTGCATCTTAGCCTAGTTTCGAATGCTTCTTGGCCTTAGGGAGTTAAGCTATATTTTTACTTCATCCTTCAAATATGGAAGGAAAACTTTTACCTCATTAAATCAAGGGCGCCTCCTCTTGAATGTTTTGCAGACCTCCTCAAACTCCCTTATGTGTGAATAGGGGTTCTCACTATCCATGCCATGAAAAGTAGGAAGAAGTGGCAGGAGGGTGCACTCATCCGAGGAGGGTGTATGTGGTCCCTCATGGATCTAAATGCATTGGGATTCCTTTCCACTCCCTACTGACTCTGATGTTCTTCACGTGGAGGTTCTATTGGGTTTATATTCAGGTTCAATTCAGACTCTGATTCATGTGGAATACTAACTTTGACTAATCTGCCTCTTGAATTTCTAATCCACTGGAACATAAACTCCTACAGGAAAAACAGGACAACACCAAAGAGAAAGAAAACAATTCTACCAAAAAGATTAAGGTTAGCTAAAAGAAATAAAAAGAGAAATGAAATTAAGCAAACTAAAAGTAAAATGCTAAAATGAATGAGAAGAGAAAAATCACCAGCTTGTGATGAGGATCACAAGTGTTCAACAAAGATAGTCACTTGCACTAAGGCACCATCCCAGACAACGATGCCATTTGATTCATGTCCCAATGGGGTATTAAGCAACAAAATTTATAACCAAATACCTCATACTAGTGTAGCATAGATACTATTGTATAGCGGTTTCTAGGATCGTCCACAGAGATGTGTTTTCTTCGTGAAAATGACTTACTGTGGGGCTTAAATTGGTGATTTCATTTTGGATGTTGGGATTATGATAAAAAGAGTGGATTTTAGTGATTAAAACTAAAAATACAATGGATTAAAATATGGAAAGAAGTCCCTTGAAGTGTTGAGTCACTAGGCTTAGGTTCCTTAGGAAAATAAAGGGTTTTCGGGTCTTTTCCTCTCATTGGAGAGGATAACATATAGTTTTCTCCCAAACAAGTTCTTCATTCAGCTTTAAAAATTGACCCTCATTAAATATCTTTGAAAATGACATTCACTCTCATTAATGATCTTAGTCGCAAAGATGTCTCCTCGACTCACCTTCCAATGAGTCATAAGTGATAACTAACGAACATTACTAGATCTAGCATTAAGTATCCAATGAGCCATGAAAGCTTACCAAATATCAATCATTCAAGGTGAATCGAAAGGGATCGAAACCTAGAGTTGAAGGAAAGAACATTAATGACAATGAATACCTACTTTAATAACATGAAACCCCTGCTTTGACACAGGTTTCTTTGCCTAGTGCCCTTCACTTCAAGGAGGGAGAGGTTTTAGCCACTCATCCTCTAAGAAATCATTCTCATAAGCTGTTTAGCTAGTGAGAAAGAAGAGATAAAATGAAAGAAAATGGAGAAAATAGGGAGCTTCCCAAATAAGCCTCCCTCCAAACCAACTTCAATAATTCTAAAACTAAAACTTTCATACAAAGTCTTCTATGGGGTATTTTATACCACCAAAAAGTCATTACAAATTACCAAAATATACAAAACACAACATTATTACATGAGGTCAAAGTGGGAAAAAGACAAAAAGGCTCAAAAGGTAAAATTTGTAGACCTTTTCGCAAGGGTTGAGAAAATAAAATTTGCTACTGCCTCTTTCTTTTGGTTCTGCTTTAGCCCTCTTATGCTTTGAAGATCTAAATTGGTACTGACTTCTTCATGCTTGAGTTGAATCCCTATCTTCAAGATGTATAGTCTTTGAAAAAGACAAAACTTGCCACAAACTTTCATTAGTATCCTTACTAAGTCCTTATCATGCCAACTGGGTTAATTAGGCTGATTACTACACAAAAAGTGCTTAAAACCTAAAGAGTTAAGGGTATGAAATAGCACATTTTGGGTACTTTGCAAACTTGTAGAACCTGACCACTCCTTTCTTAGGCATAACCTTCAAGAAGATATGATCACCCACCTGAAACTCCAGAGGTCGCCACCGTCTATTGGCGTAACTCTTCTAGCCTAAAGGCCATTTAATGGCTTGGGATTGGCTTAGAGGCCGTGAAAGGCCGTAAGTTTCAGTCCCCAATTTTTTAGACTAAGTGTAGGGAATTCAGACTGGTTCTGACAATTGAAAGAATTTCAGACTGTTGGGACGGGCCTGAGCCGAATTTTCGAGACTATTTTTCTGACAATCTCGAACAAGATTTTCGAATTGTTTTCTGACAAATCAACAAGATTTTCGTAACTGTTTTCGCGCTCTCTGACCGTGTTGAGGTTTGTTTTTATCCCTGACTAATGTCTTCTGCTTCAGGGTGTGTTTGCATCATGACAATTCGTGATGAACCGTGAAGGGATCTGAGTGCCCTATTTTATATGGGTATGAGATTTGCACCATTTTGTGGGTTATTACTTGATCGAATAATATGCAGTGTGAAGAATAACATGCTAATATATGTTATTGATGTATTAACATGGGTTATATATGGATGCTAATTATATGTAAAAATTATAATTGTCCATGGTGTGGCATGTCACGTAGCACTCATATATACATGTAACATGAAGGAAAAGAGATTGGGCATCATGCATTTCATATGCATGGTCAAGATTATAGCCGAATGGGTGGGTGCATGGTATTGAGTATTCATCTGTTAGGAATGGATCGTGAGCTCTAAATGACAAAGTCCAAGGTTGAGACTCACAGATGTGTAAATTGATCAAAATGATAAATGATTTGCTCTCAGTGGGGTAGATCTCCCCTGGGTGGTGAAAGGAATCCAAATGTTATTCATGGTTAGACATGAATCCCGGCGATGTAAGCTCATGAAAATGTTGGAAAGGCGTGCGGCATCCTACGATGAAAACCTGAAAATCCGTGGCCCATAAAAGAAAAAGAAAATCATGAAATGATAAATTAAAATTAGAGGGTTGCCCAATGGTTTAAGTCATTGAGTTAAATACCAATGGCTGGTTTCCACACTCGCAATTTGTGCTGGGAGTCTGGGTTAGGACTCACTTTGTAAGCAGTAATGATTCATGCATGATAATTTTAACATTTTATAAATGTTGCATAAATCAGATAAATTTATCATGTTTATGTAATGCTATTGCATGTGCATTTTAGGTGGGGAGTAACCCTTGTAGTAAAACTTTCTACTGGGCATTGCTCACTCCGTCGTGGGAACCCTTTTAGGTATTGTCCTGCAAAGGCCCGACCAAAGATATGGGACCATTTCTCGAGGGATGAGAACCTAGACAGGTTTTGTTTTGTTTTGTTTTTGTCTTGTATGATATTCGAGTAGAACGAAAACATGCATACCTTTTTGTTATATAAAAGGATTATTGGTTAAATAGATATCATATATTTTTGTATATTTGTGAATTAAATATGCAGGAATGGGTCTCAATATATGAGACAAATGAGTATGATATCGGGACACTCGGTATTTATAGGTTTCCGCAAGTTGAAAGGTTGTTAAAGAGACCCTCGGGATAGGGGTGTCACAAAACCGTGTCGCGACACCAAATGGCTAAACCATGTCGCGACACCAAAATTTGTGTCGTGACACCGAAATGCCTGACCCATGTCGCGCACGCTCTGTCGCGCGCTTGGTCTTAATGCCCTGACTCGAGTGCCAGGCTCAACTTGTCACAACACCGTTCCTAGGTCGCGACCTAAGGCCGGAAATGGGCAATAGCCCATCCCATTCTTTCCTCCACTCACAAATTTCACCCAAATGTAGTAATTTTCCATACTCATTTTTCAGGCACTTTAAAATCTAGAAAAATATTAATACTCGTGATTGTGATCTCGTACACAAAGAGCCGAGCTAAAATCAACAAAATTTATATACACTCCAGGCCTTACTACCATTAGTCAAGCCATCGCAAAGATAGCCGTCTAGGGTCGAACACGCGATGGGCTTTCATCCTAAGAATGATACGCATGAGTGTAAAAAGGTAAGGCTTTCTTTATTCGACTTTTCGATTTGCTTCAAAAACAAGTGAAGTAGTTTGAAAAATTGAGGAATTGTAAAACTGAAAAGTAAAGGTGAAAAGTTAACTTGAAGATTTAGGTCACTAACTTGCAAGTTAGCAAACAAAGGTCTCTGTCATCCGTTATGACACGCAACCCATAGCCTAAGGCATAACCCGATTCTATGTTTAACTAGCAAACCTCAATTCCTAAAAAAAATCAACTCCTATTTGAGTCAACACAGTATACTATGGCCCTTTTTTAGTTTGAAACCCTAGCATTAAATATCATCTCGCAGGCTCAGAAGATTCATCTAATGAACCACGCACATCTAGCAATAAGTATGCACCGTATCCTAAAGCATGGAGAGTATCGCCAAATCAACAACATTCAATGCTATTCAACCCTAATTTGAGAAGACGAGGACTATAAATACGCACTGTGACTTTCGCACAAGAGGACAACATGCATATGCCCCACAACCGTTAGCTTCCTTCCTCTTCAAAGAAAGGAGGCTTAGCTAAGCATCTGAGTTGTCATCCTCAAGAGGGGTGTTTCAAGTGTACTTAGAAAGTAAGGAAAGAGGGAGAGAGAAGAGAGGAAAAATAAACCCTAACTAAAATAATAGACTTTATTTACAAAATGAAAACTTACAACTTCTTCTCCCCAAATTGTTGCTTCCCAAAATTCTATATTGATTACAAAAAGAGAGGGGTTTATAGCCACCTCAATACATGAAAATACCAAAACCTAACACTCTAAGTTAAAGGACACAAGAGAGAGTAATACACCAAATTTGAAGCCTATTGGCATTAATTACAAAAAACATGACGAGGCAGCGGAATTTCGGGCTTAGGATCAAGATTTTTCGCTAGGTAGCGAAATCACCGTGCATAAATTTAAAATAGGAAATTTCGCTATATCAAGTAATTCGCTAGTTTATGGTATTTCGCTAACTTAGCGAAATTTTCGTGAGTAGCGAACATGAAATTTCGCTAGAACAAGGCCTGCGAAAACCCCGGTATGTCTAGCGAATATACAATTCTCGCGAATTTGTGAAATTTTCACAAACTCAAGGAATTTTCAAGTAAGTTCAGCCAGTAATCTTCAGCTTAGCTTAAAATTCCCGATTTGTCGATCTTCAACGCTTTGCTCTCCGTCTTCTACTCGCATCAATTTTCTTCACTTTGCCTCTCGCCATTGATTCGGGCTGGTCGATGGTCGACACTGAAGTTCAAACTTCATGATTCATCATACATCCCGATATTGAACTTCTAAAGTGCGCAAAAACCTGCAAACAAGAAAATACTCTAAATGCATAAGTGTTGCTACTAAGAAGACTCAACACTTCAATCGTATAATGACATGATTAATGCGCAAAAGACTCAAACCTATCTAATATAGGGTTCAAAATTGCACTTTTTGGGCATTAATCACACCCCCCAACCGAAACGTTGCTAGTCCCTTAGCAATGAAAAACAAAAAGGAGATGCATGTAGTGATGTTCAAAAAGGTTATGATTCAAAAAGGTATATGCAACATATAAACACGCTTTAAACTCAAAAAATCGACATCAAAGTTGTAAACTCGATATGAAAGAAACTAAATCCATACAAGAACAATTCTAGGTCAATCTTGGATCCACGATTCTCAACTTGAATTTCCACCTAAGTCTAATGGTTCTTTATATAACCAGATTAAGCCAATAAATTGCAAAATTTGTTCCCTCCCCCCAACCTAACACTGACATGGCCTTAAACTGTTGAACAACCTAGATAGGGATAGTTACACACTTTTCTTTCTTTTTCAACTATATTGTAGGATGCAATGCTTAAAATTCGAGTTCACCAAAGTCCGTGTAACGGGGGTCCACCAATGACTCCCAACCAATTAAGGTTTAGGGCATCAAGCCAAAAGGATCAATGACCACTAACTCTAAAGGCTTCACCCCGACCAATGACTTCAAAATCAAGCACCTACAATTGCTAGGGACTCCCACTCATCCACCCATGTAACTTAACACAAAATCGATGACTCCCAACCACTAAGGATTAGGCATCTGCTTCAAAGGCTTTCGCCATACACCCCCTGACCGTGCTCTGTTTCACAAAACTCACCCATTTTATTTTTCTTTTTCTTCTCTTTTCTTTTTCTTTTTCTTTTTCTTTTCTTTCCTTTTGAAGACTACATCAACCCTGCTATGTAACACAAACCTTATCCTAGGTCGCCAACAACACGCTTAAGGCCTGCGCTTATGCAAAGCGAAAGTTGAAGCAAAACAAATTCACAAATTTTTATTGAAACAATCCGCGTGCAAGTAGGAATTAGCATAAAGGAGAAATTTTCAAGCTGAAAGCATGCTGGAAAATGCAACCCACTCAAAAAACCGATTCAAGCATGGAATTTCCGTCAACATAAAGGTGACAAACAGTGATTCAATTTTCCAACGAAAGCAATTCAATTGTTCAATTGTAGCAATTCAATTGTTCAATTGTAGCAATTCAATTGTTCAATTGAAAAGAAAAAAAAATATACATGGTAAAGGCACAAAACATGGTATGCAAAAGTATATATATATATATATATCGAATAATCTTGATATAGCCAAAGTGCTAGTACATGGATATCAAAGCTAAAACATACTAAAATATCACCGCCTACTACGGCTAATATACGAATCCTAATCGTACTAGCAGCAGCTGAAAAACTGCAACCATACAAAATCATAAAGAAACCCAACCACCTCACCGCGCGCGGTGGTAATCCGGCCGCCACGCCGTAACATCCAACAGCTCGCCTCGCGCGCGGGCTCCTTCTCCGACAGAACACGCAGGAAGGCCCAAGGCCATGATCTCTCAAGCATGTAGTGACACCGGGCCACCGATCCCTGGTCGCATACCGGGTCGCCCGTGGTGGCTGGCACAACGTATAGCATCCATCACACCGGGCCATCTCGCGAGTTGGCATGAATGTACTCCGACGAATCTGCAGCCGAAAGTGTGACGGGCCGGAGTATCTACTCGTACCGCCGATGTACCGTGGAGGAGGGGATGAAGGTGACATCCGTGGAACCGACTCGCCAGATCTCTGCCCGGGGGCGTGCATATCATCCGTATGGTGGTCCTCAGCCCTGACCCGACACCTCCTCCCGGTCCCGTGGTCGGCAAAGATACTCGCATAGTCATCACCCGCCTCCACCGACATGACCGTGGGGGCATCGAACCCTCATCCGATCCCAGGGCTCCTCTAGAATCCCATATGCTCGAGAGAACCTAGCATAAGAGTCTCAGACGCAGTGGAATGCTCTCCGTCGTACTAGGTCCTTCCCTATGGACCTTCTCCCTGTAATGTAGCAGAGAGGCCATCACTCGCCAAAGTGGGACTGAACTAAAATCCCTCGAGATCCCAAGAAGAGCCCCAAGATGGCTCCTCCTCCCCCCGCACATAATGCTGCAAAGGGAATAAGCTCGTACGAAATAGATGGTCGATCAAGAAGATCTCGAGGCTTAAGTCGTCCGATAACACTGACCAAGAGCCGTGTCTCCGCCGTTCTGACCATCTCCCTATGAGGCGGTGAGCCCACGCCTATAACCCTCGCATTGGCCGCAGATACTCAGCCCAAGTCGCCGAACATCGGCCGCTCCGAGTACTCACAAGAATCTCATCAATAATTAATCAAGCTCAAGTGAACCTACCGGCTCCCTGCAGGTCATGAGCGGTAAATCGCAACACCACTGTGGGTGCACGTCACGGAGTCATGAAAGGTAATAAAGGAATACCTCGATCAATCTCAAGGACTCCTGCATCTAGGATCGGGCCCTCACGCTGGGACGTCGTGAGTACGACTCTCGATGAACTGCCTACGATGGAGCCGTACATTCCCCGGAAACGGGCCCTCACGAACAATGGCCTCCGACCCCTATACAGCGACAACCGAGGTGATGAAGTCGCCCGCAGCCAGCATGTGGATCAGACGGCACAGGGCTTCAGGAGGATGATGACTCGCCGGGGTCTGATGTGCGGCTCGGCTGAGGGCCTGGCCCCGAACTCCACAGGTAGCTGGTGTGACGGACTCCGGGGTCCCATCCGCGGTTCGGAGAAGGCCTAATCCCCGAGGCTCCTGGCACGGCGGGGACCCGTGATGGCATCGAGCCGACCGAGTCGGGGCCTCTCTCGCAAAATCGAACCTAACCCGCGGTCGAATGGACCCACTTTAGCACGAATCCATACCGAATCCGAATACTACTTCCTAAGAGGGCTCGCCACCGAAATGTAATTCACGCACCGAATACCTGAACTGAGGCTCTAGAGCGACCGAATCACCAAACAGTAGATGAACCAGCTCACCGGGATCGCAGATCACACCTACTCAGAATAGCTAAATAAAGCCCCAGAGGATCAACTACTCGAGGCAGGTGGCAAAAATAGACGGACCAAGGACTCGAGGGTCCCGAACCCAGTGAGGTGTGCGCTACCGTGAGCAAACGACGTTGGCTAAAGTGGGATCGTGACTCAAGGCACGACGTAGGATGGGAATGCAGGGCCGCCTCGCTACGCCTCAAACAAAGACTAAATGCAGGCTATATCGTGGCCTGAGGGTGCCTGCGCAAGCAGGATGGCGCAAAGAATGACCCGGTGGCCTGTCTCCCGTGAGCGCTACCGGTGCGCATCAGCGGAGGCTCGGGACCAGCTCGCCGTCTTGGTCAGCCCGAGACCGGGATGTGCAAGGCAAGGATGTGTAGGCTATGGCGTGGCACAGACCGGGCGCCGGGCCGAACAAGGCGCAACTCCCAGCGGGCAGCCGACGGCGGCGCAGGTCGAGACTCCGTGGCTTCGCCGAGGAGAATGTGAAGTGGCAAAATGGAAAAACCCTCCTGTGCTTAGGCGTTTACGGTAGCCGAAGGGTCTCCACACCCGCCGCTATTTTTAGCGAATTTGGCCAAAAACCGATATTCCACCCGCATAACGAAATTTTAGGTTAAATATTGAAATTATAAGAAATAAAATTATAATGACACTATTGTATAAAACTATAATTAAAATTTAATACACAATACTATAGCATATAAACAAAATTACTAAAAAAAAAGAAAACTGCTAATTTAGGAAACTTACTAACAATAACTGAAATTATCAAAATTAACTAACTTAAGACAAAAAGCAAAATTATGAACTGCAATTCGGTTTTTGAAAACACTGAACCAGTTCAAAATCTCAAAATTACTCAAGGAGGGTCAAGGAGAATGATCTCCAACCCTCAGCAGTCCCGGGTTGACTCCATGGTGTCAAGCCCAATTGTCGACCCGGGTCCTCGCCGAGGCTCGAATTCGACCAATCAAGCCACAGTGGGTGTGATGGCAAGACCAATATCTCTTCATCTCCTTGGCTGATTTTTCCCTGCAATTCCTGGACACTGTGCTTCCCTGCATACTGAACATTTGAAACAACTGCATCAGTTATTTGATTTTCATGTTCTAGCAACTTTTGCTTGTTGTTCAAATGAAAGATATTCAACTCCATAGTCATGTTAAATAAAGGTAAAAGCCGTGATGACTCCATCTCGCAATTTATGATTGCATTGGCTGTAATGTAAAATGGTTTTCCTTAAGATGATTGGTACATGATTGGGTTCATTTGTAATTGGTCCAAGAGTCAAGCACTACAAAATCACCTGGCAAGAGAATTCGCTTCATTTTCACCAATACATCCTCAACTATCCTCTTGATTTTCAATGGGACGACATCTACCAATGAAAGTGTGGATAGCTTGCAGTTTAAGTTCACCTAAACCTAACCGCTTGTATACCGAATACGACATTGATTCACACCGCTCCTAAATCAAGAATGATTTATCTATGCACTTCCCACCAATATCGAACAAATTGTGGGAGACCCTGATCCTCGTATTTGTCGTGGTATTTGCTTTCTGGGATTATGGCACTGACTGCTCAAAGGAGAAATGCCTTCTTCTCAATGCCTAATCCCTTCTTGATTGTGCAAAGATCTTTCAAAAATTTTACAAGGTGGAACTTGTTTGATTATGTCTAATGTAGGTATGTTAACCTCTTGCCTTAATTTCTAAAATGCCTGTCATGAGATGCCTTCTTCTTACTCTAAGTGCTTCAGGGAATGGAGGTGGTATGCTGTGATTTCATTGAATCCTCCTTTAGGAAAATATGTCAGATCGCAATTCTTCTCCCGCTTGATTCTTCAACAGTTTCGCATAAAGCTGATCAACCTCTTTTCCACTTCTTAGGTAATTATAGCCTTAACTTCCTCCATTCCCGGTCTGTCGGATGACCCCACCTCATGAATTCCTCGATTTGGAAGTGTTTGTGATGGAAACCTCCCTTTCTTGTACTCTAGCAACTTGTTGATCTTGGTGATTGAATACCGTAGGTTGTAATTTTCTCGGTCAGAGATTGCTCAAGCTCATATATTCTTATTTAGTGTACTTTCTACAAGATCAACTTTTCGCGCTGCCAAGACATTGATTCCTTTTGTTCCTCAACAAAGTCGCTACCACCTTACTCTCAAATTCAAGGCGCCTGCTCTAATCGAGAAGAGGATGATGGTTGTTGTGATCAGGAGGGGGAACCAAACTCCAGCTCACCCTGGGGTACATAGGCAGGGGGTTGGGTCTCCATGCGAGAGGTTAGTGGTGATCTAACTGGACCGTAGGCTACCATATGGAGCATTGGATTGTTGTGGCTTGTATTTGGTTCCTCTACAAGAGTTTGCACATTCTCGACATCAAATCCTTCACCGCAAATATAGGACATGGTTCTACTGATGTACAGGGGATTGATAATTAGTGCAAAGATTGGTGTGTGCAGGATTTTCGACACTCCATGGTGAACTCTATGGAGCCTTTTCCTTTAAGCTCCTCCACTTTCCTAGCTAAAGCTGAAATCCTAGCCATTTCTATATCCTATGGTAGCGCATACATCCCACCCCTTGGGCTGATCAGGCCCATCCTAGGTTAGGCTCATCCCAACCCCAGAATTCAAACATCGTACTTAAAAATCCATGGCTTCCTCCCAGATGTCTGGCTAGAAAGTCCCCTCCCACACATGGTTTCCAAAAGTCGCCTCATGGCAGAGAGACATACCACCATAGAAGTGGTTCACCAACATCCAAGCATCAAACCCATGATGTGGCATGCACCGATGGTCATAAATCTTTCCCAACACCGTAAAATCTCTCACCATCATGAGCCGCAAATAAGATAAATTGCCTCTTCAAATTATTAGTCTTATGAGCACCGAAGAACTTCTTCAAGAATTCAGCCCGCAGTCACCCCCAATTTCGAATGGTTCAGGCCCAATGAGTTGAGACATATCTCTCGGGCCTTGTCCTTTAGAGTCAATGGAAATGCTTTTAGCTTCAAAGAAATCCATGTCCATCATACCTTCCTCAAGGTAGTAAACCTCCTCAAAATCCCTAATATGAGCGTATGAATTTTCATTTTCCATAACATGATATGTGGGGAGTAGGGTACTAAATAAGGCCTCACCGCTACATCTTTCACAGAGGTATGATGGTGATTGGCACTAATTTGGCGAGGGTGATGTGATCCCTCATATTCTATAAGCATTCGATTCATGGGGGTTCTGCTGACTCGTTGTTCCCGTGCATGGGATCCATGGTATCAGGATGTACACGGACTTCACTAGCTAGGTCAAGTTGTGTACTTATCCTATGTAATTCTACCCGATGTGTTCTATCCCACTCGTTGCATAAACACCTGTTACAAAATTTAGAGACAACAAAGAGCAACTACATAGCTTGCAATAAGATTAAAGTTAAATAACAAAAATTAAAACTCAGACTGTGTTAGAACAAGCAGCCACAAAGTATTGAAAAACCTGCGCCTCGCAACTCGAGTGACAAAAAAGAGGTAAAAAGAAATACCTTCACTTGTGATGTTGATCACAAGTACACTTCAATCCCACATTAGTGTTTGGCACCATCCCCAAGAATCTGAGCCATATTTGATTCTGCGCTACAAAGAGTCGAAATCTAAAATCAACAAAATTTATATACACCTAGCCTTTACTACCGTCGTAGTCACACGCAAAGATAGTGGCTCCAGATCGAACACGGGGATGGGCTTCATCCTAAGAATGATAAGCATGAGTGTAAAAAGGTAAGGCTTTCTATTCGACTTTTCGATTTGCTTCGTAAACAGCTGGAAGTAGTTTGAAAATCGAGGAATTGTAAAACTCAAAGTAAAGGGTGAAAAAGTTAACTTTGAAGATTTAGGTCACTAACTTGCAAGTTAGGCAAACAAGTGTCCTCTGTTTTATCTTCTGCTATGACATGCAACCTATAGTCCAAGGCATAACCGGGATCTATGTTTAACTAGCAACCTCACCCTAAAAACAACTCCTATTTCGAGTCAACATGTAGCATAGCTATGGCCCTTTTCGCCTGAAAACCCTAGCATTAAATATCATCTCGTGAGGCTCAGAAGACAATCTAATGAAACCATGCATGATCTGAAGAATAAGATGACTCCATCCCAAAGCATGGAGAAAGACGCCAAATCAACAACATTCAATGCTATTCAACCCTAATTGAGAAGATGAGGACCATAAATACAAGCACTGTGACTTTCAAAGACAAGAGGACAACATGCATATGCTCCCACAACCAAGCTACCTTCCTTCCTCTTCAAAGAAAGGAGGCTTAGGCTAAGCATCTCTCGGTTGTCATCCTCAAGAGGGGTATTTGGCAAATTGTAGTAAAAGAGGAGAGAAGAGAGGAAAACAAAACCCTAACTAAAATACGAGACTTTATTTACAAAAAATGAAAACTTACAAATTCTTCTCTCCTCCTCCAAATTGTTCCTCCCCAAAATTCTATATTGATTACAAAAAAAAGAGGGGTTTATATAGGCCACCTCAATACATGAAAATACCAAAAACCTAACATTTGGCTAAGTTAAAGGACAAGAGAGTAATACACCAAATTTGAAGTCGGTTGGCATTAATTACAAAAACATGACGAGGCAGCAATTCTCTGCTAGATCGAAGATTTTCGCTAGGTATAAATCACCAGCATAGCTAGAATAGGAAATTTCGCTAAGGCTTGGCAATCTCGCTAGCTAGCGAAATTTCGCTACCTTAGCGAAATTTTCGTGAGTAGCGAAATCATGAAATTTCGCTTAGAACAAAGGCTCTAGCGAGTTCTGTGTTCAGCTTAGTGCTATACAATTTCATCGAATTTGCGAAATTTTCAAGTTCACCGGGAATTTTCGCAGCTTAGCGAAATTCCCGATTTGTCGATCTTCACCGCTGCCTCGTCTCTACTCGCATCAATTTTTCTTCACTTGCCTTCAGCTTTTTCATTGATTCTGGGTTGGTTGATGGCTGATACTTGAGTTCCAAACTTCATGATTCATCATACATCCCGATATCAACTTCTGGGGGTGCGCAAAATCAGAAACAGCCAAAAATACTTAAATGGCATAAGTGCTACTAAGAAGACTTGAACACTTCAATTGGTGAGAATATTACGGATTAATGCGCAAAAAGCACTCAAAACCTATCTAATATAGGGTTCAAAATTGCACTTTTTGGGCATTAATCAATTGGAACACCCTAGAACTCAATTTCCATTACAAAATACATTATTACATGCATTTAAAATTGGATTTTCAATCCAAAACATTCCAAAAATAAATAAATAGGCCACAAATTGGCCTAATTCACCACTGAGCTCCAAAACCAGTTTCCTCCCCCTGTGTACATGAAAAATAATTCCCCACACGGGGTGAGCAATGGCTAGTAGAAAGTTTTCTTACAAGGGTTACTCCCCACCTAAAATGCACATGCAATGGCTTACATAAACATCAATCACATTTCATACAATTTATGCAACATTATATGAAATGTTTCTTGTCATGCATGAGATGTGATCCCTCATGCTCATAACCTGAGTCCCAACCGACGCCCTCACACCTACAATTGTAAAGTGTAAAAACCCAAATTCATATTTAACCAAAGGATCGAAACTTATCGATAATCCCCAATTTTACTTCATCGAATTCTTATGTGTTTTACATTTGTAGGCCACGGATTTTCGGGTTTTCACCATAGGACGCCACGCGCTTTTCCAACATTTTCGTGAACTTGCATCACTGGGCAAACATGTCTAACCATGAAAAATCTAGTCTTTCACCTGTGGGGAGATCTACTCCCAACTCGCTTTCACCCAACACATGTAACTTGCCATTTAAATGGCTTTACACCCTCGTGAGTCTCTACCTGGGACTTTGTCCCATTTTCCGAGCTCACAAACCATGCACCAACACCAGTGAATAAACAATACCATGCACCCACACCCGACTCAAACGCGATGTGACCGTGCATATGAAATGCATGATGCCAATGCATTTTCCTTCATGTTACATGTATATATGAGTGCTACATGAAACATTAACATGGATAGTTGTAATTGATACATATAATTAACATCCATAAACAACCCATGTTAATACATCAATAAAGATAATGACAACATGTGTACTTCACACTGCATGTTATTCATATAAGCCATAACACACAACGAGGTCACGATCTTGGACCCATCTAACCGGGTACCTCACAGTCCCTTCTCAAACATGAACCAGTTTTGTTCCAAACATCCATACAACATCAAACAAGCTACGAAACTTGGAAACTTTTGGTTTCGGGATCAAACCCTAACCCACAATAGTCTCGGATTGTGTGAAAACCGGTCATAAAATTCTCTACCATCCAGTCCCAAGTCTTGGAACTAAATCACTTGGCCTCTAATGGCCTCCCATAAACAGCTCATACCATTATATAGACTTTAGACTCAAAGCAAACCGAGTAGGAAAATCCCCTACATTATAGAGTTTGTTGAAACTCTAAGCTTTTGGTGTCCACACATAGGTCGCGTTGCGTGTACTAACTTTAGTACTCAGACCATCGTGCTTCGATCATCTATATGTTGGGAAATCCTCCCTTTTCCCTTTTCTCCTTTAGCCTTCCCTTCTCTTTTCTTTCTACGAACTCTCTTTCTTTCTTTCTTTCTTTTCTTTTTCCTCTTTCCACTTTTTCTTTTCTTTTCTCTCTTTTAGATCATCCTGAAATCGGTCGGTTAAACTTCCTCCTCTTTCCTTCGCCCATACTCATGGTGCTTCGATTTTCCTCTTTTTTCTTTATTATTTCCCTTTTATTGCATCATCCCCTACATGGCTTAATGTGAGCCATGGAATCATGCAACACATGGCTCAATGTGAGCCATTCCTTTTCCAGTGAACCACATGGCTCTTTCCATGTGTCACTTCCTTAGGGTGCCATGTGGCATCCCCTAAATCACACCATGTGTCATCCGACACCTTACGTCTCGAAAAATATGTAATCCCGACTATCTCGGAATCCGACAAAGTTTGACGTGCTAGCTAGATTTCACAAGACGATTTCAACGGTGAAGTCCGTTTCGTCATCTGAGATCTAGAAAATTTCTGGTTTTTCTAACCGAAATTACTATTTTACCCTTTTTAAGAAAATTGAATTTTCCTGTGGTTCTGCCACATTAGGTCAAACAACATCTTATCAAGTATGGTTAACTTTACACCAAAACTAAAATCTATCCTGGCATCAAGTTATTTAGAAAATTTCAACCATAATACTGTTAGAAGTGCTTTACAACAAAAAGTTCAATAATTGGCAAAATCTAAAGTCGTCATTTCCAACTATGTTAGTGTGCAAAAGGCTAAGCTTGATCATTTTTATTCTTTAATTTGGAAATATATCTAATTATAGTAATTTGATACATCCAAAACATCTCAATATTGTTGCTTGACTTACTTGTAGTAATTATCTTAAAAGAGGTATGACAAGCTAAATTATGATTCAACCTCATGACAAGATAATTCAAACCCTATACTAGGAATCTTTGGCTATCATATGAGTACAACCTTTAAATTAGAATAATTTACACAACTTAGAGAAGCAATTTGCTAAAGTGGGAAGTGGTTGATGTTCTATAATAAGAAATTACTTAAGCCTAACTATATACAATCTTTATCCATGAAAAACTGGAGAAAAAGCTACTACAACTTTCAAGATATATAATCTTGGTATTATGGATTGAATTATATGATTTGTCAATTCTAGGATGAATGAATTACTCTTAGTTAAACCCTAAAGTGAAACACAATAGGTGAATCAATTATTATGAAGGGAGATAAGTTAAGAAAATTAAATGAAGAATAAAGTGAATGTTGAATTTTAATTCAACAAATTTAGATTTGAGACTTTTCATAATCCAACTTTAGGTATAAAATTATGTGAGAATAATGGCTTATTTTCACTAATGGGATCTTAGGATATTTGGACTGCTATTAATAGCAACCAACTTAAGCTTTAAACCTAATTTCCCCTATCTAAGATAGATTGCTAAAACCATAAAATGAATAAGACCGATTACCTTTAAGGTTCAAATTGTTTACCCTTGTTCCTTATAACTTTGTTTTAAGGCATATGGAAGACTATGACAACTAATGATCAAAAGTTACATAAACCATTTGTACTGAGTAATAACTTATTGTATCATTCCTTATAATAATGCATAAATATAGGATAAAATTGCAGCTAAAATATGCACCTGGGCAATAAAGCCGATACCGCTATGCTCGCTCTAAGCACACGATGTTACTTTGATTTGTGCTTGTATTTCGCTTTAGTGAACAAAAAAAGTTGGCCGGGTTTCGTAATTATATGTAATGTAGCAATCAACTTGCTTAATTATGGTTCTCAGGTCAAGTCTGTGAGTCTGGGATTTAAGGTGTTACTTCTTTCTACCTTTTATCAAGTCTCATTCATAGGATATGAAAACTCTTGGAATGTGACAACCCAAGTGGAGGGTAAAGGAAACAGAGAGACATACCTACCTATTAAGTATTTATTTTGGAATTGATAAATATCATTATATGACATTTTTTAATATAAAAGTTTGTATAACTTGAACTACTTTTAACATTTTTAAAATAATTTTCCTATACTTCTTTTTTAAACACTTTATATTTGTATATTCATTTCAGAATAAGATTCAAATGAAAAGGTATTTTTACAAAAATAACTTATTTTTTCTTTTTAAGATGGTAAAATTGTTTTTTATTTTTCCTTGTCGAACATGGTTTCTTTGAAATTGTATTAGTGGTTGGGATACTATTGTGAAGATTTTTGGATGAAAACTGATGATGCTTTTTCAACCGGAATTGGGCTTGAGCATGTTGGGATTGGTGGTCGGCCTACTGCCTCAAGGCTGGGCTTTCCAAAACAAGAAAACAAAAAGGATCAAGGCTCACCTGTTCCTCCGATGCCTAAGCCAGATCTTTCCTGGAAGAGAAGATCAAATGCTTAGGGAATGAAGTTTTGTGCATATGTCTCGTGTACCTTTCACCAGATGGGGCGGTCCGGTATTTATAATGGATGATCATGATAACTTTCCTAGCTGATGATGACACACAAGACTCTTCCCCTATTGAGGATGATACGATCTTCCTCCCATCGGGTGGAGATTTTCTTTCCTTATCGAACTGATTAATAAGGGATAATCGATAGCAATAATTAGGAAATATCCTACTTTCCGATTGGTGGAGATTGGGTGTTTTCCCCAATACATTCCTCACATTAGATTTTTAAAGGGGGAGTCAGCCCTCGTTCGGCCTGTGATTCGTGGATACCATTACGACATATCGCTAGCACCGGGCCTGCTTTTAATCCCGCGGCTTGCTTTCGCCCGCGCGCCATTATTTCAAACCCACGCTTGCCCCCCCACCCTTTGACTAAGCGAGGTAGGCAAGGGGTCAGACGCTTCTGATCAAAGGCGGATATCCACATGGCTACTTAGGAAGGGTTTGATTAGGGCTTTGTCACCTTCCCACATCTTATGATGTGATGGCTGCTCGATTTTCGCATTTATTTCGGTTGTGGTTCTTAGCTTCCTTAAAAACGCCCCTTGACCGTTTGCACTTTGTTCCCCTATTCTTGAAGCTTTTTTGCCTCTACAAGTTTGTGCTTCATTTTTTTCTTGAATCTTGTCTGACTAGTGTTCAGGACTGCTTTCGGTGGTCCCTGATATCTTTCTTGGGGCTGGTGTCCCTCATCTTGTTTTCTATGTAGTGCGTCTTTTAACCGCCATACACCTTTTTGGTTTGATCTTGCGAGATTCTAGGAGTGTCTTTCGGTTAAGGGTTTTGCATTTCCTTGATTTTTTCTTTTTCCGCTGCTCCAACCACAGCACCTCATGGGTCTGAGTCGCTCTCTGTTTTGCGCATAGGGAGTAATCCTGCCGAGGCGTCTTGTTGAGCGGTGGCGGGGGAGACTTCTGGTTGTTTGTGTGGTAGTTCAAGGTTGCCAGGGAGCCTCCTTTCCTTGGAGCAGGCGAGGCAAAATTACGAAGTGGTATCCATTTCTACGAATGTTTGAGGGTTGCCACTCTGTGAATCTTTGGAGCCTTGGGCCCCAGTCGGGTTAAAGCTTTGTACGGTGAGATCTTTGCGGCCCGGTATGGGCCGCCGTTTGGGATCCAGGTTTGGTGCCTTGACGTGCTGACCACCTACGTTGTTCAAGTGCCTAAGATGGTGTGCTTTTTTGAGGTGGGATTCGAGAACGGCCTCCGCTTCCCCTTGCATTCTTTTATAAAAGAGTGCGCAACATTTCAAATGTCTACCCCTCTCGGCTCTGACCACGAGGAGTGTGCTGGTGGGGTTGTTAGTCGTTTTTAGGGACAAAGGCCTGGGTGTTCCCAATATTGCTCTGATTTTAGACTTCTTCAGTGTAAAGGACGCCGCCGAAGGCTTTCTTTATATCTCCAAACACTCCAGCCAGTTGTCATTCCGACCTTCCATCTTTGCATAAGTTACGGAAGGAGCGATTATTTTTGTTAGTGTGCATCATTGGAGTAGAATCCCTTTTGATCGAAGGACACACTTGGCGTTCCTGTAGTGCGGACTACCACCCCTCGAGCCTCATTGAGCTCTCCTTCGTTTTGGTTTTTGTTTGGTTTCAGTCACGGGATATTTCGGCATTGCTTTGGTCGCATGGCCTTAGGTCTCGGCAGATCTCGAGTCCCAGGGACGGAGTGAAGTGGAAAGGCCAGTGAGAGTGTGCAGCGTGCCTATTAAAGGCTCATCGATTGGATATTCTGAGTTGGAAATGCGAATGCAAAGATGCAGGCTTTCTTTTCTGAGATCTTCTCCCCTCTCTGCCATGAAGCCTTCCATCCCCAAATCTTCCTTACCTTTTGTTTCGGAGCCCTTTATTGCGAAGCCTACACGGGGAGAGCTTCGGTCCGCTAGAGTCTTTGGAAAGAAAGAAAGGACGTGAAACGAAAACCTCCAGGAGCTCGCGGAGGTTGGCTCCCTGCTCGGGGTAAGATCCTAAGGTGGGGCCTCTTCCTCGCCTTCTCCCGATCGTCGGGTTGGGGCTCTGCCCGATGCAGGTCCCACCTCGCGAGGCATCACAGCTCCCTCTGCAATCTGGGATGAGGTGTGAGGAATCATGATCACTTTGAGGCTGCAGGGGATGAGGACTCTCTGCTTTCTCTGCTTGGGCTGCTCACAGGGGCTGTTTCCTCCATCTGACCATTTCGGGCCTTCGGAGTAGGTGCTGCAGGTCGAGAGGCTCTGGCTCTTCTACTTAGGAACCGCCTCGTCTAAGTGCTATCGTCAGTCTTTTTCTTTGTGTTTCGGTTAATTGGGCGGGTTTTTTAGCGGTGGCTGCTATGCGAGAAAAGCAGCAAGGAGGGCCAGCCTTAGGGGAGGGCCGCTAGGCGGCGAAGTCTTACAGGAGGTAAGGTTAGCCACGACCTCAGAGAGGGCTGGTCTTCAAAGCTGAATGGGAATGCGACTGAGGAACTCGTGAAGCACGGTCGAGCCTGAAGCAATAGCCGATGGGGGCGTGGGGCCGGGATAAAGGGATGGTAGTGCTCAAGAGTGCTATTTTGAACCACATTTTACATTGCGAGGTTTGAAGCACTTTTTGTCAATGCTAATCAATGTAATTGACCCGATTTTCACATTAAGGTCCCTTTGGTATTCTCTTGATCGCATTTGTGGCTAATTTTGTAGTTTTTGCAAGCTATTTATGCCAAAATTATTCGAGTCGATCCAAAGCGAGAAGAATTGAGGTCAAACTCAGCTTGTTATATCGAGCCAAAGGAAGAGGAAGCGGCTTGAGAGAAAATGACCACAATAAAATTTTGCGAGGTTGCGAATTTAGCAGCTTCTGAATTTATGAGGATTGCGAAATTTGCTTATATTACTATGTATTTCATGCCTCATAGCATATTTATTCACCTTTCCTGGCTTTTGACGTTTGACTCCTTTTTGTCTTACTTTTAAGTTTTCTTCCTTTTACCCCTATTGGAATGAGTGTTTTGCTATGTTATTTGGTAATTTGTAAAGGGGTTTGGCTATAAGCCCCAGAACAAACTATTTACAATATCTGAATCTCTCCACATTAATAAAATTTCTTTTTAGCGGGAATCTTCAGTAGCTCAAATAACACTGCTTTTCTCTCATTTCTCATTTTTTCTCATTTTCCATTGCCAAACACCCTCCAGGATGACAACTTAGAGGATGAGGCTAAAACCTTTCACTCCTTGAAGTGGGAGGGCTACGGTTGCATAATCTTGAGGCATCTTGAGGGCTCCATGTTTTCAAGCGGTATCCTTTGTCGTTGGCTTTTTTATTTGCCGGCGTATTTTCCATTTTTAACTTTAGGTTTTGATCCCTTTTGATTCACCTTGGATGGTTATTACTTGGTAAGCTTTTGGGCTCATTGGATGCTTAATGTTAGATCCATTGATGTTCGTTAGTTATCATTTATGAGCCATTGTAAGGTGAGCCAAGGTGACTTGTGTTTTAACGAATGAGAGCTTTAATGTGTCAGTGGATGTCATTTTCAAAGAGATTTAATGAGGGTTAGTTGTTATAGTTAAATGAAGATCCGGTTCAGGAGATGACTATAGGTCATCCTCCCTAATGCGAGGAAAGGACCCTGGAAACCCTCAGTTGCCCTAGGAATCCAACCCTAGTGACCTAACACTTGAGATTCATTTTACATTTATTTTATTTTATTTAAATTTCAGTTTTCCAAACTTTAAACTATTTTACAAAACCTTAAATCCCAAATTTAATTCACCAAATTGAACCTCTTTGTAGTCATTTTGTGCAAAGAAAACCCATCACACAGGTTGAGCCTAGGCGGCTATCTTTACGTAGTAGCTTTGCTCTGGAAGTAGGAAAGGAATGAATTATAAATTTTATTGATTCCGAGAACACTACTTGTGTACAGAATCAAATAGGCGTCATTAGGATGGTGCCTAAGTGTTTGACATTTGTGGAACACTTGTGATCCTCGTCACAAGTCATGGTGGTGTTTTTTCATGTATATATTTTCACCCATTAGTCTTCTTTGTTTGGATTCTGAATTTATTTTTAGGTAACCCTAACCTTTTAAGGTAGGATTGTTTCTTGGTCGTTGGGTGTTGCCTTTGTTTTACTCTGGGAATTTCCAGTGGGTTAGAAATCGAAGAAGCGGTGAGTTATAGTCAATCTCCCACAGAACTTGGGTGAACTTGGTGTGATCAAATGGAACACCTAGAGGAGACGTCTGAGTTAGTATTTAGTGAAGGAAACCTGAGTGCATACATGTCAATGAGGGATTACGAAACCTTCCATGTGACGACAGCAGTGGAGAAATCCAAACCCATCTAGGTCCATGAGGGACTATAGAAACCCTCCATGGATGAGTGCACCTTTCTACAGTGTTTCCCAACTAATGCACCATTTGACAATACTTACAACCCTAGTTGGGGGAACCACACAAATTCCTCATGGGAACCATGACCTCTACAGTATACACCTCCTGCTTCTCCATATTATGCCTCAACTCCTCAGCCACCACAACCACCACAGCTAATTTCTCCAGTTGAGCAAGCAATACTGAACCTTACCAAGTTGGTGGGTGACGTTGTGGAAGAACAGAAGAAATTCAGTACGATTAAAATTGAAAATTCATACGGGGAGAACTCTACGGGCAAAAGTAGATGGGCTTGAAGTGAAATTGATCGAGAAATTTGACAACCTGCAAAGTGGAATTGATCAGAAATTTGACAATCCACAAAAATCAATTTCAAGGCTTGTTAATCAGCATGATCATTAAGAGGAATGAAATCCAAAGAGAGAGTGACTGATTGACACTATTTCGGGTGAGCAGACTCAATTGCAGCAGCTTCAGGAGGAATTGATGTAGGAACCATTAGAGGCTCCTGAGGAACTACCAGCAAGGGAAGCAAGGGGAGGCAGAGGAAAGGAAGCAGGGGAAGAGCCCCAAAAGCTTATCCTTCAACCAATCCCCATAAATTTGGATCCTAGTGCCGCGCAGCCGAAGCACACCCCGTTTGCTGGTGCATGCGCCTACACTGCACCACATGCAGCACTGAAACACCTCTTGTAAAGGTAATCCCATCCCACCTTGCCTATCTTGCAAAGCTTTGGGAGATTAGTGGCCCAACTGCTCAGATTTTGCCACTACATCGAAGAGTGGCATCTACTCATACGCTGGAATGGCGGGTGGTTGAGTCTTGGTTGAACATGGGCCCACTGAACCTCGGCAATTCCATTGGCTCCCGACATTTCATGACATCAAAAGCAAAAACTAGTTTGGGGGACTCGGTCTCCCCACTTTATTTTCATTTATTTTTATTTTATTTTATTTTGTTAGTTAATTTTTATTTTAGATTTTCTCTAATTTTTAGTTAATCTTTGTTTCACAGCTTATTTTTCAATTTTAATATTTTCTAATTTTTCATTTGTTTATTTTTGTAGGCTTTTGCTCAATTACGAGTAGCAAAGGAAAAAATCTCACTCTTGTGAGTTTTATCCTGACGATTATAACATTCCCATTTTATCACTAGTATATATCATATCATATATATATATATATATATATATATATATATATATATATATATATATATATATATATATATCAAATAGTATATTTAAAATAATAATAATAATAATATTTTGTTTTAATTCTCAAATGTTTTTAAAAATATATATATTTTGTTTTTAATTCTCAAAATTTTTTAAAAATAAAAAATATTTACCGTAGTTCTTGGGAAATTTATAACAATTCACTTGACCTCCTATTTACTGCTTGAGACCAATTTTGTTTTGACCATAACTTTTTCATCTGAACTCCATTTTTGGTAATTTTGGTATCGTTGGAAAGCTTAGAGAGTGTAGAATCCAAATATAGCCATAAAGAACACTTTTAAATTTATTATGAAGGTGTAATTTTTAAAATGCTCCAACTGGTCACTTTTCCTCTTTCTTCTCTAACTTGTTTATTTGAAGCCCAAGCCGGAGTGAATAAGATGTCAGATGGAAACTGCCAGGGTCTCTATCTACAAAGCAATTTTATTTCATCAGGGAGGTATCACTTCCTTCTCCTTTCCAATCAAGCCCCATTGCAAGACAATGTGACATTTGGTTGGGCGAGGGATTAGCGAAGGAAGTGGCATTTGTTATGTTTTATTTACTATTTTGAGCAAAGCCCATTTTATCGATGTTAGTGAAACTGTTTGGCTTTCACCTTGTGAAATTTGTTATTTTATATACAACACTTTTCAATTAAAAATTGCCATTTTGCACTTGATTTTTTTGTGTTTTGCCCCAGCTTGCGGTTTGAAAAATTGAAACATTGTCCCAATTCTATTGATGTTAGGTGGTTCCATGCAGTTGAGTGGATAATCGGTTGAACTCTTGTTGCTTTTGACCCTTTTCTTCCACCTTTACCTAACCACACCTTTATGTACATTAGGTTTCTTGATAGTGAAAAACTACGACCTCTAAACTTACCAAACATACCACTAGTTTAGTTATTTGCCTTTAATAGGTTAAGGACCCCAATGAAAAGAAGAGCTGATGGCTTTCTTCCAAAATAAAATTAAAGGAAGTGAAAAAATAAAAATAAAAGAAAAATTGCAGCCAGCTTTCTTGCGAAACAGAACCGCGATTAGGGGGTATGTAAACTAGCCTTTGCAAAACCGTTGCCTGGCAATGGTTGGGAGTCCAGAGCTTAGTGCTCGCTACATGGAGATGGATGGGTGAGGTTTAGGCGAGTTGTAGGTCTTTGGAGTTTGAAATCATTAGAAGTCGAGGTGAAACTGAAGAGTTAGTGGTGAAAGATCCTTATGAATTGTGCTTTAACCCTTAATTTGTTAGGAGTCATCGGTAGATCCGTTACATGGACTTTGGTGTGGTCGGTCGTCAGCATTGCATCTATATTACAAAGAGTTGTGGAATAAAGTGGGTCGATCTATTTAGGTTGGTTAATGTCTAAGTGGAGGCGGTAGCTTGGTTGCAGAGGGGAGAGAGTGCGGGTTTAGCGGGTTTATTGTTGAGGCGATCAGAGCAAACACTTGAGTTTGGTGGGAAGTCTCTAGTTGATTCACGAAGAAGGAGGCTCTTTTGATACTTAATTTTGTATGGCATTCATTCTCTCGAGATAGTTATTGAGCAAGGGTTTAGTGATTCTCTCCCATTAAAGGGTTAGAGCATTACTCATTCACAACCTTTTGAAATATAATTTTGTAGACATAATTTTGATTTTATTTTGATTACTCTCCTCTTTCTTTCATTGCTAATGGACTAGTTATGTAGGTTGGGGGGTGTGATTAGTGCTCAAAAAGTGCTATTTTTAACCCTATTTATTGTAGGTTTTGAGCACTTTTTGTGTACTAATAAGCGTAATTAACCCAATTTGCACATTAAGGTCCCTGCTATTCTATTGATCGCATTTTATGGCTAATTTTGTAGTTTTTGCAAGCTATTTATGCCAAAATTGTTGAGTCGATCCAAGCACGAAGAATTAAAGTCAAACTCGACGTACAAATGTCGAGCTAGAAGGAAATAGTAGCAGAAAACATAAGAAAAAGGACCATAATAAAAATTTTGTAGGGTTGCAAAATTTCGCAGCTTTGCAAAATTTCTGGTTCTGAAATTTGCTTCACCTTGCCCTTATTCATTCCTCGTAATACGCTGTTCACTTATCATTTTGTTCGACTTTCCTACTTTTGACGTTTTTGACTCCTTTTTGTACACTTTAGTTTCTTCCTTTTGCCCTCATTGTAATAGTGTTTGCTATGTTATTTTTGTAATTTGTAAAAGGGGTTTGGCTGTAAAAGCCCCGGACAGCGTTAATATACAAATCTCTCCCGTTAATAAAATTTCTTTTTTTTTAACGAGCTTTCGGGCGCTCCGCCTCTTTTCTTATCTCTCATTTTCTCTCACATTTTCTAGGTAGCCAAACACCCTCCAAGGATGATAACTTGGAGGATGAAGCCGACTAACCTGCCCTTTCACTCCTTGGAAGTGGGAGGCTGCGGGTCACAGAATCTGAAGAGACATCTTTGAGGGCGCTCCATGTTTCATGCAAAGTATCACGCTCAGCTATTGTTTTCCCTTTTTAACTTTAGGTTTTGATCCCTTTTGATTCACCTTGGATGGTTATTACTTGGTAATATTTTGGGCTCATTGGATGCTTCATGTTAGATCCATTGATGTTCATTAGTTATCATTTATGAGCCATTGTAAGGTGAGCCAAGGTGACTTGTGTTTTAACAAATGAGCTTTAATATGTGGATGCCATTTCAAAGAGATTTAATGAGGTTAGTTTTTATAGTTAAATGAAGATCCCAGGTTCGAAGGAATGACTATAAATTCATCCTCCCAATATAAGAAAGGACAGAGAAACCCTTAGTTGCCCTAGAATCCAACCCTAGTGGCCTAACATCAAGAGTTAATTTTACATTTATTTTGATTTAAATTTCAGTTTTCCAAATATTAAACCCACATTTTTCACGAAAACCTTAAAATCCAAATTTAATTCACCAAATTGAACCTCACTTTGTAAGTCATTTGTCTTGAAAAAACCCATCCACCCCGAGTTCGACCCTAGGTACATATATTGTAGTAGCTTTGCTACGGTAGTAGGAGGAATTTAGGTTATAAATTTTGTTGATTCTGGAACACCTATTGTGGAACGAATCAAGGAGGCCCGAAAGGACACGAAGGTCACCAAAGACGAGGTGCGGCTGGCTAGAGAGGAGTTGTAGGCCGTCAAGGGTGACTTGTGGGCCAAGATGGCGGCCTTGGAAGGCGGGGACCGTGAGGCTGGAGGCGGGCGCTCTGAGATGCTGGCCGGAGGAGCTCGGAAGGCCAGGATGGACCTTGAGAGGCGAGGCTCTTCTTTGGGTGGAGGGTGAAGTGATAGCGGAGCTTAAAGACGAGGCCTGTACCCAATGGGCTTCAAGGTGGCTTGCCTTTAAACTTCGGGCTTCCCGAGCTTTCCTAGACCTGGTGTTCAACATCCAGCTTTATGATGAGGAGGTTGAAGAATTTGCTTCCGAGGCTGAAGTTGATGCGGGCGTTAAGGTGTTTTCATGGGCCCCTGATCGTGCTTCCTTGCTTGGCGATTCTTGGGTTCCTCGAAGCTAATATACCTTTACTCTTTAGAACTCAACCTTTGACTCCTCTATACTATAAATCGAGGCCGATGTCGCGTTTAGGCTCTCTTTTTTTCTTTTTTTTTTTCTTTTTTCTTTTTGTGTACCCTGGCGTGGAGCTTGGGTTTTTGTATTGCTTCGGATCATGACTATTTGTTGATACTTTTACACCAAAGTTCATCGATTAATTTCTTCGTTCCTTTGTATTTTTGTTGATTTGAGGCTGCTTGGTTCTCAAGCCACGAGGTCTTTCCTAGAGTAGTTATGTTCGCACTACGGCTGCGGGCTCTAGGCGCTAAGACCCTCTGAGTTGTTAGGCTGCTGCGGGTTGAAGACTCTTGGGCTTCGAGGCGCTAAGACCCTCTGGACGGCGAGCTACTGGGCTGGGGCGCTAAGACCCTCTTGCACGGGCGGTGGCTCTGAGATTGAGCTGGGATCGGGAACCTTAAGACCTCATGCACTGTCTTGAGGCACACTAGGCTCTTGGGCGCTAAGACCCTCCTGAGTTGTTAAGCTCTACAGGTTGAGCTACTGGGCTCCGGGGCGCTAAGACCCTTCTACATGAATTGAGCTACTGGGCTCCTGGGCGTTAAGACCCTCTGAAGGCACGACAAGCTGCGGCCGACCTCTGCCCGGGCTCAGGGCGCTAAGACCCTCCCTGCCTGGCCCCGTGCTCATAGGGGCCCGAGCTCTCTTTGGGCTCTCGGGCGTTGGGCCTCCTGCATGAGCCCAGGCTGCAGAGGCCGGCCTTGGAGACCTTACTGCTACCAAGCTCTATGGGAATTTGAGCTGTTGGGCTCAGGCGCTAAGACCCTCCTACCTGAACTAGCTACTAGGCTCTGGCGCTAAGACCTTCACTGAGTTGTTAAGCTCTGGGAGCGGAGCTGTGTGGGCTCAAGGGCAGCCACAAGGAATTTTTCTTGCAGCCCAGGCCCCACTGGGCTCCCCCAGGCTAGACTCTCCTGAGTTGTTAGCTCTATGGTGAGCTCTTTGGGCTCCTGACAGTGGGCCACTCCTGGGCGCGAGCTGCGCGGGGCCAGCTGCGGCTTTTTGGGCGCCTGGGCCTCCCTGCCGTCTTGAGCTACTAGGCTCCTGGCGCTAAGACCCCCCTTGGTGGTGGCTCACGGGTTAAACTCTTGCGGGCTCAGGGCGCTAAGACCCTTCTGCACGAATTGAGCTACTGGGCTCTTGGGCGCTAAGACCCTCTGGTGTTAAGCTCTACGAGGTTGAGCCCCTCTTGCGGACTCGGGGTGCTAAGACCCCTCCTGCCTGTGTGGCATACGTGGTGAGGCCCCAGTGGGCTGGGCGCTAAGACCCTCACCCCACTTACGAACTAGCTACTAGGCTCCTGGGCCCAAGACCCTTCTCTGTTGTTAGCTCTACGGGACCCCAAGCTATTGGGCTCAGGAATAAGACCCTCTGTCACGAACTAAGCTACTGGAAGCTCTGAGGCGATAAGACCCTCATGGTGTTAAGCTCTATTTAAAGGCTATTGAGCTCAGGGCGCTAAGACCCTCTGCGCGAGCGAGCCTCTTGGGCTCCTTGGCTCTAAGACCCTCTTGAGTGTGTGAGGCTCTGGGGCTGAGCTCTTGCCCCGGGCTGCAGGGGCGCTAAGACCCTCACCCCGCACGGCCAGGCCACGGGCTCTTGGGCGGCCCAAGACCCTTACGGTGATGCTTCTGCAAGATGAGCTACTGGGCTTTAGGGCGCTAAGACCCTCCTGCACGAACTGTTAAGCTCTGTAGGTTGAGCTATTGGGCTTCGGGGCGCTAAGACCCTCCTACACGAACTAAGCTACTAGGCTCTTAGGCGTTAAGACCCTCCTCGACTAATGGCTCTGGGGCGCCCCAGACCCTCCTTCACGACGAAACTCTCTTTGGGCTCTGGGCGCTAAGACCCTCCTAAGTTGTTAAGCTCTACGGGGCCCAGGCTGCCGGGTCTGGGGGCTAGGCGGCTCCTGACTGAATCTTTGGGCTCTGGGCGCTAAAACCCTTTCGTCTTCCTTCTCTTGGAAATGCGCGTGTGGATTTAATGCGGATCTATGGATAATTAGAGCGATTCTGCGACTTCCCAACACCACACAGCTCCTTATAAATAGCGACCCCTCTGTGATGGTGCTATGCTTCCAACCTTCGTCCTTTCTTTGGCATAGTCGGAGTTCACGCATGATGAGCGTCGAGTTGGTCGGTCATCATCACTACATGGGGTCTATCCAGTGATCGTGAGCTGACATTTGGTGTCGATGGTCTACCGCTTGTAGGAGTTGTGTTTTTCCCTATTTCCTCCTTTATGGAAGTCGTGTTGTTCCCTAGCTATGCCCAGTGATGGAACTGTGCTAGGGAATGTATCCAGAGGGGGCGGTGTACTTTGAAAAAACTTTTAGTACTGCTTTCTTCCTTTTTTCTTTCTTCTTTCTTCTCTTCTTTCTCTTTCTCCTTTTCCTTCTCATCCTCTCTCTCCCTCTCCCCTTCTCTTTCACACTCTCTCTTCTTCTCTTTCTCTTTCCCTTTCTTGTAGTTTTTGCCTTGTGAGTGTAAGCCCAGAATGTGAAAACGATTTTTGTGCTTGTAATTTTTGAGATGCAAAGGGAGATTTTGTATTTCTCTAAGGTGGTTGTAACCTCCATGTAATGAAATTTTGTATTCAACTGTAGCTCCTTTGAGATAAAGAACAATCTTTGTGAATTACACGCTTCTTCTACCCAGGCCCCTTCTAGTCGTGCTCCTAGCTTTATCGTTATAACTTATTGTTTGGTCCACCATAACATTAAAAAACTTAAAAATGGAAATATAATGTTATTCGAAATCAAGATGGAGGATCTTTATTACAAACTAGTTAGGGGTCTTCTTGTGAAGCAGTTTGAGGTGTTCCGCGTTCCATGAATGGGGCAGGGTTTTTCCTTCTTATGTTTGGAGTTCATAGTTTGCTGATCGGATTATGCGGGAATCACGGTGTAAGGCCCTTCGATTAGGTCCGAGCTGTATCGGGTCCTTCCTTGTTGGAAGAAGTTTTTTAGAACTAGGTCGCCTGGCTTGTAACTCCTGGGCTTGACCCTTTGATCATAATACCTCTCTGTCTTCCTGTGATAGTCCTCCATATGCTTTAGGACCTGCTTACGTTTCTCGTCTAGGAGATCCAGGTTTAGGCGAAGGACCTCTTCGTTGTGCTCGATGTTTGCTAGTTCAATCCTTGGAGATTTTAGTCCAACCTTGTTTGGATCTGCGCCTGTCTAAGAGACGGAGACGGCGCAGGGTTTCTTTTTGGTCGTTGAGACTTGCGGCGTAGTTAAACAATACCCCGATAATACCTCGAGAATTACTTTCTGCCCATTTTCCTTTTAGATCTTCTAGTTTAGTTTCGGTGCACCTTTAGAGGAGTCCTTATAGTGACTATCTTCTTCACCCATTGTAGTTTGCGGATGGTGCAGGGGATGAGTAGTAGTTCTTGATTAAGCTCGGCATGAAATCTACGAACTTAAGAGTTGTCGAATTGCTTCCGTATCGGACCACCGGGGACCTCGGGATCAGGAGCACTGCATGATATGGGGCACGGATGAGTTGCGTACCTTGTACAGTATGTGATTGTTGCTAAGGGTTCGGCCTCGACCCATTTGATAAAATAGTCCACGGCCATAATGTCGCCGTGGCCCCTTCAATGGAGTGGGGTCTAATATGTCCAGCCCCTATTATTGAAAAGGTTAGGGGCTTGTGACTGACGTCAGTGGCTCAGATGGGAGATGAGAGATCCTGGCATGCTCCTGACAAGCTTTGCATTTTCTAACCAATTCTGTCGCGTCTTTGAGCATTGTGGGCCAATAGTACCCTTGTCTCAATGCTTTCCCCGCCAAGGTTCGAGCTCCGATATGGTTGCCACATATGCCCTCATGTACTTCCCTGAGTATGTAGTTGGCGCGTCTTCCTTCCTTACGCACTTGAGAATGGGCGTAGAGAAGCCTCGTTTATAAAGGGTCCCAGATGAATGAGTGAATCTTAGGCCTCGCTCACGAGTTTCATGGCACTCGCTTTGGGTCGGCTTGTGATATGCCATCACATAAGTAATCTGGATGGGATCATCAAACCGGTTCGGACATCACAGGGGAGACTTCTCTGTTATCGATGCTTATTGAGGTTGGAAGGTGCTCGGCAGTATGTCTGCCTAAGTCTTCTTATTGAGGTATCTCAGTTTTGCCAAGGCATCAGCTCGAGAATTATTTGCTCTTGGTACATGCTTGACCTGAACCCATGTGAACTTCTTAAGCAACTCTCGTACCTTTTTGAGATATAAGATCATCTTCTCCCCTTTGGCCTCGTAGGAGTCTTCTATCTAATTTACCACCAGTTGGGAGTCGTTGCTCACCTCCAGCTGATCTGCTTCCATGAAGTGGGCGAGGTTGAGTCCGGCTATGACAGCCTCATTTTCGGCCTCATTATTGGAAGCTTGGAAGCGAATCGGGGGCTTATTCGATATCTATCCGTGCGGAGAGGTCGGCGTCGATACACGCTTCCTTGGGCGTTTGCGACCCCATCGACGGATAATCTCCAGATGGGGAGGTCGGTTGCCAATTGAGTAGCCTCCGAAGACTGTGCTGGAGTGAATTCCATGATGAAATCTACCAAGATCTGCCCTTTTACCTCTGTTCTTGGTTTATGCGATGTCCAAAATTCCTCGACTCCTATAGCCCACTTTACTCCGACCTTCCAGAGGTTTCTAGTTTATCTGGTATTTGCTTCATCGGATGTCGGTTGGGACTTGACGGGTATGAGCTTGGAAGTAAGGTCGGAGTTTTGGATGTGGATACGGCCGCCGGGATCAGCTTTTCCATCTTTAAATTTACCTCTCCTCGGCTCCCTCGGAGGCTTAGGCGCAATGATAGACTAGTTGTTGCACCTTGTCGTTCTCTTACCGGGCGACCTTAGTTGCAAAGTCACGAAATATAGCCAGGGTGAGAGAGTGAGGAGTTCTCCCTCGGAAGGGCTTACCAGGATATGGGGAGAGCTCAGGTAGGTTTTGAGTAGTGATTGCCTCTGCGGTGTGTGTCAACGGGAAGGCCTTTTTTAGGCCTGAAAGAAAGGCAACATTTGTCGCGACCCCAGATACAAAGTGACTCGAGCGTAGCTGTGCTCTGTCGGCGTTGAATGTCTTTAATGTTTAGCCAGGCAGCATATCAAGCCGGCCTTTATCTTATCTAGGTTTGCCTCTATTCCACCATAGGTTGTTGACTATAAAACGCCTAAGAACTTCCGTGAGACTCAAAGCACATTTAGTGGGTTTAACTTCATATTATGGCTTTTCGGGACACGGAACGCCTCGGCTAAATGGGACATGTGGGCTCGGCACCATCCTAGAGCATCTGTTCACTGGCAGCTTTGGTAGGTGGCTCCTGCTTGCGTTCTTTGCTTAGAAGGGCATTACTAGATAACAGTGGGTTCCTTGCTCCCGGTGATAAAATGAGGTCTTTCTCTTGGTTGTGGGGTACATGCGATCGATTGGCAGGAAGTCGTAGTGAGGAGTTCATATTGAATGTGGCGTCTATTATGAGATCAATTTGAGGTAGGGGGAAGCTATCCTTTGGGCGAACCCTTTGTTGATGTCAGATGAAATCGATCTGAAAATTGCCACTTGTCATTTGCTTTTTGAGTGAGAACAAACGTTAATAACCATTTTAAGTTACTCTACTTCTCACGATTGCCTTTGCTTGGAGGAGCTTACCGACCATCTTCATTAATCGCATACATCTTTTGGGGCAAACTCTCTTCTCTTTGCTTGGCCAAACTAAAGGAGAGGATCAACATTTAACTTGTGGGTGATCAACTGTAGGGTCGACCCTTCCATGTCTTCTTATTTCGATCGAATACCTCCATGTGCTCTCTGAAAATGGATGAGAGGAAGCCGTGTCTTCTCTTTGGCTTGGACCCTATGTAGACGAGGTGTTCTGGCTGGTCACCGAGCTGTACAGGCTCTAATTCTTCTGAGGGCGCAGGTCGGGTGTTTACCTCGTCTCGCATGTCGAGCTCCTCTATGTAGATGGTGTCGATCGTGTTTTGCTTCATTGATGCTGAGTAACATTCCCTGGCTATGCACTGGTTTCCTCAGACCATTCCTACTCCATTTGCAGTTGGAAATTTGATAACCATGTGATAAGCGGAGGGAACGACCCTTATGGCATTAAGAGAGGGCCTACCTAGTAACATGTTGTAAGTAAATGGGACGGCATCTACTATGAAGTCTCACCCTAGTGGTTGTGGCCTGGCATGGGGGTCTCCCAAGTAACCTTGTATGCGGAGCCGGGGCAATACTCTTTCTCTTGAGGAACCCACGTGGCGGGCATTGGCGGCTCTAGCCTCTCCCGCTTCCAATGCCCGTTTAGTCGAAGTGATGAGGAAAGATGATGTCGGTCGAGCTTAGTTGTCGACAAGGACCATGGACGTTTTATTAGCTACTATAGTTTTTTTATCACAAGTGAATTCGTCATAGGATGTTGACCTTCCATGTAAAAGTATGAGAAAGGTTATGGTAGTATCCAGTCGAGGAAGCTTGGATCTTGTTTATTGCCACTTAAGGTTTCCCCGGATGCGTGTTGCGCAAGTGGGCCTTTCACGGCTAAGTAGACTCTCCACTCCTGCAAACACTTTAGAATTACATGGATTTCTCACAGGCGGTTGATGTTGAGCGGGGTTGGGCGATAAGTGGTGGTGGTTGAGGCTGCTCTGCCCTTAAGGCCACGTAACGGCTAAGATGCCCACGTCGGATTAAGTATTCAATCTCCTTTTTTGCTTGGATGCAATCATCAGTTGGTGTCATGACCCTTATTGGAACTCAAAATTATTTGGTGTCATCTCTTCCCTAGCGAAAGTCGACTTCATTGAGATGGCCACCTCAAAACCTCATGTTGCATTTCGCGAGACCTGTGACAGGGTGTCGAGGAGGGGTGTATTGCGGAGTGAATCTGCTTTACAGCTAGTCGAGGTGGTCCCTGTGATCTACAGCGTTCCTTCTCTTATCTTGGGACCGCTCTTTGTTTTCTGCAGCTCTGCTTGGGGATGCGTCCACTGGCCTGCACTTTTGTCTCTTGAAGCCGTTCTCTTTTTGTCGGCCCGATTAAGTGCCATGGTAAGGAATTGATCGAAATCAACAAAATTTATAACCTAAATTCCTCCTACCCGCATGTAAGCTTCTTTGCAGTATAGTGGTTCTAGAGATTGAACACGAGGGGATGGAACTTTCGTACAAACGATTTGCAGTGAAGTCCAAAAGGGTGAATTTGGTTTGGATTTCAGGGTTTGATAAAAACAGGGGGGTTTTGGTAAAAACAGTGAGGGTTGGTTGTGTGCAAAATGAAAATAAATTAAGTAAAAAAAAATTGTAAAATATAACTCCTTGAACTGTCAGGCTACTGGATGCGAGTTCTACAGGTCACTAAGAGGTCCTCGGGGTCATTTCCTCGCGTTGGGGAGGATGACCTATAGTCATCTCATTGGTCTTCATTGCTTCTAAAGCCTAGCCAGAAATAGTTATCCTTTTGAAAATGGCATTCACTAGCCATTTGTGTTCTCGATCGGTTCAAAGCGAGTCCCCTTGACTCACATTACAATGGGTAATAAATGATAATAATGACATCCACGAGGATCTATTATGGCATCATGTAGAGAACTAAAATGTGCAATCTTGACCATTCAACATGAATGAGAGATGCACACGGTAAAGAGAGAACACAGGAGGACGGCGGGTGGCTACTGCGTGAAAAACAAGGGACCTCGGTAGCCTCCGGATCCACGCCGTGACCTTTTGCTCAGGAGGAGCGGGGTTTGGCGGCTCATCCTCGAGTTGTCATCCTTGGAGGTGTTTGGCTACCCAGTGGAAAAGAAAATGAGAGAAAGGGCAGAGAAAGAGCATAAGCGAGAGGAGTTGAAAGCTTCGAGTCACTTTTATTAATTGATTGGTGATTGATCTGATTTGAGGCTTATATATGCTCATAACAACGGAAAAATACAAAAAAAAACCAAAATCAGAAGGTATTAGAAGGGATAAAATGGAAAGAAAACCAAAAATATAACAAAAACACCAAAGCGTCAAAAGCAGTGAAGCAGTCTTTGGAGAAATTGAATAGTGGTTGGGAGGTGAGCAGTGCGAGGCGGGAGCAATTTATACGCGTCTGAAATTTTTTGTTACATTATGTTTTGTTGCATTTTTGCTCTTGCTCGCCACGGTCTCACGATCTACAATCTTGAGTTTGATTCGAATTCTTCATGCGGATCAGCTTCAATAATTTAAACATCAAACAACTACTGCGCAAAATTTTCCCTGGCAACGATCGATGGGAATAACGAGGACCTTAATGTAAATTGGGTTAATTATGCTGATTAATTACATAAAAGTGCTCAAAACCTGTAATAAACGAGGGTCCATAATAACACTTTTTGGGCACTATCGATGCCCACTGCTCTTTTCCTTTTGAGTAGAAGAGCTTCTTTGCTTGAACAGGAGGGTTTCTTCACCGTTGATATACTTCTCTGTTTTGGCGAGGACCTCGGCCATACTTACCTGAGGGTTCTTTGAGATAGAGAACATTAGGTCTTTTCGTGCACCCCAGCCTACTGATGGCGATAACGGCAGACTGCTTGTGGGAATATCCACCTTTAGCGACTCGTGTTAAACCTCTGAACCTTATATGATATAGGGCTTTCTTGAGAGCTACCATTTTATGGTAAGAAGGTGATAAGCGCGGCTGCCGCTCGTCACTTGCTCCAATAAAGTTGGGGCGAATCACGATGGAAAGA
Source organism: Tetrastigma voinierianum (assembly GCA_016808115.1). Classification (NCBI taxonomy): domain Eukaryota; kingdom Viridiplantae; phylum Streptophyta; class Magnoliopsida; order Vitales; family Vitaceae; genus Tetrastigma; species Tetrastigma voinierianum. The sequence goes on from JAEQBH010000497.1 coordinate 375,279, forward strand.
TTCACGTGAGCGATGAGATGGAAAACTGGTGGAGTACATTAAACGGGCAGTCGCTGGGCCCTTTAGTGTGATAGCGGCGCTGCATCGTCACGGGGGTCACGATATGCAGTAGCTATCGATTTTTGTACGTATTGAGGTGGTCTATGGTGTCTTTCGTTCCGTTGAACGTCTCGATCCGCGACATTCTAAACTTTGCCGGAAGGGGGAAGTGCAGCACCCCGGCGGTGAATGGAGATTCGGCTTGTTGTACCAGGGCATCCATGGAAACTGGAGCTCGGCCCTTTACCACTTCCTTCATGTGGATGACTTTTTGCTGGATGTCCCTGAATCTCTGCTCCCATTACCTCTCCTCTTTGCAATCCTTTCCGGGGGGTTGGTAAGGATCATGCTCCATGGTATGGCTAGTTTCTCCTTCTCTATCCGTTTCTCGTGGGCCGAGGTGTTGCTCTCCTCAGGTTACAGGGTTTTGGTCTTTCGAGGCTGTCGTGTCTCCTAGGGGCATTGCATTTTCCTGGTGAGCTGTTCCAACTCTTTCAGCAAGTGTTAGTTGGTGACGCGAAGCGCCTCCACCTCGTTCGTGTTGGCTTGCACAATCTCTAAGGTGCCTCCGGGAGGTCGGCTATCCACGCTGACCGGTCTTGCATCCTTGATGGATTGGCATTACTCCTTCTTGTGTTCCGAGTTGATACCATCAGTTGCTGAGAGGTCAGCTTTATTTGTAAAGGAACTGTCATTCCCACAGACAGTGCTAAACTGATGATGCTTTTTCAATCGGAACTAGGCTTGAGCGTGCTGGGATTGTTGGGCTGGCCGGCTGTCTCTGGACGTTGGGCTTCTCTGCAAAAACAAGAAACAAAAGGATCGTAGGGGCTGCTTAGATTAGCTACTCCGTGCCTAAGTCGGATCTTTCACGGTGGAAGATCAACTGCTTAGGGAATGAGTTTTGTGCGTATGTCTGCGTACCTTTCACTGATGGGGTGGCCTGGTATTTATAATGGATGATCATGATAACTTTCCTAGTTGGATGATGACACAGAATAGTACCTTTCCTTGTTGGAGGATGATACGATCTTCCTCCCATTGGGTGGGAGATTTTCTTTCCTTATCGTAATGGAGTTAATAAGGGATAATTAATGGGTAATAATTAGGAAATATCCTACTTTCACGATTGGTGGAGATTAGTGTTTTCCTCGATACGAATTCCCCTTAGACTCTTAGATTTTAAAAGAAGGGGAGTTGGGCCCTCGTTTCGGGCTTATTTGGGGGAGTGCCATTAAGGAGCTGTGCTAGTCTTGGGCACATTTTTAATCCGTTTGGGCTTACGTCTTGGGCTGCGGCGCTGTTATTTCAAACCCCATCAAAACAAAAATAAAATTAAGAAGAAGTGGATTTGAAATCAAATGTATTTCCGGATACGAAACCAAGTATTTCAAATAAGAAGGTTCTTTATATATTCTTGATTTCATATTAGTAGACAGGATTTTCAAGCTTTCTACTTTTGATGATGATTTTGATTGAGTTAGGGAAGCTTGCGATTATTAGGATAAACATTGTGGGGTTGATATCGTTTTAATTCTTCAAGTCTAAAGTGTTTTACGTTAAGGCACATAATGTGGAAGATCTAAAGGCAACAAAATATGTTTTTCTATCTCTTTTTTTTTTAAATTTTATTTATTACTACATGGTATTCTTGTATCAACAATATATTTTTAAATTAAAGTACATAGGGACCCATTTTTTGGGATGACAATGTTGATATTTCTCATGTGAAACCCCGAGAAAATATAATTTTATGAAAAATGACAAAATGGTAATTTCGGTCAAAATCCGGAATTTTTCTAGATCTCGGATGATGAAACAGACTTCACTATTGGAATTGTCTCGCGAAATCTAGCTACCATATCAAATTTCGTCGAATTCCGAGACAATCAGAATTTGCACGTTTTTCGAGGCAACAAGCGTAGTGGGAGACACTTGGCGCATTTTGAGTGGCTCACAGTGTGCCATGTGTCAGGTGCTGAATCAATCAACTTGAGCTCAAGTGTGGGACCACATGGATATGTGGCAACACATGATTTGAGGGAAATCCAAGGTAGATGGATAAGGTGATAAAGGTAATCCAAGGAGCTACTTAGAATTGGACAAGTGGCAAGTGAGAGGACATCTCACTTGACTTCTATCTTACCTGACCGGTTGGGAGAGAGGGAGAAAGGAAAACTAGATTTGGAAGAGAGTTTTGGGAGAGAGACTCACCTTCTCTCTAAATTTCGGCAATCGGACTGCGGTTTCAAGCGAGCAAGAAGAGTTCATCTTCACGGCAAGGGCTTCGCATAGAGAGACCGGAGAATCGGGAGTTCGACAAACTCAAGAGGTAGTCTTCTCTGCTGATTCTCTACAGGGTTATTACGTGGTGGTTGTCTTGCCCTAAGGGAATGGTTGGTTATTTTGAACCATGAGAAGTACGCACATTGTGGTACTAGACTTTAGAACTGGTTTTTGGGTGGGAAGGAAAGGAAATTTGGCAGTGTGTCCTTCTGTTAAATGGTAGCCACATCAGTAAACTTGATTTTAGGCTTTTGAATTTCTCAATTCGGACCTCAGTAGACCAAGTTATGGTCTTTTTACCCTGAACAGTCTAATAGGCGAGATGTTAGCCTATAGAGGTCAACCTATAGAGGTGTTTGCTAGAGGTTAGCTCGGAGGTCGACTCGATCGGAGGTCGACTCGACCGGAGGAGTGACAGCTAGGCAGAGCCCGTCAAACCTCAACTGAGCGACCATAACTTCTTCGTCTAAACTCCGTTTTGGGTGTTCTTAGACTCTATGGAAAGCCCATTGAGTCAAGATTCTAGAAATAGTCCTGTGGAGGGCAGTAGATGAGCTTAGCTAGGTCAGCTCAGCTCGGACCGATTCGAATCGGCTCGGCAATCGGGTCGACCGGCTAGGTTTGACTACATATGACCTCCAGCCGAGAGGTCATGCTCAGCACGTCGAACTCCGTTTGGTGTTCTTAGACTCATGGAAATCCCATTGAGTCAAGATTCTATTTGTATTCTGTGGAGGACATTAGGTGTTGTGGACACCTTGGCTAGTCGTGACAATCGGTCAAGTCGTCGTTCACTGGTCCGACGACGTGTGACTCCTCAAATCCTGGAAAAGTCATAAGTCCTTCTCGTCCTAATCCTGCTTTGGCGTTATTGACTCTATGGAAAGCCTATTGAGCCAAGATTCTATTTGTATTCATGTGGAGGACAGTGGGTGTCAGACCGAGCTAATAAGTTTAAGACAATTGTTCCAGTCGGGCCACTACTGGTCTCGACTAATGCAGGACTCCAACATCTGAAGGTCATGCCCTTCGTCCGAACTCCATTTTGGTGTTCCTTTGACTCTATGGAACCTAATTGAGTCAAGATTCTAATATTATGCCCGTGGAGGACAGGTGTCGTGCTGGAGTTTCAACAAATGGGATAGTCAATGTCGCTTCGCCACTCGGGCCGGGTTCGACTATGTGTGACTCCTCCACTGAAGATCATAACTCCTTCGTCCCGAACTCTTCCGGTGTTCGACTCTATGGAAAGCCCACGGAGTCATGATTCTATTATTGGTAACTTTGAGGATAGCGGTGTTAGGCCGAGTCGGCCAGGTCGACAAACCGCTGTGTCGTCAAACTACTGGTTCGACTCACGCAGGACTTCGGGGCCTTGGTGAAAAGCCAAAACTTTTTCGTCCGAACTTCGTTTCATGTGTTCTTAGACTCTATGGAAATCCTATTGTGTCAAGATTCCAGCCATGTTCCTATGGGGTGGGACATCAAGGATTGGCAACTTTTCGAATTCTATGTTTTCACTGTAAGCGCTCATTTTTGTTATTGAAGTTCGACTTTCGATAAAGCCGGATATACGATGATCTACTGTAATAGTACGCCAGAAGTTAACGTACGGCAGGCGGTACGGTCGTTCGCGAAGCCGCGAGAGGCCATATGGTTTAGTTCCAAAACTTCTGGGATCGAAGGATAGAGATTTCTATAACTCAAGCCACATACCCATGGTTGTGGTGGGGTTGGGGTTTGATCTCGAACCCAAAGCTTCTAGGCTTTTATGGTTGCTCGATGTGGTACATGATCGGGAACCAAACTAGTTCATGATCGTGAAGGGGCCGAGTGTTCTCGCCGGATGGGTCCAAGATCGCGACCTTGTTGTGTGTTATGGCTTGCAGAATAGCAGTGCAACGTGAATATGACCTCGCTATGTATGTTGTACGATGTATTAACATGGGTTGAGCATGGAGTGAGAATTATACGATCAATTATAATTATCCATGTGATGTTGAATCATTGCATGTGCACTTAGGTGAGGAGTAACCTTTGTAGGATAATTCCACTACTGGGCATTGCTCACCCTATCGAGGGAAAATTATTTCAGGTACCAAAGGTTCACTTGGGGATGGGACGCATCCGAGGTCTTAGAGACGAAGAAATGGTCATATGGCTCGGTTAGCGTATTTTGTAAAAATCCGGTAAAAGACCTTTCGGATAATTATAAATAACTCAGATAAAATATACATTTTTGTGAGTATGGATGTATGGGCCAGTTTCATTATTTCACTCATGCATAGTTCATGATATGAGACACAAGTGTGCCCCGCAGTCGACGGTGGTCAACGGACCCCTAAAATTGAGGTATGCCATATCTCATACAACTTATCGCCAATACAAAAAGAAAGCAACTCCATAAATTCTTCTTTTACGAAAAATGTTGAGTTCCTGGGAGAATAGAAATCCATTCAACAAAGTTCTTCTTTAGAATTTATGCAAAGAAGATATTAAGAAAAGTTTTGTTGGTGCAATGAGAATCATGGTAAATAAATGGTGGTTCCAAGGAAGGAAGTACTTTATCGCCAAGTTACGACTTCATCCTTATTTCATGTGAGTCGTTGTTGGAGCAATATTTTTAAGATACTTAGTGATTGATATTCATAATAATTTTGAAAGGTGGAATATGAAGTTGGTTTTGTGGCAATGAATGTCTTACGCTTGACCATGGTTGTTGGAGCCAATGAAGCAATATGATCCTTCTCATTTTTACTGTACTAAACATTTTCTTATCACCGATGCCCCCTAATATACTTATTCTAACTAAATTATTGTTAATTAATTTATACAGGAAGCAAAGACTTATGGGCAAAAAGTGCATTTGCTTATTTCTATAAGAGTGACTCAGGATCAAAGAAAAACCACGAATTCTCCTCGCCCCTTTTTTATCAATAGCTATCCCGCTCTCATTTGTTTTGTGTGGTACTCCAAGTTCCAAATAAGGTACCTTGTGTGTCGCTTAGTTTAATTCTACTATCCACGTAGTCGCTAAATGTAAAATATTTATGTGGTTTTTTTTTTGTTATCAGGCCATAGGGAGAATTCCTGATATTGTTGTGGCCATTCTTCAATAAATTGATTCAACCTATTATTTACTTCTTGTGCACGTGAACATTTAATCCAATATCGGATTTACCAAGGCTCCAGACCTTTTAATTGGTGCGTGGTGCATAGGTGAGCAATAATATTCTATTTCAATTATTGTGTTTATTAATGGCAAGAGAAATTAATTGTGAAGGAATATATTTAATACCTTTTTTTGTTCAGAAAAAAGCATCGAAGAACATAAATTTGGAGGCGGAGGCCTCGTGCCATATTGATACCGTGAGTAATAGTACTTGAGTGTTTTGTTTTACCATAATTGCACCGAGGGCTTGATCCAAGATTTCATATTCGAGTGTTAGAATTATAATGTAATTAATAGTGTATACAAGAAAAAAATATATTTCTTTGAGTTTGCATTATTTTTTACCAAAAAACAGAATCATAACAGTTTTTTATGTTCTTTTCATTAGTGTCACTGACATCCCAAATAATATTTAGATCCTAGCCCTCATATGAACCCTTATACTCAACCTTCGCAAAGACAAAAAGGCTTCTCAGATTTGAGTTTCATGAGTTTCATTAATCCATTATTATAACAACATCGATCCTCGCCTATTCTCAAAGTGGAGTGATTAACCTTTCGGGCCTCGCTCCTTTACGCTTGAAAACTTTTTTTGTTTCAAAACCAGGAGAACAATGAAAACTCTAAAAACTATTCGTTTTGACAATATGTGAAAAAAATTAAATTCATATGACAAAAACAGTTTTAAGACATAACACTAAAATGGTGTTATATGTTTTTTCAAAAAATGTTCTCAAGAACAGTTTTAAAAAACATGAACCAAAAGTGTCTTATTTATTCCTCTCAACTATCTAATACTCTTTGCTTTTATTTATTTATTTCGGGTCGGGTGGTGCAAAGTATGTCTTCGATGGAATGAAGATGTGATGTTAAGCAATCTATAGAGAATATGACCGAAATTTGGCAGTATGTCCATACCAGAAGACAACACCCTAGTAGCCCAGCCCATGGATGAATTAAAGTATTAAAGTAGCTTAAATTCTTGCTGGTGCTTTTATACCCGCTTGAAGGAAGGAAAAAGTCGCTTAAGGAGAATTATAAGTGTATAGCGCTTAGGAAGGCTACTCACATGGGTATTATCGGTCTAAAATGAACTATTTTGGCCACAAAAGCATTAAGGTGGTGTTTGGCACATTGAATGGAGAATGTGAATGAAGGCGGTAATCCTTTCCATTCTTATTTCTCACGGACTTACCTAACCTAGAGTTACTATAAATTTTCTCCTCTTCAACTCTTTTCCCATGTGAATTGTAGATCAATTGCAACAATGAATGCAATCACACTCCTTGACAAGATTCAAATAAAGTAACATTGAAATGTAATGAACACTCAAATTTCCATTTCTTCAAAGCTCTCATAAAAGATTTTACTAATAACATTATGTTATTTTTAATGTTCTTCTACTTAACTTTAAACTCACAAGTATTAAATAAATCAATAGGCCATCAAGCATATCAAAGAGAAGCTAGTCAGAGAGAGCAACATCAATGACTCCCAAAATTTATGAAAAACTTTCAAGAGTTAAAAATCATAGGTCTACAACCAATTAAAAATTCTGTAACATGAAGAAATAACAAAGTGCAAGAACTCGCTTTTACTTAACCTAATTCCTTTAAATCCTCTGGGTGAATTGACGCTGCCTGTGCATATTTTTTGAACCCGCCATTTCTAATAGGTTTTTAAGCGCTTTTTAAATAATTGTTATAATTAACCCAATTTACATATTAAGGTCCCTTTAATATTCTACCGGGACGATTTCGCGGGGTGAATTTTTGCGCTGGCGAGCTAATCAAGCCAAACATTACACACTTAGCCTATCCAAGGCACGAATAATTCAGTCAAACTCAACATCATGGGATCGCAGGACTAGAAGGAAAGAAGAGAAGAAAATAGAAGAAAATGAAGGTAAAGAAAATGGAAGAGAAGCAAGCAGGAATTAAAGCGCGGGTTTACCGGAACAAGAGTCGCAGGAGAAACCCGGGATTTTCGCTAGGCCAGCTTAAAATTATCGTTGATACGAAATTTCACTCCTCGCTATCTCGTGGATCTCCCGCTAGCTGTTTAAATTCACTCGATAGCAAAATTTCTCAATTTCGCTTATCTCATGACTGCTGTTAAGCGAATTTTCGCTGAAGGCTAGCGAAATTGGCAAAGGCATAGCGAAATTCTCGATTTTGCTATCTCTCGTGCACTTCGCTACCTAGCGAAATTTCACTATTCATCAAATTTTCGCTACATACGAAAAATTGTTTGCATAGCGAAATTGGTTCCGCCTGTCATCTTTTGCAATTAATGCCAACCTGCCAACCGACTTCATTTTGGTGTATTACTTACTGTCTCCTCAGATAGCCAAAATAATAGGCTTTCTTGTATTTTCACACATTCAAGGCTATATAAGCCACCTATAAGTTTGTAACCCTAACTTTCTTTTCAAGACATAATGATCTTCTCTAGTTTTCCTTTTCTCATTTTCTCCTTTCTTTGTTGTGCCAAACACCCTCCAAGGATGACAACTCGAGGATGAGCCGCTAAAACCACTCCTCTTGAAGTAAAAGGCCGTCAGTGAGATCTTTAAAGCCGCCGGTGGTTCCACTGCTTTTTATGCAAAGAAGTTTTGTCATTTTGTTCCAAATTTTAATTTCTGTGTTTAAAGTTTTTTATGTGCTTTCTGCCAATACTTGGCAAAGCTTTTAGGTTTTAGTGTATTCCTTAGCTTTAGATACACTAATATCCATTAGTCGCTTCTTATGAGCCACGAGTAGGTTATGTTTAGTTCTCATCAGATGCACGATGAGCTTAAAGTCATCTATTTTTAGTCCATTTTTCCGTTTGATTTTCATCTAGTGACAACAATATACGAATATGAATAAACTCACCAATCATATTAAAGGTGTAAATGGAAGAAAGAAGAAAAATGCAAGAGGAAAAATACAAAGAATAAGTGGAGGAAAAGCAACGAATGGGCAGAGTAAACGAAAAACAATCGCTGATTCATCGATGCAGCTGGGGTTTATCACAAATAAATTCCGAGGTCGCGACACCAAGAGAATTGAAGGAATTCCATGAAGGTCATGGCAAGAAGTACTTATAAGCAACCGAAGGGTAATCGAGCTAAGAGGAACGACGTCGAAGATTTCCAGGTCGCGATAAGTCGATGTTCGCGATTTCAGGATAAGAGGTCACACAAATGTAAACACCTTTAAGCTAAGTGAGAGGTTCGACCGATGAAGCCACGGAATCGCCGATGTCGCGACGTGAGATCAAGTCGCTGATAATAAGATCCGCCGCCAGCGCCGGTTCTAAAGGTGAGGTCGCTGAAGACACCGGCGTCACGAAGACGAACGACTGGGCCGAAATCAGGAGGCGATGGCCGCATGTCGGCTGGGATCGGCGTCACGATAAAGAAGAGCAATCAAAAGCGGAAAGACAAGTGGCGACAAGATTGCAACATGCAAGAATCCGGCCGAATGTCACACAACATATTATGTCGCGACATCCGCGACAAGTTAAAGATCGCGGTGATCGCCGCTGTCGCGACGCAACGAGGTCACTACATCAGAGCCACCGGGCCAAAGCCCCAGAGAACTAAGCGATGTCGCGACGCGGAGATCGATGTCGCGACATCGTGAACCAGCTAGATGAAAGTTCGGCGGAAATGAACCGATGTCACGACAAGAGGTCAAGTCACGACATAAAACCATCAAGAGAAGACAGAATCACCGGCGTCGGCGTCGCGCGATACGGGATCGGCGGCCTGACATCGAACCCGCCGCGGAAGGTAAATAGAGTTACGTTAGATGTCGCGACAAGATATCATTGGCCAGCGATACATGAGCATCGCTTCAGAGACCGCATGATCTGAAATGAGGTCGCGACGCAGGAGTGATGTCGCCGATGCATCGGATGGCGTCACGACAAGGAAATCAAGCTCTGGACAATAAAGGAATTAATAAACCATTTTGAAAACCCACCGCAGCTGGCACTGGGATTAGGGCCCCAATTCGAGGAACCCTATAGTCACGTTAAACTAAATTTAATACGTAGTTTCGCGCCGCTGCATTTGAGGTCCGATAAATTAAAGCTCATTTTTCTATTTTTCTTTTTCTTTTATTTTTTCTTATTTTTTCTTATTTCCAGCCGCTAGAGCGCATTATGCCTCGTGATTTTATTTTCGCCAGATTTTCCGAATCCTGATGTTATCGCTTGGAAATTTCGTTCGAATGGCCATTTCAATTTCTTTCAAATTACTACATGGAATGTTTGAAGTTCCATACTGAATTCGACATTTAGCTTTCAAATTTGCAGCTATTCTTATGATCAGAATGTCAGACGTGTGTAATTCAGCAATCGAGAACCAGCCTTCCATTATGAACGCTATAGCTTTTAATTTATCTTTCCCCGTAGTCGCTTCCAGCAAATTGTTAATTTTAATGAATTTACTGGTCATTCATTGCCTGGATCCTCAATGACGCTTATACCCGTTAAGATTCGGCTATCGTCTGAATACTGTGAGGTCCTCCGAGTGATTACTGTGGAAGACATTCCCGAGAGTAATGTGCATTCAAGGTATACTAACTCCGCTTATTAGGATCTTTTCGAGCTTCAGGAGTTCACTAGATAAATCCTCTTCTCACGAAATCAAGAACGAGTCGAATGAGTTATCTATTTAAACAAGCAAAGAGTTCACCTCAATTTCGATAGCGAGGGCCAATCCCGTGTTAATGTGATCTAATCAAGAAAAGTCGACCTATTCTAATTTCGAGGAGGAGCAACTGAAGTCAGACATCCGTCAGACCAATAACTCGGGAGCTTAAGGTTTACTCCATAAAATTGTACAAGTATTGCAAAAGAAAAATACCCGTGATTAGTGGAAGTCCCTTTTAAAAGTAGTTATCTAATCCCGTATTCGAGAGAATCAGTCATAAATTGGGATGATGAAATGTGGAGGTGGAGAGATCCAACGCACTACAACGTACCGGATGATTAAACCTGAGATAATCAAGAAATTTTATTTAATTAACTACAGAATCGATAGTTCACTATAATTGTTTCTATTAATGTGCCTTCCGAGGATAACTATTCAAGATTCATTTTTATTAGAAATTAACTATTCTTTATTCTTATTTTCCAAAGATGTTCGATGGTTCAGCTTATTTTCCTTGCTCGTTTAATTTTCCAAGACTTTAATGTCGTGGATCCTACTAATGTATTTCAGAGGTCCAAATAGTATGGAAATTGAGTAGTCAGGTAGTTGATTTAGAATTCTTGAGATCTCTGTGTGGGATCGTATATCCGGGACTTAAATCCATTTTATTACTATTTAATTCGTGCACTTCATAGCACATCGCATCAAAACCAAACTTTGAAAATGATTTACTTTAAGGAGATATGTTTCTGTTTATATAAGATAAGGATCATCAAGTTTTTTTTTTCGTCATATCGGGGATTAGACAATAGTTATTCGTAATATACAAATTTGTAATGAAGTTCTTCGGGCCGGCTATGTTTTTGCAGCCATTACGGACTAGACAATAAATTTTCGTAATAAAGTCATAAATTTGTATGTGTGTTTTGGTTCGTTGAACAAGTTTTGGCTTAAGGCCATTGCTCGGGATCGAAGAGTTTTGTAATCAATATTCGATGAAAGAAAGAAATACCACTGACATTTTTAAAAGAAAAAGAACAAAATAAATAGCTTTCGCTGACTTCGTAGCCACCGATCCAACAATCCACATCATCCATTTTTATGATTTGACTAACTTATTAATTCGAGTATGTTTTGCTTTAAAAACTTCGGCTTTACAGGAAACGCGTAACAATGATCCGATTCCAAATTCGACACTGAATAGAAAGGACGCCGTGGCTTCGAAAGACTAATAGCGCGTAAAACCCAACCACGGCAGATGAAAGCGCGTGGATCAGTTAAATACATGTATAGTTAGAAGGCTCCAACATCGATACAATGGAGGATTTCGAGACCAATTATACAGAAGAATACTCGCCGATCGACAAATTCTCGCGTGATGCTAATAATTTTGAATTAAAGCTAAAGATCGACATAATGGTCCAAGAAAGATCGCCATCGGTCATCCTAATCGAAGATCCAAACGAGCACTGAAGATTCCCCGTGATGGCCAATACCGTTGTCGAACGGGTGACCAAGTCATAAACCGCACCTATTCCCATTCTCTCTAAGAGATACGCGAGCCACATGGTATGATTCTACTATATGCTCGTTGATAATTGGGAGGAGTTACTGAGGCCTACTTAGGTAGATTCTTTCCCCGCACCCCCAACTACGTAAAGAAGGAGGGAGATCATGGTGTCTGCAAAGAGGTAGCATGAAAGCCTGTATGTAGCCTGGGAAAAAGATTCAAACTAAGGTCGAAGATGTCCAACGACGTGGATAGATCCTCGAAGACTCGATGGACATTGTATATCATGCCATGAATGATATATCAAAAGGGATTATCATGCTTCATGTCGTGGAGCATTCAAAACGAAAAAGGGCCGAAGAGGCAAAAAGAGCTGAATAAGATCTCGGCTAAATGTAACATGAAAACTCCTTCTGAGATTTCAAGAGGAAACAGCAGAGGAAAGGGGATCATGGAGCTGAGCAAGATGACAGCCACAGGCTGGGTCGATGCCATTATGCAGCGTTAGACAAGTAAGAAAGAAAGACACACACCGCCATGAAATAGAGCAATCAAAGGAAGTAGCCGGAAGGAGGTGCCTAAGTTGGGCAGCGTTGGTTTTATCTATGCCGCACGCATGCCCCGGGTGAGCCCAGCTCATGGTTCCAAAGAGTTAGAGGGTTTACTCGTGATCGAAATGAAAAAATGAATTGATTCCAACAAGAACAAAGGATGTGATCGAGGGTATGTATTGATTCATGTGAAGTTGAATACAAAGAACTGTAGTTACTTTCGCTTTCATCGATCGACGTTGATAGTTGAAGCGTGACACCCGCACTTTTTTTCCTGACGGGTACTGTGGATATAATCGCATTGCTATCGCACCAGAGATCGGTAGAAGACCACGCCACATGCCCTTATGGTACCAGATTCGTAAGGATGTCATGGTTATGTAATGCTCCAAATGATATTCTAGGTGCATGATGTCTATATTCTCGCGACGGTCATAACATGGAAATTTTTCATGGGTGGATGATTCCATCAGAAATGGATCCAAAATTTTGATCAATGTTTAAAACAATCCTGGAAACAAGACTTCAAAGATGCCAAGACAAGCGCCTAGCAATCGACCAAAAATGCCATTTTATGGTAAACAGAAGGTATTACTTTGGCATAAAATTTCGCTTATCGACTAAGTCGACCGTAAATTCAAAGTATCCATCATCGCGACCCTCGTGACCACCTACCATGCAAGAAAAGGAGGCAAGAAGTTTCGCGGCGCTGGATTTGCCAGAGATTCATCAGTGACTTTTCAAAATAGCCGTAATTCACTATGCGACATCGGAAAAGGATACAAGGTTCAATTTCATGACTTCCCGCATGATGCTTTCATGAAATCAAGATCGATTGCACAAGCACCTATAATGGTCGCACTGTAATGGAATCAGTGGATTTGAATAATGTGTGATGCCAAGATTTAAGTATGGAGCCGTGGTTTGGGCAAAGAAAAGAGAAAGTATTCAGGCCATATACTATGCTAGTAAACCTTTCGCAAATTTAAGCACAAGAGAACTACTCAACAACCGAAAAGGAGATGCTGAAATGGTAGATTTGATTTAGAAAAATTTAGACAATACATTTTAGGATCCCATGTGGTAATTCACACCGACGCGTAAAAGAATCAAGTACCGATGCCGAAAAAGAAGCTGCCAGATTGATATGTGGGTGTTGGCTGCTGCAAGAGTTTGATTTGGAAACAGCGACAGTAAAAGGATGTGACAATGTGATAGCCACCACTTGTCAATATAAAGAAGTGTTGATGAAGAAGAAATGTATGTACTAGAATAAGAGAACTCCCAGAATATAATATTCAAGTTCCTCCTGAACTGCAATGCAATATATTGTAATTATCGCTGAGGATGTTTTCTCATAACTCACATTACTGAATATGAGGAAACCTTCCAGAACCATAATAGAGATGTTATTTCAGACAAATCAACATTATTCAAGAATGATTATATGATATAAGACAGTTTGATGTAAACAAGGCAATATTTTGAATATAATGCCATGTAATCAACATATGTGGACATTTTTCCGGGAGAAAGAATGTACTCACAAGATACTCAATCAGTAGTTTTATCGCCCACTATCTTCTCAGAGATCGTGGTGAGGGTGAAATTGTGTGATCGATGCCAAAGGATTGGAAATATCAGCAGCAGGAATGAAATGCCCTGTAAGGCTATGGTGATACAAATTTTGATGTTTAGGAATAGATTTATTGACCTTTCCCACCATCATTTGAAACCTATACATACGGCTAGCGTGAGATTACGTCTCCAATCTGGTGGAAGCAAGGGGTCTGCTCCAAGGAATGATACTAATACGCTTAGAGTTTTGGTAAAAGAATATTTCGAAAGGTGCTCGAACCCCCGTAACCATCATTAGCGACATGGGAACCCATTTTGCAAACAAAATATTTGCAAAACTCATGGAGCAGTATGGGATCAAGCATGTAATGAGCTTAGCCTATCATCCCTAAACTAATGGACAGAAATTTCCAATGGTGGAGATCAAAAGAATACTTGAAAAGACCGAGCTCAAGGTGAAGATCAAGCTTCCAAACTCAACACGATGTAATCTCGGGCTTATAGGATCAGATACAAACCCCATCGAACGCCCTCATACGCAGTTGCTTTGGCAAAAACTATGTCATCACCTTCACCTTCAGGGAACACAAGGCAATGGGCCATCAAGAATAAACTCGATTTTAAGGTCGCAAGGGAATATTATTTGCTCCAACTCGCCCTCGACCGAAGAATCGGTGAAACGGGGGGTTTGCTGCGAATGCTAGAATATACAAATATTAAAGACAAATAAATGGCATGACTTTAAAACCTCGAGGAAAGAGTTCAAAACAAAGGGGAACAGTGCTTTTAATTCTGGGATCAAGTTGTTTCCAGGAAATTAAATCCAATCGGGAGTGGGCTATACATGTGAGTAATAAGTACTACATTCGGGAAGCGCAACACCCAAGATCGATAACGGGTAAATTCGCCATGTCATGGACAAAGGTTGAAGCATTTATCTCAACAGTGGAAGAGGAAAGTGGAAGAACTCCAACCGGCCTGAGAAAAAGAAGAGGAACCACAACAAAGAAGTCCAAATTTTTAAGGACTCAAAATCGAAAGTGCCTAATTGAGGTAATCATGAGGATTTTGAAATTTCAATTTAAATTTAAATACCTTTCTTTTAGTTGTCGAGAAATTAGCTCGGTATGCAAGCTGTTGTATGATGATTTAATTTTAGAAATAGGATTAGTGTGCTTCTAATTAGAATTTTCTCAATATTGCAGTTGATCTTCTCGAACGAAAGTTAAAGACATGAATAGCAAGGCAACTACGGTGAGTAATTCCAAAGAATTTATGCAGGAGTCATGACATGAGAAAAAGGGAGTAACTTTCCCAACTCAATTTGTATATTTGAATTAATTGTTAAATCTTTGCTTAAAATATGCCTCAAGAGATGTCTTTAAACTGTTAGGAAATAATGTGAGAATTCAAAGTTTATGAAATCATTGAATTAAGGTCCCCGTCACGATAACAAGGTTATGTCGCGACAAAGTTGTCAGCCCTGAAAAACATCGATGTCGTGACCAGTTTGGAAAGAAACAATTGAGCGAATGGAGGAAGGGAGATACATGTCGATAGCAATTAAGTCAAAAGAGCTAGCTGGGATTGTCGCCACATCAAACAAACTCTCGGAGAACACCATTGTCGCGACATATTAGGTAGGTCACACATGTATGCAATGTACAAATCCACTACTTCAAAAAGCCCTAAATTTAATGACCTAAAATAAAAAAATGGGGAATTGAAGTCGCGACAGGTCTTAATTGAAGCATTAATCAGCCCACGAACATTGATTGAATTGCAACTGTTGGAAACTAATTCATTCACTCCAAACCACATAACCATTCACCTTCGCTCTTCCTCTCGAATCTCAACTCCGAAACCCTAGCATTCCAAACTTTCTCGAAAAGCTTTCCCCATTCCGATGGTCAAATCCCACCTGTCCCTGCAACCCAGACTTAGACTATGAGGGAACACGAACAACGTAAGAAGAAGAAACTCGCCATGAGAACACAGCTGATGAGATTCGCTTGGGAAGAGCAAGGTGAGAGATGCCATCAAAAATAACGCCAGGTCTTGGCTAACTTCAAGGTGAAGCAAAAAGAAAAAGGGAAAGAGGAGAGAAAGAAGAAGAAGTAGAAGATTCGTATCCGATGAAGCTTATTCCCAAGTGAAGAAGTACTACGCTAATACAGGTTTTATTGGCAGAGAGGAGATTCAAAACCTCTGATTCCTTCATGAGATGATAGAAAGGTAGAGGATGAGAGTCTCAGACACACCAAAAAAGGTGGTATATATAGCACTCGGGTGAGAGAGTTTTATTCCATGGTGGGAAGGAAGGATGGAGCCAGCTTATGTTAGAGGAGTCCGGTCTCATACGAAGCCAAGGCCATCAACGAGGCCTATGGATGACAATACACAAGCATGGCTCAAAATTCAAGAAAATTTCGCTAAAACCACCTTGTAAGGATCGCGAGAAGCTCACTGATGGGCGGGCGCGACCAAGGAGAAGGAAAGCCAAGAACTCGAATGTGGAAGCCTCACCGAGGAAGCTAAGGTATGGTTTTCATTTCCTGCATCCGTTTTGGTCCACAAAACATTTATGGCCAAAGTGAGAGAACAAGAAGCCGTACTCACCGTACGCCTCATACTCGGCGGCAATAAGATCAACATAAAGAGCACATAGAGAACTCTATCGCGAGGTACGCGATGGTCAAAAGAGGTTCGCTTCCTTACCCAGAACAATACACCCTATGCTGAAGGTCGGGTGAAAGGAATTCGGGGAGTCGAAGAAGTCCCCGTGAGCTTCACCACTCTTTCCGACAGAGTTAGTGCGGGCCAAGAAATCGAGGAAAAGTGGAGGCTAAGAGAGAACAGAGGTGAAGCCTAAGTCGAAGGACTGTGAAGGAGACCCAGAGGGCCACCGATCAAGGCAGAAAGACCCAAAGGACATCACCCGACCACAAATGATTA
Source organism: Tetrastigma voinierianum (assembly GCA_016808115.1). Lineage (NCBI taxonomy): Eukaryota > Viridiplantae > Streptophyta > Magnoliopsida > Vitales > Vitaceae > Tetrastigma > Tetrastigma voinierianum. Next base: position 392,015 of record JAEQBH010000497.1, read on the forward strand.
CATTGTTTGCGATAATGAAGGGGCGTGTGGAGGAAGAAAGCCCACTGCATCTCTCTCCATCCCTCGTCGCCTCCCCGTAGACAAAACATAAATTTCCAACACGGAGAAAGCTCAAAAGGAGCACAAGAGAACAACTCAATTATGGAAGCTCTCAATGCCATGCAGAAGAGAATAGAAGAAAGAGAGAAGGAGTGGAACTTAAACAAAGGAATTCGTGAGAAGGAATGTATGAAAAGAATTGAAAAAGCAAGAGATCACACGTAAAGCAAGAGTTAAACGTAAAAGAAAGGGCAATGAGGTGAGATCCAAAGAAGAGAACAACAAGAAAGCATAAAGAACTCAATAAAAGAGGAACGTATGGGAAAAAATGTTGCTTTCGCAAGGAGAAGAGTTCAAGAAAGAAATGAAGGAAAGAGATCATGATTTGTTAACGAAACTAAAATCAGTCATGAAGCTTTATAACAAGTGCTTGATCGGACTTCAACTCTTAGCATTGTTAGAGAAAAGAGATAAAGAGCATGGCACCAAATCTTGAGGAGCAAGATAAAGTGGTTTCAAATTATCAGACAAATCTCTACAGATGGAGCCGAAAAACAACCGAACGACAGAGACAAAAGCACAGAGACTCAATCCTACAGTATGAATGGTCGAAAATTTAGACTCGATTAACAACAATCTTGCCAAATTTTAGAAGTGATGATCGAAATGGAAAATACAATGAATGGCTCGGGAAAGAGGCAAGATGAGTTTAACAAGAAGGTCGATCTCTCTAATGAGATTTTCTATCAAGAACAAATGGAGTAAGGGAAACCAAGAAGAAAGAAGAAGAGAGATGAAAATTCCCGAATTTCCAGCCCATTTAGGTACTATCACTCCAGATCCCCCAACATTTTTGCCTCCCGACTATTTCAAAAGAAAAATGTATCTTCTCCCCGCCTAACTTTCTAAGCATTCACCCTTCTCCCATACCGTGTATCCAATAGCTGCAAATTAATCGTAAAATAAAATGAGAAATTTCAACTGGTGCCAGGTGCTATTTTGTACACCATTGTTCAATGTTATGTTGTTCAGGTCAGGATGATTAGGAAATCAAGGTAGAAATAGTTCAAGAATAAAACCATTGATAGACATTATCTTAATTTAGAAATTGAAGCAGCTTAGAAAGTAGAGTAAGCTGAAATGAGGAAAAATTGCGTAATAAGGACAAATGCATATAGTTTACTTGAAACACAAGGTGCAAAAATGACTTATATTTAACTACAAGCCCAGACCGAGGGAAGGTAATACAACAGAAGGAACAAAACATATTTTTGAGATCAGGTATGAACAAGTAGTCAAGGAACTCGTCAATATCAATTAACTTAACTACTCATAAATAAAATGAGTCAAGATACTCCCATGGTTAGTCATTAACTGCTCAACCAAATTCTAGAATCTGCTAGGATTATCAAGCAGAGAGGCGAAATCTTAGGGTGATACAAATTGACAAGAGATGATGCAGCCATTCTCGGGATTAGCTGAGCCATTCTAATCCATCCTCTCATTCATATGCTTGATGCATACATGAGTTCCGTAAATCGAGCCAACAAGCCCGTTTCTTCAAAAATAAACCAATGGAACCCCAACTCATCCTAAGACATCAATCCTTCGCAAAGAACCGGCATTACCTCAGAATTCAAAGATAAGAAAGAAATGAAGTCAGAGTATATATTCGAGGAACTCAAAAGGGAATATGAAAAGAAAAAGGCAAAGAGAAGAAAATGCAAACAAAAGAAGGCTTTGTGTGGATAAGCTTTATCTGTGGCCTAACTCTCTCAACAATTAAGTTCTGTGTGGGTGTTTCCCAACACCTAAGACCCTAATGCCATCTGCAGGAGTTAATAACCCAAAGTTCGCAAGAATGTTAGAAGTAGCCTAAAAAGTTAAAACATTGCACTATCCCCAGCTGGTAGCAACCAAGGAAATTTCGTTGAAATTATCGTTGTAAAATAAGTGGAATACGCCTAAATGAAGAAATCAAAGAGATATCCCAAACATGAAGCTTGGGGGAGTTTATTAGAGAAACTTATAAGAAAGAAAGGGCAAGGTGAGAAATGTTCATGCACCCAACCTAAAAATTCCTTCCATCCTACCCATTACTCCAAGCCTCACAATATAAGTCTGAAAAGATCACCACTGATTCAAGGTCGAAATCACCTACATTAGTGGAGATCAATATGAAAAACAAGCCTATGGAATTTGGAAGAAGGGAAACAATCAAAATTGCGAAGAACTTTAGGGAGTTAAATGACTCAACAATAAAATGAGAAGGGAAAACAATTCATTATTCAACAGGATCCAATGAGCATTGCTTGTAAAACAATTTCAACATTTTAGTTTCTGTGATAAAGATAAAGAGTAGAACAACCTTGAACCTGGACTTGAAGCTAGATGCATTTAAAAATTTCGTATACCTTGCATCGCAATTAAATTGAAATTGAAACTGTTAACAAATCACGTAAAAATGTCCTTAAAAATTATCTTTATGAGGACAAACAATTCTTCTTTTTCTTCGGCTGAGGACAAGCAAAATTTTGCTCAGGGGAGCTCGATGAGCTTAAAGTCATCTATTTTAAATTCATTTTTCTGTTTGATTTTCATCTAGAAATGAATAAATATATGTAAATATGAAATAAACTTCACCAACTGTTATTAGCGTAAAATGGAAGAGGTGCAAGAAATGCGTAGAAAAATATGCAATAATAATGAGAAAAATGAATGGCAAGAGCATAAACGAAACAATCAAGCCGATTCATTGATGCATTGGCTCAGACAAATAAATTTCGAGGTCGCGACACCTCAAGAGAATTGAAGGAATTTCCATGAAGGCCGCGACAAGAAGTACTGTATAAGCAACCGTGGCGTAATCAGGAGCTAGAACGACGTCGCGATAAAGATTCGAGGTCGCGGCAAGAGTCGGCGTCGCGGATCAGATGCGAGGTCGCCACAAATGCAAACACCTTTGCCATAGAGGCTCGGATCGGATGAAGTCGCCTTAACTCGCCGACGCCGCCAATGCGGAGATCGTCGGCACAAGACCTCGCCAAATAAGGTCAGTTCCTTAAGGTGAGGTCGCTATGGACACCGATGTCGTGACATCGTGAACGGCAATTTTCGGCCGAAACTCAGGAGGTGTCGGGCGATGTCATGAGCAAGAGATCATGTCACGACAAAGAAGAGCAATCAAAGGAAAGATAAGTGGCGAAGCAAGATTGTAACATGCAAGAATTCGCTTAACGCCACGATAAATATACCGATGTCGCGACATCCGGCACAAGCAAAGATCGCAAAGACTCAAGCTCATGTCGCGACGTGGAATTGAGGTCGCGACATCAGGAGCAACCAGTCGAAAGCCCAAGAGAACTAAGTTGATGTCAATGACGCAGGACTATTTGCTTCGACATCGTGAACCGCAGATGAAAGTCGGCGGAAATGAACCGATGTCACGACAAGAGGTCAAGTCACGTACATAAAACCATCAAGAGAAGATTGCAAACCATGTTTGAGCGTTACGCGGATCGAGGTCGATATCGTAACCTCGCTTCAATGAAGGTAAAGAGAGCTGAGAAAGAGATGTCGCTGACAAGATATTGGCCGCCGCGACAACATGAGCGATCAAGAACGCAGATGATTCGAAATGAGGTCGCGACGCAAGATTTCGATGTCGCGACATCGACTTATGTCACGACAAGGAAACCGTCGCTGACTAACAGCTGAATCAAAACCATTTTGAAACCCACCCAGCTACATCGGGATTAGGCCAATTGAGGAACCCTATAAACACGCAGCCTATCCAATTTCATTACAAGAGGTTCGCGCCACGCACGAGGTCCGGATACCTCCCAAAGCTCATTTTCTTTATTTTCTTTTATTTTTTCATTTTTTTATTTCACGCTTTAGAGCGCATTATGCTCAGATTTTTATTTTCGTTGTATTTTCCGGGACCGATGTTATCGTTTGAAATGTCAATGCGCATTTCAATTTCTTTTCAAATTACACTGAATGTTTGAAGTTCGCATAAATTTCTCGAATTGATTGTTTCAAGCCTAAATTTGCGCTATTCTTATGATCGGGAGGAATGTCAGACGTGTAATTCAAGAATCGAGGAATCCACTCATTAAGTGAACGTTATAAATGTAATTTATCTTCCCGTAAATGCTTCAAAGAGCCTGTTAATTCTCAGCGCACGAATTTATCAAGCTAGTCTATCGCCTCGGATCTCGACATCGCTCTTATACCCTAAGATTTAAGGGCCATTGCCTGATTTCCGTGGAGGTCCTCCGAGGACACAGGGAAGACATTCCCGAGAGTAATGTGCATTGGAAGGTGCTACTAACCTCGCTTATTAGATCTTTTCGAGCTTAGTTCACTTGTATAAATCCTCTTCTCACTTGAAATCAAGAACGAGTTGAATGAGTTATCTATTTAAACAAGCAAAGAGTTCACCTCAATTCGGATAGTGAGGCCAATCCCGTGTTAGCTGTGATCTAATCAAGGAAAGGTTGATCTATTCTAATTTCGAGGAGGAGCAATCCTGTTGTATAATCCTCGCCAATCGATAACTCGGGAGCCTATACATATCCATAAAACGGGTACAAAGTAAGTAGTAAAGAAAAAATACCCGATTAGGGAAGTCCTTTTAAAAGAAGTATCTAATCTCTCGACAGAGAATCAGTCATAAATTAGATGATGAAATGGAGGTGGAGGAGATCCACTCGCACTACAACACTGGATAGATTTTGAAACTCAGATAATTTCAAGAAATTTTATCGTAATTAACTGCTGTGAATCGATAGTTCATTATAACCTGCTTTCTCACGCCTTCAAGATAACTATTCAAGATTCATTTCTTTTATTAGAAATTAACTATTCTTTATTCTTTATTTTCCAAGATGTTTGATGGTTCAGTTATTTTCCTTTGTTTCGCTTAATTTTCCAAAGACCTTAATGCCGGATCCTACTATCATTCAGAGTCCAAATAGTATGGAAATTGAGTAGTCTTGCTGATTTAGAATTCCCGAGATCTCAGTGGGATTCATATCTCGACTTAAATCCATTTTATTACTTTGTCGACTGCACTACATCACCAAAACCAAACTTTGAAAAATGATTTACTTTAAGAGATATGTTTTGGTTTATATAGCATAAGGATCATCAAGTTTTTTTTTTGGCGCCAAGTACTCGGATTAGACAATAGTTCTTGGTAATAGTGTCATAAATTTGTACAAGTTCTTCGTCCTATATCGTGTTTCGGGTGCTGCTGCCGTGACTAGACAATAGTCCTTCGGTAGTCAGTGTCATAAATTCAGACAGCTTGTCTGCTGGAACATGCACCCACTTTGATCAATACTTGTAATCTTAGGTCTAAAGTGGATGCTACATATCCATCGAGATTCATTAGTTACCCTTTAATAATCGTCAGAGGATGAGTCAAAACAGATTTTCACCTATAGGTGGAACCATAAATGTTAAATAAATGCTTTCTATCAAAAGGAAAAATTATTAGGTTTAGGTTTTAATGCCAAATGAAGATCCTGGCTTCGAGATGACTATATGTCATCTTCTAACGCGAGGAAATTTACTCCGTGGACCTCGCTTAGCCTAGGATCTTAAACCTGGCCCAACGCTTCAAGGAGTTCTATTTTTACATTTTATTTTATTTAAATTTCAAGCCTAACCATCAACTCCCCTGCTTTTACTGGTTTTAAAATCCAAATTTAATCGAATTTCACCAATTTTGATTTCACTCAAATCATTTGTACGAAGAAAACCCATTCCCGTGTTCGAATTTAGATCCGCTTATATCAAGAAGAGCTTCGACTACTTCGGGCAGTAGAGGAACTTAGGATATAAATTTTGCTGATTCCTATCACCCTATCGGGCACGAATCAAAACGGTGGCACGCCGTCACGGATGCAGGCCTAAAGGCATTTGACTAATCCGTGGAACACTTGTGATCCTCATCACAAGTACCGTGAATTGCTTTTGGGCATTTTATCACATTTTCTTTTAGTTTTAAAAATAAAAAAATAAAAAATTTAGGATCACAGGGTTGCTTCAGGTGCCTTATTTCTACTGCAGATTGAAATATTCAAGTGGGTTAAAAATTAAGGTGCATTTCACATGTGTCACGGGAAATTGAGAAAATGGAACCCCACATGAAGAGCAATACAATGTAGAGGGTAACCCTAGAGCTACATGACAATGAGGATTACATGAACCTTCCATGGCAAGGGCAAATAACTGTAGAGAGAAATCCAAACTCTAGGTATATGAGAGAATATGGGAGACCAATGGATGGGTACACCCTCCCACGTTGTTACCTCCCAACTTTGAATCTCCTCACATCCACAATATACCTTCTGGTTCAAATTTCAACCACCACGCCTAAATCTCCCCAATCGAGCAAGCACCCTAGACCTTACCAAACTAGTGGGTGATGCCGTGGTAGAACAAAAGGAATTCAATGCCCAATTGAGTGAAAATCCATACCGAGGAGAATTCCCGACCAAAGATTACCGGGTCAAAAATGATTTCAGCATGAACGGACAACTCGCAAGATTCCACAAGACCCATCATCAACAACAATGTCCACTGAGAAGGAGGTCAAAGTGGCACCATGGTGTAGGAGCCGTGCGGTTTACAAAGAGCCCACACAAGAGCCTAGTGGAAAATTTTGAATCCTCGCTTGCGCCGCTTATCCGCCTATGGAGAAGAATAAGCAACCTTCCCATCGATCAGAAGAGCAAGGACATGAAACAGGGGAAGAGCTCCCAAGAACCTATCCTTCAACCAACCTCATGAAGTCAACTCTAGCACCACCGCCTAAAGCACTCCATGGGACCCACCGCCAAAGGTACATATCGGCAACACCGCAAAGAAACCAACATCTGAAACACCTACTCCCAAAGGTAAGTCCAACTCCATCGCATGCCATGCAAAACTTCAAGATTAGCTGGCCTCCGTACATAAGCTCACACTACATCAAAGGCATGCTGCAGCGCCTATAAGGCATGGCATAGTGGTTGGTTCGGCTCAAGCACCTGAACCTCTAAGATTTCTAAGCTCCCCCACCTTTGTTTTAATTTGTTTTGTTTTGTTTTATTTTATCATATTTTATTTTGATTTCTTTTACTTTTCTTTTAGATTATCTCTACTCTTAGTTAATTTATGTTTTTAGATTAATTTTTACTCTTGCAAAGTTTTCCTAATTTTTCTTGTGACACTTTGCCGTTTTGCAAATTTTGAAGCCTGGATTGAAAATCACAAAGGTTAAAGGTAGAGTTTTTCGCACTATAGCGAAAAATTTCGCAATTCTAGCGAAATGCGAAAAATTTCATGATATATGGTTTCGCTACAGCTAAATTTCGCTAGCTTAGCGAAATCCTGGGTAGTTAAATGAAGATTTTCGTTAGAAAGTGCATTCAAGCAAATTAGCTTAAATGCAGCAAACATAAATAAACAAACAAAGGCTCCACTACGTGATCTAAATAGTGCACAAGGCTTCTTTGCTTTATTTTTATTTTATTTTATATTTTATAAATTTTATATATATATATATATATATATATATATATATATATATATATATATCAAAAACTGCTTGTTTTTATATATATATTATTTTTATTTCAAAAAAAGTATTTTTATTTTTATTTTTATATATATTATTAAAAGAAATATTTTATTTTTATTTTTATATATATTATTAAAAATAAAAAATGAAAAATAAAAAGAATAGCTTTTTTAATATTATATATATATATAAAAAATAATTTCCTTGAAAAAAATAATAATGTTTTTATTTTCATTTTATTATTATTTTTAAATATTAATTATTTTATTTGAATTTTCAAGTTAAAAAAATTCAATATTAAACATGGGCCGAAATATTGGCTAGCGAAATTTCGCTACCTTAGCTTAAAATTTTTCACACGCCCCACGCCACCTCCACCTTGCTTCGCCTATAACTTTTCATCCGACTCCGCAGTGCCCTGTACCGCAGTTTCTAGAGAGTGTAGAATCAAAATATAGCCAGAAAGAACATTTTCGAGATTATTATGAAAGTGTAATTTTAAAAATGGTCCATCTGGTCACTTTTTTCCTCTTTTCTTCCTCCTAACTTGTTTTATTCAAGCCCAACCAGTGAATAAGGTGTCGATGGAAAGCTTCATGGTTTCCTATCCAAAGAATGATCACATCTCATCATGGAGGTAACACTTCCTTCTAATTTTCCATTCGAGCCCCATACTTACACCCAGATGTTCGTAATGGGGAGAGTTAAGAAGGAAGTGGATTTTGTATTTATGTTTTTATCATTTTGTTCGGCTTCATTTGTGATGTTTAAGGCTTGTCAGGTTCCCTTTCTATAAAGTCAAGTATACTAAACAACTTACTTTTTCAAAAACTGACCCATTTTGTAATCAAAATTTTTGCGGGTTTCGCTAACCTCGTGGTCAGTGTCAAGTCAGGTCCACCCTATTGATGTTATATTGGTTCCATGCTTACCGAGTGAATGATTAGTTGAATTTTATTTACTTCGACCTTTTCTTCCACCTTTTACTTAATCAACTACACAAAGCACATTAGATTCTTTACTGATAGACTCGAAAAACTCAGGTAATCTCCTTTACTTTGCATAACTCACTCCTAGTTTCATTGACCACCTTTAATGTGTTAAGGGACTTCGTGGAAAAAGAAAAAGAAGAAAACGAGGAAAAGAAAAGAAAACAAAAAGTAAAGAAAAGAAAAGAAAGAATAAAAAATCGCAATGCTTGGCCTTGAAACCCAGCACTGGTCCGAGGGGTATATTGGCGAGCTCTTAAAGCTCGTATGCCCTAAACTCACCGGCTGGGAGTCACCGACTTAGTGTTCGCTACACGGGGGGCGCGGATGGGCGGAGTTTAGCAAGTCAGAGGGTGGCCGGAGTCTCAAACCATTCAAGTCCGGTGAAACCCGAAGAGCTCAGGGCTGGAAAGATCCTATGACTCGTGCCCTAAACCTTAATCGTCAGAGTCACTCCAGAAACCTCGTTACATGGACTTTGGTGAGGTCGATTCTCAAGATTGCACTACAGCGCAAAAGGAATTGTGGAATAAGAGGTGGGTCTCGATCTATTTAGGTTGGTCAAACATTCAAGGTCGTGGTAGTATCTAGGTCGGGGGAGAGTGCAATGATCGCTTATCATTGAGAGCCGATCAAATAAACACTTAGATTTTTGGTGGAAGTTTGGGCGGTTGATTCAATCGAGATGGAGACTTTTCGACACTAATTTCGTATGGTATCTATTCTCTCATGATAGTTATCGGACAATTTACATTGATGATTCTTACTTAGGGTCAGGCATTACTCATTCACAACCTTTTGAAATACCATTTTTGTGCATACTATTTTGTTATCATTTGCATGTTCTTTCTTCTTTCTTCTAATAAGCATGGACTAGCAATGTAGGTCAGTGTGATTAGTGCGCCCAAAAAAGTGCTATTTCAACCCTATTTTTAATAATAGGTTTTAGCGCTTTTGTGTACTAATTGTTATAATTAACCCAATTTACATATTGTTGTCCCTACTATTCTACTGATCGCATTTTGTGGCAATTTTTATAGCTATTGAGCACCATGCCAACATTTGTTTAGTCGATCCAAGCACGAAGAATTCTCGAAATAAACTTAACATCATGTATCGTAGACTAGAAGGAAAGAAGAGAAGAAAATAGAATAAAATGCAGCCACCTAAGAAATGGAAGAGAAGCAAAGCAGGAACAAGTACAACGGAACAAAGAAATTGCCAGGAGAAACTCGACTGCAAAGCTAGCAAAATTCACCGCTGATAAATGAAATTCTCAATTCATATCTTCAGAATTTCGCCAAATGCAATGAAATTAATCGTTGATAGCAGTCTCAATTCCCGCTATCTCTGTGAATTTCGCAGCTAGCTAAATTTCGCTACCTAGCGAATTGGCGCGTATGCCGAAATTCTCTCGATTTCATGGCATCTCCGTGCAATTTCGCTACCTAGTGAAATTTTCATGAGTCTAGCTTAAATTTTCGCCATATAGCGAAATTGTTTTGCATACGAAATCGGGTCGCTGCCATCTTTTTTGTACTCACGCCAACCGACTTCATTTGGGGGTACATTTACTTGTCCTCAGATAGCTAAAATAAAAGGCTTTCTTGTATTTTCACACTTTGGGCCGCTATATAAGCCACCTTATAAGTTTGTAACCAACTTTCTTCGGGCACATACGCCGCATCTTCTCTCTAGTTTTCTTTTCTCATTTTCTCCCTTTCGTTGCCAAACACCTCCAAGGATGACAACTCGAGGATGAGCTGGCAAAACCACTTCCTTCAAGTAAAAGGTCACGGGGTGAGATCTTAGGTCACTGTGGTTCCACTATTTTTCATGCAAAGAAAGTTTTTGGTCATTTTGGTTCCTAAAATTTTCATTTCTAGGTTTAAAGCTCTTTCATACGCTTTTCTGGGCCAATACTTGGCAAGCTTTGTGGTTTATGTATTCTTAGCTTTAGGATACACTAATATCCATTAGCTTGCTCTTTACGAGCCACCGAGGTAGGTTAAGGGGTTGTGGTTTCACTCATATGTGCATCCACTTTGATCAATACTTGTATCTTAGGTTCAAGTGGGATGCTTATTATTAGATCCACTCGAGATTCATTAGTTACCCTTTACGAATCATCGTAGATGAGTCAAAACAGATTTTCACTTTTAGTGGAACCATAAAATGTTAAATAAATGCTTTCATCAAAAGAAAATACAGTATTAGTTTTAATGCCAAATGAAGATCCGTCGAGATGACTATGGCCATCTTCTCTAACGCTGTGAGAAATTAACCTCTTGGGACCTCTCATTTAGCCTAGGATCTTAAACTTAGTGGCCCATCAAGTTTCAAGGAGTTCTATTTACATTTTATTTTATTTAAATTTCGCTTCCAACCATCAACTCCCCTGCTTTACCAAGCCTTAAAATCCAAATTAATTCACCAATTTTGATTTCACTCAAATCATTTGCACGAAGAAAAACTCATCCTCGTGTTCGAATTCTAGATCGCTATATCAAGCAAAGAAATTTGACTACCAGCGCAGGAGGAACTTAGATATAATTTCGTTTGATTCCTGATCACCCTACTCGTGGGCACTAATCAAACGGCGCCGTTGTCGTGGACTGTGCCTCAAGGCATTTGATCTAACCGTGAACACTCTGGGATCCTCATCACAAGTACTTCGTGAATTGCTTTTATATTTTACCGCCATTTTCTTTTAGTTTTAAAAATAAAAATAAAATTCGTGAGGGATCATTGTGGTTGTCTCAGGTGCCTTATTTCTACTGGGCAGATTGAATATTCAAGGTTAAAATTCAAGGCAAGCGGGCTTCAAGATGTGTTCAATGTGGAAAATTCGAGAAAATGGAACCCCACATGAAGAGCAATACACAGAGGGTAACCCAGAGCTTACATGACAATGAGGGATTACATGAACCTTCCATGGTAAAGGTAACAACCCGTAGAGAGAAATCCAAACCCCAGTATATGAGAGGACTATAGAGACTAATGGATGGGTACACCCTCCTACAAAGTTACTCCCAACTTTCGCACCTCCTCTACATCCACAATATACCTCGGTCTCAAATTTCAACCACCACGTCTAATCTCCTAATCGAGCAAGCAATTTAGACCTTACCAAATGGTGGGTGATGCCGTGGTAGAACAAAAGTAATTCAATGCCCAATTGAGTGAAAAATCCATACCGAGGAGAATTCCCTGACCAAAGATTGGGACGGGCTGAAAATGATTTCGAAAGCATGAAACTGACAACCTCGCAGATTCCATCAAGACCTAATTGATCAACAATGTCCACTGTGAGGAGGAGTGTCAAAGTGGCACCGCATGTCCAAGGAGCCGCTCTTACAAAGCAGCCCACAAGAAAGCCCGGTGGAAAATTTTGACCCCGCCAGGCCGCGATCTCTACGAGAATAGTGAAGCAACCTTCCCATCGATCGAGAAGAGCAGCCGACATGAAACAGTGGGAAGAGCCCAAGAACCTATCTCAACCAATCCCCATGAAGCTTCTGAATCTCAGTACCACCGCTTAGGCCACCTATAACCCACCGCTGTACATATATCATTAACACCCGCAAAGAAACCAACATCTGAAACACCTACTCCCAAAGGTAAGTCCAACCCATCACTGCATGCCATGCAAAACTTCAAGAGATTAGTGGCCTCTGTACATAAGTTTGCCACTACATCAAAGGCACAAGCAACATTTATAAGGCATGGTATGCTGGTCGTTCTGCTCAGAGGCACCCGAACCCCAAGATTTCTAAGCCCGCCCCTCCCCCACCTTTTATTTTAATTGTTTTGTTTTGTTTTATTTATCGTATTTTATTTTGATTTCTTTTAATTTTTTCTTTTAGATTATCTCTAATTTTTAGTTAATTTATGTTTTTAGATTAATTTTTACTTTTAAGAAGTTTTCCTAATTTTTCAGATTAATTTTTGTCGTTCAGGCAAATTTTGAAGCCTGATCAAAATCGTTAAGGTGCCAGAAGGTATGTTTTCACAATTATAATAGAAAATTTCAACACTTTAAATAAATGCGAAATTTTGGTATATATGGAATTCGCAAGCTAGCGAAATTTCGCTAGCTCATTTAAAACCCAGCATGAATGGCATTCAGAGGATTGGCTTATTTAACACAATTATATTTGAACAGTAACGTATCATCATGATCAATAAATATATATCTCATAGTTTTATTTTATTAATTATATTTATATATATTTATATATATATATGTTATATATATATATATATATATATATGTTATATATATATTATTATATATATTATATATATATATATAGGAGTATCAAAACCGTTTGTTTTTTATATATATATTATTTATTTCAAAAATTATATTTACTTATTTTTATTTTTATATATATTATTAAAAATAAATTTTATTTTATTTTTATATATTATTAAAAACAAAAATTGTCTAAATTGAAAAATTGTTTTTTTTAATATATATATATATATATATATATACATGTATATATAAAGAGAAAGATATATAAATTTCATGATATTATAGCTTAAATTTTCAGAACTTAGTTTAAATAAGGTGAATTTTCAATATTAGTAAATTGCTAATAGTCAAAATTTTTCGTTATGCCCTATAAGTTTCACCTCCTAATTTGCTTTTACTATAACTTTTTCATCTCAACTCGCTTTAGGCATTCTTGGTACCGTTGCAAAGCTTAGAGAGTGTGAACTCACATGGGCTGAAAAAGAACATTTTTGAGATTATTATGAAGTAAAATTTTAAAATGGTCCAATTGGTCACTTTTTCCTCTCTTTCTTCCTCCTAACTCATTGATTCGGGGTCAACGAGTGGGAATAAGGCGCTGATGTAAGTTTCATAAGCTCTATCCAGCAAATGACTGCTATCCTCATCATGGAGGTAATATTTCCTTTCTAATTTTCCATTCCGGGAGCCCATTCTGACACCGATGTTCAGTCGTGAGACAGAAAGAAGTGTGGATTTTTGCATTTATGTTTTGTTATCATTTTGTTCGTCATCTTTGTGATGTTTAGTATTGTTGTCTCCCTTTCTATAAAGCTGTTATACTAAATTAAACTTACTTTTCAAATATTGTAATTCATTTTGTAATTCAAAATTGTTTCATTAACCTGTGGTTTGCAATTAGTTTCAGGTCCAATCTCATTATTGATTGGTTCCATGCTGAGTCTATGAATGACAGTTGAATTTTCTTATTGATTTCGACCTTTTCTTTCCACCTTAGTTAATCACACACAAGCACATTAGATTTCAATGATGGGATCAAAACTGCACCTCTTATTCAGATAACTATCTAGTTTACCGACCACCTTTAATAAAGTTAAGGACCCCTCGTGGGAAAAAGAAAAGAAGAAAACGAAAAAGAAAAGAAACAAAAAGAAAAAAAGAAAGAAAAGAAAAAGAATAAAAACATGTTTTCACTTGAAACCTGAGCACTGTCCTGAGGGGGGTAGCTTTACAGTTTCTGTTCCAGTTCTAAACCTTCACTGATCAGAGTCACCTTAATTTAGTGTCAGCTTACATGGGTGGATGGGTGGAGTTTAGCGTTGTAGGTGCTGGAGTCTCAAATCATTCAAGTCCGGGTGAAACCTCGAAGAGTTCTCAGGGTCGAAAGATCCTGCGCACTCGTGCCCTAAACCTTAATCGTCGAGTCATCTACAGATCCCCTGCCATATGGACTTGGTGAGGAACATTTCTCAAAGATTGCAACTCAGCAAACGCAAAAGGAATTCATGAATGTGAGGTGGTCCTGATCTACTTAGCCATTCAACATCTCTAGGTCAGTATCTAAAGCCTGGGAAGAGTGCAAATACTCGCGACGTCGTGAAGAGCCGATCAAATAAACACTTAGATTTGGTGGAAGTTTATGGTTGATTCACCGAGAGCTTTATGATTCTGATACCTGAATTGTATGGTATTCCATTTCTCAAGATAAAGTTATTAACACGGCATCGATGATTCTGTTTTTAGGTCATTACTCTTTCACAACTTTGAAATACCATTTTTGTAAAATGATTTTTGGTTATCATTTCTAGATACTTTCCTTTCTTCTTCATCATGCATGTAATCGCAAATGTGTAGGTCGGGGGTGTGATTAGCGCCCAAAGCGTATTTTCAACTTATTTTAATAGGTTTGCTGCTTTTTGTGTACTAATTGTTATAATTTAACCCAATTTACATATTAAGGTCCTCATTATTCTATCGACGCATTTCTCGTAAGTACTTTTGCGCTATGAAATTAATCATGCCAACATTGTCGTAGTCGATCCAAGCACTAAGAATCTGAGCTCAAACTCTAAACCCTCATAGATCAAAGACTAGAAGGAAAGAAGAGAAGAAAATAGAAGAAAATGTGCCAGAAGAAAAATGGAAGAAGTATGAGGAACAAAGGGCTAATGGAACAAGAATTACAGGAGAAACCCCGGGATTTTTCGCTAGGCTAGCTTAAAAATTCATCATGATAGTTTTTAAATTCTCAATTTCGCTATCTCTTGTGAATTTCGCTAGCTAGCGAAATTCACTGTTGATAGCAAAATTTCTCAATTTCGCTATCTCAGGTTTCGCTGTTAGCTGAATTTCACATTAGCTAAATTCTTTTATTTCGCTTATCTTCCTGTGCACCATGACTTTAATAAATTTCTCATGATCAGAAGTAAATTTTCGCTATACAGCGAAAATTAAGGTGATAGCGAAATTGCTCATTTTGTCATCTTTTTGTAATTAATGCCAACCGAATTTCATTTTGGTGTATTACTTATCATTCCTCAGATAGCTAAAATGTTAGGCTTTTGTATTTTCACACATTCGGGGTCGGGCTATATAAGCCACCTTTATAAGTTTGTAACCCTAACTTTCTATTTTCACGACATAAGCGCATCTTCTAGTTTTCTCTTTCTCTCATTTTCTCCTTTCTTGTTGTCAAACACCTCCAAGGATGACAACTGAGGATGAGCGGCTAAAACCACTTCCTTCTGAAGTAAAAGGTCAGTTGGGGTGAGGATTTTAGGTCGTGGCCAGGTTCCACTCGTTTTTTCATGCGTAGGTTTCGGTTTGGCTGCCCCACTTACTTCTAGGTTTAAAGCTCTTTCTAAGGCTTTTCTGCCAATACTGGCAAGCTTTTAGGTTTAGTGGCCTTAGGCTTTTGGGATACACTAATATCCATTAGTCGCTTCTTTACGAGCCACCGAGGTAGGCTATAGTTTAGGGCTTCAACTGAGGTGCATCCACTCCTTTGATCAAATACTTGCAATCTTAGGTTCAGTGGATTCTTATTATTAGATCCACTGAGATTCATTAGTTACCCTTACGAATCATCAGGATGAGTCAAACAGATTCATCAGAGGGAACTATAAATGTTAAATAAATGCTTTCTATCAAAAGGAAAATTATTGTGTTAGTTCTTAATGCCAAATGTAGACTGGTCGAGATGACTATATGTCATCTTCTAACGCGAGGAAATTCAACCCGGGGACCTCTCAAGCAATTTAGATCTTAAACCTATGGGCCCACTCGCTTCAAGGAGCAGGTTTTTACATTTTATTTTATTTAAATTTCTAGCTTCCAACCATCAACTCCCCCCGTTTTACTTCAAGCTCAAAATCCAAATTTAATTCACCACTTTGATTTCACTCAAACTATTTGTAATGAAGGAAAACTCATCCCCGTTGCTCGACCCTAGATTCGCTTATAACGCAGTGAATGACGCTACTTCGCAAGAGGAACTTAGGATATAAATTTTGTTGATTCCGGACACCCTAACAGTGCCGAATCATGAACTACTCGACTAATATCTTCTACACTCAATACTACTTCGCTTGATTTTGGCCATCTATATAGCTCACTAAAAAGAATATGGGCCAGTACACAAACCCAAAATGTAAACCCGAGAAAAATCAGGGATTTTTCTTCCCGAAAATGACAAAAAAATGCAGAATCAAATTATGTGAGGTTGAGCCTATAATTTTTCTGTAATTTCTGGATGACAAATTACGAGACAATGAGAGAGACGCACTCAATTCCTCATCTCATGAAATCTGGGGCTTACCTGCATCTAATTTCATCGAATGATGAAACAATCACCACGCTGCGGTGACAGTGTCCAAAGGATTCCCAGAGACTAGATTTTTACTTAAAATCTGAACTTAATAAATAATTTAGTTAAGTCTACGGCATATGATCGGAACATGAACCGAGATCAAATAAACGGCCGGGCCAAAATCGAACCCGCAGCGCGGACACATGGCACGACGAGGGCCACGACTTATGTTGTGAGACAAAAAAGACTTAGGGCATGAAAGACTTATTGTGAGAGTGAGAGAAGAGAGAAAGAGGAGAGCCAAGAGGTTTCTTCCAAGATTTACGAAGTTCCATCGATCGAAGTTCGTCAAGCCAAGAATGAAAGTTCATCGCATCGACGAGGGCTACGCGCTGCGGGGTATAAAACGCGGTTTGCCCGGGAGGATCCAAATGGCGGAGTCCGGAAACAATATTTCGAGTTTAGGAAGTGTCTCACAAGGCTTCCAGTGGATTCTACCTTCTAAGAGCAGAAATTCTTCCTGGTTTGGTTTATTTTCCATTTTCGGGGTGGAAAATGGACTGGTTCGAAGCTTTGTTTGGTGTCCACCCAGCGAGGATACTGAGCTCCTCAGAAGCAAGGGGTCTCCACCTAGGCAAAGGGAAGAATCGCTTAAGTGAAGGGGTCCTCCTAGGCGAGGGTATGTAGACCTAGGCGAACACGATGATGAAATTGGTGGACTTTCTCTGTCCCGCTTAGCGAGGGTGTTTGCCTCTGTTAAGCAACTTCGCTAGCGAAGGTAGGCTACGCCAGCGAGCCTCGTGAATATTCGAGCCTATGTTCATGGCTTGTTCGTGTTGGCTCAGGGCCCAGCCAGGATTGTTTACGCTTTCTTAGCCTATTGTGGCGATTCTATTTGAGAGTGTCGCTTAATAAAACGACATGTCTGGATGCCAATATGTGTGTTCTAATGTATTGACATGTGATGAGCCATGCAGCAAGTGGCCATTACATGGCTTGATCAGGTGTGAGTAATTGCTAAGCATAGAATGGCATGCTATATGATGATGTCATATATGCATAATATATTGATATGAATGAAATGATGAATGGAAGTCATATGCAAGTGATGTGATTGCCCATGATAATTTAAAAGTGGTGGATTGTGTCATTCATGTAGCATTCATTATTCATGTGGCATGATATAACATGTAATGGCTCATCAGATTGCATATGCACGTGGACATCACATTGAAACGGGTGTGAGTGCACGGTTGACGAATCACCACCGCGCTGCGTTTGATCGTGCTCTACGCGGGATGAAGTTCAATAGAGTCGCATGATTGAATAAAGTGGTAAAGAAAACTCTCATGGTCTGGTAATAGGAAAGTGATAGACACCTCCTGTGAAAGACTCAAGCAAGGTGGTTAGACATAATTCCAACAGAGCCCATGAAAGTGCTCCAGTGTATGGTTCGCGGTGTGACACCAAAAATTCACTACCCAAAAAAAAGACACATGAGTTTTGTATACAAATGATCACTGAGGTATAACATCCAAAAAGCTTTTGGTTTGAAAACAAATGAAATTGCTTTTTAAAATGATCATTGAATGTAATCTAGAAATGATGGATTTTATCACACATAGGCCTTAACATTGTGTGATAAGAGTCGGTAAGGACTCGAACGTGATGAGAGTCGGTACGGACTCGAGGCATGGTACATGATTGAGTCTCATCTCCTTTCAAGGCATGACATGTAGGATTCCATAGTAGAAATTGCATGTTTTTACTTGGAAAGTGACAATATCATGTGCAATTAGGTGGGAAGTAGCCTATGTAGGAAATATTCTCTATTGGGTATGGCTTACCCTTTAAGGGAAAACATTTCAAGTGCGTAGTACACTAAAGGATCTACACTCATTCGAGGCCGTGAATTCGCGAAGAAGGAAACATGTATTTTGATATATCTTTTTTGTAAAATTTTGGAACAACTATAAATCTTAATGCGAATAATGTAATGAGGCCATGATCGAATTTACTAATTATTTTAAATGTAAATTTCACATATTTTAACTTAAATATGAATGAATGGATCCCAATAAATGGGACATAACAAGGTTGTATCGAAAGCCATCCCAGATCCACAGATGTTTGATGCACGCCTCAGATAACCTGCTATGTAAAAGGACACTAAGGTAGTATTTCCACGTTGATGGTCGTTAACTGGTCCCCCCGTGCCTTATGGCATCACAAATCTGGCATCGTGAGCATAGGCATACAAATTACCTAGTCTGACTGATAATGGTCCAGGGTCACTAGATTCATCGAAATTCTTGATTGTTATAGTTGTAATAACGAATATAGGTATGTGATTACCTGTGAGCTTGATGGGATGAGTTTAGACCATCAGATACATCAGGTGTTTCATGTTTGTGTTATGACTCATTGCTATAATGTAAGAATTATATTACATGGTAAATTGTATATAGAAAAGAGAAACACTGGGTTAGAAACACATAACCTTAGGGTTCGAAAAAAAAAGTGAAATTGAACTGATGGTTCAATTGTCGATGTTCATTGGGGTAGCTGCACATGCACTACTATAGATAAGAAAAGCAACTTAACTTTCATTTGACATGTAGATTTGTTTAAGGAAGAGGAAGTGAAGTAAGGTGGACGGGGCAATAACAGTCATCATCGTTTGACCAACAAGTTTCTGAGGCTGTATCAAATTACACTACTACTATTGCAAGGGCGTAGTGTCGTGGCTTCCACTATCAGAATGGCTAAGGTAACCGTGGGCTTCGGAGGGTTGGCAACTTCTAGAGATTCATATAATCACCCTCCAACCTTTCTTTAAGGGAGGGACCTCTAATGCAGATCGACATTGTTTCGATGTCAGATATTAGAAGCTACGAGGTCACCTCCGACGCCAATTATGGTAAAACTAGTCGATTCCAATGCAGAGGGTGAATCCTAAATGTGGTGGATCGGGTCAAAGCCTTAAGGAAACTTGAAGGCAAGGACATGGAAGAGGTGGGAGAAATTTGGTGATTAGATTTTAAATTGTCCATCCCGGGTAAAATCATGGGTATTTCACAAGATACGGACTGATGGTCAAGACAACTATGTCCATAGAAAGGGATTTGACATGAAGCATCCCGATACTTCCACTCCCCAGGTTTTTAGTGGACAAGGTCAGACTACTACAGTAATAAGTCCAAGATCGTATTATTCTAAGATGGGAGACACTTCAGGGCTATTAGCCAGTCAGGGTAGAGGACATGTTTCCATTACCATAAGCCTGAACACATGAGACTTCAATTCACCCTGCAGATAAGGATCCTGTGGTTATGTGGACACCCTACCCCAAATACCACGTGGGACATGCACAGACTCGCTTTGTTCCTTACCCCACTACGGGCTAAGAGAATCAGATTACCTGGTCCCGCTGTGAAGAACCTATTATTTTGCAGGACAGCCACACAGGTCAAATGGGCGAGGTCGAGGGTAAGGCTCACATGTCGACTCACTGAATCTGTAAGGCTGTCTTATTCATGCATATTTCACTCTTCACTTACGGGCAAGAGTATCATTTCGATTCTGGTGCAATCCATTCATTCATCACATCATGTGTAAAAAGATCAAATAGAAATAAACCTGAAGAGTCAGTTACATGTGAGTTCTCCCTAGAAACCAGGCCCGTGGCTGATAAGATGGCGCCTGATCATAAAGAGAGATCTAAGGAATTTCACTCACTTATGGACCTTAGGTCATGGACATGTTTGAGCTCTGATGTCATCCCTTGGATGGACCGATTGACGGCACATCACTGACACAGGATCGCTTGAGGTTACTACCTACACAATCGGATAATGCTCAGGTTATGTTTCGTGGGGATGAGCACGATGCTTTACCCGAGTCATTATCTGCCTAATGCATCCTCTCTAGATTCGATCCCTTTTTCTCGAAGCTCTAGCATCCATATATTCATCCTCGAGTCAAGTCGATTTTTAATTCATTATCCTATCCTTTCCTTTCATCTCATGTTTAATGAATTTCAAAGATTCCATAAGTTCTCAGATGTGTTGCCCTGCCTCACCAAATTTCGTCCGTCAGTTCTCGGTCCGAGATACATTCTAGTTATGGCTTAGGCTTCTTTGAAATTTCGCTTTTAGCGGATCTTCCTGAACTAAATGGATCTGGGTGGCATCTTCCTTCTCCTTTCTTCTTCCATCTCATTTCTTCTATATTTTCCTCATAGTGGCCTTCACACCCAAATTGGCAGGCCGAGGGGATGCTCTAGATGTGTTTCTTCTTTCCCCTCGTTCATCTAGTCCCCGATTCGCACAGAACGTAGCTAGTGTACCTCAACCAACAAACGTATAAATCTAACCTTCTATTGTCAGAAATTTCAGTTTATTGCAGTATAAATGCTCTCATGATCGAACTCAGATGGTTTTCTTCAGACAAATGATTTACGTGAGCTCAAAAAGGTGAATAATCAGGCTTTTTAACCATCTTCGAGTCATTATCCTCAAGGTGTTCGGGCAACAGAGAAAATGAAAGAAAATGAAAGAAAAATAGAGAAAATAAAGTGTGGAAATCGTCAAATTAAAATTTATTCATCGACAAAAAGTCTTTTCTTTTACAGTTATGTACAAATGGATTATATAGCCACCAGTGTTACACAGCAAAATGTCATCAATTATATGAATGTTCAACAAAGCATATGTAAATAAGCAACTGAAGAATGATGCAAGCAATATGAGAGCGAACATCAAAGCAGCAGAAAGTTTCGCAAAACAGAAATTTAACTCGCGGTTCCTAGTCAAATTTTCATGAACCAAAATTCCAATATTCATTTTTATTTATTTTCATTTTTTCAACTTCCTTCCAGATCCACCCAAAACTACATTTCTTCCAACTGTGGTCTCAGTTTGAATTGACCTGTTACCTGTCGATTTATCTAGCAAAACCCATAAATATTTCAAAGCCAAAATAGATGATCCGAATAGCAAGGACCAAAAGCTAATTAGTAATTACATCGATTAGTACACAAAAGTGCTCAAAACCGCAATAAACAAAGGGCCTAAAATAGCACTCTTTCGTTAACGTTAATCATTAATTCCCCAACCCGCAGACATTTGCTGCCTCAGCAATGGTGATATAGTAAAGAAAGAGCACAAAACAATATCGCAAATTATGTTTACAAAAATGGTATTTCAAAAAGGGTGTGAATGAGTAATGCCTAACCCTTAATGAGAATCATTAAAACCCTTGCCCAATAACTATCTCGAGAGATTAAATGCCATACAGAATTGAGTATCAAAAGAGCCTCCCTCTTGGTGAATCAACCAGAGACTTCCTCCAAAACCCAAGTGTCTGCTTGATCGCCTCAACAATAAACTCACAACCCACTTCCCGATCCAAGGTACTCGCCTCCGCACCTAAGACACTTAACCAACCAATAGATCAGACTCCACTCTTATTCCACAACTCTTCGTGTTGTAGTGCAATGCTAAGGAATCGAATTTCACCAAAGTCCTTGTAACGCGATCTACCGATGACTCCCCAAATCCAATTGGCAGCCTTAAAGGCACCAAGTCATACTGATCTTTCGTACCACTCACCCCTTTCGTGCTCACCCCTGACTTCAATGATTTCGAGACTCCAACACCTATAACTTGCTAAACCTCACCCATCCACCCATGTAGCAAGCACAAAGTCGGCTGACTCCAACCATTGGCTTAAGGTATCATTTTAAAGACTTTTGGCTATATAATTTCTGATCGTGCTCAGTTTCAAGGCACAAATCTGCACTTTCTTCTTTTCTTTTCTTTACTTTTCTTTCTTTCTTTCACTTTTTTTATTTTGGAAGACACATTAGCCTTCTTTCATGGGGTCCTTAACCTATTAAAGGTAGTCAATGAAACTAGTAGGCTTTGCAAAGTTTGGTGAGGTTGTAGTTATTCAAATTATTGTTGAAATTAATGTGCACAGTGTGGTTGGCTAGAGGTGGAAGAAAAAGGTCGAAAGCAACAAGAATTCAACTAATCATCCACTCAACTAGGCATGAAATCAATCTAACATCAACATAATTTGACAAAGTTTCAATTTTCAAACTCCGCAGTTGTATTGAAACACAAAAATTCGTGTACTTCTTTTGAAAATCAGAGCGTGTCAGAAAGTGTGTATTATATAAAAAATGACCTATATTTTCAAATTTTCAAAACAAACCAATAGCTTCACAAACAAAAGCAAACAACTATACAAAAGGAAACTTTAAATAGCAAGTCATTAAACATAATATAACAAAGCTTGCTCAAATGAAATAAACATTACAAATGCTACCGCTATTTTCTAACCAAATGCCCCATTGTCACAATGGGCTCGGATTGGAAATTTAGAAGAGGTGTTACCTCCTTGATGAGATGCACTCGTACTGCTTGGATAGGAGACTTCACAAGTTTTTCACGAGACTTTATTCACTTATTTGCTTGAACAACAGTTGTAGCAGAAAGAGAGAAAAAAGTGATTTAGTTTAAGCATTTTGAAAATTTCTCCTTTATAAAATAAATGTGTTCTTTTTCTAGCTAGATTGATTTACACTTTCTAAGATTTCCAACGGCATTAAGATTACCAAACGTGATTTCGGATGAAAAGTTATGGTCCAAATAAAATTGGGTCATAAATCGAGGTTGTGAAAATTGCAGTTGCAAAAACATTTTCAAACACCAAATTTTTTTATTTATATATATATAGGAAAAATATAATAATAATAATAATTAATTTAATTTCAACCTATTTTTAATTTTTCTTTTTTTTCTGTGTTTATTTTTGCAAGTCAAATTTTTGCAGGACCAGAAGCTCACCCAGAAAATTTCGCAACCTTGCAAATTTTCGCATAACTTTTTCATCCGAACTTCGTTTTGGGTATTTTTGGTACCGTTGGTTTCTAGAGAGTGAACTAACTATAGATATGGTAAAGTTAAACACTTTTGAAATTATTATAGTTGTAATTTTAAAAATACTCCAATCCGGTCATCACTTTTTTCCTCTCTTTTCTTTCCTCCTAACTTGCTTTTATTTGAAGCCCAAATTGAGTGAATAAGGTCTCGATGGAAAGCTTGCAAAGTCTCCTATCCAAAATAGTACACCCATCAGGTAGTACTTCCTTCCCTAAATTCTTAATCCGAGCCCCATTGTGAGACAAAGTATTTGGTTGGGAGTTAGCGAAGGAAGTGGCATTTATTTATGTTTTGTTAGAAGGTTTTGAGCAAGCCCATTTTGCGATGTTCAGTGGCTTGCTAGTTTTCCTTTTGTGAAAAAGCCGCTATTAACATACCTTACTTTTCAAAAATTGTTCCATTTTTGTGTTTTGCCAGCTTAGCATTTGAAAAAATCAAACACTGGCCCAATTTTATTTATGTTAGATTGTCTCATGACTAATCGAGCTGGATGATTAGTTGAATCTCGCTGCTTTGACCTTTTCTCCAATTCTAGCTAACCACACACAGTGCACATTAGTTTCAACAATAGGCTGAAAAACTGCCTACCTCCTAAACTTTAAGTAAACCTATCCTAGTTTCATTTATCAATTTTAACAGTGTTAAGGACCTCACGAATAGAAGGCCAATGTCTTCAAAAATAAAAGAAGAGAGGGAAGAAAAGTTAGCAAAAATAAAAGAAAAAGAAAAGAGAATAGAAAAGCCGCGACGCTTGCCTTGGAAACCCAGCACGGTCCGAGTGGCACATGGCGAAAGCCTTAAAGCCCTAAGTGTCTCTAAGCCAACTCCGGTCGGGAGTCACCGACTAATACTCCTCGATTCCCGGTCCGACCCGATCAGCGGATCTCGAACCAGTTTCTCGGTGCGAAACCATATCCGACCTTTGATCTTCTTTTTTTTTCTTTTAGCCGAACTTATAATTGTGGTATACAAAAAATTTTTGTAATAACCAAAAATCATTTACATATACAAAGGAACTACCACCGGAGTGGTATCCATTAAAATCTATACACATATGTTAAGTCTCATTTACTTATACAAATACTTATACATGTACATATCTAATACAAACATCGAGATTCTGAAAAGTGTCGTGAGCACCTATCTCCTCGAGATGGCCCGTATCATTGTGGAATGTCCTCATTCCCCTTCTTATCTCTCTTCAAGACTTACCTGACAACACCCGTGCTGTTTTACGCTTAAGGGGAACATATGCATGCACCCACTAATAACAATACTCGCCATCACAATCTTTTACATTTTCTTATCCTTATGCTTATAACGGCTTCATTCTTATGTGACTTCTAACTCATATCATATTATACATGTAGATTTTATCCTTTCGTGATTCCATATCATTATCTTGTTCAGATATCCATGTGTCAGTGTCTTGCTAAAGTTTCAATTCATATCTTCTACATGTATGGCATGTCGATCATATTTAAAACAAACTTATACATCTACAATGGCAACGGAATAGATCAAGTCATATCAAATTCATATTGTGGTCAAATCATTTCAATACCAATACATATTAGACTCATATCATTATCACGGCCGAAGCCATTAATCAAATCCCTTTAGCAAATACATTTCATGATCCAGATGCCCGCTTAATTTTAGTTATCATGATAAATTTTCATTTTCAAAAGTGTCAATTCGAACTCTCTATTTCGACCTACCGCGAATCTAAGCTGGAGCCCTAAGTTTCCTCCGACATTTTCAATCAAAACATTTTGGTTTTGGGTTTTATTAAATTTTTATTTTCAAAGTGTCGCGACCTGAATCCCCATCACCCGGCCAAGGGATCAAGCCGATTCGCGCATTCGACATTTTCAATTATCTTCCCAAAACATTTCTTTGCTTGTGTTATTCCCATTTTAGATCTTTTAATTTCGCGAAAGCACTTCTTTTCGGGCAATCCCATAAACACTTACAAATTCAAAAGACCCATAACATTCACATTTAACAAAATGCATTTACAAAATAATGTATTTTTAGTATGTCTGTGTAATGTAAAATATATTTAAACAAATACAATTTTTAATGTCATTTTTCACTTTTCTAGCTTAGGATTTCACATAGCTATAGATGTCTACATTCACACGCATTTAGTTGGTGAATCATTTTTTGTTTCAAGAGTAAATGGTTTACATTTAATATCACCATCTCACATATGAGTTATAGAAGACATTCTACTCTTAATAGTATTCATGTTAACTCGGTGATTTTTATAGTATAAACCAAAATCGAGTAAATCATTTTTTTTTTTTTTTCGTTTTCACGACATCCTCGTAAGTGGCAGTCCACAAGTAATAAAATGGATTTAAGTCCTATGATTCATCCCATGTAGATCTCAAGAATTTTTCAATCAACTACCCCAAATACTTAAGCCCATACTATTTGGACGATAATAATGATAATGAGATTTTGCTTGAAAGCTTGAAAATAATGATGTAAAGAAAATGAAATGAATAACAAATGAATTGGAATATTGAAATATCAAAATAACAAAAATTAGATTTAACAAGCTTATCTCTAAAGAAAACATTGAATAATCAGCCTATCAGGAAGAATCAATTCCTACAAATAAGATCGTAACTTTTTGTTTTCTCGAATTGGCTGCATCTTTAAACTAGTCCAAGGATTAACATAGGATCAATCTCTCCAAAACTACACAGCTTCATCTCACCTTCACTGTTTCTCTCGAACACAGAGGGTGAAATAACTACTTTTAAATCTAGTAGCCTTGTTCTGGGTATTTTTCTTTCTCAATACTTCATACCCACAACATGGATTGCAGACTGAGCTCCTTCAATTTAGTCATCGCGAGGTGCCTGCACTTACACGGTTCCTCATCCTCAAAATTAGAATAGCTTAATCTTTCCTTGATTGGGATCCTTGCTAACACGTGATTCGACCACTATTCGATCGAGGTGAACTCCTCTCAGATACTTAAATTAATAACTCACTCAACTCAACTTAAGCATAAGTGAGAAGAGGATATATTGATTTAATGATACAGAGCGCATTATGATCGCTAATATCGTGTTCAAATACTTCCCGAAATTGTTTCTTACTCCTCAAGAATGCCTTCTCTCGTGTCACCTGTAGGGCCTCCTAGAAATCAGAAATAACAACCCCCAAGTATGGGTACAAGAAACCCGACCTGGGATCAAATCCAAGAAACAAGCAAAACCGAAGAAGTCGACAATATCCGGGGTTCACTATAATGAATAAAATACCGCAGAAAGATTATTTCCAACAATAACGCTAATTCAATGGAAGCCGGGTTCTAAATTCAATGATTATACCATACATTGGTCATTGATCAAGAAAACCATCGTGAACCTGGAACTGGTGTTCGAACTACAAAATTTTGTCCTGGAATTCAAACAACCGCATGCACTTTAAGAAATATCAATCTGCATTCAAATAAATCCTTACGGGCCTAACGCTCAACCAAATTAGAAACTAAATACAAATACTTAATCTAAACTAAAATGGAAAGAAAACGAAAAACAAAGAAAAGAAAAGAAAAGAAAATAAAAATACAGAGTTTCTCAAAGAACCCAGATTCTTTCAAGTCGCCAAGAGATGTTTTTCTCGCTGGTACAGCCAGATTTATGGGGTTCGTTGCCCTAATTCCAGAACGCGCCTTTTGTGGATTTCCGCCGACTGCCCATGTTATCAGCCAGTCGCGACCTCAAAACCCTTGTCGCGACATCGCCAGTTTGGCACTTCATGCAAAGATTTATCAATAAGTCAAGTGAGCATTCCTTTGTTTTCTTGAAAGCATCTTATGTCGCGACATCGATTTTAGCCTCTGCAACCTTGAACTGATGGTTTATGAGGTCGCGACAGCAATCTCTTGTCGCGACATCAACTTAAGAACTGCAATCTTCAACTGGTCGTCCCTGATGTCGCGACATCAATCTCTTGTCGCGACATCACTCTATGGCTCCACAGGTTTCAACTGTTCGTTCCTGATGTCGCGACATCGATCCCTTGTCGCGACATCGCCTTTTGCCGCCCGCAGCCTGAATCGTTCCCGGCGTGGCGACATCGATCCCTTTGTCGCAGATCGCCTCATGTTCCTTGCGTGCCTTTGAACTGTCGTTTCAGTGTCGCCACACTACCCCGGTCGCGACATCAACTCAGGCTCAGAACCTTCAACCGAAAGCAGTTCCCATGTCGCGACTTCATCTCTTCATCGCTGGCATCAACTTTGTTCCCAGAGGCTTTTAATCAGGTTCTCGATGTCGCAATTTCAACCTCTCGTCACATCAATCATGCCTTACAAGCTGAACCGTCGCTCCTGTGTCGCGGATATCAACCTCTTGTCGCGACATCAACTTAGGCCCTCGGGAGTTTAATCAAGTTCCTGGCCGTCGCGACATCAATATCTTGTCGCGACATCAACCTAAGGAACTCCAGAACCTTAAATCAGCAAGTCTCATGTCGCGACCTCGATCTCTTTGTCGCTACATCAACTTTAGTCTCGAGGCTCTAACCGGTTGTTTTTGGTGTCGCGACGTCAAACCTCTGCCGCGTATTAACAAAATTTTAAGTCACAATAGCTTAATCTTAAACATGTCATAGCCATATGCGCTCTGTCACGACCTCCATCCCTGGTCGACACGACCTTCGTCAGCCACATCACGATGTCAAGTCAATATCATTCCTTAAGTCTCCAAGCCAGTCCCAGTTGCCTAACTCAGACGCCCTGGTCAGCACCGCACTTCACCCCTTCCAAATTTTCCCGATGTCGCAATTTATAAATGGACTGCAAGATCTCAAAACTCAACATTAGTTACCCAAATTCGCTTTCATTTCGCCCGCTATTTTCCTCGTGATTTACCCACCGACACGCATTTTCTACTCGCTTTTTCTTCTTCTTTCACACCCCCGCTAATAACAATTGTGAGTTTTCCTATATTTCTCGCATATTAATTATTCTTTTCCACAAAATTAAATTGTAAAACGGACTGCAGATATTTTTTAAGCTCACCACCATCAAATCCGTCCTATTTGTCATTCAAGAGCAATGTGGATTTCGTGATTCAATATTGCCGTCTCACATATGACTATAGAAGTCGACATTCATTTACGAGTCAGTCGGGAATAACTCGCCCTGCTTGGCTATTCAAGAGCAAATGTGATTGCCAATATTACCGTTTCACATATGACTATAGAAGTCGACATTCAGATGACCAAATGCTGAATCCGCCTTAGTTTGTCATTCAAGAATAAACGGATTTCTGACTTTAACAAAGATTTTGATTCTGCTTTGGACATAGAATCGATATCCGCTTAATGTGACCTTGTCGAATCTCGTCCTGTCATTAATCTGTGAGCAACGTGATCTCACATTCAGCACCACGGCTACCTTCATGACGACCCACAAGTGATCCCACAGGTTTGGCCAATATTCAATGATACATTTCAAATCACTTTATTTTTATGCAAGAATTTCTCATGAGGTTCAAACATATGCACCCATGCATATGTGTGACAAACATTTCGAATAACAATAATTCAAACCAATATATATATACTTATACATATTTCACAAATACAGTATCTTGCAACCGATCATAATCACATTTCAATTCCCACTTACTTTCAGATATCTTTTCAAAGATATACTCCATCTATGTACTTATTTCATATACTCATTCACGTATACTCATTCATATATTTCCTATCATTTGTTATCATTTTCTGGTTATATGTGATAATAATCATATATAACTTAATACATTATGTGTCTGACAAATTACCATCCTCATTCATATTCATGTTTCACTGCTTTCATTCTTTCATACTCACATTCATGTTTCATGAAATACATTTATACATGTCAGATTTTCTATATTTTCCTTGTTTCCCCATGCCTATTACATGGCACTTCATATACTTGTAAAGTATGATGTTTATGAAACACACCTCATTCATGTGTTTTATTCCTCTACGAATCTACTTTACTTAGAATGAATCATTCTAATCTGATCATCCAAATCAAAGTTATGGCATTTTCATGCCAACTAGTCAATTTCATCGATATTACACTCGGGACAGCTTGTAATACTCATTTTCCGCTGTTTGACTCCATATTTGACACCTGTTCTTTGTACTCATTTAAATCTAAGGTGCTAAGGGTTTTCTCCAAATGGACCACCAAATCGAAGTAATCAACTCGAGTTATGTCCTAAACAACCCTAATTACTCTATGTTCAAAACAACTTAGCTCTATTCGAACATGCACCTCAACTTTGGAGTGAATTTCGGGCCACATAGACCGACCAGCTATACCTATTTCTCGAATGTTTAGTTATCCTTGAAGTCTAGTTTAATTAATCACTTGAATCACCTAAATTTGATAAGAATCCAGCAAAGTTATGACTAAAATAATGAAACTGGTCAAAAATATATGCTGCAGGTGTACCGTGACTTGTTCCCGCGACATGCACCGGTACAGTTCGTTCCTTGGGAGGGGTGTACCTTAAGACAGTTCAAGGTGTACCGCATGTCACCGAAAAATGCCCGTAATGTGTGTTTTTCTCCTATTTTTCCCATATGTTGATACCCCGGAAATCAACCCGTACTCCATAAACACGTTAAGACCGCCCGGAATTCATCTTATGATCCATTTTCTACTCGATTATCATTCAATACATATCTTTCTTCAAAACCTTTCATGATTTTTCTCCTAAAAACAATTCTAATATAGGTCATAACCATACACATACCAAATAAAAAAATTGTCCAGGGTTTGTTCTAGCTTGAACTCCTTGCCTCTTGATTAAACCATAAATCCAACTTCAAGGGAGATTCCATGTTTTCTTATTTGGGGTTTTACCCACCTTACTCTAAATATTTGGGTTAGGACAATCCTATCAAAACCTAGAAAAATCAAATGCCCCGGCAAAGAAACCCATGTTGGGATGAACTTTTATTAAACCCTAGGTTTGGGGCAAGCTACTAATCATGCAATTGTATGGAAATTCATACAAGAATTCATAGTTCCATACAAAAATCCAAAGTTCCATACCTTTTTTATCTTGGCTTCTCTTCTTCTTCTCTTCCTCTTCCTCTTCTTCTTCTTCTCCCCTTCTCTTCTCTCCCTCTCTACGGTTCTCTCTATTTGGAGACCAAATTTGGTCTTAAATCCAATTTTGAGTTAAGGCCATGTTTGGCCTTTGCATTTTTAAGTTACTTTTCTCATTTTTGCAATTAAGTCCTCCCATTCATTCCAATTTCTATTTCATCTTTTCTCTGGTACCTTAAATCCATAACTTCTTCTATTACATTTCATTTTCTCAAATTCATATTGGCATATAAACTTATGGTTTATGCCTTTCATATCCTCAAGTGGTAAATGACTAATTTACCCTTGGCTTTATGATGATTAATTTTGAATTATATCGTTTATTTCCAGAAAAATTATTTGCTTTAATATATACCCTAAACAAGTTCGATTTGCTAGGGTATATTTCGGGAATATTCTGAGACTTAGTGCTCGCTACATGGGTGGATGGGTGAGGTTTAGCAAGTTGGAGTCTTTGGAGTCTAAATCATTCGAAGTTCGAGGTGAAACACAGGAACTTAGTGGTGAAAAGATCCTAATGACTTGATGCCCTAAGCCTTGGTGGTTGGGAGTCATCGGTAGATCCCGTTACATGGACTTTGGTGAGGTCGGTTCATCGACGTGCCTCTACAACACAAGGGTTGTGGAATAGAGTGGAGTCTGATCTATTTAGGTTGGTTAGTGTCCTAGATTGGAGGCGATAGGTTGGTTGGGGAGAGTGCGGTTTAACGGTTTATTGTTGAAGCTGATCAAACAAACACTTAGGTTTTAATTAGGAAGTTTCTGGTTGATTCACAAGATGGAGGCTCTTTTGATACTCAATTTGTATGACATTCATTCTCTTGAGATAGTTATTGGGCAAGGGTTTTGGTGATTCTTACTGAGGGTTAGGCATTACTCATTCACACCCTTTTTGTAAACATGATTTTGATATTGTTTTGCATGCTCTTTCTTTCTTTCTTTCATTCTTCAAAGGACTATGATGTGTAGATTAGAAGTGTGATTAGTGCTCAAAAGTGTTATTTTGAATCACATTTATTGCGGGTTTGAGAACTTTGTGTACTAATCGGTAGTAATTAACCGATTACATTAAGGTCCCTGTTATTCTCTTGTCGCATTTTGGCTAATTTTGTAGTTTTTTCAAGCTATTTATACCAAAATTGTTGAGTCGATCCAAGCATGAAGAATTCGAGTTGAACTCAGCATTGCAGGTCAGAGCCAGAAGGAAAGAGGAGCAAAAAACAAAAGAAAATGGAGCACAAGCGAATTTTTTGCGAGTTGAAATTTTCTTCCCTCTGTACTGTATTCCACCGGCACTTGCTTGCTGTTCATCCTACCCTGTTGAATTCCTGCTGCCCGTTTAAATTTTTGCCTTTTTGTTCCTCTTTGGATTTCTTCCTATTTTGTCCTTGTAACAGTTAATTGCTTTTGTTGATTTTGGTAATTTTGCTTGTCTTGGTGGCTATATAAGCCATTTGTACACACTGTAAAGGGGGACTTTTTCCTGGTGAATAAACTTTTGGCACGAAAGGGCTCCAGTTTTTCCCGCTTTTCTTCTTCTCTCCCATTTTCTCTCATTTTCTTCCACTTTCTCGGCTGCCAAACACCCCTTGAGGATGACAACTCAAGGGATGGTTAGCTAAAACCCCTCCATCGTTGAAGAGGAGGGCTCACGAGTCTTAGGTTTTGAGGTAAAATGATTGTTCTCCTGTATTTAATGCAAGCATTTATGGGTATTTATGTCTCTGCTTCTCACAATAGGCTTAAATCTCTTAAATATACCCTGATTAACCTGTATTTTGCAAGATTTTTGGGGTGGGTTCAATGGATGCTTATTATTAGATCCGCTAACATCCGGTTAGTTGCCTTCTATTAGTTACTGTAGGGTATCATTTAGAGAACCTTCTCTCGATGTCTGAAGCATTTATGCTCATTAAATGCCATTTTCCAAAAGGGAAAATTATAAGGTTTAGTTTTTAAAGCTAAATGAAGATCCGGTTCGGGAAATGACTATAGGTCATCCTCCCCAACGCGAGGAAAATGACCCGAGAACTTCTCATTTGTCGTAAGACCTCAAACCCAGTAGCCCAATGCTTCAAGGAGTTCTTTTTCTTATTTTATTTCGTTTTATTTTTAGTTTCCAAACATTCACCTCCACTGTTGTTACAAAACTCTAAATCCAAAGTGAAATTCACCTTTTTGGCCTCAACTGTGAATCAATTTGTACGAAGAAAACCCCATCCTGTGTTGACGCCAGACATATCTTGCAGGTAGCTTTGCTACGGAAGTAGGAATTTAAGTTACAAATATTGTGATTAAGATTTACACCTACGTAGCTGAATCATGAATCTCAAGAGGTTGCTTGACCACCTCCTGGCCACACATGGTTTTATCTAGCCATTGCAATAGTGGCAGCCACAACACTCGCCCTTGCAATAGTAGCAATCGTAGTACCAATAACTTCCATGAAGGCTTGTTGGTTAAAGGTCGGTGGTGGCTGGTTGTTGCATTTCCACTTCCTCTACGTCCTCTTCCTTGACTTATCATCTACACATGTCAAATAGAAAATTGAGATTCCTTTTCTTATCTAACTAGTAGTGCATGTGCCAACTACTAATAGACATCAACAACTCGAACCATCCGTTCATTCACTTTTTTTTTTTCGAACCTAAGGGTTATGTTTCTAACCTAGTGTTTTACTTTTCCTATTGATGAGCTTAAAAGTCATCTATTTTTGATCCATTTTACTGTTTGATTTAATGTAAAAGGAATAATTGAGATCACGAAATATTAGAAACTCACAAATTTGTTATTTGCGGGAGTATAAAAGAAGAGAAAATGTAATTGGAAAATCTGACTAATTAGATAAAAATACGAGAAAATAGCGGCGAGGGAAAGTAGAAAGCAAGCTGGTTAATTAATGTTGCGATTTTGGGGTTACCGCGATCCGGTATGAGGTGCGACATCAAGGGGAAAATTGGAAGAATTTTAATCGGTCGCGGCAGCGGGATCCTGAATAAGGTTGAAGATTGAAGCGGAAGACTTGATTGATGTGGCGACATCTAAGACATCGAATTGAAGAACTGCGGATGACTTAAGGCGAGAGTCCCGGAGCATAAGGAACACAGGTCAAAGGCTGCAGGCCATAAAGTGATCTTCGCGACAAGAAGAATTGATGTCGCGACATCGGGAACTGCTGATTGAGACACATGGAGTATAGAGTGATGTCGCGACAAAGGGGTGATATCGCGACAAGCGAGGCTTGACGAGTTAAAGAACGCAAACACATGAGATGTTATCGTGACGAGGTGATATCGCGACATCAAAAACATAACCCGATTGAAAGAAACAGAAATTAACAAAGATTGAAGCATCACATTGTCCAGTTGATGTCACGACAATAAATTTGTTAATACATGACATGAAAGCCAGTTGAAAATTAAAGACACGCCATTTATTGTCAGGCAAAAGATTGATGTCGGCATCGGGGAGACCATCAGGTTGAAACACTGCCAGGCATAGAGATCGATGTCGCGACATGGATGATGTCACGCGAAAAACCGAGGGTGAAATTCGGGACATCATGAGCGGTCGGTTAAAAGCTACAGAAGGATTGAGTGATGTCACGGCGAGACATCGATGTCAGCGACATCGGGAGAACCACATTGAGCACGCGAGGTATAAAGTGATGTCGCGACGAGGATAGAAGTCCGCGACATCAGGAAGACATCGATTGGAAAATTGCGATCCATTTAGTTGATGTAGCGACAAGAGATTGATATTCAGCGACATCGGGAACTAACCATTTGAAGCTGCGAGAAGGCGTGGGTTGATGTCGCGGCCATTGAGATCG
The DNA here is from genome assembly GCA_016808115.1 of Tetrastigma voinierianum. Lineage (NCBI taxonomy): Eukaryota > Viridiplantae > Streptophyta > Magnoliopsida > Vitales > Vitaceae > Tetrastigma > Tetrastigma voinierianum. Next base: position 426,620 of record JAEQBH010000497.1, read on the forward strand.
ATGTCGCGACATGGATGATGTGCGACAAGGGATTTGAAGTCGCGACTTTGAAGACATTATCATGGGCGGTCCACTGAGGAAATCCATAAAGACTGCATTGGGATTAGGGCCCAGCGAAACCACATAAATCTGCAATTTACCCGACTCCTTAACAATAGCTTGGCGTGATGCAGACGGAAGATGCAGGTAGGCGAAGCTCATTTTCTTTATTTTTCTTTTTAATTTTCTTTTCTTTTCTTTTCTTCAATGTGATAGTTGAGATTAGATTAGATTGATCGTTTTAGTTTCGTTTTATTTTAAGGCCGGATGTTATCGTTTTGGCGAAGGCGAGATACGAAATTCAATTCTTTTCAAATTACTACGGAATGTTTGAGATTCGAGACAAATTTACGGTCGGCTTCTCAGTTTCATAATCACGATTATTCTTATGATGAGAGGAATGTTGTAGTGTGTAATTTAGTAATTGAGGAACCCAGCTTCCATTAAGTGAATCTTATTAGCCGAGAGAAATTATCTTTCACCTTAGTTGTTCGATGAAATTGCGAATTTGGAGTTTATGAATTTACTTTAGGTTATGGGTTTAATGTTTTTGATCTGAATATCGATTTCTTATACCGATATTAAATTGTTTCATTGCTGATTTCGAGGGGTCCCTCCCGAGTGACACGAGATGACAATCCTTGGAGTTATGAACATTTCTTTGAAGGTATATTAACTGCTATTAGAGATCTAAAATGAGCTTTGTAAGTTTACTTGATAAATCCTCTTCTCACTTGAAATCAGAAGAATGAGTTGGATGAGTTATCAATTTAAACAAGCGAGTTCACCTCGGTCGAATAGTGAAGCCAATCCGTGTTAGGCGAGATCTAATCAAGGAGGGTGAGGGAAGTCTATTCTAATTTTGAGGAAGAGCAACTTAGGATTGTATATCACTTGTAGCCAGATAACTTGGGAGCTAAGGTTCACAGGTCCATAAAATGGAGTATGAAGTATTGCGAAAAATACGAGGGAATTAGGAAGTCCACATTAAAAGTAGTTATCTCATTCCTGTGATGAGAGGATCGAATTAAAATTAGATAATGAAATGTAGATTGTGGAGAGATCGAATTTGTACTACTAAACGCCTTATTGGATTTAAAACACAGAATACACAAGCAAATTAACGAGTGTTAACAACGGGTGATACTTCGTAACGTGATCTTAATGTACTTTAAACGATAATTACTAAGTTTCCATTTATTTTCTTAACTATTAGATTATTCATTATTCTTTAGATTCGATTTATTCGATTGTTCATTCTTTTATTATATATACTTGTAATTCACAGAACTGTAAATTTGGAACACAATGTCATTTATAGTCGAATGGTATGGAGCTTGAGTGAGTCGAGGGGTAGTTGATCTAGTATTCTTGAGATCTACGTATTGGGATCGATATACGGACTTAAATCGATTTATTACTTGTCATTTTTGTGCACTTACTTGTTATATTAAGGCCCAAAAACCAATATTGAAAATGATTTACTCTAGGAGATGTTTTGGTTTTAGTCATAAAGTTTATGGCCTTAGTTGCGAGGACTAGACAATAGTCCTTGGTAATAACGTCGTAAATTTGTATGTGTTCTTTGGTCTAGTCAACACCTATATACAATTTACCATGTATATAATTCACACAACACATAGCAATCAGTCATGTAACACAAACATAAAACACACAATGTATGCAATGGTCTAAACTAAATCCCATTGACTCCCCAGGTAATCACATACTTATGTTCTGATGTACAAATTGTGACATCAGAACGTAATGAATCTAATGACCTAGACCCTTGTATCGAGCCACTAGGTGGTTGTATACCTAGGCTCGATGCAACTATGACATGGCAAAACCCCGAGGCCATTAGTAACCTTCAACTCATGGAAATGCTACCTTAGGTAATCGCACACCTAACCGTTGATACGAAACTGGTATCAAACATTTGTGGATACTGAGTAACTCGATACCACCTTGTTATGTCCTAGTTATCGGGATCCATTCTATTCATATTGATTCAAATATGTGAAATTTACAGTTAAAATGGTCAGAAGTAAGAGTTGATCCGCCTCTTTACCATTTGTCTTATTCGGAACTAGATTTAATTGCAAGTTTTACAAAAATATTTATCAAAGCCACATGTTGGCCTTCTTCACAATTGCGACCTCAAATGAGCGTCGTCCATAGGTGTACACTCTGCACTTGAAATGTTTTCCCATAAAGGGTGAGTCATGCCCAATAGATAATATTTCCTACATAGGCTACTCCCCACTAAGTGCACATGAAATGGTTATGTTCAACACATTCACTTTCAAAGTAAAAACATGTAATTTCTACTATGGAATCCTACATGTCATGCCATGAAATGAGATGAGACTCAATCATGTACCATGACTCAGTCTTTCACAGAATCCCGTCACATACGGGTCCTTACCTGACTTCTATCACCTGTGCAGGGGCTTTCATGCGTGATAAAATCCATCGTTCTAGATTACATGTAATGTCATTTAAAAAACAATTTCATTTGTTTGAGCAGTAACTTTTGGATGTTACACCTCAATGATCATTTGTATACAAAACTCATGTGTCTTTTTGTAGGCAGTGAATTTTTGGTGTCACACCGTAGGCTTCACATACCTAGACACTTTCACGGGCTTTCACCATTCGAATTATGTCTAACCACACTAATGGGTCTTTCACGAGGGGTGTCTATCCACCTTCAGCATTACGAACACAAGTTTTCTTTACCACTTTATTCAAGCGTGCGACTACATTGGAGCTTCATCCCATACTTAGAGCCCACACCCTAATCAAACACCAAACGCAGTGTTGATTCATCAACCATGCACTCACACTCATTCAATGTGATGTCCAGTGCATATACAGTACAATGCACCATTGCATGTTATGTTATACCATGTACAATAGATGCTACATGAACCAACACAATCTACACCACTTTCCGTGTGTCATGGACAATCACATCACTTGCATATGACTTCCATACATCATTTCATTCATGTCAATATATTATGCACACATATATCAACATCAACATATAGCATGTCATTCTATGCTTAAGCAATGACACACACACAATCAAGCCATGTAATGGCCACTTGCACATATAAACTCATCACATGCTAATACATTAGAACACACATATTGACATCCAAATATGTCACTCTTAGTCAAGCAATGACACTCTCAAACAAGTCATACAATAGCCCCAAAGAAAGCCACAAGCAATCACAAATTGGAGCCTGAAATCGACCACTAAACAAGCCATGAACACAGGCCTCAAATAGTTGCAGGCTCACCTAGGCGTAGCCTACCTTCGCCTAGGCGAGCAACACCCTCGCCTAGGTGGACCAGAAAGTCCACCAATTTCATCACCGTGTCCGCCTAAGTGTGCATACCCTCGCCTAGGAGGACCCCTTCACCTAGGTGATCCTTCCCTTTGCCTAGGCGGAGACCCTTTCTTCCTAGGGAAGCTCCATGTCCTCGCCTAGGCGAAGGACACCCGACAAAAACTTGAACATCCGACCATTTTCCAGACCAAAAATGGAAAATAAACCAAGTAGGAAGAATTCCCTACCTCTTGGAGCGTAGAAGAATCCATAGGAACCCTCGTGGACACTTCCTAAACCCGAAACCTTTGATTTCCCAAACTCCTCATTTGGATCCTTGGTGAAACCCCGCGTTTTCAGTACCTAAGCGTAGCCCTCGTCAATGCGATGAACTTTCATTCTTGGCTCAACGAACTCCAACCGACGAAACTCTGTAGATCTTGGATGAAAGCTCTTCGCTATCCTCTTTCTCTCTTCTCTCACTCTCGCATGAAATGACATGAAAATGAAGTCTTTCCCGCCCTAAGTCCTTTTTCTCTCACAACCTAAGTCGTGGCCCACATCACTCGTCTCAATTCATGTTCAAATCATATGCCATAAACTTAACTCAAGTTATTTCTTAAGTTCGAGATTTCGTAAAATCACCATTCTCTGTCTGAATCCTTTGGACACAGTTACCGAAAAACATGAAAATCTGACTGTCTCAGAATTCAATGAAATTCGTCTAGGTAACTAGATTTCATGAGATGAATCCAACAGTGAGGTCTGTTTTGTCATCAGAGTCTGAAAATTTGGGCTTTCGCTGTGCTAGTGCCATTAAGTTTGCGTTTCGGAAAAGGTCGATTTTTCTCGGGTTTACATTTTATTTTGTGTGCCAACCCATATTCTTTTTTAGTGAGCTATAGATGGCCAAGATCAAGCGAGTAGTGTTGAAAGTGTAAAGATATTAGTCAAGTAGTTCACCGAGGAATTAAGGAATTAGGTTAATGATTCACGTGTAGCCCATAGGGTATCTTAAATCAACAAAATTTATAACCTAAAACCTCATACTACCGTAGTGTAGCTACTATAGTATAGCGGCTCTAGGATCATCCACAGGGATGGGTTTTCTTCATGGGAATGACTAATACTGAGGTTTACAATGGTGATTATAATTTGGATATTGGGATTGGATAAAAATAGTGGGTTTTGGTAGTTGAAATCGTAACCAAAATGACGTAAAAATATAGAAAGAATTACCTTGAAGTGTTAGGTCACTGGGCTTGGGTTCCTAAGGTAAATGAGGGGTTCTCGGGGTCTTTTCCTCGCATTAGGGATAGTAACATATAATTACTTCCCAAATCGGATCTTGGTTTAACAACAAAACTTGACCCTCAATAACTATCCATTGAAAATGGCATTCAATGTCCATTAATGTTCTCAGTCAGTTAAAAACCTGTCTCCCTTAGTCACCTTCCAATGGCTAATAAATGATAACTAATGAACATCATAGAATCTCGCAATAAGCATCTAATAAGCCTTAAAAGCTTACAATATACTAAGCATTCAAGGTGGATCGAAGGGATCGAAACCCAAAGTTGGAGGAAAGAACATCAATGACAGAGAATACATACATTGAAAACATGAGGGGCACTGTTTTACCACAGATTCCCTTGCCCAATGCCTTCCACTTCAAGGAAGGAGGGGGTTTAGCTGCTCATCCTCTGAGTTTTCAACCTTAAAGGGTGTTTGGCTAGAGAGAAAATGAGAGAAAATGAAAGAAAAATGAAAAGAAAACGGGAATTTTGCAGGGGCTACGAAAATTCTCAACCCTACAAAATTTCATAAGGGTTGCAAAATTGCTAAATTAGCAAGGGTTTGCTGCTTCTTCTCTGTATGCTTCTTGTTCTCCCTTATAGTTCTATGGCTCTGAGTTCCAATTGATTTCTTCATGCTCTAGCTGCATCTTTATCTTCAATATTTATAGCCTGTGAAAACTACAAAACTGCTATAAAATTGATTAGAAGCATTGCTAGTTCCTTAACGTGCCAACTGGATCAATTTGGTTTATTACTACGAAAAAGGTGCTCAAAACCTAGAGTTTTAAGAGTAAAAAACAGCACTATTTTTTTAGTAATTACTCCCCTCAACCGACACATTGCTAGTCCCTTAGCAATGAAGTAAATCAGCCAATCAAAAGCGAATGAAATATATATATATATATATATATATATATATATATATATATATATATATATATATATATATATCCAAAAAATGGTTTTGCAAATAAAATGAGGGGATAATACTCAACTTTCAACAAGAGTCACCAACATTCTACCCAAAGACTATCTCAGGAAGAGTGTGTGCTATGCATATTCAATTATCAAAAGAATGTCAACTCCTAGTGAACCAACCTGAAACCTTACACAAAAACCTAAGTGTTAACTTGATTAGTTTTCAAACATAGTCTGTCAAACTATACTCTCCCCCCAACCTAGTTCTTTTCTATACATAGCAAACTACGAGACCTCAATGAATATGTCTTGGCATATTTTACAACTCTTTTTTGTCTTATAGGGTGCGCGATGCTAGGGAGTGAACTCTGGTAACGGGAGTCCATGGAAGTGACTCCAACCAATTAAGGTTTAGGGCATTAAGTCATAAGGATATCCTGGAAGCCACTAACTCTTGGGTTTTAGGACTTTAATGAGCTGAGACTCCGGCCTACAATTTGCTAAACTCCACCTATCAACTCAGTGTAACAACCCAATGAGAATTCGGTGACTCTCGACGATTGGTTTAGGGCTGGGTTTAATACTAGCTATACCCCTCCCGGGTGTGCTCTTAGTTTCCAGGGCAAGTGTCACAAATATATATATATATATATATATATATATTATTTTCCTTTTTTTTAAAATACTCATTGGTGCTTTTATTCGGGGTCAGAGCCTATTAAAAGGTGTTCGAAAGTACTAGAGCCGTATTTTTGCAAGCAGGAGGCAAAATGGATTTTAGCTTATAATTGAAACCTAATGTGTATAGTGTGTGGTCAATTCAAAGTGAAAGCAATAAGGTTGAAGACAAGAGAAACATCAAGGGCTCATTAACTCAAATAAGCATAACACCATCCTAACATCAACAACATTAGGACAAGACTCCAATTTCTCATATAGAAGTTGAGCGTTACAAAAAGAAATTTATGTAAGTGATAAATTATAAACAACAACTAAAACATGTGTTGAAAACTAAAAACATATACTTGTACTATAAAGAAAAAAAAACTACTAGCAATTCATTCAACTAAAAAGCAAGGACTTACTTCCAAACATAAATGACACTTCGTATTCTTATCCACAGAGCCAGAATATGAAATTGTCCTCAATGGGGTTTGACCGGAAACTGAATGAAGGAAGTGATACCTCATCCTCCTTCTGTGTCTAAGCCAGAGCGGAAGGATGAGCAGCTGGTGGAGCGGCTAAAGGTACATGGGTGGATGTCAGCGCTAAAGGCTGCTTCGGGTGAGGTATATTCTTGGAGGCTGTGGAGTAGTGGAGCTTGTGACTCACAATGTTTATATGCTGAGTGAGGAGGGATGAGTGCTTAAACCTAGGTGTTGCTAAAACTGAGCAAGGATGGTTGTATTCTGAGCAAGGACAACTTTGATGCGAGCCATCCCCTCGGTCATGGCGGCTGTCTGTGAAGGATTGGGATGCTTAAATGGAAGTGCGGGCCAGCCCAGTCATGATGGCAAGAAAATCCTAAGTAGTGATGAATAGATGCCACGGTAGTAAGAAGATGATAGAGGCAGGCTAAGAACGATAGGAGCTAATTGAAGAGTGTGTTGAAAACACACACGAATTAGAGGCGGTAGGGTGGTAAAAATTTGCTAACACATGGTGATGTGGGGGCTCACGAGTAGGGGCTCTTGGAATTTGGTTGACTGTGGGGATCTATTTGTGGATCATCCTCAGTAGGAGGATGTGCAGAAAGATGAGGGACCCCGAGCACAAATTGCCACTTCTCAACGATAAATGTGGTCTCACAAGCTCGACGGGACTCTCGATGGGGCTCAACCGAAAAGCCTAGGTGCTCCAATACATGACAGAGCAACCGCGGGAAAAGCAATGGAATGGTCTCGACTCTGCTGAGGTGCTTCCGGTGTATCTTCTCTTCGAAGTGGAATAGGGATGTCATAATGGCTCGAGGGCTAGGCAAAACCCTACGAATCTTTGTATAAGGGCCTCTAGGATAGCGCCAGCCTCTAAATAAGATCTTGAAATAGATTGGATAGGTTGCTTTCACGTAATCACATACATACCCTCCGACTTGTGGTAAAGGTGTACGGGCATTTCTTCTCCTTCTCGTGCATTGCAATAGTCACCCACGACTTTTTAGGTACAACTTGCTGAGTAGGGCTCACCAAGGACTATGCGAAATGGGGTTGATAATCTGGAGCCTACTGATAATTTTAGAACTTGGTGCCAATACCGCCTCTTGCACGTGGGGATTGATCGTCTCTGTAGTTCTCCTTGGGTTGGCTTCTTCCTCCATGTAGATGTAGAGTGGTGCAAACTAAGAGTGAATTCCCTTCATCGAGATTTGCCAATCAATGGCTTGCACTTCACGAGATTCCTAGCAAATCATCCTCCTGTGAGACGTTTAGGGATGAAGAAATAACCATGGGGCATTGATCGCCGTCCTCCAAGTATGCATATTTCAATTATGTGGGGAGGGGTTTTAGATCAAGCTTTAGAGGATCTCCCTTTTCTTTGTCTTTCTTAGTCAACAGGGAGAGGATTTCTTTCTTCTTTTTCAGAATAGCGGCCTGAAATACGAGGTTAATCCAATTTTAGGTAGCTCTACCAATTCCTCTATCAATTCTGCCTATGATTGCAGTTGCTCACATTGTTCTTCCACTATGGTGTCAATCAAACACACCTCTTCTAGGTCTTCTTCCTCGGGGTAAACATGCTTTTTGTGTGACGCCTCTATCTCAGGGGTATCGTTGACAGCCCGTCAACCTGCAGAAACCTGTAAATATCGGGTGCTCCGATATCACACTCACATGTGTCATACATCGAGACCCATTTCTGTATATTTTTCTTACAAATAACCAATTTCTTATAATATTTTACAAGAGTTTGATGTACAACCCTTCTACACTTTTACATACCAAAATATATTAAAACTAGATTGTTATAATATATTTTACAAAAATGATTCTCAAGGCCACAACCTGGCCTTCTTCGTACTCACAGCCTCGAAAGAGCGCCGTCTTCTCGCTTACCTAAAAGGGGTCCCACGACGGGGTGAGCAAAGCCCGGTAGAGAAATAACTCCTACAGGGCTACTCCCGATCTAAGTGCACATCTGATAGTCGCCTGAACTAACGAGCATCCAGTAAAATATCTGCATGAATGTCATATGTCATGCATGAAATGTTTTCATTCCCATATCACAGTCACTCATAGGCTTTCCCTCACACATGCCTATACCAAATTATGTGACAGCCGTCACTAGTAGTACCAATGACACACATGCGAGCCATATCGGCTCACCGATTTTGTCTGAGGGTGCGATGGGTAACTAATCACAGTCAATCGATACATCGCATTTCGAAGTCTATGTGATAACCATAACCATGTTGATGACCTGACCAAAACATGTTTGCACATTTATGCATTAGTTATGCATGCAAGATTACAACGTTATCACTGAAGGACTACTATCTAATCCCCAGCAAAATCGCCATAAAACTTGTTGTGACCAAAATACATATACAAATTTATGACACTATTTCCAATTTGTGCTAATCGAACAACGATTACCATCAACTTGTTGACGTATACTATCATAACCAAAAATCTCTTAGAGTAGAACGAATTTAATTTATTGGTTTTGGTCGAAGTGCAAGTGCCGCAATTAAACCAGTATAATAAAATGGAATTAAGTCGAGATATACGATCAGCGGAGATCTCGAAAATTTTCATCAACTACCACGACTACTCGAAATTATCTTATTTGGACCATAAATTGATCACGGGTTTCCCGGCATGAAAAATTGGGAAATCAACTAGTTCAAGAAATGAACATTCAAATAGGCGAAATAAAACAAATGAAGGAAAATAAATTCCTACAAAAGAAATGAATGCGAGCAGTTATCATAGGAAGACACATCGAAGCAGTCATGTGAGCGATCAATTCACGTAGTTCCTCTTGAATTAATTCCTTGATTATCTCAAGTTTCAAAATCTGTCCAAGGCATTTGTAGTGCAATTTGGATCTCCACGCTCCACATTCGTTATCTCTTCTTCTGATTCTCGAATTACGAGAGACGAGATAACTACTTTCTTTAAGAACTTCCTTAAAAATTTGGGTATTTTTCTTTTGCAATACTTCATACCCATTTTATGAATTTGTACCTTAAGCTCCCAAGTTATCGGTCGAAACAGGATTATACAACTTCCAAATTACTCTTCCTCGAAATTAAAATAGATCTGACCTTTCCTTGATTAGATCTCGGTAACATGGGATTGGCCTCGCTATCAAATTGAGGTGAAATCTCTGCTTGTTAAATAGATAAGTCGTTCAACTCGTTCTTGACTTCAAGAGTGAAGATGATTTATCTAAGTGAACTCACAGCTGAAGGATCCTAATAGCGGGTTAGTATACCTTCAAAGAAATGTACATTACTCCGAGTTGTCTTCCTTTTTATTATCGCTCGGAGGACCTCCTTGAAATCGGAGTATGACCTTGATGCTTAGCAGGTATAGTAAACGTGTCGAATCAAAATCAATAAACTCATAATCGAAGTAAATTCGTAGAGAAATGAACAAGATCTTTGCCAATTTTACGGGAAAAATCAATTACGACTCTGACGTTCACTAAATGGATTTGGGTTCCTCGATGCCCGAATCCTGCGAGACGGCATCATACGATCAAAGAATAATAAGCGCAATTCGGCGAAATAATCGAATCCATAAAATTTAATACGAACTTGATGCATTCGAGGTAGTAATTTTGAAAAGAAATTGAATTATTCGACCCCGGCAAGCGATAACATTCAGATCGAAAAAAGGTAATAAAGCGAAAAACTAGATGAGCATACGCTCACAAAATAAAGAAAAGAAAAGAAAAAGAAAGAAAGAAAAGAAAGAAAATAAAAGTGAAGCCTATAGGCTACCAGTCTCTCTTTGATGCGCCTCGGAGCTTGCTTTACTATGCAGGTATTTGCATATTTATAGGGTTTTCGGTTGGGCCTAATCCCGATATAACTTCTTTGTGGATTTCGAGTAGCCGGGCCCGAGTTCTTTACTCGATTGCGACCTCGGTTTTCCTTGGCCGCGACATCGAACTCATGTCGCGACATCGACTTAAAGTTACTTCCTATGGTAGTCGTTCGAGTTGTCCGCGACACGATCGTGCCCTTGCGGGTTTGAGTTGATAAACGTGATGTTGCGACATCATAGCGCTAATCGCGACATCCGTTTCTAGTCCTTTGCGAGTCTTCAATGGTTGTTCTGATGTGCGACATCGAGGATGTTGTCGCGAACATGGGCTCGAATCTCTACCCTTCCAGCGGATTTGTCGCCCGATCATCAGCGACCTCAATTTTCTTGTCAGCGACATCACTTAATGGTCTTTGTTCCTTGAGCGGGTGTCACGCGATGTCGTGACATCAACCTCATAGTTTGAAGCCTTGGTTGATCTCCTCTTGATGTATCACGACTTGACATTAAGTCTCACTGTAAAACCAATTGTTCTTGGTGTCGACATCGATCTTCTTCTTCGACATGACCTTATCTTCTTTGTGGGATTTGCGATGGTTGTTGATGATGTCGCGACTTAATAGTTTCTGTCGCGACATCACTCTTTTAATTCTGCTCCTTCTCTAGCACTAGACTATGTTCCACAGTAAGGCTGCATCAAAAATTCTCTATTCATTTCTTGATATGTGACTTTAGAAGCTAATTTGTGCGAGACCAGCATTTGCACTCAATGACTCAGCCGGTTGCTTATTTACACGCTCTACCATTCATTGCATTTTATCCACTTATTTCTGCATTTTCTCTTACTTTTCTTCTTTCTTGCTTCCTTCACCTTTAATGACAAATTGGTGAGTTTCTTCACTAATTACATTATATTAATTATTATTTAGCGAAAATCAAACCGAAAAAATGGACTAAAAGAGATGACTTTTAAGCTCATCAAACTCCCCAAACTTAAGTTTGCTTGTCCTCAAGCAAAGAAAAGAAAATTTGTTTGTCCTCGAACAAAAGGACACTTGTTTTATTTCACATTGCTTTATGCATACACCTTCCCAATCTAGAACTAAAAGATATCCTTTGTTAATTCAAGTTTGAGTTTCGGAAGATGAAAGAATAAAGCATGGTATACCTTTATCACAAAAATTTCTTGATAAACTAATGTATTTAAACGCGATTTACTTTCAAGTCTTACTCTGTGTGTGTGCAGGTCAATAATCCTTTTCAATTTCGTCTTAGTTTTAGTACATCTTCTGGGAGTTTTCTTAAACCGTTTATTCAAGTCCCATATGCTTGTTTTTCATATTGATCTCCACTAATATAGGTAAATTCAACATTCAAGATCAATCGTGCTCCTTCGTGCTCTCAGAATGTTAGGCTTGGGTACGGGTATGATGAAAGGAATTTTTAAGTGAAGATTACCCTAATTTCACCACCCGGCCCTTCTTTCTCGCGGCTCTCGAGCACTTCCCCCAATCTTCATATTCGGGGACATCAACCTTAGTTTTTCCTCTATTCGAACCGTATGCTCCCAATGATCTTCAGAATACAATCTGAGGGAATTTCTTTCTTTCTACTGTGATAGTGTCATGGTTTTTGTTCATTTAGGCTTTCTAACACTCTTAGCAAACTTGGGTTAGTAACTCCCATACCAATTTGGTATTGGGTACTAGGTGTTGAACACCCCTACGAACTTAATCACGGTAGAGTTAGCCACAAGACAAAACCTATTCCTCAAGCCTTTTCTCTCTCGCTATAATTTTCTCGATTCGCATTTCTTTCTTTTCAAATTCCTTTATGTATTTTTCTCCTTTGAGTTCCTCAAAATTTCAACTCCCCCAAACTTTGTTTCTTCCTCTTTTGAAATTCTGGTAATCACAAAGTTCTTCTGAGGGTTATCTTCGATGGGCTTGTAAACTTGTTGGTTTATTTTCAAAAATAAGGCTTGTTTTGGCTCAATTTCGAACTAGGGTATACGCAGCAAAGATATAAACAGGATGGCCGAATGGCTCAAACTTTCCAAGGATGGCTCGCATCATCTCTCACATTGCCTTACCTAGAATTTCGCCTCGATCAATAATAATCTAACAAGTTCTAGACCATGGATTATGATTTTTTTTTTTTTTTTTTTTTTTAATCCCGTAAAGATTTTTAATTTCGCATACGGCCAAAGGTGTTGTTGACTGAGGTGTATTATTTCTTTCAAGACTTGAGTTTATTCACTGTATATTTACAATAATTTTATCAAGTATTTCGGTTACATCGAAAAGAACCACTCCTCGATTCTTTCAACCCCCTAAACCTAACTCAACAAAACAAGAAATATTCTAGTTCCAATTTCCTTATTCACGCCATTCTTCCTGCGCATAAATCGAATATATCGTACATTGTTTAAAAAAAAATAAACTAGTTAATAAACAAAATTCAAACATCATGATCAACCAATTTGTAAAGTAATGTGAATTTTCATTCAAATAAATGTATTTGAAGTTGTACTAATCGAAGCCATTTACAAACATTTCTGTAACTAAGTTCAAGAAAACTCTATTTCCTATTCTAAAGTCCTATATCTTCTCCGTGGCTCATGTTCCCGCTTCAAAATTTGCCCACTGCACCTTGAGCTCCTCCATAAGAGTGATTCACCGTTAACAAGGTCGTTCAACAAATTTGGCCGCTTCTCTCCCTTTTTCTTTGGAGCTTCGGTTGATGGATTCTAACTAATCCATATTCCCTTCCATCAATCGCTCTCCTGGATTTAAAACCATCGCTTTATGGAACAAAACAAGTGGAATCAGTTTGTTTTCCGACTCCACTCATTCCATAAAACAAGAGCCAATTTCCTGACGCTTCCTTTCGCTTCTCATTCTTCCTCTCTTCATTATTACGCTTGATTCTTTCCCTCGCTCTCCCTTCCTTTATGAAGAGTTGTGTCTCTCGGGAAGAACAAAGTCATTTATGATTTCCTTCCAGTTCTTCTATGGAGGATTAAATGAGATTCATCGATTTATGTCCTTCTTATATTTTTCAACCCAGATTTGGGCTTTTCGGAGAATTTGATCGTTTCGAATTTCTTAATTCTCTTCCAATTATGCTCAAACCGAGAATATTCAACCAACTCCGATTAAATCCTAAGAGATGGAATTCGTTTCGCTTATTATCTTTTATTCTCAAGCAAAAATCGAAAAAAATCGGGGCGACCTTATAGTTCCATGGACCTCGAATCGGCACCAAACACTGGTTCAATGTCACTCAAAACAAATACAACTCTATTTATTTTTATCATGTAAAATTGACAATTTCATTATTTCATATTAATAGTTAAGCATTCGCTGCAAGATAAAACAAATTTCCACCAAATCGTTACTAAATATAAAAATCCTAACAATTATTTCAACTCAAATGCAATTAAAATAAAAGTGTGGAAAGAGCGAGAAACCCCCTTGCTCCTACTGGCACTTTGTGCTCTTCCTCACATATGATTTGTGAGGTTCTTCTTTCTCAGGCAATCTCATTCTTCCACTGACTCGCTTCGCTTAGCTTCTTAGTTGGACTTCCTTTCATTCAACCAATATCAATGCATCCGGGGCCAGCTCTATGGCTGACAATTTGTCCATCATCACATCTTTGTTCTCTTCTGCCGCCATTTCTCCCGAAAATTCAAATGAGCTAATGTTGTATTCAAGAAGATCTTTCCTATCAAAGATACGTTCTCACTTTCCCATGTTCGGAATTAGTAAATTTCTCTTTGTTCAAGAGGGAGCTACAAGCAAAGAATTTGTCAAATAAGCTCTCACGCCTTCCATGTGTTAACAGATTCATATGGTGTGGGGAGTTAAAACCATGTCATGAATGCATATCTCGTAGGAAGAGAATGAACAATCGTACTTAATAATTTCTCATTCCACACCATTCAATTTAATTGAATTTAAGCATTCTCGTAAATCGCCCCAAGTGTTCATCGGGATTTTCAAAGTGGAATGACCAAATGAATCGGGTTCTCATTGACCATGGTTATCGCTGGTCGGGTTCGAGCTCAAATCATTGGCGATTGATCGGGTGGTCGTCGTATTGCTAGATATTTATCGCTGATGAAAATGAATTCCATAAATTCTCCATGTTGTCATGCTCCTTGTGCCCTTGCCTACAATTCTGGTGTTAATAGCATCGCCTAACTTTATCCTATGGTCGTATTTAGCCGCCTTCCTGTCAAAGTACACTCGTATCAATGGGGATAAATTTTGACCCACGCATTAATATGGTTTCGTTAAAGGTCACTATTACAAGAGTCACGCTTGAAACGCTATTTTTGTTCATTTTCTTTAAAAATGTCCAAATTAGTATTTCTTCTTTCATCCGAATACGATTACTAAATCTTCGAACCTACAGAATCTGGCCATTACTTCATAAAATCAAGACCAATTCAAAACATGTTTCGCACACGGCATTAGTTATGCATGCAAGATTACAACGTTATCACCGAAGGACTACTATCTAATCCCCATTAAAATCGCCATAAAACTGCTGTGACCAAAATATACAAATTTATGACACTCATATTTCCAAAGGACTATTAACTAATCCTGTGCAACAAGTATCAACTTGTCGACATCATACTATCATAACCAAAAATCTCTTGTAGTGTAATACCGAACATCATTGCTTTGGTCGGGTTCCGCAAGTGCACAGTGTCGATTAAGTAATAAATGGACTTAAGTCCGTATATCGATCCCACATGTATCTCAAGAATTTTTCATCAACTCCCGACTACCGGGAATTAATACTTATTTGGACCATAAATTGACACGGGTTTCCAAAGATGAAAGCCGGGAATCAACTAGTTCAAAGAGAAATGAACATTCAAATGGGGACTAAATAAAACAAAATGAAGGAAAAAATAAATTCACAAAAAGAAATGAATATCGGGTCAGCTTATCATAGGAAGACACATCAAGAGAAATGGGCCATAGTGAACGATCAATTCCTATAGTTCATAATCGAATTTAATTCCTGATTATCTCAAGTTTCAAAATTCGTCTGCTACATTTCTCAGAAGCAATTTCTGATCTCTCCACGCTCCACACTCGCTTATCTCTTCTTCCCGATTCTCGACCACTGCGGAACGAGATAACTACTTTAACAAGAACCCTGCCGGGGTATTTTTCTTTCGCAATATCACACCCATTTATGGACTGTACACCTTAGCCCTGCCATCACGCTGCGATATACAACTCAAATTACTCTTCCTCGAAATTAAACACCAACCTTCTCGATGATCCTGCCATCATGGGATCGCCTCAATTATCCGAATTGAGGAAATCTTCGCTTGTTTAAATAGATAAGTCAGCTCAACTCGTTTCTTGACTTCAAGTGAGAAGAGGATTTATCTATGAACTCACAAAGCTCAAAGGATCCCTAATACAAAGTTAGTATACTCCTCAAAGAAATGTACATTACTCCCGTGATTATTCTCCCGGTGTCACTGTGAGACCTCCTTGGAAACTATAATCACACTCTTAATGGTATAGTAAACTCCGATATTCAGGGATTCGAAAATCAATAACCTATAATCAAGTAAATTGGGAATCGAAATGAACAAGATGCCGCAAATTACTACAGAAAATCAATTCTCGACCATAACGCACTAAATGGAAGCCGAGTTCACCATCGAATCACACGACAAAGATCCTTCGATCAAAAGAATAATCGCACTGAACCCAAATAATCAATCCTATAAATTTGTCTCAACTCGATGCATTCCGTAGTAATTTAAAAGAAATCGACCTCAGATTCAACAAAGAAACGACAACATTCGCATCCAAAAAATAATAAACGAAAAACTGTGACAAAACATCCGCCTAAAATAAAGAAAAGAAAAGAAAAGAAAAAGAAAAGAAAAGAAAAGAAATGAAAAGAAAATAAAGTGAAGCCTAGTTACCCGCATCTCTCTTTGATGCGCCCGACTCGCTTTACTATTCGGGTAGTCATGCATTTATGTATTTTCAACAAATTTAATCCCAATATAACTCCGGTCGTGGATTTCAGAGCAGCTGTGCCCAAGTTACCGCTCCACTATGACCTCGCTTTCCTTGTCGCGACATCGAACCTCATGTCGCGACATCGACTCTTAAAGTTCCGTCCCATGAACCGGTCATTCAGTTGTCACGACACCAATCTTATGCCCTTGCAGTGTTTCAGCCGATCGCCAGATGTTCGCACATCACGGGCCTTGTCGCAAATCCATTCTAGTCCTTCAGCCTTTCAATGGTCGTTTCGATGTCGCGACACATCAGATGTTGTCGCGACATACCGCCCCCGTACCTCTTCCATCGGTTGGGTCATGATGTCGCGACCTCGCTTTCTACCGCGACATCACTTAATGGTATCGCTTCTCAACGGTGTCCCCCCGATGTCGCGGACATCAACCTCATAGTTTCAAGCCTTCGCCTTGATCTCCTCGACATGTCACGACTCAAAGATTAAGTCCTCGCCCGTGTTCGGCCAGCTCGCGTCGCGACACGCCTTTACGCGACATGACCTTATGTCAGCCGAGGTTGCAATTGCTGATGATGCTCGCTGACTTAATAGTTTCGCCGCGACATCACTCTTTTACTTCGCCCTTCTCCACCGCCAGATCTATAATTGCCGCGACCGCATCAAATTCTCTTCAATTTTCTTGATGTCGCGACTTTAGAACTGACCGTGCACTCCATTAACCTGCATCAATGACTCAAACATTGTTTTATTTCATCACATTCGAATCGCGATTTTTTTATCCACTTATTTCTCGCATTTTTCTAACGCTTCTTCTTTCGCTTCCTTTCCTCGCTAATGACAAATCGTGAGTTTCTTCATACTCTCGTATATTAATTATTCAATTTTAATCGAAAATCAAATGTGAAAATGGACTAAAAAGATGACTTTAAGCTCATCACATGTGCATTCTTTAGGCAACCGAGTTTTCTTGATTACAATTCACGTCTCTTACACCCAATACGTAACTTTTCCTGATAATACCGGGCATCTCTAAACCCATACAAAACTTTTGGCTCATGGCACGGGTCTCTCACACCCATACTGAACTTTCGGATATCTCCGCGGGTCTCTCACACCCAAATCCCGAGCCTTTGACCTATGGGGATTAACGGCCCCCTTCTTGCTTCGCCCAACACACACTATGATCTAAACCATTAGTCTATTATTAGAGGTACAAGCTCATCACACGTTCACCAAGGTTGGTGAACGACCATACCATGCACCCACATCTGATCGACACGTATATAACTGCACATGAATGCAATGACACCATATATCCAATTCCAAAGGCTCATACACAATTATATTTCATATAACTCAAACCATTCATGTTGACACATCAATTAGCATGCATTAACAGGTCATATCCACACTGCATGTTATTCATACAAGCAATAACACGCAACCAGGTCACAAATCTTGGACCCATCCAACAAGGTACCTCACGGACCCTTCACAAACATGAACCAGTTTGGTTCCAATCATCCACACAACATCAAACAGCCAGAAAACCTAGAAACTTTTAGTTTCCAGTTCAAACCCCAACCCACCACAGTCTTGGACTGTGTGAAATCGGTCATAGAAATCCTCTATCCTTAAATCCCAAGTTCTTGGAACTAAACCATATGGCCTCTCATGGCCTCCCATAGACAGCCATACCATACCCAATACAATAGCCTACAACATGCCATGCAATGGTCATGTTATATCCCGGCTATTCACCTCGACACAACCATTCAACCTGCACACTTGGTGAAAAAACATAGATTTTAGCAAGGTTATGGTCCTCCAATGTCCTACATAGGAATATGGGTGAAATATTGACTCAATGGTCTTTCCATAGAGTCCAATAACACCCAAAACGGAGTTCGGACAAAGAAGTTATGACCTTCCAAAGTTAGAGGTCACACATGAATAGTCGGCTCACCCGCTAGCCTACCCGACCGCTCTCGCCAATTCCCCTTCGCCGCCCAATACCCACGCCTCCACAGGCATACGGCCGGAATCGCTCACTAGATTTCCATGAAGTCAAAGAACACCCAAAACGGAAGCTCGACAAAGAAGTTATGACCTTGCGAAGTCGAGGTCACACATGAGTAGGTGCAGCCTACTCAGCCTCCCCTTTCGGCCGCCCACACCCACCGCTCCACAGCATATGGATAGAATCTTGGCTCAATGGGCTTTCCATAGAGTCCAATAACATCTGAAACGGAGTTCGGATGAGGTAGTTATGACCTTCCGAAGTTGGAGGTCACACATGAGTAGGCAGCCCTACCCAGCTAGCCCTTTCAAGCCTACCCTACTCGAAATCCAATTTCCAGCCAATTCCAGTACACACTACCCTCCAAAGGCATATGGCTGAAATCTTGACTCAATGGGCTTTCCATAGAGTCTAAGAACACCCGAAACGGAGTTCGGACGAAGAAGTTATAACCTTCCGAAGTTAGAGACCTCAAATGAATAGTCAACTCGAACCGGCCGTGCCCCTTGCCGCTGACCCCATCCGGCTGGGGCCGACCATCCGGCCGGCCGACCATCCGGCCGGCCGATTTATCCCGTCGACCCACCGGCGACCAAATCGATACCCCTATCACTAGACTATTCGGGGTAAACGGACCATAACTTGAGCTACATAGGTCTGATTTGAGAAATTCAAAATCCTAACATCAAGCTCATTGATGTGGCTACAATTTACCTAAAGGACTCACTACCAAATTCTTTGCCTACCCAAAAACCAGTTCTAAAGTCTGGTTCATGTGTACCACAACAATATGGCGCCCGTGGTTCAAAACACAACCAAACATTCCTCTGTGTGGCAAGACAACCAACACCATTATTCATTTTAACTCTAACACATAAAAATGGCACACAAGGACAATTACTTAGTCCAAAAGTCAGTCCCCGACTGGCCCAAAACGCCCCGTGTATTCTACAAAGACACTCGGTCCTGGGTCTCGGGGATACTCACACCCGCCACTCATGCACTCACACAACCATGCCATTTCGAATGGCCCTTAAACAAGGATTAAACCAAGTAGGAGAAACCCATACCTATTGAGTTTGTCAAAACTCGATTCCGATCTTTACTAGCTCTTGCCACGAGGAAAGACTTTCTCCTGTTGCTTCGCTTAAACCGATGGTCTCCACGGCTTAAAACATGGGGAGAGATACAAGTGTAGCCCTCTCTCTCTAACTCTTCCTCTCAAATTTCGTTTGCCTTTCTCTCTCTCCTTTCCCCCTCTTCTCCCCAATCGGTCAAGAAGATAGAAGTCAAGGAGTTGTCCTCTCACTTGCCACTTGTCAGCTAATTTCTAAAGGCCCTTAGATTACACTATCCTTGTATCCATCTACCATGGATTTCCCTCCAATGAAATGATGCCACATGTCACCTATGGCCAACACATGAGCTGATTGTTTGACTTATCTCACGCTTGACACGTGGCACACTGTGAGCCACTCATCACATGTTAAGCGATCCGCACTACTCTCGGTGCCTCGAAAAACATGAAATTCTGACTGTCTCGGAATTCGAAGAAATTCAACATGGTAGCTAGATTTTGCCAAACGATTCCAACAATGAAATCCTTTTCATCATCCGAGATCTAGAAAAATTCCAGATTTTTGACCGAAATTATTATTTTACCCTTTTCAGAAAATTAGAATTTTCTAGGGTTTTACATTTTGCTGAGGTGAAAATTGTTGAGCTCTAGTGTCATATTGCCAAAAGTGAGCTGCATAACCCCATTTCGATAGTTGATGATTGCATTGGAGGTAGCCAAGAATGGCCTCCTAAGTTTAATGGGCACATAATTAGATCCCAAAGCTACTGGCTCCGTATCAAGAACAACAAAGTCCACTGGGTAGTAGAATTTGTCCACCCACACCAAAACATCTTCTACAGTGCCCTTGGGAATTTTTACTGACATGTCTACTAAAGACAAGGTGATAGTTGTGGGTTTTACCTCCTACCTAACCGCTTATGACCGAGCGGGGTAACAAAGTCACACCGCCCCCAAATCTAGTAATGCCTTCTCCACACAAGTTCCTCCAATTTTCACTAATATGGTAGGACACCCTAGATCTTTGTACTTCACTGGAGTCTTGCATTGTTTGGTGGCACTCACCTGCTCTGTCAAAAATGCCTTCTTTTCCACATTCGCCTTCTTTTACAAAGGTACAAGTCCTTAAGAAACTTGGCATAAGTTGGAACTTGTTTAATCATGTCTAAGAGGGGGATGTTGACTTTCACCTGCCTCAACACTTTAAGAATCTCAGTTTGGTTGTTCACCCTCTTTAAGCCTCTTAATGCTTGAGGGAATGGTGGAGGCATGCTCTTCTTCATCATGTCATCATTGATCACTATCTGTTCCGGCTCTTCATCTTGGCCTTCTTTTGCTTCATCAAGTGGTTTAGGAACTGGTTGCTCAACTCTTTTACCTCTTCTCAAAGTGATAACTACTTTTACTTCATCCATTTTAGGAGCAGTTTCACTCGAGCCATCTATTTCATGAACTCCCTTATGGTTTTGTTGAGTTTATGAGGGGAACTTCCCTTTTTCTTGCACCAAATGTTGATTGGTCAACCTAAAGATGGAATACTGTAGGTTATCAAATTTTTAGGTAATTTCATTCTGGAACCCATCAATTCTCTTGTTCATAGTGCTTTCTACTCTTCTACAAAATTACCCACCACCTTGCTCAAATTCAGAATGGCCTGTTAAACTGGAGAAGTTGATTGTGGTTGTGATGGCTAAGAAGTTAAAGAATACTGTGGAGGAGCAGGAGGTGCATACTGTGGAGGTTTTGGCCTCCAGGAGAGATTTTAGTGATTTCCTCCAAATTAGGGTTGTAAGTGCGTTTATATGGTGTATTTGGTTGATGGTTTGAATTGATCAACAACATCGCTGCTCCACTAACATCTCCAGCATTGCCTAATAGTCGACATCGTTCTCCCGCTGCTCGCTGGATCGACAAATGAAGCATGGTCATTTCGCATGTGAATCTAACTCCACGCTTGCACCTCATGTGGGTTTCTCATTTCCAATTCTTCCAACCTTCTAGTTAAGGTGGAAACTTTGGCTTTCATGTCCATATCATCCGGAAGAGAGTACATGACACCCCTTGTATTGGATTGAGGTCTCATTCTTTCCATCTCCCTTGGGTTAGGCTCATCTCAACCTTTTGAAGCTTCAACTACATAATTCAGGAAATCCAAAGCTTCCTCTAGATTTTTGCTCAAGAAATCTCATCCACACATAGTCTCTAGCAATTGCTTCATCTTAGAAGAAATTTCATCATAAAAGAAGCAACCAAAGAAACAGTGTGTCAAAACCCATGAAGTAGGGACAAGCATTCGGGGCTATTTCCATATACCTCTCCCAAAGATGCATGAATTTTTCATTTCACGACGAGAAGGCGTAAATCCGCCTTCAATCGTTTGTTCTATGAGGAGAAGAATTTCTTTAAAACTCAAACAGATCTCCATTCAGCTGTATGTTCCTTGGCCTTAGAGAGTTGAGCCAAATTTGGGCTTTATCGTTCAATGTGAAAGGAAAAGGCTTTAGCCTCATTAGATCCACTGTGCCAGTCTCCTCCTTGAAGGTGTTGGTAAACTCCGAATTCCTTATATGTGTATATGGTTCTCACTTCCATACCAAGTGGAAAGTGGGAAGGAGTGGCACATGTAAGGCCTAACAACCATTTCATCAAAGTAGAACAACGCAGAGGGTGCACTCATTCACGGGAGGGTAATGGGTCCTGAACCCAACATACGAGATTCCTATCCACTCTCGGCTGACTGCTGTTCTTAGGTGGAGGTTCCATTGCTAAATTAGCCCACTATGAATTTGATTCTTATGAAATACCGATTTAACTAATTTGCCTTCTAAATTCTAAACCACCGGAACATAAACTTCTACATGAAAAACAGGACAACACCAAAAAGAAACAAAAACAATTCTACCAAAAAAGGGTTAGTGTTAGCTAATGAAAAATAAAAAGGTATAAACAATACAATGAATATCAAGTAACCTATCAGTAAACTGCTAGAAAGAATTGTTCAGCACATTGTCATTTGCACTAAGGCACCATCCCCAAGAATAAAGGCAATATTTGATTCAAGGCAGCGACGTAGGTGTCTAAATCAACAAAATTTATAACCTCATACCTCATACTACCGTAGCGCAGCTACTCAGCATACGCGGTGGATCGCCCATGCGGATAGGTTTTCTTCTCGCGGGAATGACTAATACTAATGTTTACATCGTGTTTATCGATGAGTCCAAAACTCATTAGATTTTTAATCCATTTTTCCGAGTTTATACTACACGATAAATTGTCTACGAAATCGATAATTGACTCAAATCTCCAATTTGCGTGAAAATACGTTAAAATCAAATTTTAGCAAAATCATAAGAAATCGCCCCGCAGCAGACCAAGTCAAAACTGGAATTCTAAGTCGCTGATGTGAAGTGGCTTCAAAGAAATTCAAAGTCACGACATCAACAAATCATTCTTCAAGAAGAAATCAAGAGTGAACAAGCGGTCGTGACTAAGAAGGAAGTTGAGACAAAAATGACTTGGTCGATTGTTAGCAACAACGGTTAGGTTCATGTCGCTGACATCATTGCGATGTAAATGGCACCAAAAGGAGATAAAATGATGTCGTGATACCACCATGAGGTCGCGATATGGTTTCATTCTCAAAGCCACAAGAACAACCTTCTCAAGTAAAAAGAAGTCGTGAACTAATTTTCAAAGAAGTGGATTCTTGATGTCGCGACTCGATGCGAATGAAGATTAACACCAAGGCTCGCAATGTAACTCCAACTCCACGACTAAGAATTCAATGAAGAAGTAGATATGATGTCGCAACACCACTTCGAGGTCGCATAATTGAAGGCTTAAAGAAGAGACACAGGTCGTGATTAATCGAATAGAAGGCGACAAAAGATTTTCTAAAGAGATCAACATGTAGGGTCACGGCGCTAGAACGTATAGAGACATCCAACACCGAATCAAAAGATGTCAGCGACGCCCCGCGGGTTTTACATCACCGTATATTATGGCTCTAAATGACGCTTAGTGGTCATGAGCATCGCCATAAGGAAAGAAGGTCTTCCATTTACATCAAAAGAGCTCATAGGTTATACATTGAAGTCGCGACGTATGATTGAAGTCGCGACCTCAAAAGAGCTCACAATACAGAAAGGTGAAGTCGCGACGTCATTCAGTGGTCGCGACATCAGTTACAAAGAAAGAAGGTCGTGACGTCCTTCAGTAGTCGCGACATCAGCTGCAAAGAATGGAGGTCGCAACATCATTTAGCTGTCGCGACATCATATCCAAGAGATGCTGAAGACAAGTCACGACAAAAGAAAAGCTTCCACGACATCAAAAGAGCTTATAAGCATAACATTGAAGTCGCGACGTATGATTGAAGTCGCGACCTCAAAAGAGATCACAATGCAGAAAGGTGAAGTCACTGACGATGATCAAGTCGACATCAAACAAATTACAAGCAGAATGTTGAAGTCGCGACGTGAAAGAGGTCGGCATGAACAAAACAAATGGGCCATTTATTTTAGAAACCCACAATGAAGTGCATCGGGTTAGTGGCCTAACTCGTAACCCCATAGAAATAAGCAAATAAGCATGTATGAAAGCAAATGGCGCTCAAAAAGAGAAGTCCTGGTACTTTCAAGGCTCGTATTTTAATTTCGCTTTTCTTTATTTTCACGTTATTTTAGATTAGATTAGGTAGATTGTTATTGAATTTGAATTTCCGGATCCTGATGTTAGCCGTTGAAGTTGGCTAAATGCGCATCGTTATTTTCTTCAAATTACTGGTCGGTTCGCTTCAAGTCCAAACAAATTTTGGAATTCGAACTTCTAGTTTCGGATTTACAGTAGTTCTTTGATCAGTGGAGCTACCGTTAGTGTAATGAAGTAATTTAGAAACCCACTCGTTGAATTTACTCGTTGTTAGAATTTATCTTTCTACATAAATTTATCAAAGTCTACCTAACTTCGCTCAATCGCTTGGGCTGGTTTTGTTTATTTGTATTCTGAATCCAAATATCGTTGTCCTATAATTGTAATAGGATTGCTTTCTATGCCTGATTTCCAAGAGGCCTCTGAGAGTGACACATACGTAGAAGGCATTCCGAGAGTATCGAACAATTTCTCAAGGGCATGCGAACCTAATATTGGGGATCTAATGCCTGTGAATTAGAATCGATAAATCTTCTTCTCACTTGAAACCGAATGAGCGAATGACTTATCAATTAAAAATAAGCAGAGTTCGCCTCGATTCGAATAGTAAGTTCAATCCCGTGTTAAGAAGGGATTCGACCAAGGAAAGAATGAATCTATTCCAATTTTGAGGATGAGAACTTCAAAGATAGTGTAAACCCATGCTTAGCCTATGTCTTAGGATATGTTTACGCCCATGTTCGGGGTATGAAGTATTGAAAAGAAAATACCGTAACAAGAATTCCGATTAGTGCAGTTATCTAATCCTCTATCTTCGAAAGAAACAGAAGATTAGATGATGAAATGTGTCAAGTAAGGAGAAATCCACATGGCATTACCATCTTCCTTGACTCCGATTCTAACCGTTCATGAAGCAAAGTTAAAGAGTCGTATGCATGAATTGATGTTTCACAATACCAGATTTTCAATGCATCCCTCAGTGCTTTTCAACTCAATTCATCTATTTCTTTTATTTTTTTTATTTTAGTTTAAGCATTATTTCATTTTGTTCTTAGTTTAAATATCTTTATTCTTTTATTATTTTAAAGGTTGCATAGAATTTAATAATCGCCTATTATACCAAATATTATGAGCCGAGTAGTCAGGTAGTTGATCGAGAATTCGAGATCTCTGTGGATCGATATCCGACTTAAATCCACTTTATTACTTATTCGACCTGCACACTTGCGTAATCATGGATCAAAACCGTGAAAGAAATTCAGCTACTCTTAAGGAAACTGCTTTTTAATCAATATAATCAAGAAGAAATATAACAAGCAGTTTCTATGGCATTATCACGGATTGCATAATAGTCCTCGCAATAACGTTATAAATTGCGGTTTATGTTTTGATCCATCACTCACACTTACATAGTGGAGAAAGAGAATTTAACAAGTTTTTGAGCGCCGCTGCTCTGTGACTTAAAGAATTAATTAGATCAATATTCCGACAAAAGAAGGAAATACTAATTTGGACATTTTTAAGAAAAGAACAAAAATAAATTTTTCAAGCAGTGGGATCACATTAGTCACTACACTTTAACAAGCCATGTTGAAAATATTTGTTAGGGTTTTGACTAATCCTATTAATATGAGTATGCTTTTATTTTAGGAAAACCTTTTAATGCATAGGAAACAAAGATCCCACTGATTCCAGCCAGACACCGACCGAGAGAACGCCTGTGGATCTTAAGAAAGACAAAAGAGCGTAAAACGCAAATCATGGCGTAAGAGATACATGACTGTAAACAGAGAATGAGATGCAGCGAAGACTCCCCATTACTAACACAATGGAGGATTTCCTGAGGCCTATTATTCAAGAAGAGTATTATGCAATCGTATTAACCTACAAGGGATGCAAACAATTTTTAAACTAAAGCCACTTTAATTACAATGGTGGTTCAGCAACATCGCCACCGGTCATCCCACCGAAGACTCCAAATGAGCACCGAAGATTTCTCGTGATGGCTAATACTGAAGCCGAATCTGTTAGACTGAGATAAAATCAAGATCTCTTCCCATTTTCTTCGAGACATAAAGCAACTACATGGTAAGTATGAATCATTACCATGACCTGTTGATACCTGTGAAGATTTAGCTTACTTAGGGCAGATTCTTTCCCCCATCTCCTACCAGAGACGAAGAGAGATAATGGTAATCAAATGCGGGAAGACAGAGACTGGGATGCGCCAGGAAAGATTGCAGATCACTTCGAAAAGGTGCCTAATGCATGGAATAGACTTGAAGACCTCAGAGATATAAGGTATCACGCTCCGACGCGATATATCCAATCTGTATTATCGAATGTCATACCGTATATCTGGTTTAAAAAAGGTCAAGAGGCAAGATCCTGATGAAGACCTGGCAAAGGTAATATGAAAGCCTCCATCCAGCTTTATAGGTAGTAGCAGAGGAAAGGGCTGCAGAGTCAGCAAGATGACACAAGGAGGCAAGTCGATGCAATGCATGATGGACAAACAAGATAATGCACACCGCTTCATGAAATAGGAGCAAGAGAAGAGAATTGATGAGAAGAAGTGGCCGATGTGCCAACAGTAAGAAGATTCTTAAGGAAATGAGGAGGTTAAGACGTGGAACGAGCAAAGAAGTTATCATTTCAAGTTAAGATCCTAACTCCGCCATACACTCACTCAAAGACTGAGGAACCATGAGAATTTCATATGGTGGGAGGGGTTTCTATACGCCCATGCGGGACAACATCCTCAACAAGGATATCGCCAGCTCACCAAGGTTCCAGCAGCTACAGCGAAGGAGGTGAGGGCGTAAATGAATACCAAGGTCGAGGAGAACCCAACCATTCGAGGAACAAATGTCATAGCTCACGGATAACAAGAGACTATTACAATTCCATGAATTAAAACTATCTCGACTTGGAAACTATCAAGCCTAATATATTCGCATGTTTCTCGTAAGAATGCTATGCTTCACCGAAAATCTAGAGACAAAAGTAGGCACTGGTCTCCAATATGCCAAACGTAATGCGGAACATTCCTCAAAGGACACCTAAGAACCCTAAAGATCGATGGCAATTCAATTAAGAAGTGGGAAGGATTCAGCAAGAATCTGAAAAAGATGATAGAAAAGAAGCAGACTAAGGCAGAAAGAAGAGACTCGAAAAGAAAGAAGAGAAAAGAACGACCGACAACATGAAAGGAAGAAATGACCTCGAAAAAAGAAAGAAGGAGTACCAAATTTATGCTTCATAGTTGCTATTCTACGAGACTTCGTAAGTCAAGAGAAGAATCAGCTTTTCTAAATTGATATTTTCAAGAAAATAGAAATAAATATCCCATTTGCGTAGCGATCAATCAAATGCCTCTTTATGCAAAATTTTTTGGCTGAGGTGTCGAAAGCAAGAAAAGAAAGATACCGAGGAGGGTATAGTTAACTCGCTTCATGCAAGGTCATTATCCAAATTTAAGCTCCCAAAGAAGATGAAAGACTCCTCGCGCCTAATTATTCCTGTCGGGCAGTGGAAATGTGAGTTCAAGAAAGCTTTTTTGTGACTCGAACAAGAGCAAATTTGATGCCTCTATCGCCAGCGTAGACTTAGTTCGGGGGAACTAACTCCAACAAAGAATTACATTACGATGGCCGATAGATCAATGGCACAACCGGAGGGTATTTTGGAAGATGTACTCGTCAAGGTCGGGAACGCTTCCCGCAGATTTGTAATCATGCAGATGGAGGTTATCCAAGTTCCTCTCGCTGGGCCGGGAAGACCTTTCAAGAATGTGAGCTGCCTTGATTGACGTACAGAAAGGTGAACTGACACTCTGAGTTGGAATGAAGCAATGCATTTTAATATTAATAGAGTCCTGAACATCCTAATGTGAGGGAAGATAACAGAGTGGTCAGAAGAAGCAATAATTTTTCAATGATGAAGTGAATTCGACAGGTCATTCAAAACGCTTATCAATGAAATTGGAGATGAATTTTCACTCAGAGCTTGATTGTGAAGTTCGCTTCAAATTTGTTTAATAATGAAATGCTCTGAAAGTATAAATGAAAAATACCAAGATGAAGGAAGCCGCATACGCGAAACTCATGGGGCAGGAAACTAAAGGCGGGCGGTTAATATCAATGAGTTGCCCGCCATTTGAAATATGAGTTTTTAGAGCCAGTAAAAGAAAAATCAGCCTATCATATCACCGCATCGACCGTCGAAGAAACGTAAGCTGGGTCGGTACCTCGGCAACACGGGCGGTGCCGATTCGTCAATTAAGATCCGAAGGGTATCACCCTCTATTCGTGGCGCACAAAATATCGCTTAAGATAATGCAAAATTTCGCTGAGCATCAAAGGAGGCCGAATCTCCAAATTTCATAGAAAGAAGTCATTTAAAAGAAGTTCTTAAATGGTTAAATGTGTTTTATATATGTTATATCGCATAGTCAGGGGTGCTTCCGCATATGTGGTTCAAGAAAGGTGGATTAACCGTAATCGTAATGAAAAGAATGAACTTATTCCTACAAGAACTGTGATTGATGGAGGCCAGTCGACTACGTAAAATCACATCGCAACCGTAGCGATCATTTTCCTACCTTTCATCGATCAAATGTCGGATAGGTCGCAGACACCCTCATTTTTGTTTTACGGGTACTGATATAACCAAATAGCAATCGCACCCGCATCGTGAGAAAAACCACTTTACATGCCCATTTAGTACTTTGCTAAGAATGCCATCTGACTGTAATGCTCCCGTACCTTCCAAAGATGCATGATGTCTATATTTTCGATCTAGTAGAAGGCTATGGAGATTTTCATGGATGACTTTATAACAGATCTAGTTTTGAACAATGCCTCGCATAACCCGGGGACAAGATTTCAAAGGTGCAAAGTGACAAAATCTAGCTCGAATTGGGAAAATGTCATTTTATGGTAACAAAAGGGATTGTCTTTTGGGCACATGAGTTTCTACAGAAGAGAGCTCAAGTAGACCAAGCAAAGTAGTTTCAATTATAAGAGACCCACGCCACCCACTACGCCGCGGAATCGTAATTTTCTTAGGACATGCCGGGATTTTATAGAATATTTATCGAGATTTCAAAATTGCTAGATCACTGCTGCATTGCCGGAGAAAGATAGTAAGTTTTATTTTCGATGAACCCATAAAGCATTCAAGAAATCAAATCCGCATCAAGTGGAAGCTCTCATTATGGAAAAACCGTATTTGAACAAAGAATTTCGAGATCACGTGGTGATGCCGTTGATTTTGCAATGGAGCCGTATTGGGACGTAAAGATGAAAAAGTGTTCATATTACCTACTATGCTATAAAACCTTTTAACAAGCACAAGAAAATTACTTCCACATCAAAAAGGAGATGCCGGGTACAATTGCTATGGCTGTGAAAAATTCAGCTATATTTTGGGTCCCATGTCAAGAGTACACACCGATCATAAGAATTAAATATTTAATGAAAAGAAGAAAGCAAAGCCAAGATTGATCGTGGGTATTGTCATTGCAGAATTTGATTTGTAAATTAAAGACAAGAAGGGCAAGACAATGTGATAAATGATCACTCTCTCAAGAGTAGGAATCCACCACATAAGAAAAGGAAGAGAAATAGCCAGAGCCCTTCCGTAGATGAGCAGCTTATTTCCCACTTATCACCCAATCACCCCGGTATGCCGATATTTGCGGAATTTCTTACCATGGAATTACGCCACCGTAATTCAGCTACCGAGAGAAAAAAGCGGGGGCGGATCGACAAAGAAGTACTACATCCGATGATCCACATTTTTTAAAAGATGAAATGATCTAATTATAAGGATGCACTTAAAGTGAGAGCAAAGCAAGATTTTACAAGAATGTCATGCATCACCCATGGAGGACACTTTCGCATGGAGATAAAAACAACTCCACAAAAATTCTCCATCAGATTTTACCGCCTACGATTTTTAAAGACTGCTTTGAATGGGTAGCCGGGTGTGATCAATGCCAAAGAATGGGAAATATCGCGAAAGGCATGAGATGCCCCCCGCAAGGTATCCCGTGGTGCAATTGGTTACGAAGCGGAACGACGACAGGCCTTTCCGCTTCATTCGAAATACAGCATACTCCGCAACGGATTATGTATCAAAATTGGGTAGAAGTAGCAATGTCTCTAAGAATGATGCCATTGGCAGCCAGGGGGTGTTTAATAAAGAAATAGTTTCCAGCGTATCTGGGACACCGTAACTATAATTGCTGACGGAGGAGTCATTTTGCAAATAAGGCAAGCCTGAAGCAACCTACGAGCGTATATGTATCAAACACATTATGAGCTCGGGCTTATCATCCTCAAACAAATTGGCAAGTCAAATTTAACAGAAATAAAGAAAATTCCTGAAAGACCGTGAATCTCAAAGAGAAGGATCGGGTCTGCTTGATGACGACATGGGCATACAGGACTACTTATAAAACTCTCATTGGAATGTCCCATACAGGACTTGTCTTTGAAAACCATGTCACCTCCCTCTTGAGCTGGAATGTTCTAAAAGCAATGTAGGCCATCAAGCAGTGGCGAACGATTTCAAAATTGCAAGGAAGAGAGACTTCTCCAATGAATGACCCAGAACGAAATGAAGCATGACAATGCTAGAATATACAGAATAAAGATAAAAATGGCATGATCAAAGGATTAGAGAAGGTTGAGACGAGGATCGGTCTTATTGTTTAACTCAGTTAGACTATTTCCGGGGAAAGTGAAATCAAAATCGATGGACATCTGGTGGTGTCAGTACTATCTTTGGGTAGTAACACTCGGGTGATCTGGGAAGGAATTCAAAGTTAATGGCAAAGGCTAAACACTATCTCGACGGGAGAAAGAAAAGGAAGAACTCGGTGGTGAATTAGAAAGCGCAAAACAGCTAGTCCAGCTAAGGACTCAAAATGGAGCAGCTCATGGGAGGCAACCCATATAGATATTTTTTTTAATTTCTTTATATAGACTTCGAATTTTTTTATTATTACGCGTTTTTGAATTTTTTTTAGTTCTAGTCATGATTTGTTAGAAATTGCTAGGTTAGTATCAGATTAATTTAATCCTTTTTGGAATTGTTACAATATCACGAGATGAAGAATCAAATGGCTCGGGCAGAAGGAACAAACTTGGAGACTATACGGCCTTCCACGGGAATGAGCAACTCGAAAAAGGGGGAGTACTTTTCTCCACCCACATAAGTGCAGCCAGTGAATAGAATACATTTTTTGAATTGTTGTGTGTGGGAATGATTAATGGATCACTAAAAATGTGCAAATTAATAGAGTGATGAAAGGCTATGCGATCATCAAATTTGAACATGTGCGATTAGTGTGACCCGATTTATCATCGACAGGGAAGTTGAAATCATAACTTAGTGGAGTCTTGAAGGAAGAACAAGGGCTGGTGCGACTAGATTTGATAATCGTGAAAGCGAGATATATGAACATTTGGGTGTGATAGAACAATCAAAGTGGTGGGGGTGCGACAACTCCGTATGTCATAAAATACTTGATGTCATGACTGATGATAAATTATCATCCATGGAGTTTACTATGTCCAGACAAACAAGAATAAAGTGCGACATAAGAGAAAATTATCTGATGAGCTGGGTTTTTAATTATACCTAAATTTAATAACTGACCTAATAAACTGAAATTAAGTAGCGACAAACAAATAATGAAGTAATAAAGAACCTGACAATGATTGTGCAACTGTTGAGAAACTCCCTCCTTCCATCTCCTTCTTGAAGCAAATACAACCTTTCATCTTATATTCTGGTTCTCAATTCTTGCAAACCCTAATCCCATTCTTCTAAAAACCTTAGATTTCTCTATTAGTGTTTTTCTTCCCTAAATGACTCTGAGCGAAATCATTGATTAGTACACCCAAAAAGTGCTATTTGAACCCTATATTGAATGGTTTGAGTGCTTTGCGCACTAATCATGTCATTTATGCCAATTAGAAGTGTTCAAATCTTCTTAATATCACTTGTCTTGGAGTTGGGGTTATTTTGGTTGTTGTTTGCATGTTTTGCGCACTTTGGAGTTCAATATCGAGTCAAATGATGAATCAGGAATTGATCAATTGACCATCAATCGAACCAAAAATCAAAGAAAGAATGAAGGCAAAGTGATGGAATTGATGATGAAGACGAAGCAATGCGAGTGAATCAGCAAATCGGTGTTACGCTAAGATTATGAAAATTTATTTGGGATGTAATTTATGACAACGAAAATTGCAACCTTGCGAAGTACCAATTTTCATTTAATTACAGTTTTAAGTGAGCAACGTTCTATGAAATTTCATATTCATACTCACATAAATTTTACTATTAGCGAGTGTTACAGCCTAGCTAATCTGGCGCCTAGCGAGGCCCATTTTGCTATCTCTTGGTGATTTAAGCTGACTAAAAATTTTCCATTCTTGTAGTGTTCTTCCTTAGTGAAATTCACGTTGCTTGTCATGCTTTTGTAATTAATGCAACCGACTTCAATTTTGGTGTATTACTCTTTTGTCCTAAATTGTAAATTGTTAGGCTTTATGGTATTTTCATACATTAGGTGGCCTATAGCCACCTCCCGTTTCTAACCTAAGCAACAAATTGAGGAAGCAATTTTGGTAAGTTTTAATTTTGTAAATAAAGTCGTAGTTTAGTTAGGGTTTGTTTTCTCTCTTCTCTCTCCTCTTGCCCTTATTTTCTTGGCTCACCAAACACCCCTCTTGAGGATGACAACTCAAGAGATGTTGGCTAAACCTCTTTTCTTTGAAGGAAGGAAGTAAGCAGTGGTGGGGCATATGCATGTTGTCCTTTTGTATTAAACTACGAGCCTTTGTGTTTATGACCCCTATCTTCTCAAAATATGGTTGAATAGCATTGAATATTATTAATTTGTGTGCCACCACATGCTTGGAATCGGTGCATACTTATTGCTAGATGCACGAGTGGTTCATTAGATGGTCTTCCACAGACCTGCGAGATGATGTTGTGTAGGGTTTCAAAGTGAAAGAGGCCATAGATGCATATTACACGTGTTGACTCAAATAGGAGTTGATTTTAGGGTGAGGTTGCTGGTTAAATATATATAGATCCAGTTGTTATGCCTTGGACTATAGGTTGCTTGTCATGTGAGGATGAAACCGAGGAGCTTTTGTTTGCCCCTAACACCAAGTTAGTGACCTAAATCTTCAAAGTTAACTTTTCACACTTCATTTCGAGTTTTTTTTACAGTTAATCTGATTTTTAAACTCATCCATACAGGTTGAAACAAAATACCAAAATCAGAGGAAATAGAAAGTCTTACGCTTGCGTGCACTTATGCAAATCATTTTGAGGATGAAAACCCGTCCCAGTGTTAGACCCTGAACCACTATCTGCGTGGCTTGACTACGGCGGTGGTAGGAAACAGGTGTATATAAATTTTGTTGATTTTGCTTCATCCTCTTGTGCATAGTCAGGCGGCGCGTTCGAGGATGTGGTGTAAACTACGAATGATAAAGTTGAGTGTGCTTGCTTGATCAACATCACCAAGTTAAAGGTAACCTTTACCTCTTTTGTAACTTTCGATTCTGAGGAGCGCGAGTTTTAAACACTTTGCGATGCTTTGCACCTTTGTTTGATTTTTCATTGATTGAACTTTATTTTTGTTGGCTAATTTTAACCTTTTGCGAGTTGGTTTGTCCTCTTTGTTGTGTCTAGGTTTGTGCTCGCTTGATTTGTGTATGCGTCTTGGGACGGAGGAACTTCAGAAGGCGCATAGAATGTTTTGCGACCCAGTCGGTGAAGTGAGTGTACGCAGCGATACCATGGATCTGAAGAACAACGGAAGTCGGCTGAGTTTGTGAATCAATGACCTATAGAACCATGAGGATCACGTCCACCCTCTAGAGTTAGTGCCCACATCACGTATCATTCTTTCTGTTGAAGATGTACTTGAGTGAGGCCATATTAGTACCCCACTCCCCATTATCATGGTATGGAAAATGAAATCCATACATCATATTTAGGAAGTTTGAGGAGGTTTGCACTACCTTTAGAGGTATGATGGACATGGTTGCTAAGTGAAAGCATTTCCATTGACCCTAAGGACAAGGAATGTGGAAATTTGGCTAAACTCACTGGGAGCCTAGAACCATTATAAGGGAGTGGTGTTTGTAGTGAATTCTGAAAGGATTCTTAGGTCTCATGAACCCACAATTTGAAGAGACAAATTTGCAACTGCGACTCGGGATGGTGAGAGGTTTATCGGTGTTGGAGAGATTTATGGAGACTATAAGTGCATGCCCACACCATGGGTTTGATACATGGATGTTAGTGAACCATTTCTATGGTGGTATGTCCTCTTGCCGTGAGGCGACTTTTGGAAACCTACATGTGTGTGGAGGAGACTTTTAGGGTAAGCATCCAGGACGACCATGGATTTTTAATTAGATGGTACGAAACTACAGGGTTGGGGATGAGCCAAACCCTAGGAAATAGAAACAATGGGGCAACTAGTCAGCCTAGAAGGGAGGGATTTGTCTGCTTTGCCAGGAGATATAGAAATGAAAACTAGGATTTCAACCAGCTAGGAAAGTGGAGGGCTTGAAGGAAAGGCTCCATAGTGCATGCGGTGATTGAAAACCTTGTGCGAGCCAACCACATAATCTCCAACCCCCTGTACACCCAGAAGAACAGTATTCAATGGCCCCTACAGTGAAGGATTTGATGTCAGAATGTGCCAATACTGTAGGACAATTCAGGCCACAACAATCCAATGCTCCATATGGTAATACCTACAATTCCAATTGGAGGAATCACACTAACCTTTCTTGAAGCCTCCCCACAACATGTACACGATTGTAAACCACAGTTTGGTTCCCAATTCAACCACAACCACCACACCATCCTCATCTCTGTGTGGAACAAACCATATTGAATTTAGAGTAAGGTGGTGGCGACTTTGATAAAGACAAAAAGGAATCAATGTGCAGCGCGCTAGAAAAGTTAATCTTGTAGAAAGTACACTAAGCAAGAGAATAGATGGACTGAAACAGCCTGAACCAGAGTGACCCTTTCGGTATTCAATCACGAGATCAACAGTTGCTTTGGAAGTGCGAAGAGGAGATTCCACTTCCTGGCTTGAGTTCAAATGTAGAGGAATTCATGAGGGTAAGAGTCATCCAACAGTGAGGAATGGATGATTAAGGCTATAGTACCACGAGAAGTGGGGAAAGGGTTGATCAGCCTATGCCAAAGCACATTGAAGAATCCAGCGGGGAGAAAGAATTGCGATGCAGGCATATTCTCCTAAGGATTGATGAAATCATATACCACCTCCATTTCTGGCACTTAGAGCAAGAAAGAAGGCATCTCTGACAGCTTGGGTATCTTAGAAGTCTAAGGCAAGTGAAGGTTAACATACCTCTGTTGGACATAATTAAACAAGTCCACAGCATGCAAAATTTTTGAAAGATCTTTTATGATGTGAGAAAGGATGGGCATTGAGAAAAAGGCATTTCTCATGAACAAGTCGTTGCCATAATCCAAAGCAAATGCCACGTCGATGGAATCAGGATCTCCCACAATTTCGATCCAATGATGGTGGGAGTATGAACAAGTCATTGCTTGATTTAAGAACAGTGTGAATCTAATCTTAGGTATTCGGTATGGCAGTTAGGTTTGGTGAACTTAAACCTACCAACATCACACTATCGTGGCGATAGATCGATGAAAATCCCTAAGAGGATAGTTAGGGGATGTCTTAGTGAAAATAGACAAAATTCTACTACCCGATGGAATTTTGTGGTGCTTGACAGACGTTACCGTGAACGATCATGTACGCCCGATCATCTTAGGAAAGGCCATTTTGGCAGCGATAATAAAATCTCAGTGGGAATGATCCATACAACTTACCTTTGGTAACATGACCTTAGAGTTGAACATCTCATTTGACGCTAAAAACATGAGTTACTAGAAAATAAAAATCATATAAATTTGGTGATTGTTTCAAATAGTCAATGTGCGGAAAACAAAGGTGCTCGAGGAATTGCGAGGGAATGTCCATTGAGGATGAAGAGTTTTGAGTCGCCATCAACACCACGCAAGCCAATTGATCAATTCAAAGGCTAATACCGAGGACCAGTCAACAATCGACACCCAACACCATGGAGCCAAACCCGCACTATCAGGGCCGAGGAGATCATTCTCCTCGACCTCGAGTAACTTAGATTTTGAACTCGTCTGTTTCTAAACCGACCCGCGCTCATAATTTTGCTTTTGTCTTAGTTAGTTAATTTGATAATTTATCGTTAGTAAGTTTTCTAAATTAGTGCTTTTCTTTTTTTTTTAGTAATTTTATTTATATACTATAAGATTGTATTAAATTTTAATTATAGTTTTATACAATAATTGTCATTATAATTTTTATTTCTTATAATTTCACATTTAAACTATCGAAATTTCATATGCATGTGGAATAATCTGGGCTTAATAAATTCGCTTAAAAATAGCGAAAAATACTGTAAGGGACTTTCACTACCTTGAAGTCCTATAAAGAGGAGGGAGGGGTTTGCCAGACACCTTTATTTTCCCCTCCTCCAGCCTCCGTCGTGATCCGAGCCTCCACGTACTGGCCGCACCTTCCAAGGCTGGGCGCACCACGACCGAGCCCCGGTCATCGCCGGCCGCCATCCTGCTTCGTGACTGCAGAGCACCCTCCGACCACCCGAGCTCCGCACATTTCGGGCCACTGGAGCTGCAGCAGCAAATTTCTCAGATTTCACCGTCGTGTACCAATAAGGCCTACTTTAGCCACTGTTGTTCAAGCCACAACCGCACACACCTCTATCGCGGCTCGTGACCCTCGAGTCTGGGTCCATCTATTTTGCCCCGCTCGCACGATCCTCTACCGAGCTTTATTCACACATGAGCGGTGGTGACCTGCAATGTTGAGCTCCGGTTCATCTAACTGGCTGCAGAGGATTCACGCCTAGAGCCTCGCCTGTATTCGGGCATTAGTTACATTTTCAAGGAGCGCAGCCCTTCCGCAGTAGTATTCAGATTTATGGTTCAGACGGGGCGGGTCCCGATTCGGTCACGTTAGGTTCAAGACACCCGAGAGAGGTCCCACTTTCTGGCCCCGACTCCAGCATCATCACCGGTCCCAGGCGCATTCAAAGAGCCCCGTGGATTTCGGGCTGACATCGGGACACGGATTGACCCTGGCCCACGTCGTAACTGAGGGAGA
Source organism: Tetrastigma voinierianum (assembly GCA_016808115.1). Classification (NCBI taxonomy): domain Eukaryota; kingdom Viridiplantae; phylum Streptophyta; class Magnoliopsida; order Vitales; family Vitaceae; genus Tetrastigma; species Tetrastigma voinierianum. The sequence goes on from JAEQBH010000497.1 coordinate 464,246, forward strand.
GTTGAGGGCTCGCTTTTTCTGCTACGGCCCGCACATCGCCCAGAGAGCCATCTCTTTCTAATTCGCTCACACTACCACATCGCTGCCGGTGCGATCTATCACCCTTCTAATCATCGCCGCTTTAAGGATTCGACGACCACTGTTGTAGGGAACCTCATTCGGGAATGTACGACTCATCGCATCGCTCCATCGAGTCGTATTACGACGCCTCGTGACGGTGGGCTGATCCTGTGTATACCGAGTCCATGAGGCTGATCTGCGAGTATCTACTATTACCTTCATGACTGGCGCGCATTATTACCCACGGCAAGCAGCGGTCACCAACACTCGTGGTACTTATTCACTCGAGCTTCGCTTCAATATCGGCGATCGCCCGTACTGTATGCCAGATATTACAGCGTTGTTTTCAGCTCAGCGTGATACCGCTTCGCAATTCAGGGTTACACGAGCTGCGGCTCACCCGCCCCATAGGAGATGGTCCGAAAGACCGCGCAGACACCACTGGCCGGGTCCAAGATTTTACCGGAGGCGCCCCGCCCCGATAAGTCATTGATCGACCATCTATTTCAGATGAGGGGCTTATTCCCTCCTGCAAAGATTATGTGCAGAGGAAGTGGAGCCATCTCGGGAGGCTCTTGACGGATCTCTGGGGGATTTTTGTTCACCGAGTCGGGTGATGGCCCCTCTGCAGGCTCGAGGAAAAGGTCCACCTAAGGACTTCCAAATTCGAGCAAAGAGATCTTGCATTACTTATGCCGAGACTCCTCCACATGTTCTCGAGCATCCGGGGACTTCACGAGCCTGTGATCGAGACGAGGGTCCGAGCGGCCCTCCGTGCTAGCTCGGCGAGGCAAGATGACTATGCCCGTCTCACCTCGACCACAGACCAGAGGGAGGTACCCGGTCGGTGTGGTCGAGGACTTACGTAGAGATGATGCCTGCCCCGAGCCCGAGGCATGAGGAGTCCAATGACACAGATTTCACCTCCATCTCTCCCCGACACACTACATCAAGAACAAGAATTGATATGACCCACCATCCTATTCAAAGACACCATTCACGGAGTACATTCATGCCAAACAGAGAGATAGCCTGTGTGATGGATGCCATCCGCTCACTAAGAATCTGCTACACAGTACTCTGTGATCGCAGGCTGGGCCTGTCACTCTATGCTTCAAGATCAGACGCACTCGGGGCCTTCCTCGTGTTCCCGATCAGAGAGAGGAGCCCAATTGGCGCACGCAGCCTTTATTTGATGTTCAAGCAAAGAAGAAAGAAGAGCCTTTCAGACTCCACCACCACCACAAAGAGTTGAGGTAAAGCAGTTTCTTTTATGATTTTGTATAGTTACCAGTTTTATCAACTGCCTACTAATTTTGATTAGGATTCATGTATTAGCCATAGTAGGTAGTGATATTTTTGTATGTTTAGCTTTGATATGCATGTACTAGCTTTAATTTCACATATCAAAAAGCTATTCAAAGATATATATATATACAAAACTTTCGCATACCATGTTTTGCTACTTTACCATGTATATTTGTTTTTCTTTCAATCAACAATTGAATTGCTACAATCGACAATCGAATCGCCAGTGTTGGAAAATTGAATCATTGTTTGTCACCTTTATGTTATAGCAAATTCCATGCTTGAATCGGGCCATCGGGCCAAGGCAGCCGATGCTCAACTGAAAATTTCTCCTTAAGCTTAATTCCACACGCGACACCCGTATTGTTTCAATAGGCCGTGAATTTGTTTGCTTCTTCGTCATATACGGCCTTGTGTATGTTGGCAACCTAGGATAGGTTTGTTACTCCATACTTGAAGACTAAATGTCATTTTCCAAAAAGGAAAAAAAGAAAAGCAAGGAAAAAGAAAAAGAAAAAGAAAGAAGAAAAAGAAAAATAAAGTCGTGAAGTTTTTATTCTGAAACCCACGGTCCGAGGGGTGTATGGCGAAAGTTTCAAGCCTGGCGTCCTAAGCCTTAATTGGTCAGAGTCATCGATTTAGTGTTCGCTATACTGGTGGATAGGTAGAGCTCCAACGAACTGTGCGCTTGATTTCAAGTCATTCTGAGTCCGGTGAAGCCTTTGCAGTTTGTGGTCGCTGATTCTTTTGGCCTGATGCCCTAAACATTAATTGGTCGGGAGTCACCTGAATCCGCATGCCACTTCTCAAGTAAAGTTTAATTTACATTGCATCCTACAAAGGTAGTCGAAAAGAAAGAAGTGTGCAACTATCCCATTCAGCTGTTCAATGTACCTTAAGGCCATGCCGCTGCTAGGGTTTGGGGAGGGACAAATTTTGCAATTTATTACGACCAAGGTACAGAACCATTAGACTTATGTGGAAATTCAAGTTGAGAATCATGGAACCAATATCGACCTAAAATTGTTCTTGTATGGTTTCGTCTTCTATGCCTGCCAAATTGTGTTCATTTTTCATTTAAGGTAACGTTTATATGTACATAAACCCATAAACTTTTGAAAATCACTACATGCACTCTTTGTTTTGCATCGCTAAGGACTAGCAAGCTTCTATTGGGGTAGTGATTAAAAGACTCCAAAAAGTGCTATTTTCGAACCCCATATTTGATAGGTTTCTGAGTGCTTTTTGCGCACTAATCATGCTTCATTTATGCCAATTGAAGTGTTCGTCTTCTTAAAGATTGCTTATGCCAAAGCTAGAGGTTATTTTGGTTGTTTTGCGTAAGCCACAAGACTGGGGAGTCACATCAGTCGAATGATGAATCACGAAGATTGATCCCAATTGTCGCCTAATCGACCAAAATCAAAGAAAGAATGAAGGCAAATGATGGAAATCGATGGCAAAGAGAGACAGAAGCAATGCAAGGAAGATCGCAAATCCTGTGAATTTCTAAGATCGCAAATTTACCGGGATTGCTAAAATTTCAACCTTAGCTAAAATTTCGCAACCTTAGCTAAATTACCAATTTCGCTAGACACCAGGTTTTCAAAGACCGGCTCCTAGCTTAGTTCTTCACATGTTTTCGCTTATCATTATCACAGAAGCAAATAAATCACCAACGCTCAGCTAAATTTTGCATTTTCGCTATCTCTTGGTGATTTCGCTAGCTAGCGAAATTTTCGTTGCCTAGCGAAATTGTTCTGCCTTAGCGAAATTCACTGCCTTGTCATGCTTTTGTAATTAATGCAACCGACTTTAATTTTGGTGTATTACTCCTTTGTCCCTAAATTTAATAAATTGTTAGGCTTTATGGTATTTCATACATTAGGTGGTCTATATAAGCCACCTCCCATTTTGTAACCCTACAACAAATCGAGGAAGCAATTTTTGGTGCTTGAATTTTGTAAATAAAGTCTCGTAGTTTAGTTAGGGTTCTGCTTTTCTCTCTTCTCTCCTCTCGTCTTATTGCCAAACACCCTCTGAGGATGACAACTCAAGAGATGCTTGGCTGCTCTTTTCTTTGGAAGAGGAAGGAACCTATTTGGTGCTGCATACGATGTTGTCCTTTTTGCATTAAAAGCCACAGCACTGGGTGGTTTACACCCCATCTTCTCAAAATATGGTCGAATAGCATCATTATTAATTCGGGCCAATACTTACCATGTTTCACAGATACAAAGTGTATACTTATCATAGATGCACAAAGTGGTTCATTAGATGGTCTCTTTAGCCTCCTCAGATGATATTTAATATTGGGGGTTTCAACCGAAAAGAGGCCATAGATGCATATTACCCAGGTCGACTCAAATAGGAGCTATTTCCAGGTGAGGTTTGCTAGTTAAATATAGATCCTGGCTATGCCTGACTATGTGTCGCTTGTCATAACGTGAGGATAAAACCCAGGACTTTTGCTCTGCCCTAACTTACCAAGTTAGTGACCTAAATCTTCAAAGTTAACTTTTCACTTCATTTTCTGCTTTTGCAAGACCATGAACTCATCACGCTTTGAAACAAAATTCAAAAGTCCAAATAGAAAGTCTTACTCTTCGTGCACTTATGCAAATCATTTTGGGGATGAAAAACCCATCCAGTTCTGACTTAGACCACTATATCGCAAAGAGTTTGACTACTAGCAGTGAAAGAGGAACTTGTGTGTATATAAATTTTGTTGATTTTAGCTCAGCCTACTGTGGCACGAATCAATCATGGAGGAGAGTACTCGTGATCGGGCGGGTGTCTATCCGAAACTGTGAGAACAGGTCACGGAATAACCAAGTTCAACCAGTTACAAAGCAACAGAGGAAAAAGGGAAAAGAAAGATGTAAAGAAGAAGAAGCGAGGAAGGTTCAGTTCGTCTTTAAGAAGCTTTCCGTCTGAAAAGCACTATGCTGGAAAGGGATTTGTAGGAGAAAGAGGCTTCAGCCAACTCATCTCACCTTTCAAGGAATTAATAGAGCAAAGAGGGTGGGGAGAATTCTGCAAACATCAAAAGTCTGGATATGCAGCAGTCGTCCGAGAATTTTACTCCAATCTGGTTGGGAGGAAGGAGAACTCTGTTTATGTCATAGGAGTTTCAAGCGATGGAGCTAAGACTATTAATGAAATGTATGGAAATGGAAGGGCGTAAGAATGGATCAAAATTCAAGAAGTCGGGAGGAACAACCCTAACCGTGAGAAGATTGCGAAAAATTACCATCAGAAAGGGCAAGCAAGAAAGGAAAAGGAGAGCAAAAGACCCTGAGCAGGGGAGATTTGATAGAAGAGGCAAAAGTGTGGTTCTACTTCTTAGCCTCTGTTATGGTCCCTACCAAGCATGTTTGCATAGTAAAAGAACAAGAAGCAATCCTTCTCTATGCTATGTCAAGGGGCACAAGATCGATGCCGAACAAGATGAAAATTTATAATGAGGTACCCATGAAGGGTAATAAGAGGGTTTGATCCCTTACCCAAAGAACCATCACAAGGTGTATTAGGCTGGTGTGAAGGGAACTTGGGAAGAAGAAGAGTGCCCTGTTTCACCACTCACCACATCGAGTGCTAAGGGGCCAAAGAATCAAAAGAAAAAGGGGTCATAAGAGAAACATTCAAGGGATGAAATGAAAATGCAATCCAGAAGAAGACACCTTCCTGGCAAATCAAGAAGAAGAAACTAGAAGCACATCAAGAAGGGAATACTTCTTTATGTTTCAGAGGATAGAGAATATGAAGATAGAAACTCAATAGATTTCTCAACCCCACTCCGCAGTTCCTCCCCTATAAGAAATGCTGATTTCCAGAGAACTCCGTGAAAGCCTAAGGAGCCCAGGAGAAGACCCACAATGGAAATGTCTGTCTCCATTCAAAAGAAAGTGGAAGGGAAGACAATGGAACCTCCAAAGTTCAGAGAAGAGAAATAAGAAAGAATTGCGTAGAAGGATCAAATTAATCGGAAGCAGAGATGAATGGTAAGAGAAGAAGTATATGAAGTCGAGATGAAAAGAAAAGATCAACAATGGGCAGATGATGTTAAGGGAAGAGCGTATGAAAAGATCCTAGAACATCAAGAGGCAATTTTAAGAAGGAAATGGAGGAAAGAGATCAAGATTTCATCAAGAAGTTAAAGCTAAGCCATGAATCATTCTACAACAATCGCATGATCGAGATTCCCAACTCCCAAAACTTATAAAGGAAAAGGACTCGGCATCAAGCAGCTCAAGACTCAAGGAGCATCAAGGGATTCGTCATATACATGTCAATGTTCAAGGATTTTGAGAAAAGGATGAAGGATAGATCAAGAGCGACGATAAAGATGCCTTAGCGAAAAAACTGGCTTGAAAATTTGGATTTGATCAATAATAATCTTTCCAAATTTTTAGAAGTCATGATCAAATGGAACGATAATGAACACACTCGAGCACGAGACAAGATGATCTCGAATAAAAAGGTTGATCTCACAAACGAATTGATCTCAAGAAATGTATAGAGCAGGGAAAATGATGCTAAGAAGAGAATCGAAATGAAATTTCCCAAATTCAATCCTTAGTTCACATTTCGATCCGGATCCTCCCAAATATTTTCAAGCCTCCCCCAAAAGAAAAAAGATGATCCTCCCATTGATTTATCCTTCTTTCCCTCTCTTCCTGATCGTTGTTCAACCGTTGCATCACATCATGAATAAAAACAACAAAATTTGTGAAAAAGGAAATGTTTGCTTGTTTGTCGTTAGATTTATTGTTAATTTTTTTACTTGACTTGTTAGAAAATAACATTAGATTTAGTTCAAGAATGAAATGTCGAATATCATAATCTGAACTAGTTGGAAGTAGTTTGACTAGAGATGAACTTGAACTCCAAATAATTGCAAAAATCGTGGCATGAATAAAGAACCAGAATTGTGGAGTATTTACCGTCTGTTTAAATTCGGCTTTTAGTTGCAAAAATTGGAAATTGGTTATTGTCGATTTGAACAAAATACTGGTTAAAATAATGTAAGTAGACAAAGTGAATAAGTACAAGTCTTCAAGAAATAATACACACCTGGCCAACAAACTTATGAAACTTTGACAGAATTGTGAACATCTTTCCTGGGAATTCAGATTTAGAGTCCACATCCTAACTCGTTTGATTATCGACGAGGCGAAACTTGTGTGAAAACAACCAAATGCAAATGATAGAGGCCATCCTTGGCACTGAGCCTTTAAGTCTACTCTAAATATGCTTAAGCATATTCTCTAGTTCCCGATTTATTTCAATGTTTTATTTCTTCAATAATAATAATTGAAAATCCAAATTCCCTTCCTTACAATAAACTCCAAAGAAAGAACCCAAATTATCCAAATTTCTAGTTCGTAAAAGTTTAGTATAAAGGAAGAAATAAGTTTTAGAATAATATTTCCAAACTTTGACAATAAGGGGGTTGAAAAGTAAAGAAGTCGAAGCTAGTGAAATAAGGAAATAAGTTTTGTCTCGCGGCCTATTTCCTTGAATAATTAATTCGTAGGGTGTTTTAACACCTAGCACCTTAATGCCAACCGGTATGGGGAGTTGCTAGCTCCAAAGTTCTAAGAGTAGTTAGGTTTTTCCAGAAGACACAAAACATTGCACTATTCCAAATCTTAGAAACAAAGGCAAAGGAGCAAGAACAAAGGAATCAGCCGAATCAAGTACATATGGAAGTTTAGGATTCCATAAAAAGAATTCAAAAGAGGAATCAGCTAAGATTATGAATCAGAAAGGAACAAAGAAGAAAAAGGAAGAAAGTTGGAGGCAACAATGTAGAGACAAGATGGAAACTAGGTGATTTACAACCTAAATTTTTCCATTATCTACCCAATTACCTAAGCCCAACATTACAAGCCTGAAAGACCTCATTGATTTTGAAGGTTGAATTTACCTACACAGCGGAGATCAATGAAAACAAGCATATGGGACTTTGATAAACAGTTTAAGAAAAACTCCTTAAGATTAACTAAACTAACATGAAGTTGAAAAGGATTGATGGCCTCGCACACACACACTTAACAAGACTTGTTAAATAAACTGCTAAATAAATTAGTTTATCAAGAAATTTTGTAATAGAAGTACACTAAGGCCTTGTTCTTGCATCAAAAAAAAAACTGAAATTTGAATATTAGTTGATATATCTTAATTTCCAGATCAAAAGGGTGGAATGAAAAAGACTGGAATAAATCGAAAAATGTCCTTAAAAATTTTTATGTTTATTTGTTCGAGAGGACAAACAATTTCTTCTTTTCTTGTCAGGACAAGAAAATTTTAAGTTTGAGGGAATTTGATGAGTCCAAAAACTCATTAGATTTTTAATTCCATTTTTCTGAGTTCACAACAGAGAATAATGATGAATTGTCTAATAAGAATGAGATAATCGACTCATATTCCAATTTGCAGAAAATACAAATAGAAAATCAATTTTTATAAAATCATAGAAATCACCAAGTAAAGAGAGCCTAAGTCAAATTGAAATTTAAGTCAAGGACAGAAGTGTAGTTTCAAAGAAATTCCAAGTCACGACATCAAATTTACTCAAGAAGAAATCAAAGAGTAAATGCTTAAGTCATGACTCAAGAAGGAAGTTGAGACAAAAAATGACTGGTCGAGATTAGCAAGAAGGCCAAATGAAGAAGTTCATGTCGCGACATCATTGCGATGTTATTACGCCAAAAGGAGATAAATGATGTCGTGATACCACCATGAGGTCGCGATAAGGAGCTATCTTCAAAATACAAAGAACAGCCTTCTCAAGTAGTTAAGTCGAACTAATTAAAGAGTGGACTTATGTCGCGACTCGACAAAGAATGAAGATTAACACCAAGGTCGCAATAGAAACTCCAAATCAGACGACCAAGAATTAATGAAGAAGTAGACATGATGTCGCGACACCACGGTGGTCGATAGAATTGAAGGCTTAGCAAGAGACACGGAGGTCGTGATAATCGAATAGAAGTCATGATAAAAGATTTTCTTAAAGAGATCAACATAGAGGTCGCTGGCGCTTAGGAATGTATAGAGACATCCAATCGATCAAAAGATGTCGACGCCTCAAAGGGTCGCAACATCGCACAAGGTATTATGGTCGCAACACGCCAGTATCACACGCCAGGCGGAGCGAAGGTCGCTGACGCCCTTCCGCAGTCGCGACATCAGTCGCATACGTTCGAGGTCGACATCATAGCCGTCGCGGACATCATATTCAAGAGATGTCAAGACAAGTCACGCATAAAAGAAAAGCTTCCAATGAGCATCGCAGAGTCAACGGTGCCGCGGTCAATTTAAGATTAAAGCCGCTAATTTCAAAAGAGCTCATAATACGTAAAGGTGGTCGCTGGATGCCATTCGGGGCGGTCCCGGCACGCTTTATGCGAAAGAAGGTCGCGATGTCCTTAGTAGTCGCCATAAGCCGCAAAGAATGGAGGTCGCGACATTTAGCCGCCGCGACATCGCTATCCAAGAGATGTCAAGACAAGTCACGACAGTTAAAAGTTTCCATTTACATCAAAAGAGCTCATAGCATAACATCAAGTCGCTGACGTGATGATCAAGTCGCGACCAAAAAGAGATCAAGCAATGCGTAGTTGCGAAGTCGCGACGCATGATTGAAGTCGCGACATCAAAACACCATAAGCGTATCAGCCAGTCGCGACGCGGAAAAAGAGGTCGCGACATCGTCGCAAGGTCGCGATATTACAAATGAGTCGCGATACGACAAACAAATGGGCCGCTTATTTTGAAACCCATACAGTGACATCGCTAGCCCAACCTTAACCCTATAAATGTACTATAGAAGGAAAGCAAATTTCGCGGCTCGTAAAGAGAAGTCCTGGTACCGGGCTCGTGTATTTTAATTTTATGTTTTTCTTTGTTTTGCTGTTATTTTGCATTAGGATTAGAGTAGATTGTTATCAGACTGAATTCTCGATCCGGGATGTTAGTTGTCGGGTTGAATGAAATGGATCGCTATTTTCACCATCGTCGTTCGCTTGAAGTCCAAACAAATTTTTGGAATTCGAACTTCCAATTTCTTTGATTTATAGTAGTTCTTTCGATCGTGAGCTACCGTTAATGTAACTATAATTTAGAAACCCAGCCTTGAATTCACTCGTTGTTAGAATTTATCTTTCCTACATAAATTTATCGAGCCCATCGAACTTCCGCCTGAATCGTCACGGGTTTTGTTTATTTTCAGATCCGATCCAAATACGTTGTCCCATAATTGCATTAGGATCGTTTGTGCCTCGATTTCCAAGAGGCCCTCTGAGTGACACAGAGAAGGCATTCCTGAGAGTATTGATGATTAGTACCCAAAAAGTGCAATTTTGAACCCTATATTAGATAGGTTTTGAGTGCTTTTTTTGTGCACTAATCATGTCATTAATGCCAATTGAAGGTTCCGTCTTTTAGTATCACTATGCCGCTTAGAGGTTATTTTCGTAGTTGTTTTCGCGGTGCTTCAGCGCACTAAGTGGGAGTTCAATATCGAGATGTATGACGAATCATGAAGTTTGAACTCAAGTGTCAGACATCAATCATACCAAGAATCAATGAAAAAATGAAGGCAAAGTGAAGAAAAATTGATGCGCTTGAAGATGTGGAGGCAAATGCAGCCAAGGATCAAGAGGTTCGTGAATTTTCGCGAGGTTGCGAATTTTCACCGGATCGCGAAAATTTCGCAAGTTTAGCCGTACCCTGCAATCTTAGCGAAATTGGAAATTTTCAGACTCGCCACTTCGCTATGCAATCGTTCCTAGCTTAAAAACACATTTTGCTATTTCACTTAAAATTTCGTTTGTTATTAAATTTCGCTTAGCTAAATAAATTACCGTTTTAAATGTAAATTTCCTGCTGCTTATGCTCGTGATTTCGCATCTAGCGAAATTCTTCAAATTTAGAGAAATTTTCTTCGCTCATCATGCTTTATTATTAAAGCAATACTTCAAATTTGGTGTATTACTTTCACTTCTTTAATTAGCCAAATTTGTAGGTTTTTTCGTATTTTCATGTATCGAGGTGGCCATATAAACCCCTCTTTTGTAATAAATATAGAAGAATTCCGGGGGAGAAGAAATTGTAAGTTTTCATTTTTGTAAATAAAGTCTCGCATTTTTAATTAGGTTTTCTTTCTCTCTTCTCTCTCCTCTTTCTTCTTACTTTCGTCACAAACACTCCCTCTCGAGGATGACAACTCAAGAGATGTCGCCAAGCCCCTCCTTTCTTTGAAGAGGAAGGAAGCTAGCTTGGTGGTGGGGCATATGCATGTTGTCCTCTTGTATTAAAAGCCATAGGTACTGTGTTTATGACCCTATCTTCTCAAATTAGGGTCAATAGCATTGGACGTTATTGATTCGGGCTAATACTCTCCATGCTTTAGGATACAAAGTGTATACTTTTTAATGCTAGATGCACTGTATTCTTTAGACGGTCTTTACGAGCCTCAAATGATATTTAAATGTTAGGTTTCAAATAAGAAAGGGGCCATAGATGCATGCTACTTGTGTTGACTAAATAGGAGTTGATTTCAAGGGTGAGGTTTGCTAGTTAAAACATAGATCCGCTATGCCTCGACTCAGGTCACATGTCATAACGAGGATACAAACCCGAGGACACTTGTTCGCCTCTAACTTACCAAGTTAGTGACCAAATCTTCAAAGTTAACTTTTCACACTTTATTTTCAGTTTTTACACTTCGCCAACCTACTTCCACTGCTTTAAACAACCAAAGAGTCCAAATAGAAAGCCTTACCGCGGCACTTATGCAAATCATTTTAGGATGAAACCCATCACAGAATCGATAATTAGACCACTATATCGCAAAGAAATTAACTACTACAAAGTAGTAGGAACTTGGTGTATATAAATTTTGTTGATTTTAGCTCAGCCTACTGTATAATTAATCAAATTGAGCGCCATAATGGGATGGTGCCAAACTACTAATGGTAAGTTGAAGTGTACTTGTGATCAACATCACAAGTGAAGGTAACCTTTTTACCTCTTTTTGTCACTCAGTTGCAGTAACTGCCAGTTTTCAGCACTTAGCAGTAACTGCACTGTTTCAGTTTTTCAGTTAGTTAGTTTTAATTTTTGTTAGCTAACCTTAACCTTTTTGCAAGCTTTGTTAGTTCTTTTTGTTGTCTCTATAATTTTGTAACAGGTTTATGCAACAGAAGGATGTGACACATCGTAGATCAGACAGGATAAGTACACAACTCGACTCATCTAGTGAAGTCGTTGCACATACCGACAATACCATGGATCCCACGCCCGAGGAACAACAGTCACTGAACCCCCATGAATCCAAATGCTTATAGAACTATGAGGGGATCACATCCACCCTCCTAGAAAGTTGCCCCATCCTCAGACATTCCTCCCAATAAGATGTAGCAAGAGGCCATATTCGTACCCTACTTCCTCATATCATGGTATGGAAAATGAAAACCCATACACACATCTTAGGGATTTTGAGGAGGTTTGCACTACCTTCAAGGAAGGTATGATGGATATGGATTGCTGAAGCTAAAAGCATTTCCATTGATCAAGGATAAGGCCAAGATATGGCTAACCTCATCGAGACCTAGAACTATACGAATCGCGTAGCCGTTAGGCAGACTTCGAAGAAGTTCTTCTGCTCATAAGACCAATAATTTGGAAAAGACAAATTTACACCTTTGCACTCGTGATACAGAGATTTACCAGTTGTTGGGAGAGATTTATGGAAACCATCAAAGGCCTCGTCCACACTGCCGGTTTTACATTGATGTTGGTGGTTCCACTTCTATGGTGGTATGTCTCGCCACAGAGGCGCCTTGGAAACCATGTGAGGAGACTTTCTAAGTAAGCATCCGATGAAGCCATGGATTTAAATTACGTGGTTGAACTTCTAAGGTTAGGGATGAGCCTAACCTCAGAGAATGGAAAGGATGAGACCTACGCTTAACCCAAGGGGTGGGATGTATAACTAAGAAATGATGAGAGCTAGGATTTCAACCCCAGTAAGGAAAGCTGAGGAGCTTGAAGGTAAACAACTCCAAGAGGTGCATGTAAAGTGGGATCGAAAATCCTACACACCACCTCGCATTCAATTTCGTCCCCTCGTACACCCAAAGCAGTAATCCATGTCCTATGGCCCCGCAGCGGGAAGCGATTCGGCGTCGAATGTGCAAACATGGTAGACAATACAGCCACAACAATCCAATGCTCCATATGGTAATACCTACAATCTAATCGAGGAATCACTCCTAACCTCGTGACGGAGACCCAACCCCGCCTATGTACCCCCTGTAGCGCCAAACCTCGCCGGCACTCACAATCACAACAACCACCATCCTTCAGCAAATGCTTCATATCAATTTGAGTAAGGTGGTGGGCAACTTTGTTGAGGAACAAAAGGGATCAATGTGCAACTGGCACAAAGGATTGACACTGTAGAGAGCACACTGAACAAGAGAATAGATGGGCTTGAGAGCAATCTCAACCAGAAAATTGACAATCTACAGTATTCAATCACCAAGATCAACAAGTTGCTAGAGGTACAAGAGAAAGGGAGGTTTCCATCACAAACACTTCCAAATCCCAAGGGAATTCATGAGGTCGGGTCATCCAACACCCAGAATGGATGAAGTTAAGGCCATAATTACTCCCGAGGGAGTGGGAAAAGAGGTCGATCAACCCATGCCAAAGCCTCGTTGAAGAATCCATGCAAGGAGAAGAATCTGCAAGCCGAGCATATTCTCCTAAAGGAGGATTCAATGAAATACCGCATACCACTTCCATTTCCACAAGCACTTAGGAGGTAAGAAGAAGGCAACTCAACAAGGTGCATCTTAGGGAGGTCTTAAGGCAAGTGAAGGTTAACATACCTTATTGGACATAATCAAATAAGGCTCATTTATGCAAAATTTCAAAGATCTTTGCACAATCAAGAAGGGATTGTGCATTGAGAAGAAAGCATTTACTGAACAAGAAGCATAATCCAAAGCAAATAATAATCACAAATACAAGGATCCGTGATCTCCCACACCACACACAGGGAATTGCATAGAAAAGTCCTTGTCGATTTGGGAGCCAGCAGAACCTAATGCCGCATTCGCAGATGCCATTCAGGTTTAGTGAACTTAAACCTACCAAACATCACACTATCATTAACATAGATCAGTGAAAACTCCTAAGGATAGTTGAGGATGTCCTAGAAAATAGACAAATTCTACTACCTTAAAGAGGATTTTGTGGTGCTTTCGACATCAGAGCCAATTGCAAGTGAACCCATTCATGTACTAATCATCTTAGGGAAGACTATTTCTGCCACAGAAATGCAATAATAAATTGCCGGAATGGAGTCATGCAAACTAACCTTTGCAACATGGACCTTGGAGTTAAAACATCTTCCATTTGAACAACAAGCAAAAATTTGTTAGAAATCGAAACTAAATTTCAGCGTTGTTTTTAATTGATCGCTGTGCGTGAGCATAGTGTCCAGGAATTGCAAGGAGTAATCAGCCAAGGAGATGAAGAGATATTGGTCTTAAGTTATCAACACCAACTACAAGCCAATCGCTTCAATCTACAAGCCATCAAACAGGAGCAGATCAACATTGGGCACTCCAGTCACCATGGACTCAACCTGTATCATCACAGGGGTTGAGGAGACTGTCATTCTTAACCCTCGAAAGTAAATTTTGAGAATGAACTGTCTTGTTTCCATAAACCGAATTGCGCTTCAATTATGTTTACTTTTTTGTCTTGGAATTAGGGTAAATTTTAGTTAATTTCAATTGCTTTTAGCAAAACTTGTTAATTTAAATATTTTTTTTATATATTTAGTACTTTGTTTATATAGTATAAGATTGTGTGTTCGAAGCTTAGTTATAGTTCTATAGTGAATTTTATAATAATAATTTTTATTATATATATTATTAATTAATTTAAAATTTTTGAACATGTAAGATAATTTACGGCAATATTCGCTCAAAGTAGCGAATTTATGTGAGACCTACATCAAGAATGCTTATATAAACAGGAGGGGCTGGCTAAATTGTCACTACATTCTCCCCTCCCATGAAGCCCTAAGCTCCCAACACCACGCCTGCCTCACCGGCCTCCCGCCAACACACATCATCGCGGAGTTACAGACGAGCCCGATCGCACTGAAATGACCAGCCTCTGAGGGGCCTCCTCCATCAAGCAAATTCAGACACTCGTGTCTCTGGCTCGGGCCTTTCTTGTCTCCCGCCTTGCATTCGTCTTTTCCCTGTTCTTATTCACAACAGTGGTCGATTCTCAACTTGGTGTACCGCTGAGCCCGGTCTGGTCACTGGCCTGTGAGTGATTCACCACCTCCAGAGCCTCTGGTCAGAGACACAGAGCCCCAAATTACATTTACAAAGGAGTCGAGCCCTTCGCATTTTATTTCGACTTCGTACATGGTTCAGATCGAGGCGTGGTCCCACGTTCTACCTCGAAAGATTCCATGACACCCAGAGAGAGGCCCCACTCCTGAAATTCCTCGGTGACTCTTAGTACCATCACTAGGGCCTCAGGTCAGACTCCGACGAGCCCTGTGTGGATTCCCGACGCTTATCGTACACCTGATGGGACCCCGTGCCCCATCACCGCACTTTAGGAGTTCTGAGGTCTGTGCTCCAAGCGCCCGACATCTGGCCCACAGCGAAGCCATCATCATCCTCTCGGTCAGCAGTCCGCCACCAAATACATCTGGCCATCGAGGCGAATTTCATCACTCCCAAATACACCGCCTCGAGGATCTCGACGCCATTGCTCAGGGAACCCCATTCCGGATAACGCGACTCCATCGCAGAATCGCTCCATCAGAGTCGCGACCACGACGCCCCCAAGACCGGTGGGCCGATCCTGGCTACAGTGGAGTCCATGAGGTTGATCGAGGAGTATTCATCATTACCTTCATGACTCCGAGCGCATTACTACCCACGAAAGTGGTGTTGCGCTTACCACTGAAGGACTCCAGAGGATCACCTAGTCCGCGTGAGCTTCGGGCCAAGATTGATGATCGCCATGAGTACTCGTGTGAGCGCCGATATTTCAGCATTTCTCGCCCGCGATACCGCCGCCAATGCAAGTAGGGTTACGATCGTGGCCTACCCATTTCATCGAGAGATGGTTCGAGCGCCGCCAGAGACACCATCGCTGACTGCAGATTTTACAGAGGCGCCTCCCGCCTCGATGCCGCTTGTCACCATCCTGTCAGGACGAGCTTATTTCCGCCCAAGACATGCATGCGCAGGAGGAGCCATCTCTGAGGCGCTTTAACGGACCTCGGGGATTGCCCGCCCCTCCGAAATGGGTGATGGCCCCTTCACAGGCTTTGGAGGAGAAGGTCCACCTAAGGACCCGGTACGAGTAGAGAGCATCCCACCACTACGCCGAGACCTCCGCCATGCTCTCGAGCATGCGGGATTCCTGAGACGTGATCAGACGCGAGACTCACGCCCCGGGTCATGTCTCGGCGGGAGCGTGATGACTATGCCCGTGATCTTCCACTTACGACCACAAGACCAGGAGGAGGCACGTCGAGGCCGAGGACCGCCATACGTATGATATACCCGCCCGAGCCCGAGATACAATGTGTAGTCCTGCCCACGATGTCACCTCCATCCTCCCCTCCATACGCACCACATCAAGAATGCAAATGATACTCGCCCATCCTGATCCAAAGACACCATCTTCACTTGAAAGTACGCCATGTCACCGAGAGATAGCCGTGTGATGGATGCCATCTCCGTCACCAGCGTACCTACGCCAGGCAAACCCCATGATCGAGAGGTGGTCAGCCCAAAGGCCATTCCATGCCGACACGTGTGATTACGACTCCACCGGGGTCTTCCTCATGTTCCCGATCGCAGGAGGACCCCACCACACCGCCGCTTCGATGTTCGTCATAAAGGAAGAAGCAGCTTCTTCAGTACTCACCACCACCACCATAGCAAAGGAGGTGGTTAGGCTCTCTTTATGATTTTGTATAGCTACACTTTATCAATCGCTACCGATTTTGATTAGGATTTTTGTATTAGCCATAGTAGGCAGTGATATTTTTGTGTTTAGCTTGATATTCATGTATTAAATGTATTTTTGGCTATCAAAAGCTATTCACTTTATATATATACAAATCTTTTGTACATATCATGTTTTGTGCCTTACAAGGTGTAAATGTTTTTCTTTTCAATCGAACAATTGAATTGCTTCAAATCGATAATTGAATCGCTTTTATGTTGGGAAATTGAAGCAATCAAGCCATTACCTCTATGTTAGAACAAATACCATGCTTGAAATATTTTTTTCGTCACTTAAGGCCCAAAGATGCTCAACTTGAAATTTCTCCTTTATGTTAATTCACACACCGCACTCCATTATTTCCCCTATCAGTTGTGAATTTGTTTCCCTCCTTTCGCTTTGCAAAGCCGGCCTTAGATATGTTGGCAACCTAGGATAGTTTTGAGTTACCCACATTTGAAGACCAATGTTGTATTCCAAAAAGAAAAAGAAAAGAAAAAGCAAAAAGAAAAAGAAAAAGAAAAAAAGAAAAAGAAAATAAAGTTTGAAGTTTACTGAAACCCGAGCACTGGCCCGAGGGGTGTACGCGTAAAAGCCTGAAACCTGATGCCCTATGCCTTAATTGGTCGAGTCATCGATTTAGTGTCTGCTACATGGGTGGATAGGTAAAGAGTCTAACCGAATTGTAGGTGCTTGATTTTCTAAGTCATACGGAGTCCGAGGTGAAGCCCGAGAGTTTGTGGTCAAGGATCATTTCGCTTGATGCCCTAAACCTTAATCGCTGGGAGTCATCTGGACCTCGTGCCACTACTTTGGTGAAGTCGAATTTTACATCATTCTACAAATGTAGTCGAATAAAGAGCATGCTACAGAACTATCCTTATCTAGTTGTCTAACAAATAAAGGCCATGTCAACGAAGGTCAGGGGAGTGGACAAATTTTGCAATTTATCATGAATCAAGTTACATGTGAAATAACCATTACTTAGGTGGAAATCTGCCGGTGAATCATGGAACCAATATCACCGAATTATCTCATGGTTTCGTTCTTTCATCTCCTTTTATTTCGCATCGCTAAGGGACTAGCAACGCTTTCTACTGGGGTGATTAGTACCCAAAAAAGTGTTCCTTGAACCCTATATTAGATAGGTTTTGAGTGCTTTTTTGTGCACTAATCATGTCATTAATGCCAATTGAAGTGTTCAAGTCTTTTAGTATCACTTATGTCGTTTGTAGGTTATTTTCGCCACTGTGTTTCACAAGACTGAGTTCAATATCGAGATGTAAGGAAGAATCAAGTGAAGTTGAACTCAAGTGTCACCCATCAATCATACTAAGAATCAATGAAAAATGAAGGCAAAGTGAAGAAAATTGATGCAATTGAAGACAGGAGGCACGCAAAGTGAAGGATCGCAAATCCCGTGAATTGCGCTAAGATTGCGTACTACCGGGATTGCAAAATTTCGCAAGTTTAGTGAAAATTTCGCAATCTTAGCGAAATTGAAATTCGTTGCATCTCGCCACTGGCTATGAGACCGTCCCAGCGAAAAACACATTTTCACACACTTAAAATTCCTCGTTTGTTAGCGAAATTTCGCTTAGCTAGCGAAATTACCCGGCTTTAGCGAAATTGCCGCTATGTCTGGTGATTTCGCTACTAGCTTAAATTCTTCTCACTTAGCGAAATTTTCTCGTCGTCATGCTTTTTGTATTTAATAATGCTAACCGACTTCAAATTTGTGTATTACTTGTCTCTTAACTTAGCCAAATTGTGTTTTTCGGGTATTTTCAAGGTATCGAGGTATCATATAACCCCTCTTGTAATAAATATAGAAGAATTTGGGGGAGAAGAAATCAGAAGTTTCATTTTAAATAAAGTCTCGTATTTTTAATTAGGGTTTTTCTTTTTCTCTTCTCTCTCTCCTCTTTCTCTTACTGGGTCGCTTTTAAACACCCTCTCTTTGAGGACGATAACTCAAGAGATGTTTCGCTGCTCTCCTTTCTTTTGAAGACATGAGTTTAGCTTGGCAAAGGCTATGCATGTTGTCCTCTTGCATTGGGTGCCATAGTAATTGCTTACACCCCCATCTTTCAAATTAGGGTCGAATAGCATTGAATGTTATTGATTTGTCCAATACTCTCCATGTTAGGATACAAGCAGCATACTTAATGCTAGATGCACTGCGGGGTTCTTTAGATTATTCTGACAGCCCCAAATGATATTTAAACTATTAAATAGTAGTAATATAGATGCAATGCACTTGTAAAGTTGACTCAAATAGAGTTGATTTCATGGTGAGGGTTCATAAGTTAAACATGATCCAAGTATGCTCGACTATAGGTTGTATGTCATAATGAGGATAAAACCCGCAGGACACTCGTTTCATTCCTAACTTACCAAGGTTAGTGACCTAAATCTTCAAAGTTAACTTTGCACTTTGCTTTCGCTTTACAATTTCGCCAACCTACTTCCACGTTTTGAAACAAATCCAAAGAGTCCAAATAGAAAGCCTTACCTTTCGTGGCACTTATAAATCATTTTAGGATGAAACCCATCGCTTGTTCTCACCCTAGACCACTATACTTAAAGAGTTTCATCACTATAGCAGGAACTTAGGTGCATATAAATTTTGTTGATTTGCCAAATTTATCGTGGGCAATTTGTAATCAATTGAACAAATTTCTCGAAGGGTATACAACCTAATATTGGGGATCTAATGGGTTCGTGAAATTATAATCGACAAATTTTCTTCTCACTTGAAACCGAGAATGAGTTGAATGACTTATCAATTAAAATGAGCAGAGTTCGCCTCTGACTCCGAATCAGTAGTTCAACCTGTTACATGGAACTAACCTGGCGAGAATTGAATCCATTCCAATTTTGAGGATGAGAAACTGCATAGTGCAAACTCCGCTGCTAGCCTATGTCTTGTGGAGCTAAGGTTTATAACACTCTCAAATGGCATTGAAAAAGAAAATACCTTAACAAGGCAACTCGGGATGAAAGTAATGATTCAACTTCCGTTTTCGAAAGAACATACATTTGGGATGATGAAAATGTGTCGTTAAGGAGAAATCCATGATTACCATCTTCCTTGACTGATTCTAAACTGTCTATGAAGCCAAAGCAAGAGTCGTGTGTGATGCGTGAACTGACAAGCCACAATAACCGTGATTTTCAATGCATCCTTAAAAGCTAACTCCATCACTATTTCTTTTATTTTTTTATTTTAGTTTAAGCATTATTTCATTTTGTTCTTTATATTGGGCCATCTTTTATTCTTTATTATTTTAAAGGTTGCATAGGAATTTATCAATTGCCTATCATATAGTTCAAATAGCATAGAGCCTGAGTAGTCGTGGTAGTTGATCGAGAATTCTGAGACTCGTGGGATCGATATCCGGACTTAAATCCACTTTTATTACTTGTTCGACCAGACACTTAATCATGGATCAAAACCGTAAAGGAATTCAAATACCTAAGGAAACCGCTTTTTAATCAATATAATCAGTAAAGAAATATAAACAAAACAAGTTTGACGGCATTATCTGGTTTCTGTGATTGCATAATAGTCCTTTGCAATAACATTATAAATTTGTGTTTATAAGCTGATCCATCACTCACACTTATACAGTGGGAGAAAGAGATAACGAACAATTATAATTTGGATATTGGGATTGGATAAAAGAGTGGTTTTAGTTGAAATCATAACTCAAAATGAGTAAGACATAGAAGGAATTTCTTCAAGTGTTAGGTCACGCTTGGGTTACTAGGGAAAATGAGGGGTTCTTGTGGTCTTTTCCTCTTATTAGGATAGTAACATATAATTACTTCCCAAATCGGATCTTGGTTTAACTATAAAACTTGACCCTCAATAACCATCCTTGAAATGGCATTCAATGTCCATCAATGTTCTTAGTCAATTAAAACTCCGTTCGAGTCACCTTCCACATAATAAATGATAACTAATGAACATCACAGGATCTAGCAATAAGCATCCAATGAGCCCTAAAAGCTTACCATATACTAACCATTCAAGGTGAATCGAAGGGATCGAAACCTAAAGTTGGAGGAAAGAAAATCAATGACAGAGAATACGTACGTTGAAACATGAGGGCCCCGTTTTACCACAAAGTTCCTGTCTTGACTTCCATTTCAAGGAAGGAGGTTTAGCCACTATCCCATTGGCCATCCAGAGGTGTTTATTAGCGAGAAAATGAGAGAAAATGAAATAAAGGAAAGAAAATCCGGAGCTTGTTCAAAAAAGCTTCTCTAATTTCAATAATGAAAAATTCGATTCTTATAAAGTACCGTCAGGACTTATATACCACCCAAAACAATACAAATTACCAAAATAAGAAAAAGGAATAAACTATTACAGGGAAAAAATGGGAAGAAATCAGAAAATGAGGAGTTCAAAATCCAGAATCAATAGAGACTTATACAGAACTGGTCAATTTCAGAGGCTGCAATTCATAATTATGTGGCTTGATTACTTCTTCTCTCTATGCTTCGCTCGCTTTTGGTTCCGCTACTTCCGAGATCCAATTGATTTCTTCATGCTCGAAGTGTATATAGAGTATTGAGTTGATTTGGGTAACAATCTATGGAAAAAGTAAAGAAAAAACCCACATTCTGGGCAAAATTCGAGGGGTTGTACCAAAGATGGTGCCGTAGTCAGACTTAAGGTGCATTATTCCGTTTTTTCTATTTTGGACTAACAGATTTTGGCCACTATAATCTCTGCCTATTTCTAAACCGATTCGAAAGTGATTCAAGTTTCTGATTAAAATATTAATTTCAAGGAGAACTAAACATCCCGAAATAGGTACCTTCAAATTATGATTTTATGTGGCCGCAAAATTCAAATCAAAGTGGGTCAGTGTCTGTGGCTAAAATTTCTCGTTCAGCTTTTGAACATAGAGTAGTCCCGGTTGTTTCAGACATAACATGAGTTTCAAAGGTCTGATTTGGAGTCGAGAAGAACCCTAGCACCTTAGCTTCAAATTAGTAAAAAGAACCAGTGTTAAAATGCGGTTAAGATCTCGAAATGACAAAAGATGCTGGCAACCATTGCCGCAGTCGTAAGCTGTTGATTTTGTCACGCTTGCAACTCTGTATAACTCCTTCGTTAGACCCCATTACTGGTATTCTCGACTCTATGGAAAGCCTAATAAACTATAATGTAACCATACGCTACGACGGGTACTGAGCCCACATTCGTTCAAAATTGAATTGCTCGTACTACGCATTTTCAATCCTCAAGCGCCACCGGAATACATGAAGCAAACACGCGGCATAGACAACAAGAACGCAATATAGACAACCACGAAGTTTCATGAAGATGATGGCGGAAATGAAACGAACTGAAACATGGAACGCGAACATGAAAGGCAATAAGTCATGAACATACAATGTGGTTAAGTTATATATGATTATTAATATAAAACAAAAGATAATAAATGATAGGAAAATACGTGAATGAATGTGCTGATAGCTAATCAAAGTACAGAATAGATAAAGATCTGCAGATCTGGTTATAAATGATAAGGAAGATGTAATGTGATTATGATCTATATGAATGTTAATCAGAAAGATATATATAAGTACATATATATTGATTTGAATGATTGTTATTCAAAATGCCTGTCATAATATGAATGATAAGGAAGACAAGTAATGTGATATTGATCGTTTAAGAGTTCTATTTAGGAAATATATATATGTATATATATATATATATATATATATATATGGCATATATATATATGAATTATCGTTATCTCAACATCTATTATACACATACACGTGCGTGTATTTGAACTATAAGTGAGTCATCTACAAAAGTAAATTTGATCGAATGGTATCAATGAGGCGATCAACACGACGGATTCACCAAATCGAATTCGCCATGAAGGAAATCGTAAATAATAATGGAAATCACATTTTTATTGAATGACCAACATGACGGATTCACCAACCGAATTTTCCATGAAGGCAACCGTAATTACCACGAGATCACATTGCTAATGAATGACAAATATGACGTGATTCACCAACCGAATTTTGTCGAATGTCGCATTTTGTATAGCCATATGTGAAACGGTAATATTGAATGTGGAAACTCATGATACAATGAATGACAAATGATGGTGATCTACCACCTGAATCGCCGGGAAATCATTTCTATAGTCATGGTGAAATGGTAATTTTGAATGTGAAACCGCATTGCTATCGATTACAGAACAGACAGATTCACCAACCGACCACGTGGAATTGGTCGACTTATAGCCATATGTGAGATAGTGATATTAATGTGAAACCATATTGCTACCGATCGACAATAGGACAGGATTCACTAACCGAATTCGTCAGGAATGTCCACTTCTATGTACTCATATGTGAGATGGTGATATTAAATGTGAATCACATTGCTAATGACGACAACAGACAGATTCACCAATCAATCGCCAATGCCTACTCTTTATAGCTATATGTGAAATCACAAACCGGGGTGCTAAAAATGACATTAAAAATCAGATTTGTTTAAGTATCTTTACATTACATACGCATATCGTATAAAGGCATTATTTTCAGAAATGCATTAAGTTAAAATGTAAATGTTTATGGATTGCCTAAAATGAAGCAAGCCTAATTAAAAGTTCAAATGGAATAAATACAAACAACATGTTTTTAAAGATAATTGAAAATGCTAGTAACCTGCCCTGGCCAGATCCAACCTGCCGAGTTAGGGATTCGTCGCGACACTTTGAAAACGAAAATTTAATAAAACGATAATAAAAGACAATGAACTCGCCCCCTTAACATGAAATGTGAATAGTTAAGTGGATTGATCAATGGCTTCGGCCGCAGATAATGATATGAGTCTAATATGTAGAAGATAAGGAATTGAAACTTGTAAAAGACATGACACATGGATGATAAGAACTGGATAATGATGAAACCTCGAAAAGGATAAAAACCTACATGTGTAATGATGAGATGAATTAGTTTCGCATACGAATAGGTTTCTATATATGCATACAAAAAGTAAATGTAAATGATAGTGAATGCACATTATATCAGTCATGATCGCTGATATGTCTGCTTGCTGCAGAGGTTTTAGCACTGGTAAATTCAACTGCGGTAGGTACCTAAGTGAGAGGATGAAACGGATGTGACATTCCACACCAAATTGTGATGAACATCTGCAGATAGGTGCTCACCGCACCAAGCTCCACATCTCTCATGTTTGCATATATGTACATGTATATATCATATGAATGACTTAGCATATATGTGTAGATTTTAATGGATATCACTTCCTGGCAGTAGCCTTTCATATGTAAATGATTTTCGTTATTACAAAATGGTTTGTATACCCACAAGTATGTTCAGCCTAAAAAAATATATAAAAGAGGTCCTATATGGTTTCGCACTGAACCTGCTCGATCCACCAATCCTGCCTGACTGGAATCGCAGGCATGATAATGGTACATAATGTTATCAAGAAAATATTTTATAGAGAACTTTTTTGAAGAAATGGAAATTTGAGTATTCATGCATTTTGATGTTATTTATTTGAATCTTGTCAATGAGTGTGATTGGTATTCATTGTCAGACTGAGATACAACTCATGGAAAGAGCCAAGAGAGAAAATTTGAGAGGTTCCAAAGTAGTGTCCATGAGAAATGGAACAAAAAGGACATTCTCATCTAAATTCTCCATTCCAATGTACTCAAACACCACCCCAATGTTTCTTTGTCCGCAAAAAATAATTCAAAATATTTTAGACCAGCAATACCTATGTTAGTAGCTCCTCGCTATATACACTATAATTTCTTTAGAATTCTCCTTCCTTCCAAGGTGTTATGATGCACCTTAAGGAATTTCGCTACTTTATTTTTTAATTCATCCATGGCTATGGAGCTACCAGAGATTGTTGTCTTTTGGTATGGACATACTGCCAAATTTCGGTCATATTCTCCATTAAAACCAGCTTCCTGATATAAAACTCAGTGCCTTTCTCAAGATTGCTTAACATCACATCTTCATTCCCATCGAAAGACATAACTGCACCACCAACCAAAAACAAAAAACACAAAAAGAATAAAGGATGATTTGAGAGGAATAAATAAGGCACTTTGGTTCCTATTTTTAAGACTGTTTGAGAACATTTTGAAAATACATATAACACTATTTTTTTTTAGTGCTATCTAAAAAACAGCTTTTGTTTAAGAAAAAGGGAAGACGCCAAGCAGCTGTGGTTTTAAAACTGTTTTTATCATCTGAATTTAATATTTTCTATATTGTCACAAAAAAAATATTTTTTTTTCTTGTATACTACTAGTCTATTGTAATCATAACACTCCAAATATGAAATCTTGGATCCGCCCTTAGTTACAATAATGGTAAAACAAAACACTCAAGTACTATTCTCACCGGGATCGTTAGTATGGCACTGAATTCTCGTGATACGCTCCAAATTTATGTTCTGCTTTATCTAAACAAAAAAAGGTATTAAATATATTCTACACAATTAATTCTCTTAATATTAATAATAATAACTAGAAATAGAATATTATCAATGTTCTCAATCCAATATTGATTAAATGTTTCTTTTGTAATAAGATGGGAAAAGTAATTAGAGATTAAATAATAGGTTGGCTTAATTTATTGAAGAATGACCACAACAATATCTAGGAATTCTCCTAGCAATGATAACAAAAAAAAAAAAACTCATTATTTTTTACATTATCGACTACCCCGCCAGGATAGTATAGAATTAACTAAACAAAGACACAAGGTACCTTATTCGGGAACTCGGATAACACAAAAAAAATTGAATGGGATACCTAATAACAAAAGGGCGTAGAATCTATTTGTTTTTTCGATCTCGTCACTCTTCTAGAAATATATATTTTTTGCCCAAATTCTTTGCTTCTCATATAGCAAGCACTAAACAATTTAGTTAAGAGATAAGTATAATGTAAAGTAATCGTGATAATGAAAATGTCTGAATTTTGCCTCAAATATATAATGATCATATTATCATTATTGACAACCATGGTCCAAAACTGTAAGACATTCATTACCATAAAACTAACTTCATATCTGTCTCTTTCAAATTATTTTGAATATCAATCACCAAGGATCTTAAAATATCACCAACAACTACTCACATGAAATAATGAAGAGAGTCCACAACTACAGTGGGTGGGAAGTACTTTCCATGGCTGAGACTCTATTTGATTTCATGATTCTCACTGCAAGCAGAACTTTTTCTTTCGTATCTTCTTTTTATAGATTCTAAAGAGAACGTTTGGAAGTTTCTCTTCTCTGTGAACCACTATTTTTCGTAAAAGAAGAATTTATGGGCTTACTTTGTTTTTGTATTAGTGGTAGTTGTATGAGAAATATAAACATTGTCATCCCAAAAAAAGGGTCCCTATGTACTTTAATTTAAAAATATATTGTTGATACAAGGATACCATGTAGTAATAAATAAAATTTAAAAAAAATTAGAAACATATCTCCGAATGGGCTTTAGATCTTCCATATTATGTGCCTTAAAGTAAAACACTTTAGACTGGAAGAATTAAAACGATATCAACCCCACAATGTTTATCCTAAATAATGGCTAAAGCTTCCCTAGCTCAATCAGCAGTCAAAACTGATCATCAAAAGCAAAAAGCATGAAAAATCCCACTACTAATATGAAATCAAGAATATATAAGAACCTTCTATTTTGAACACTTGGTTTTTTTAATCTTGAAATAAATTTGATTTCAAAATCCACTTCTTTCTTAATTGTATTTTATTTTCATCCAAAAATCTTCACAATAGTATCCCAACCACTAATACAATTTCAAAGAAACCATGTTCGACAAAGAAAAATAAAAAAAAAATTTACCATCTTCAAAAGAAAAAATAATTTATTTTTGTAAAAAATACCTTTCAATTTTTTTCTTTCATTTTCAATCACTATTTAAAGAAATTGAATATACAAATATAAAGTGTTTAAAAGAATTATAGGAAAATTGTTTTAAAATGTTAAAAATAGTTCAAGTTAAACAAACTTTTATATTAAAAATGCCATATAATGATATTTATCAATTCCAAAATAAATACTTAATAGTATGTCTCTCTCGTTTTCTTTACCCTACTTGGGTTGTAATAATCCAAAGCTCTATATCCCATGAATGGACTTGATAAAAGGTAGAAAGAAGTAACACCTTCAGTCTAGACTCTAGAGTTCAACACAAGCAAGTTGATTGCTACATTACATATAATTAAGAAACCCAACAACTTTTATGTTCGCTAAGCAAATACAAACACAAATCAAATAACATCATGTGTAGAACCGACATGGAAGTATCCTACTTTATTGCTAATGTGAAACTTGGAAGAACGATTTTTCGAAGTTAATCAATAATTCTCGTCGACTAAGACAAGCAAAACCCTAGATTTTTCTCTAGATCTCGGATGATGTAACAAATCGCACCGTTAGAATCATCTCACAAAATCTAGTTGAACTAGACGAACTGCGTCGATTCCCGAGACAACCGATTCACGCACCCGAGGGTCAATCTGCCAATCATAAGTGACATGGCATGAGAGTGCATGCGACGTGGCACCATAATTAGGACACATGGCACTTGGAGGCCAATCACATGCCTCGTGGAATGCATGAATTATGATGAGTTTTGCATGAGGACACTCGCCTTAACTTAGGCCATGAGTCATGCATGTTTAAGAACATGTCTAGACTTAGTGGTTCAGGGTTGAAGGACCAAGCATGCGAGGAGGAGACCAATTCGTGAGCTAAGGAGAGGGAGGAGAACCAGGGGAGAAAAGACCAGAAAATAGAGAAGAAAGGAAAGAAAAACTAAGCAAGAAACAAAGGAAGAGAAAGGAGGAAGAGGAGCCAAACACCTCCATTTTTTTTTGCAAGGTTGAAGGATCAAGGACTTGATCCCACGCACTACAAGAGGTAGGGACTTTCCCTATTTGGTTATTTTCCTTCCTTGAGGCCATGGAAATGGAATTACAGCTCGTCATGGACCTCAATGGAGGAGATTTTGTCTATAGGGTAAATGTTGTGTTTTAGGGGAGATGCTGCCTGGTTTTTTTCCCTTCGACCCCTTGACTGAGTTTTTTCCATAACATGGCCATAACTCATATGAATTGAGTGATTCTAGTTTTTGGGTAAACTATACTTATAGGATAACATATCTCCTTGAAATAAATTATATCCCAATTTCCAACTCCTTTAACTCAAATGCATTCAAAGTGAGCCAGGTTCAAAGTGAAGCCTCTATGTTGTGTTGAGATCCCATGATCAGAGCCACATAACCAGTTATCACTCATCGTAATTGAACGAGCTCCACCTTGTTGTGTAAACTAGACTTATAGGAGAATATGCATTCCTCAACAGTCCATCCAATTTCGACTTTGACTTAGAAATGCATTCAAAGGGAGCTTATGTTTAGGCGCCTCGGTCTTGTTCAAAACTAAGTAGTCATGTTAAACAATGTTTCCAAAAACAAGCCCGTTTAGATCATCATCGCTTTAATTCATGGATTTGATGATTTCAAGGGTCAATCTCTGCACTAATTATGATGTAATGAGGCTTAAAATTTAAAGCCAGGATTGTTGATTAGCACAATTTCGTTAAGAGATTGTCGGGTTACGCGTAATATCCAACTGATCGAAATATAAATGTGCGAATTTAAAAATTTTTTATCCCTAACCTACCAAGGATCACATACGTTTCATAAAAAATCGGGCGAAGGGTAAACGAACTTTACCTTTTGTAGATCGTATCTTCGCTGCCTTCAAAGTCCGCCTTGGTTTATTCTGATCTTCAAAGGTGCCGCTTCAAAAGCTTACCACCCTCTACAAGTATCCACACACGAACAAATACAAACGATCTTTGTTGAATGCTAGTTTAAAGTTCGCTCTTCTCAAATGAAAATTAGGTTTTTCTTTTCTTTCTCTCTGCTGGTTGTTCTCAGAGTAAAAGAAGACTACTACAAAATATATATTTCAAGCATATATATATATTCTATATAAGTCCATAGGGTTTATGTCAAAAATGAATTTTATATTATTATATATTTAAAACTATTTTAAATAATAGCAATTCAAATTCAAATCCTTATCAGATAAGGAAACGAATTTATATTATTATATATTTAAAACTCTTTTAAATAATAACAATTTAAATTTACAAAACATAGCCGTTCAAGACATAACCGTTTCATGAATTTAAACTTTCTCAAAATTAAATTCGAATTTAAATAACAATTTAAATTCACAAACATAAATCATATTATTCGTTCTAATAAAGCACTTATAGGTCTAATTAACATTGGTAGTAGTCTAAATCACATTTTGATCCCCATACAAGTCATAAGTGGCCTCTAGCAAGACATTATGACTACCCAAGTTAAATGAAAGTTTCATGATCCGAGAGAGACAACCTTAATATAATATAGCTAATGACATAACTTTGCCTCATGATATTCTACAGAATATAAGTGCACGGACAAAGTCAACCTTGTATCGCTCTATCTTGATTACTCGAACCCAATTAGATCGATTCAAACAAATGACATTGATCTCCATCAATTCATTTTGAGCACGACTCATGCATTTCGCCTCAATGTCGTAGGGGACCCGTAGATACTCTCTCTTATAATAAGGGAGATAAATTCCATCTTAATCGCCATATCTCTACTACATAATTCTTATTATGTTCACATAACCTTATAGTTATCCCATTAAAGATACATTGATTATATCAAAACACAATATTCCTTATGTTGAGAACTATAGCCATCTCAGTCAAAGGATTTAATGACAACTATTAGAGATTAACTTATGACTTTGATCCATGTATTAATCTCTGAAGACAATCATTCAATATTTGTTCTCAAATAAATAGATATAAATTTGATTTGTATCTCATATACATATTCATCCCATGAATATCAATCAAACTTTATACTAATCTTAATTCATCATATTCTACTAACAATAACCGACAGGACATTTAGAATAATTAATAATATTATTCGCTGACATTATATATACAAAACATGCAAATCATCATAATAATAAATTCTCATAAATAGCTTCAAAATATGTCCATACAATAAAGCCTAGAGCACTATTACTAACAAGAGAGCGACACCATGTTTTGAAATGTTCCAAAATGTATTTGGATTATATTGTTTGAGCTTCACATGACCCAAGCGTCTCTGCATGTTGTGTTGTGTGATCGAGGTGCTATGTCCCTGTCCGAGACATGAGCCTTGACATTTACTTATTTAAGTGATGCTAGACCATGGAATGCACTGCTTTATGATGTATTGAATTGAATGGAATATTAATATGACTGGATATATTGATATTGAACTGAATATATGAATTGTCAGGTGCATTAGATACGAGGGTCCGCGGCATACATAATGTATAGTGTAAAATGTCCATGTAGGGTCTCATGTATTAGGCATGAGTTTGAGTGCAAAGTGGCACACCGCATGCATCGCGTACGTAAAAACACTACATTACATGGGTGTGGGTACATGATACCGATTTGGCACTGCGTTTGGTGCCAAATTATGTGGGCTCAGGAGTAGGACGAAATCCAAATTGAGTCACACAGTGTTAAATGAAAATGGAAAATGAAATTGTCGGGCATAGCAAGTAGGAAATAGATTCTCTCCCCCTCTCGCCTGAAAGCCCGAAACCTCGGTTAGACAACAGATCCACCTGAAAGCCTCGAAAATGCTCTGAGGTGTAAGAGGACTCGGTGAGACCCCGGGTGCCAGGCCGTCTAAAAAAAGCACACAAGAAAAGACAAGCGTAGATAAATATCACATAGACTACTGTCAGGTGGATGGAGTCTTGACCACTTAAGTGTTTCCGATTCCTACTGGCACTCTGCATTAGGCTGTAGGGTCAGGTTGACCCTGCATGGTCAGTATTAGGCATATATTTTTCCAAGGGATATTATAAATACGTTCATGGATTATGTTATTCAGGTGACTCGTGGCACGATCATCAAAAGCATGTGCACCTAAGTGGGAGTAGCCCCGTAGGTTTTGTTTCTACTCGAGAGAAGCTCACCTCTTTCAGTAGACCCGATTAGTGCCCAAAAAGTGCTATTTTCAACCCTATTTATTATAGGTTTTGAGTGCTTTTGTGTACTTAATTAATTAACCCTCTACGGTACATTGCTGTCCCTACTATTTTAATGATCGATTTTGTGGCAAATTTTTTTGCGCTTTTATGAGCTAATATGCTAAAAATTAGTTTGAGTTTATCCAAGTTACCTAAGAATTCAAGCTTCAACCCAACATTGCATCAAAGATCAGAAGGAAAGAAGAGCAAGATTTAAGAAAACACCACCAAAGCTCGCGAGCACTGCTCCCAAATTTCCAAGACTGCTCCTCTCGCTGCCCGCTCTGCCACGCTGATGAGCTTAAAAGTTTATTCATTTTTAAAGATATTTTTCACCCGATTTCCATCTAAACAAGACTGAATTATGTGCGTAATTATAAACAATTCAACCAAATCATAAATAGCAGGAATTCAAGAAAATAAGAGTTTTTTAAGTGTAAAAGAAGGTATGCGGATGAGCATTAATGAGATAATTGGTTAAAGTGCCGTGCAAAGGCGCATTAAAAGATGCAAGAACTAATGTAGCTTTCTAGAAAATCAAAATGCATATCTAGGTCAGAAGCAAGAAAACTCCAATAAACTGGGTCACTGAAGAACAAGGCAGCCGAGTTAAAGAAACTCCGTGTGAAGCAATCTGTGGAAATGAAGAAGAAGAAGACTTCATGTCGCGACATCTACGTCAGCTGCAGAATTACAATGATACGTATACCATGATCAAAGAATGTAGCGACAAATAAAAGAAGGAAGAGAAGAGGCTCCGACATCGTGAAATCTCAAGAATGATTGATGTCGCGGCTAAACAAGACAATCAATGGAAGCTTAGTAAGTTCATACCGATGTCGCGACAAGAGATTGATGTCGACAATGTGAACCATCAAGTGAAACTGGCGCAGCTTACAGCCGATGTCGCGACAAGAGATTAATGTCGCGACAACACGAGCGACCAGTTGAAGGCTGCAAACTCGCCGCAGATGTCACGTGGATAAAGAAGTGACGCCGCAAATACCAAGAGCAACCAGTTGAAAGATACAAGTATGACAAGACTGAAGCATGCGCGATCGCCTGATGTCGCTGACAAGAGATCGGCGTCGCATATCAAGACAACAAATAAGGCCAGTGTATGACTTCGAAATGAGGTCGAGATAAGATATCGGCGTCGCCGAAGCATCGTGAGAGATCAATCAAACCTCGCGGCGTACAGCGATGTCGCGACAAGGATCGATGTCAGCGACATCAGGAACACCACGAAGGCTGCGTAAGATGGCTTCGATGTCGCGACGTGAGATCTCCATGTTCACATGGATGATGCTCGACAAGTGGATTTGAAGTCGCGAATTTAACATTAACACGGGCCATCTAATTTGAAATCCACAAAGATCGCATTTCTGGATTAGACCAATCGAGAAACCTATAAATACGCGAAATACTCAAAGGTATAAAAGTAGCTTTTACGGGCACACAGACGAGGTTCGATAGCCAAGGCTCATTTTCTTTATTTTAGCTTTTCTTTCTTTTTCTTTTCTTTTGCCGAGAAGTTGTGAGATTAGATTAGATTTATCGTTTTAGTTTTCATTTTATTTTCTGGAACTGGTTGTTATCGTTTTGAGCAGAAGCTGAATGCAGAATTCATTTCTTTTCAAATTACTATCTGGAATGTTTGAAGTTTAGACAAATTCTCTCGAATTGGCCTGGGCCATAATGCGCTTATTCTTATGATCGTGAGGAATGATGTAGCGTGTAATTCAAGACTGAGAACTACTTCATTAAGTGAATGCTATTTTCAGAAATTATCTTTTCCTGTAGTTGTTTCAAAGAACATTAATTTCGCTTTATGAATTTCATTTTCGCATGGGTTTGGATTGTTTTTGATCTAAATATCATTCTTATACCAAGTGCCATCGCTTTCATCGCTCGATTTCAAGGATGTCCTCCGAGTGACACAGATGCCAATCCCGGAGTTATGAACATTTCTTTGAAGGTATATTAACTCCGCTATTAGAGATTCTAATGAGCTTGTTTTCATTTGATAAATCCTCTCTCACTCTGAAATCAAGAATGAGTCAATGAGCTATCAATTTAAATAAGCAGAGTTCACTCCTGACCCGACATGTTGGCCAATCCTGTTAGCCGAGATCGAATCAAGGAGAGGGTGATCTATTCGACTCTTGAGGTTATAACCTGAAGTTGTTAACTGGCCAATCGATAACTCGGGAGCTAAGGCTTCATGTACCATAAATGGGTAATGGCATTATAAAAAGAAAAATACCTGCACTAGGAAGTCCCTCGTTAAAAGTAGTTATCTAATCTCTCATTCGAGAGGATCAAGTAAAAGATTAGATAATGAAATGTGAAGCGTGGAGAGATCCAAATGAACTACTAAACTTCGGGATGCATTTTAAAACCCGAAATACACAAGCAAAATTAATAAATATTGATAACAGAACTGATATACTACAATAGCATTGATTCAATGTGGACTTCTAAACGATGATTATTCAAAGGTCCATTTACCTTCTTAACTATTCTTTTATTCATTATTCTTGGATTTCATTATTATTTGATTTGTCATTTTTTTTTTTTATACAATAGTATGTTTCATGCCTTATTGGGGCCGTGAACAAAATGTCATTTTATAGCCCAAATAGTACGGAGCTCGGTAGTCGTGGTAGTTGATCTAGAATTTTTTGAGATCTCTGTGGGATCGAGACCGACTTAAACGAATTGACATTTGTCGACTGCGGTACTTGCAGTAATATTGAAGGCTGTAAAACCATATTAAAAATGATTTAACGAAGTCTGTCCGGTTAATAAGTTTTAAGGCGGCGCCATTACGGATTGGATAATAGTCCTTGGTAATAACGCCATAAATTTGTATACGTGTTTCGTCCTGCTAACAAGTTTTATGGCACCGCCGGATCGAAGAATTCAAGAATCAATATCTGGCTAGAAAGAAGGAAATACTAATTTGACATTTTGAAGAAAAAGAACAAAAATAGTTTTTCAAGCAGCCGGTTATTTTTAGCCACTAATCTCAACAAACCACATTGAATATATTTGTTGTTTTGACTCCATCCATTAACGGGAGCAGCATTGCTTAAAAACTTTGATGCATAGGAAGCATAAAACTGATCTGATTCCAGCTGATTCTGAATTAGAGAAAACACTTCGCAGCCTGAGAAAGACAAAGAAAGCAAGAAAAACACCACCATGGCATTTAAAGACAGATCAAATCAAGCACATAGAAGGAGCTTAGAAGGCCTCCAATCATCGATACTATGGAGGACTTACTGAAATCATTCATCCAAGATAAATATTTAGCAGTGAAACAACCAACAATATGCTAACGATTTTGAGCTAAAACCAGCCCTGATAGCCATGGTTCAACAGAACCAATTCACTGGTCATTCCACTGAAAATCCCAATGAACATTTGGGACGATTTCTCTGAGAATAAAATCTAATTCACTCAAATTGAATGGTGTGAGGCTGGGAAAGTTATTCAATTACAGCTTGTTCCCATTCTCTTTACGAGATACGGCCGCTTACATGGTTTAACTCACTACCATATGAATCGCACGTAGAGAACCGATGAGCTTATTTCAGCAAATTCTTTCCCCCATCCCTTACTTCTGAACAAAGCTGGGAAATTACTAATTCCAAACATGGGGGAGATAAGAATATGTATATTGCTTGGAAGAATTTTGCTGAATACAACATTGGACCATCTGAATCTTCAGGGAGAAATGGCAGAGCTGAAGAGAGTAGAATGAATGAGCTAAACAAATTGTCAGCAATAGAGGCCAAGTCGGATGATTGATACATTGATGAATAAAAATAGTAATCCAACTGTATACTAAAAGTGAAGTGCACTGTGGAAAGAATGATGATTTTACAAACATAAGAACATCTGAAATCACATTTCAGGACAGCTGATATAACATGAATGGAATCAAAAAGGGGAGTTTCTCATTCTTTCCTCTGTCTTTGATTTTACTTGCATTTAATTTGAAATATTTGTTAGAAATTTATATAGCATGATCAAGTAAGTTCGGGAATTTTTTATCTGTTGAATGCTTAACTATTGAATATAGATATAATGAAATTGTCAAATTCCTGCATATAAAAATAAATCGATTTGTAGTCGCTTCTTGAGTAAAATTGAATAACTTTGAGATTGCAGTGAATTGGATTGTTTTTGTTTTGGGACTTAACACTGACTCAAGAAGATTAACCAAGAATGCTGGAGTATGAAGAATAAAAAGTGGAAAAGAAAGTCAAAATGATGAAATTTAGTCATGACCAAAATATAAGAAGGAAGGAACATTCCCTGTCATGACTTAAATTTTCAAGTCACAAATATAGAACTCAAGTCGTGACTTCCTGAAGAAATAATGTCGGACTTAATGGCCTAACAGTTAATGTATTGACTTCAAAAGGCAGAGTCAAAACATTAAACCCAGTGTCAAGTCTCATTAAAAATCCATGGAACTACAATCCACCCAAATCTTCCACTCTGCAAGAATAAATAGTCATAAATGCAGAAATAGAAACTTATCTCTTGATCTAACCAAATTGTGAAATACTCTCGGTATCAAGGAGAACAATCAGAGGGAAGTTAAGACATTCAAGAAGAACGATCAAAATTCTCAATAAAAAGCCACAAATCTCAGTTGGAAAAATAAGAAGAGTATAAATTGAGGAATCTCATTTAATCTTCTCATCGAAAATTGAAGGAAATAATAAATGACCTTGTTCTTCCCAAGAGACGCAACGCACTATAAAAAGATGGGGGAACAAAGGAAGAGAAACAAGCAA
This sequence comes from Tetrastigma voinierianum, assembly GCA_016808115.1. Lineage (NCBI taxonomy): Eukaryota > Viridiplantae > Streptophyta > Magnoliopsida > Vitales > Vitaceae > Tetrastigma > Tetrastigma voinierianum. The sequence continues at coordinate 499,690 of JAEQBH010000497.1, forward strand.
AAAGAATGAAGAGAAGGGAGGATGAGAGCAAAAAGGAGTCCAAGGATTGCAAACGCTGTTTTTATGGAATGAATGGAGTCGGAAAACAAACCAATTCCATCCTTTATTCCATAAAACGTGGTGTAATCCAGAGAGTGGTTGATGGGAAGGGAATAAGAAGAAGGGTTAATTAGAACCCATCAACAAAGAAGCTCCAAAGAAAAAGGGAAAAGCAGCCCCAATTTGTTGAACGACCTTGTTAATGGCCGAATCACTCTTGGAGGAGCTCAAGGTCTGGTGAGCCAAATTTTGGGAGCAGGGCTGCAAACTTCTCGGAGAAGATATAGGACGGCGGCGTAAGAACAGAGTTTTTCGAATATTAGTTACCAAAAAGAATTGTAAATAAAACAAATTTGTACGATATCGAAATCTGGAGATGTGTGAATAAAATTTCGTTGATTTACAAATCGTTATCATGATGTTTGAATTTTGTTTATGTGCTAGTTTATTTTATGTTAGGAATCAAAGTAATACTTCTGTTCCGTTCAATTTGTCTGAAAAGAATAGAGGCCTGAATAAAGAGACTGGAATTAGGAGTATATATTGTTTGTTCGCATTCGCCTAGTATAAAATCGGTGAAATCGTTAATACTGATGTAAATAAAATACTTGGTTAAACTAATGTAAATAAACAGTGAATGAACACAAGTCTTGAAGGAAATAATACACCTCGCCAACAATACTAATGAAACTTCATCGAAATAGAATGGGCTTTACGGAAATTCGTAAATTATGATCCATGGTCCTAGAACTTGTTTGAGTATTGATTGAGGCGAAATCTTAGGTAAGACAACTGACAAGAAATGATGCAGTTTATCCTGGAATGTATTGGAACTATTACGACCACTACTATGTATATGCTTTCAAGATACACCTTGTTCCCTAATCGAGCCAAAATTGGCCCCATCTCTCTAAAACAAGCAAATTGAAATCCTAAGCCATCCTGCATAACAATCTTCCAGTAAAGAACCTTTGATTACCCAAGGACTCAGGGAGAGAGGAAGAGATTAAGTTTGGGGGAGTTTATTTTTTTTAGAAATAAAGGATAAATACAGAAAAAGGTGAAGAAAGAAAGATAAAAAACAGGAGGATACAACAGAAAAGAAAGCTTAAAGGAAGAAGTTTTGTCTTGTGGCCTAACTCTTTTGAACAATTAAGTTCTTAGGGGTGCTTCAACACCTAGTACCCTAATACCAACTGGTATGGGAGCTACTAACCCAAAGTTCGTTAAGAGTGTTAGAAAGCCTAAAAAGACAGAACATTAGACTTTTCCTGGAAAGTGGCCGAGACAGAGTTCCAACAATGAGAAATACAAATGAGAAATTGGAACAAAACAATTTTGAAGAAAAGAAATCAAGAAGATATCCCAAAGATGAAACTTGGAGGAGATCAACTATGGCTACAAGGAAAAGAAAGGCAACAATCGAGAAAGAGGAAAGACTGGGTAATTGAACCTAGAAATTCCTTCCATCCTACCATTTACCCAAGCCTCATAATACAAGCCCGAAAGACCTAATTACCTGAAGGTTGACTCATTCATATTAGTGAGATCAATATGAAAAACAAGCATACGGGACTTAAATAAACAACTTAAGAGAAACTCCTAAAGACAATTAGATCCAATACAAGTTGAGTAGGATTTCGTTTGGTTCGCACACACACAATTAATAAGACTTGTTAAATAAAACTGTTTACATGCATTATTTATAAAAAATTTTAGACAAAAGCAGCAGACTATGTTTATTCTTGCATCGAACTAAATTTGAAATAATGAAGATATCTTTTTAATTCCAGATTGGAAAGGATGGAAAGGTAAAACATCAAGAGGTAACAAATCGTAAAATGTCCTAATTTTTTCTTTATTTTGCTCGAGGACAACAATTCTTTCTTTTTTTTTCTTTGCTTCGAGGACAAGCAAAATTTTAAGTTTGGGGAGTTTGTCAAGCTTTAAAAGTCATCTTTATTTTTTAGTACATTTTTCGCCTCGATTTCCATCTAAACAAGACTCGAATTATGCACTATGGAATAACTAACCAAACTGTTATACAGCAGGGAATTCAAGAAAAAGAAAAGTTTTAAAAGAAGCGTATGGTGGATGAAAGGCACGAGATAATTAATGGGCTAAACTCGCGCGGCAAAAGGCACAAAGATGAAGGAACCTCGATGTCGCGGAAGTTTGCAGTGGCAATCAAAATGTATATCTAGGTTGGCAGCAAGAAAACTCCGGGGCCGAATGCTTCACTTGAAGAACAAGGTGCCGAGAGTTAAAGAAACCCGTGTGAAGCAACCGTGAAATGAAGAAGAAGAAGACTCACGCCACATCTCGACGCCGCTGTGACACTTAATAAATGATACGTATACCATGACGCCGCAGTCGAGCGACAACAAAGAGGAAGAGGAAGGAGGCTCGGACATTGCGGAAACCTTTGAAGAAATCGATTGATGTCGCGATGTCAAGAGCAATTTCGCTGGGAAGCTTGCAAGTTCATTGCCGATGTCGCCATTAAGAGATTGATGTCACACAACAGAACCATCAAGGAAAACTCCGCGAGCCATGTCGAAGGTCGCTGACAAGATTGATGTCGCCGACATCGCTGAGCCAACAAACAATGCCCAAACTCGGGCGAGATGCTGTCGTGATTAAAGAAGTTGAAGTCGCAAAGCACCAAGAGCAACCAAATAAAGATGCGGGCGCATAAGATTGAAGCATGCAGCGGATCGCTGATGTCGCGACAGAGATCATGTCGCTACATCATAAGATATCGCTTAGGCTGCGTATGACTGTCGGAGGTCGTTAAAGATATCGGCGTCGCTACATCGAGAGATCAATTGAAACCTCGTAAGGGGGCATGAAGTGATGTCGACAAGGGATCGGCGTCACATCGTGGAACCACCAAGGTCGCAGAAGATTGTCGATGTCGCTGACGCGAGATCGGCGTCGCTGAGTATGACGATGTCGCTGAATAGGCGGGATTCGGGTCACAATCGAACATTAATACGCTTACCCACTTGGAATCCACAAAGACTGTGATTGATTTAGGGACCAACCGAGAAACCCTATAAATACGCTAGCCTATCAAAATGCTATAAGAAGAACATGCCGCATATTGCATTTGTAGGTCTGGTAAATAAGGCTCATTTTCTTTATTTTAGTTTTCTTTTCTTTCTTTTCTTTTCTTCAATGTTGATAGTTGTGAGATTAGATTAGATTTATCGCTTTAGTTTTTCGCTTTATTTTGAACCCACAGCATCAGTTTTATTTAAGCTTCAACGCATAATCATTTCTTTTCAAATTACTACCTGAATGTTCAAGTTTGTATAAATTTGAATTCGGGCCTCTCCGCCATAATGCAATATTCTCCATGATCGAGAATGTCGAGTGTAATCAGCATCAGAACCTACCATTAAGTGAATCGCCATTTTCTGCAAATTTATCTTTCCAGAGTCGCTTTCCAAAGAAATCGCACTTCCTGTTTTTATGAATTACCGGCAATGGTTTAATAAGTCTTTGACCGAATATCGCTTTCTTATACCCAAGTAAGTATCGTTTAATAATTGATCAAGGAGGTCCTCCTCGAGTGACAGATGACAACTCTTATATGAACATTTTTTTCATGCATATTAACTCACTATTAGAGGATCTGAATGTTTTCTGTGAGTTTTACTGATAAACTTCTCACTTAAACCACTGAGTTGAATGAGCTATCAATTTAAATAAGTATAGAGAGTTCATTCCCATTCACAGAGTTTGATCCGTGTTAAATGAGATCTAACTATAGAGAGGGTGATCTATTCTAATTTCGAGAAGAGTAACTGAAGTTGTGTATATCCTTGCTCGACCGATAACCGGAGCTAAGGCTTCACATGTTCATAAAATGGGTATGAAGTGTATTGCAAAAAAGAAAATACCTTAATTAGTCCTCGTTAAAAGTGAAGCACTAATTTCAGATCTGAGGATCAGTAAAAGATTGTATAATGAAATGCTGGTAGATCCAAATTAACTACTAAACGCTTCTTGGATGATGAAACTTAAAATACAAAATTAACAGTTGTCGAATAAATGAATTGATATCACAATAGTACTGATCTTAATGAATTTTAAAACATGATTATTCAAAGGTCCATTTACCTCTCTTACTATTCTTTGTCTACACTTTGATTTCAAATTTTTATTTGATTGTCATTTTTTGATACAATAGTATATTTCGCACTTATTAGGCTGGAACAAACATTTATAGTCCAAATAGGGTATGGTTTCTGAGTAGTCGTAGAAGCCGATCTAGAATTCTTTGACCTCGTGGATCGGGAGTATCCGACTTAAATCCACGATTACTTATCATCAAGGTACCGTGAATAACAGCCAAACCATGATTAAAATGATCGAATCAGAAGTCTTTTTCGTCCTGCCATCAAGTTTTTTACGGCGCTCACAGCCTGGGATTAGATAATAGTCCTTGGTAATAACGTCATAAATTTGCATATGTGTTTTGGTCCGGTTAACAACGCTACACCCTGTTTGCTTTTGCTTTTGGTTTTTTTCCATTTTACCCCGTATAAATCTTCCCATTTGGGTTTTTTGTAACTCTTTACACTGAAAGCATCTATATAAGTCTCTGCAATAGACAAATCAACTGGATCGAATTTCTGATATACAAAGAAGCTTTATGCGCTTCCTCTGCAACTTTCCCCCTTTTCTTTCCTTTCTTTTCCATTTTTTCTCGGTTGCCAAACACTCCTCCGAGATGATAACTGTGAGGATGTCTCTGGCAGACCTCTTCCTCCTTGGAAGAGGACTACCGTCTGGCTTAGCGTGGAGGCAACTTACTTCGCCTCCGCTTTTTAACGCATCGATTTATGGTTGCTCAGGTTCCCGCTATCACTTAGGTTAAAATCTATACACGCCTCTCTTTAATGTATTTGGCAAGCTTTTGGGTTAAATGGATACTTTTACCAGATCCATTGAGGCCAAATAGCTGCCTCCCCGGCTAGTTATCGTGGGATTAGGGTTTTTGAGATGCCACCGTTAGGAACATTTATGCCTATTTAAATGCTATGTTTCAAAAGGGAAAATCATGGTTTAGTTTAAAGCTGTAAATGAAGATTCACTGGGAATGACTATATGTCATGCTCCCCAACGCGAGGAAAAATACCCGGGGACATGTGGTTACCTTGAAACCCTAAACCAGTGGCCTAACACTTTAAGAGGTTCTATTTTACATTTTTTTTTTCTTCTTTTTAGCTTCAGTCAGTGAACACCCAAAACCCCCCGTTTACCAAACCTTAAAAATCTAAATTTAATTCACCAATTTCGCTTTCACTAAATCATTTGTACAAAGAAACCCATCCCCGTGTTCAATCTTTCTAGATTGTACTCTATATCATAAGAGTTTCGACTACAAGAAAGAGGGAGGAGCATAGGATATAAATTTTGTTGATTCCGATCACCCTACTGCGGGCACTTAATCAAATGTGATGCTGTCGGGTGAAACTCTCTTACTTTGAAACCCCTTTACTTCAGATAACCTACCCTAGTTTCATCGACCGCCTTTAATAAAGGCACCTGAAAAACAAAAAGAAGAAAAAGAAAAGAAAGAAAAGAATAAAAATTGCAACGCTTTGTCTGAAACCTGAGCACGCCCGAGGGCATGGCGAAGCCTTTAAAGCCCTGCCCAAACCTTTCATCGGGTCGGGTTGTTTCACCCACTTAGCGGTTCGGCTACATGGGGGCGGATGGGTGGGAGCTTAGCGTTGTGTGTGCTGAGTCCCAAAATCATTCAAGTCCCGGTGAAACCTGTAGAGCCAGGTCGAAGATCCTTATGACTAAAGGTTCCTAAGCCTAATCGTCTGGTCATCAGATCCCGCTACATGGATTCTTGTGAGGTCGATTCTCAGCAATGCAAATCTACACAAAAAGAATTGTGAATAAGAGGGTTCTGATCTATTTAGGTTGGTTGTAATATGCTAGGTCGTGGTTAGCCAAATGGGAGAGGCAACTGGACAATGTATCGCTAAGTATTAATCAAATAAACACTTAGATTTTCGTGGAAGTTTCAAGCTGAGTCATCGAGAAGGAAGCTCTTTTCGACACTCAATTCAGATGGCATTCATTCTCTCATGATAGTTATTGACACGCTGATGATTTTTCCTTAGGTTAGGTACTACCATTCACAACCTTTTGAAATATAATTTTTGTGGAACATTATTTTGTTATCACAGGTGCTCTTCTTTCTTTTCTTTCATCGCTAAGGGACTAGCAATGCGTAGTTTGGGGTGTGATTAGTGCCCAAAAAGTGCTATTTTGAACCCTATTTATTATAGGTTTTGAGTGCTTTTTGTGTACTAATCATGCTAATTAACCCGATTTGCACATTAAGGTCCCTACTATTTTAATGATCGCATTTTGTGGCAAATTTTGCAGTTTTTGCGAGCTAATTATGCCAAATTGTCAGTAGATCCAAGCACGAAGAATTAAGTCAAACTCAACATTAGCAGATCAAAGATCGAAGGAAAGAAGAGCAAAATGTTAAGAAAACATCACTCAGCAGAGTTTCCTCCCGCGAGCACCGTTCCCAAATGCCTCCATCAACGTTCCTCCGCCGCCTGCCTCGCTCATGCTACACTCGTTTGCTTTTGCTTGGTTTTTTTCTCTCATTTTACCCTGTAAGAATCCGATTAGTTTTTTGTAACTTCCTTTACACTCCGGCATCTATATAAGTCTCATTAGATAACCAACTGGACCGAATTCTGATATACGCAGCCGGAGCAGCTTCAGCCTTTCCCTTTTTCTTCTTTCTTTCTTTTCCATTTTCTGCTGCCAAACACTCCTCCGAGGATGACAACTCAGAGGATGTTCGGCCAGACCTCTTCCTCCCTTGAAGAGGACGGTCGCTGGCTAGGGTGCGGAGGTAACTCACCGCCTCCGTTTAACGCACGTATTTATGGCTGTTTGTGTCTCGCTTCACTCTAGGTTAAAATCTCTTAAGTACGCCTCTTTAATGTATTTGGCAAGCTTTTCGGTTAGAATGGATATCCTCACTATCCATTGAGGCCCGCCATTAGTTGTCTCCCCACAGTTTATCGTGGATCGGGTTTTGGTGATGCTTTTCACCGTTAGAACATTTATGCCCATTTAAATGCTATGTTTCAAAAGGGAAAATCATGTGGCTTTAGTTTTAAGCCACTGAAGATCCGCTCGAAATGGCTATATGCCATGCTCCCAACGCGAGGAAAAATACCCGGGGACATGTGGTTACTTTGAACTTAAACGTCAGTCAACACTTCAAGGGTTCTATTTTACATTTTTTTCTTCTTTAGCTTCAATGCTGAAGACCCAAAACCCCTCGTTTTTACCAAACCTTAAAAATCCAAATTTAATTCACCAATTTCGCTTCACTAAATCATTCAGACGAAGAAAACCCATCCCCGTGTTCGACTTAGACTGCTATATCAAGAAGAGCTTGACTACTAAAGTAGGAGGAGTATAGATATACCTTTGTTGATCTCGATCACTCCTACTCGTGGCAATGAATCAGACCCCTTAAGGCATCGTCACGTGCAATGCACTCGCGCTTCCTGCAGGCCAACGCTGAGACAAGGCGCTGGGCCTGATGTGTTTTTATGCATGAGAACCCGCTACCGTAATACATATCCTTCCGCTTGTATATCGAACAAACATCGTTCTAATGCAACGATTACTCATATGTGAGTGGTGGCTGACATTACCCAAACAAAGGCTATTTTACACCCTTATTAATACAGGTTTTAAGCACTTTTTGTGTAGTAATCACCCTAATTACCCAATTGGCATGTTAAGGTCCTAGCTTTACTACTAATCACATTTTGTGGCAAATTTTAGTTACTGAGCTATTCATGCAAGATAGATTAAGTCAATCGAGTATGAAGAAGCTGCTGAATTCAAAGCTGTAGTTTAGAAACCAAAAGAAGAGAGTAGCAAAATAGCATAAGAAAAGAGCCCAGCGAAATCTCATAGTGGCGCGGTACTCTCAGAGTGTCAAGAAAGTTTCCTCGCGAAGGTTACCACCCTCACAAATAACGCGACCGCAAATTCCGCAAATCTGTTCCAAGACCCTTTGACATTTTCGACTTTTGCTACACTTATGTTTTACCTGAATTGTCCCTCATGTAATAGTGGCCAATTCATACTCTTTTGTAATTTTTCCTGGCTTTGGGCAGTATATAAGTCCCAAGCTACACTACAACCGGGGACCTTTATTTTTCTTCATCAGAAAGACTTTTCTTTCGCATTAATAAAGTTTGGCAGTTTGATTAGTACCCAAATAGTAATTAGAAACTTGCTTATGCGGTGTTTGATGCGCTTTTTTAAGATTAATCAACTTCAATAACCAATTGATACATTGGGTCCCGGCTTCATTACTGATGACGTTTTGTAGCTATTTTTAGTAGTTTTTCAAGTCAAACACCTCCTAATTCCTCAATTCGATTCAAACACAATGAACCCGAGCCAAATTCGAAGATGCAAGATCAAATAAGAGGAAACTTGGAGCAAATCACACAAGGTATGCCGCGAAGGCTGGTCAGGTTCTGGCAACTCCCAGGAATTTCGCGTTGTGCTCGAATTTTCTCTCAACCTCGCGAAATTCACAAAGCTGCCAATTTTCGCACCTCGCGAACACCGTCACCTATGACTCACCTGGTGGCCTGCTGATCGCTTTTGATCTCACTTGTTGGTGGTTTTATATGTTTGCCTTTATGTAATTTTGGTTCTTTAGAACACTTTGTAATTTCCTTATTTCGGTTTCATATAACCTCAACCATGCTCATAATTCAATCCAACTTTTTGCATATACCATCAATCAATCAAGGAAATCGTACAAGCCTTCTCATCAGGTGATTTTCTTCTTCACTTTCTTGCATCTTTTGTAGAATACAAACTCTTGGATGATGATTAAATCAAGGATGTTTAATCTCCCGATCCTCACGGGAAGGCCACGGGTGTTGTTTGAAGCCACCGCATGTTCTCATTCTCTTCACGCTTGTGCTTAAGGGCATTTCAGGCTCCCCGCTTCTCACCAAAGGCAATCTCTTATGCATGCTCTCTTTAATGTGTATTTAGTGTTTTTGTGTTCAAGTGGATACGCGTAGATCCACCGGGCCCGCTTTAGTTTGCCTCCTATTAGTTATCGTAGGTAGTGTTTCGGTGATGTGTTTTCACCGCTAAGGGACATTTATACCTAATAAAATGCCATATCTTTCAAAAGGAAAACTCTTAGGTTTAGGTTTTAAAGCTAAATGAAGATCCGTCTTCGGGAAATGACTATATGTCATGCTCCCAAATGCGGTGGATAAAGTAGACCCGAGTACATACCAAGTTAACCTAGAACCCTAAGCCCCGGGCTTGAGACTTCCAAGGATTTCTCTCTCAACTTTCACTTTAGTTATTTCTGGCTAACCATTTACACACACCAAGCCTCACAAACTGAATCCAACGAGAAAACACCATTTTCAATGCATTGTAATCCTTCTCTCAAGAAGAAAAACTCATCCCTTATGTTCGAATTTAGAGCCACTATACTCATGAAGAGAGCTTGCTACGTCGCAGTAGGAATCCTAGGTTATAAATCTTTGTTGATTCCAATACTTACTCCAAATCCGTAATCGAATCAAATGTCATGTCACGGATAGGCTCTAGTGAGAAAGAAAGGTTGAACTTGTGATTCAGCACATGTTTTAGTGCACCTCATTTCTTTATTTATCATTTTTCCATTGGCACCATCGTAGGAATTTGAAGATTTCTACCGCAGGAGTTTGAAAAATCATGCACTGGCACATTGTTTTGATTTAACAACAAATAACCTTTGTTACCAGTTTTTTGTTGGTTTCTGCCATGGTGTGATCATAACAAATTTTTACGCAGCTGGGGACGTAAACACCGCAGCGCATTGGAAAGGCTAGGTGCTTCAATTGAAGAGGGTTAAGAAGTTATGTACCACTAATCGATGGAGACTCCCACCGAAGAGCAACAGAGGCTAACAGGGGGTCACCAGGAACCCAATGCATACCGATCAATGAGGGATCACATTCACCCACCAAGAGGAGGCACCATGCATTATACCCCGCAGAGGATGTGGCAAAGTGAGACTTTATTTTTATGCCCCGTTCGAATTTTCATGGTATGGAAAATGAAAATCCATACACACATATTCGGGATTTTGAGAAGTTTGCACGACTTTCAAGGAAGGTGCATTCGAGTATGGACTTTGCTCGCTGAAGGCTTTCCTTCGACTCCTCAAAGATAAGCCACCCTTGGCTTAACTCTACTATGCCAAGGACTATCAGAATCAATGAGCTGCAAAGTGAATTTTTGAAGAAGTTTTTCGCGGCCCACAAGACTAACAATCTTAAGAGGAAGATCTAAGCACTTTGCGCCATAACAGGAAAAGTTTTATCAAGTAGGGAAAGGTATCTCGAGACTATCACATGCCCTCATCATGCTTGATACATGGATCAGAACTATTTTACGATGGAATGTCCCCTTCCATGAAACAACTCCTAGAGACCATGTGTGGAGGGGACTTCCTAGCAAAAACTTGGATGAAGCCATGAACTTACTTAACTACGCCACGAAACCTCCAAGGGATGGATGAGCCAACCCAATGGATGTAGAGAGAGAATGAAACCAATGCAAACTAGAGGAGGCATTTATGCACCGACGGAGATGGAATTAGTTGTGAAGTCATTCCACCCTAAATGTATGGGATGGAAGAATGAGCGTAGAAACCTCACCAGGAGGTACGCAATGACTGAGGCATCCATGCTCAGCCAAACCATGTTTCAACTGGCTTAATCTACTAATCATCATGAGAGAATGGTCCACCCTCCTCAAGAAGGGGATTTAATGGTTGAAAATGCAAAATGTCAGGGCTAAATAGCCACCAACTTATGCCCAAAGAAGGTAACACTTATAATCCCAACTGGAAGAACTAATTCTAACCTATCCCGAAGCCTAAACCTCCCGTGATATGTTCCACTAGGGCACATCAAAGAAGAATAAAGATGGGTCCACCTTCAAGAGACTGCAAACACCAACTTCATCACCCGTTGAGCAGCCATCATGAATTTACAAGGTGGTGGGGAATTTCAGGAGGAGCAAACTATCAATGCTCAGATAAACCAAAAGAATAGAAAAGGTAGAAATCCCACCGATTAAAGAATTGACGGGCTTCACAAAAGCCCAAATCAAAAAAATTGATACCTATGCAACATCCATCAAAAGAGCCCGAATAATCAACCTCAAAGCCGGAGAAAGGGAGGTTCCCCTCCGCATTAATCGCCCCGATCCTGGGTGGTGCATGAACTGTTGCTCCTGCTAGCTCGCATAATAAACACCGGATGAAGTCCGTGCCATTATCACCTTGAGGAGTGGTAGGTATGAAATCGAGCAAACAGTCCCAAACTCATAAGTAAGACTAAAGAAAGAGAAGATATGGAGCCGAAACACATAATCATTAATGAGGATTCATGAAGAAAAGCATGCCCTCTCTACCATTTCATAACTTTAGACGTGAAAAAGAAGGCTTCTAAACAAGAAGGCATCCCGAGTTCTAAGGCAGTCATTATGAACATCCCCGCTGATATGATCGTCAGGTTCCAACCTGCGCTAAATTTCTTAAGGACTTATGCACAATAAAAGGGGCTGGGCATACTAAGAAGGCCTTCCTCGATCGAATAAACACTTATCATCCAAAGGTAAAACCGTTTGAAATATGTGATCCAAAAAGTTCCCATCATCTCACTAACATTGAGGACCCGCATAGACAAGGCACCGGCCGATTTGGGAGCTGTCAACCTACCGCCATACTAACGCATGCGCTAGGGTTCGTGGGGGAGCTGCTTCACCAACATCACTCCCATCACAGCAGATCACTGAAAATTACCAAGGGGGATAGTTGGATTTATGTCTTGCAAAGCGTAGATGATTTCTATTATCTGGTGGATTTTGTGGTTCTTGATACATAGCCAATGGTAGAGAGCACTCACCAAGTGGCTACCATACTGGAGGCTACACGAGAAGAACGTTATAATCAACTCGCCGGTCAGTGGTTATGCACCACCTTCTGAACATGACTCGACCTCAACATTTTTCACTTGAGTAGCAAGGATAAGCCAGTTGAGGATAAGGAGCAAGTCAAGAAGTCCACGGCGGCACAGAAGGAAAAGCCGATTCATAAACCCGTAGCAAAGAATTAATCGAGGAAACCATAGCGCTGATGAAGGATCAACCGTGACTGGGCCAAATTTTCCCGTGATCCATTATGCCACCGCACTAATTGAGAGCATAGTGCTTAACAACCGTGAGCAGGTTTAACTCAATCAGCAAAGACACCTCACCGCAAGCAGAGAAGCTTCTCCTCCTCGAATTTCATGAGACTCTTATCAAGATCACAGGAGTGGTTCCTCGCAGAACTTCAAAACCACTCCAAAATTTTACCCCTAGATTTTTGTTTTGTTTTATCTCAATTTGTAAATTAGACTTACGAATAACTTTAATTTCCAAATTTTGTGAATTTTCCTATTTTTCGCTAACTTCTCACTTTTGGTCTCCTATTTATTTACAGGTGAGTTCACGTGATGTGGAGGGTCAATTTTTTGCTCTGGAATTTTCAGTTGTGAAAATTTTCGCAACCTGCGAATTCGCAACCTTATGGCACTATTCATCTTCTCCCTCCTCCCCAACTCATTTCCGCAACCCTCCGTCACTCCGAAATAAATTTTCTAATCTTTGAGCTGATCCAATTAATGGACATTAAACCATTAATTTTCACATCTTCCTCCACCCACCCCTCCTCCCCCTTTATAAACCCTTGTTCCATTTCATTTTCAACTCACAAATCATCCTTTCGTAAAATCTCATCTCCCTCTCTAAACATTTCCTCGTGTCCAAAAATGGCGAAGACAAGAGGGGAGTCACCTTTTCTTGGGCCGCAGCGCTGTGGCTCCCACTTCCCTACCGCCGGGGGGTCACTGCCGCAGCAAGCGCCGACCGGGCCACATTCAGCCGTGCCCCATCGTCGCCCCACCCCCGGCTACCGGGGTGATGCCAGGGTCCCTCCGTGGCCCCGCCCCGCAGTGAGATACTTGGTACTCAGGCTGGGTCCCACACCACCGGGCCTTCACATCCCAAAAGCCGCACCGGAGGGCCCCACCTCTGCGAGGGCCCACATCAAGCCCAGGGAGTCATTCACATCGAGAGATCCGTGGCGCCACCTCTCCACCTTTTATCGTAGGTCATCAGCCCTGCATCTATCTCTCCATGGTCCATCATCAATGATTTACTTCCCGCGACCCCATCCCGGGAATGTTATTTAGATATAGATTTACAGAGAGGTGTACAGATCTCCCAAGATTCACAAAGTGAATCTGTGGTTCAGACTCCATGCTCTTCTACACAAACAGCAACATCCGAGCTATTCATGGAGCCATTCATGGTGTCGTCGGTACTAATATCCTGGTCGTGGTTGGGATTACATCATACTATGTCATCGAGCGAGAGCTGACAGGTCTTTCATTTTTATTGTGGCGAAATTTAGAGATCGCCGGGCCTCGTTATCTGTTGCCCTCCATTTACTAGTGGTCCTCGCCAATGCGACCAGTTATAGACAGTGGCCCCATCCCTCGACCAAGGAGATGGTCCAGCTTCTCTCTATGGGCCTTCTTGGCGGGTTGATGTGTTAACGACACCTTCGGCGTATTAGCCTGGAGCCACATTTTGAAGGTGCAATATGTTTCCACTTCAACATATAGTACAGAGGAGAGGAGCTATCCTGGAGGTGTTGTATCGCATTTCAGAGGATATTGGTTCAGCCCGGTGGAGCTGAATATGACCTCATTATTCCATTTCGAGGACAGGGTCCACCGCCAGAGTCTGCCCCGAGCTGAGTCCCTACCTCTTCTATTTCCGCGGCTATTATGTCAGGTGCTTGAGCATATCGGGTTCCGTAGGGGCTCGTTGGAGGCGTCGTCGCGGTTGTGAGGCCACTGCCTGCATTGATCGATGGCGGGCCAAACCTCGAGCTTTCCATCTTCCCCCTCAGGGATCGGACGAGGACGAGTCGGCTGATGTTAGTCCTCGAGGGGACTTGTCCCCTATAGCTAAGCACACTAGGGAGCCTCCAGCCCCAGTTTCACCAGTATCCCCTCCAGTCTCTTTAGCTCCACCGACCACTCCTCCAGTAGCTCCATCTTTAGTACCACAGGCTCCGATGCCCTCTGCCTCTCCACGGTTTTGGATGACCCACTTAAAGATCTTACAGCGATTACATTACCCTCTCTACTATAGACTTCCGAGCTCTCATGGAGACGGTCAGCACATTCTCAGCCACTACGACTTCATTTGCAGTTTCACCAGACCCTGCTTAGCGAGAGGATGACCCTTGCAAGGCTTCCATAGCTCAGTCCTAGGCCGACATCGTCTTCAGCTAGAAACGCTTAGGCCTCCTCTTGTCTCTCCCTCCGGACCTCGAAGCTATCCCTCCCCAGACAGAATAAGTTCCTCCACCATCGACTCCTGCAGCTTCTTTGGATGTATTGGCAGCTGCAACAGCGTCATCTACTTCACCCACAACACCTCAACCTGCCCAGGCTGAGGATGAGCCTTCTCCAGCCACTGATTGAGGAGGTACCACTTCCTCTATTAACTTTCTCGTTCCGTTACTGGGATAGTTAGTGTTGGAAGTGATGTTCATACTTTTGGTTTTAGTTTGCTTGGCCACATCATACCCAACAAAGCCCTTTTTGTGTTTATATAGAGGCTTGCTATTTACTTCTTTTTGCAAAAGTCGAAAATTTTGTAAATTCACCTTGATATATATAATACAAATCTATTTTTCTACACTTTTGAATCTCATTTTGACCCTATATTTGTGATTTTGCCTTTCACCGTAAATTGAAAAGTGAAACGCGTAGTATACAAATGCTAGAATGGTTCAATGCACGATTGAGTTTTGGTGGGTTGAAGACCACGAAGTAGTACCACTGTCTTCCACCATTCTCTAGTCACCTTACAGCTCATATTAGTTTTCATCGGGGCTAGAAGGCTGCATACTCCCATACTTTGAAACCAACCTTGGCTTCATTGTGACCCATAATAGGTTTAGAGTTCCCAAGAATGAAGGCGATGTGTTTTCCTAAAGAAAAGAAAGACAAAGAAAAAGAAAAAGAGATAAGTAAAGCCGCAGCGCTTTGCCTTGAAACCCGAGCACGGTCCGAGGGGTATATGGCGTAAGCCTTTAGAACCTAGTGCCCTAAGCCAACTGGTTGGGAGTCACCGACTTTGTGCTCGTTACATGGGTGGACGGGTGGATTTAGCGAGTTGTAGGTGCTGAATTTTGAAATCGTCGAGAAGTGCAGGGTGAAGGCTTTGTAGAGTTTGTGGTTGAAAGATCCTTTGACTTGATGCCTAAAACCTTAGTTGGTTGGGGTCATCGGTGAATCCGTTACGGACTGGTGAAGTGAGTTTTCAGCATTGCACCTACAATACAATAGAAGTATATGAAATAAGTGTGGAGACTGAATCTATTTAGGTTGGTCGACCGGTCCCAGGTATTGGCGGTAGTTTGGTTGGGGAGGTAGCAGGCTTATTGGGTCTCAGCCAGTCTCTAAAAACAGATTTTGGTGGGAAGTTCGAGTGATTTCCTTGGAATGGTGTTGCCTGAAACTTGCTCCTGTATGGCATGTGTTCTCAATGGTCTTTACTCTGAGTCGATTTGTCATGCGAGAAGGTTGGGCGTGTTGCGCTCTTTTGAGCAATGATCCATTTTGAAAAAACATATCTTGCATGATCTTCTTTCTCTATCGCGTTGCTAAGGGACTAGCAATGTCTCGGTTGGGGGGAGTGATTAGTACCCAAATAGTGCAATTTTGAACCTTGTTTATGGCGGGTTTTATGCGCTTTGCGTCTTAATCAACTTGATCTTCGATTGATACATTGGGTCGGCTTCGTCTTGATGACATTTTGTAGCTATTTTTGCAGTAGTTTTGGGTCAAACACCTCCTAATTCCTCCAATTCGATTCAAACACGATGAACCGGTGAATTTGAAGATGCAGATCAAATCGGAGGAAACTTGGAGGCAAAGTGCGAAGAGAGTGGCATTTGAAATTTTGGGGTTGCAAAATTTGGCAACTTTGCAAATTTCGCGGCTTGCGAAGCCTCACGAGTTGCACATTTTCACAACCTACGAACCGCGGCTGCTGTGGCTCTTTGTGCTGTTGGCTGCTTTTGATCCGCTTGTTGAGTGGTTTTTATACAAGTTTGCCCTTATGTAATTTTGGTTCTTTAGAACACTTTGTATTTCCTTATTTACACGAGCCTATATAAGCTCGACCATGCTTGTAATCAAATCAACTTTTGGCATACCATCAATCAATGCGAGGAAATTGGGCATGAAGCTTCCTTTCCCTCTTCTTTGGTGGTGATTTTCTCTTCTTCTCTTCAACTTTCTTACACTTTACGGGTAGCGAGCACCCCTTGATGATGACAAATCAGGGATGCTTGGCTAATACCCTAATCCTTGAAGAAGACCCTTTGGGTGTTGTTTTTAGGCTTAGCTGCATGTTCTCATGCTCTTCACGTCTGTGTTTAAGGGTATTTGTGCCCCTGCTTCTCACCAAAGGTTAAAATCTCTTATGCATGCTCTCTTTAATGTGTATTTAGCAAGCTTTTTAAGTTATGTGGATACTTTCGCTAGATCCACTGAGACCCAGTTAGTTGTCTCCTATTAGTTATCGTATGGTAGTGTTTTTGAGATGTGTTTTCACTGCTAAGGGACATTTATGCCTAATAAAATTCCATCTTTCAAAGGAAAGAATCTTAGGGTTTAGGTTTTAAAGCTAAATGAAGATCTGAAGTTAGGGAAATGACTATATGTGTGTGCTCCCAAATGCGAGGATAAAGACAGAGTACATGTTGGTTAACTTTGGAACCTAAGCCCCGGTGGCAGAGACTTGAGTTTCTCTCTCAGCACTACTTTAGTGCTGAGTTTTCAACCATTTACACCTTGTTTCCCCTGAATCCTTTGAATCCAACGAGAAAACACCATTTTCAATGCACTGTAACTCTTCTCTCATGAAGAAAACCCATCCTTGTGTTCGACCCTAGAGCCACTATATTATATTAGCTTTGCTACGTCAGTAGTAGGAATCCTAGGTTATAAATTTTGTTGATTCCGAACACCTACTCGACCAGAACGAATCAGAAGCTTTCAGAAACTCCTGCCCTTCCTCATTTTCTCTTATTTTCCCTCACTTTCTCTCCCTTTCTCACTAATGACACCCTCAGGGGATAACAACTCGGATGAGTAACCTAGAACCTCTTCTCCTTGAAGAAGGCTATTGAAAGGATCTGAGGGCGGCGAGGGGTTCCATGTTTTTCATGCAATTATCCATTGCCGTTACTGTTCTCCCTTTTTAGCTTTAGGTTTTGATCCCTTTGAGTCACCTTTGAAAAACCCAAGAAAATTCTAATTTTTTGAAAAAGGGTAAAATGGTAATTTCGGTCAAAATCCGGAATTTTTCTAGATCTCAGATGATGAGACGAACTTCACCGTTGGAATCGTCTTTGCGAAATCTAGGCTCTGGCGTAGAATTTCGTGAGTGCGAGAACCCCGGTCGAAATTTCACGTTTACGATTAGCGAGGGTGGTGCGGGGCCGACAGCACATTTTGAGTGGCTCAAGATGAGACACGTGTCAAGTGGAGAGATAGTCAAACATGAGCTCAAGTGGGACCCATGAGAGACCCATGGCATCATGCTATTGGAAGGAAATCTATGGTAAATGGATAAGGGATGAGTGTAATCCAAGGTGGCTAATAAGAATTGGACACTTGTCAAGTGAGAGGACACCCAATCTTGACCCATCTTCTCCCAAACCCCGATTTGGGAGAGGAAAGAGAGAGAGAAAGAGAGGCAAGAAAGAGAGGGAGAAAGAGAGTTTTAAGAGTGATAAGCTCTCACTTCTCTCTAGATTTTTCTGGTGATCCGTCCGTCGAATCTTGGTGAGGCAAGAGACAAAGTTTTTCCCCACTGCAAGAGCTACGCGGGGGTACCTGTATTGTGGAGTTTTGAAAAACTCCGGGAGGCAGGGGTTCTTCTCCTACTTTGGTTATTTTTGGCTTAAGAGCCATTCAAATGGAATGGATGGTGTGAGGCCGTGAGTGGTCGTTTGGTCAGTCCCAAAACCTTGGGACTGAATGTTGGAAATTTTAGGATCGACTTCGGATCATCTCGGGTGATTGCGGCCAGAAAGGTCCTTGTATGCTATTTTTGTATGTTATTGCTTGGTGTTTGAATAACATGCAAATTGTGTGTTGGTGTGATGCTTTGGGCAGCTCCAAAATGAACTGTCAGATTGTGTATTAGCTCATGTGAGCTAATTTTGGTGTTATTGTTAAGAATGAATAATATGTTGTTTTGTGTAAATTTTGTTAATATATGCATGCATGATATATTAACATGAACTATTAATGAAATATGTGCATTTCATGCCTTTGGGAAACCTAGAGTAATAAGTGTAGTGCATGACATGAAAAACATGGTTGTCAAATGAATTTGATGGGAAGATTTTTTCCAAAGTTGGAGAGTTGTCAGTTCATCTTGGAGGAGGGACGACCATATTGTTCCCGAGGAAAGTTATCCAGCAATTCACCTCAAAAGGTTGTCCAATAGAAGTTTATTGGAAATTGGTACTATGTTTTCAAGAACAAAAAACCTTTTGTTTTGAAAACAGTGTTTTCTCACACTTGACTTAGGCATGCGTGAGGGAGTCAGTGAGGACTCGAGATGTGGGAATGGGTGAGTCACATTCTCATCCATGAAATATAGACATTTGAGTAGGAACTTGCATGTTTTACTTAAAGATGTGACATTGCATGAGCACTTAGGTGGGGAGTAACTCTCGTAGGAGATTATCACTATTGGGCATTGCTCACCCCGTCGTGGGATCCCCCTTTCAGGTACAAGGAGTATTCAGGAAGATGGCGCTCACTAGAGGCCGCTTTATAGAAGAAAGCCGACATGTGGCTTTGATATATATTTTGTAAAACATGTATTAGAATTCTTAAATTTGATATATGATTTGAATAAGAGTGAAATTAACTCTTGAAACTATTGTAATATAGTTGATTTTTTTTTTTTTTTGTGAGTAAGGATGTATGGACCTGACATGACTATTTCACTCATGTATGGGTCTCATGATATGAGACACACAGGTTTCCGCAGGTTGACGGTGGTCAATGGACCCCCGGAAAATGGAGCGTCACAGCTTGGTATCAAAGCGTAGCTTTATAAATACCTAGAGCTCTATGTCAGATACTAGAGTTATAGCTTAGTATCAGGAAGTTAGGTATACAATTACTTAGGACTTGATGGGCATGGGTTAGATCATGCATTCATTGTGCATTCTGATGATGGTTGTGTGATTATGTGTTGTATGTGTTGTGTGATTGTATGCTTGATAAATAGCATGTAGGAAAATGTTGAACACTAGGGTCGAGTAAAATATAACTAATTCGCACGTAAACGTGTAGCTAGGCAGTTTCGAACCAACAAAATTTATAAACCTATACCTTCTACTGCTGTAGCCTAGCTACTGCAGCATAGCGACTCTAGGGTCGAACTCAGGGATGGGCTTTCTTCATACAAAATGATTTGCAATGATTCAAAATGGTGAATTTCACTTTGGATTTAAGGATTTCATAAAAACAGTGAGGTTTGGTAGGTTACAAACAGAGAATAAAATAAATAAAAATGTAAAATAGGAGAGACCCCTTGAAGTGTTAGGTCCTTTGGGGTTGGATTCTAGAACAGCGAGGGTTTCAGGTCCTTTACTCGCTTTGGGGAGGATGACCTATAGTCATCTCCCAAACCGGATCTTCATTTAGCTATAAAACCTAACCCTTAATAATTATCCTTTGAAAAATGGTACTCATTGAGCATCAGTGGTCTCCGACAGTGAAAAACAATTCTCCCTGACTCACCTTACAATGATTAATAGAGAGTAACTAATGAATCTCAGTGGATCTAGCAATAAGCCTCCACTGAACCCTAAAAGATTACCAAATATAGGTCATTCAAGGTGAATATAGGGGATCTAAACCTAGAGTTCAAAGGAAACACAAAACTGCCATTGAGTACCTGCATTTGAAACATGAAACCCTCCAATAGCCTTAAGATCATGCAGCGGCCTTCCCACTTGAGGAGGAAAGGGTTTTGTAGCTCATCCTCCAGTTTTCATCCTCGGAAGGTGTTTGACTGCCCAGAAAATAGAAAATGGGATAAAGTGAGAGAAAATGGAAAAGAGTGGGAGAGTTGAAAGCTTCCCGCCAAATTTATTAATGAGTAGAAAAATTCCCTTTACAGTGTCTAGTCAGGGGGCTTTTATGCTTGACCCATGTATCCTAGTGCAGGCTACAAAAATAAAAACACTATTACAAGGAGAAAGTAGGAAGAAAACCAAAAAGAAAAAAGTGAAGAAGTCGACAGGCGCGAGGCAGTCTTTGGAAACTTGAGCAGTGTGCGAGGGGGTGAATAATGGCGGGAGGCTTGGCGACTTCACATCCTGCCTTGGTATTTTTAGGTAGGTTGCGAAATTTGTGACTGAGGGGAATTCACGAGTGCGAAATTCTGCATGTTGCGAAATTCTCGCAACCCTGCATAAATTTCTTCAGTGTTCCATTTTTCTCACTTTTTGCTCTTCTTTCTTTTTGAGATCTAATCTGCAACGATGAGTTCAACTCGGGTTCTTTGCGTTTGAATTGACTCGATAATTTTGGCATAAATAGTTTGCAAAAACCACAAAATTAGCCACAAAATGCGATAAGTAGAATAGCAGGGACTTTAATGTGCAAATTGGGTTAATTACATTGATTAGTACACAAAAAGTGATCAAAACCTGTAATAGCGGGGCTCAATAACTTTTGAGCAATGTCGATAACCTAAGCTTGAGAAAATTTGGGCAAAATAGTCCAAAATTAAATGAAAAAAAAAATAATTTTCTGGACAGTTGTTCCATTTTTTGAATATAAACAGGTTGTGTTTTGTGGAATTCTTGAAGATTATTCAGTTTTGCCTGAAAAGATTAAGTAATTAAACTCTTTAATTTGTGAAGTATATAAATAGCATGTATTTATATATTTCCTGGTGGTTTGGATTGTCAGGCTACTGCATCTTAGGAGTAGCAGGTTTTGTGAAGGCTATGAGAGCTAAGAAGTGGCAGGAAGGCTACTAGAAGATTTTGAAGAAAAAAAAAAGTCACCGGGGAGAAACTAGAGAATGGAGCTCTTGCCCGTTTCGGTTAGTGCGACATGGATTTTGGTGTCGCGACACGCGGGGGCTCAGTGTGCACCAAGGAGCACCTGACCCGAGGTCTGATATGGCCTAACACAACGTGCGAGAAGCCCAGCGGCCTGCACGGTCACGACTGTTCTTCTTGGCCCCCAGTTGCGGCATGATTTTGTGTCGCGAAATGGAGATGGCAGTGAGGGAGTCGTGACATGGGCGGCGCGACTTTGATTCCTTTGGTCCCAGGTCGCGACATCGATTTGAGGTTGCGACATGGCTGAGGCTAGGACTGGACAATCCTTGGTCGTGACATGAAATTCATGTTGTGACCTAGGGTGGAAGCCAGTTTAAGCGTCGCGATGTGCGGTGGCGTCCGCGGCGTGGTTGGGTACGCCTCAGGGGCATTTTGGTGTCGCAACCCACAAATGGTGTCACGACATGGTTCGGTTGGACTTGGGGTCGCGACCAGAAATTTGTGTCGAGATCTGGCTGGGCTGCAACAAGCCTCAGGCTTGGCGACTTAGAGTTTTGGTGTCACAGGAGACACTAGGCAATTGGTGTCGCGACATGGATGGGCCTAAATGGTGTCGCGACACCAATTTGATGTTGCGACACCAATTTGATGTTGCGACCTGATTCTTGCTACCCTATGGCCATTGATGTCGCGACCCCGTTTTGTGGTCACGACCTAGCCTATTACAGGTGGTGTCACGACCCCATTTTGAGGTCACGACCTAGTTGGCCGTTTAGGGCGTCGCGACATGGTTTTGATGTCAGGCACGGCTGGGGCGGGGGCTGGGAAGCGTCAGTGTGACTTGGTTTTGGCGTCGCAAGGGGCGGCGCGGCTGCGTGGTGTGCGGCGCGGCCACAGGTGCACATGCGCGCGCGATAAGGCGGCTGTCTTGTGCTGGCGAAGCCTTGATGTGCGCCGCGACCTTGGCATAATGCGCATGCCCCATGCACCACGACCCGAGCTGCGGTGCATTGTGTTGTGCATTATTTGGGTCAATGTTCATGAACACTGTTCCCGAATACTATTCATAAGCACTAAAAAAAGAGAGTATAAAATCGAAAATAAAAATTGTGTATGACTTAATATATGGAATGTTTATCTTGCATTTACTATGAATGCCTTGATGTGGTACATTAAAAAAAAAAAAAAATCAGTGTGTGAATAGTATCTCGGGGCTGTATTTACACCCTTTGAGATACTACATTTAAAATAACATTGTTGCCATTTGACATGTGTAGATGGCTAGTTGCGGGAGAGGATGTAGAGGTCATCCATGAGGTCTTGATCGAGCACCATAGAACGATCATCAGGCCTTTGCGGAGGCCATAGGGGTTCGCGACTGATGCCAGCACACGAAGCTAGCACGGAGTTGGAGGGCGAGTCGAGTCACCTCCGGAGATTGAGTCCATCATTCTTCTACGTTCATAAGGAAAGGATATCCGATGGTGGCAGACCATTGGTTTAAATAGATTGAGAAGGTGTTGGAGGCAATGGATATCACCTCCGATACGACCAAGATCAAACTAGTTGCATTCCAGCTAGAAGGTGAGGCTCAAGCGTGGTGGAACTGGGCGAAGACCTCTAGGGACCTAGAGAAGCGATGACATGGCGAATTTATGAGCTATTCATGAAGCGAGTATTTTAAACCCGCATTAAGCATGCGAAGGCCTAGGAGTTCCTAGAGTTGATGCAAGGGACTATGACGATATTGGAGTATGTGGCTAGATTCATAGAGTTAGCCCGCTTTGCTGATGATTATGTGGCCACAGATGAGGCCAAAGTCAGGAGATTTGAGAATGGACTAAAGTTGTCCATTGATGAATACATAATTGAGCAGTAATTATAGCAGAACTTAGCACATTCAAGTCACACTTTGCCCACATTTTGCATGAGGATAGGTACTTTTAATTGCTTTTGTGTTTTTTGGATTTGTACAGGTCTTTCAGGTATAATGCATAATTGTACAAAGATTTATGTCCAGGAAGCAAATATGGATTATTGAGGATGTTGGCAATGGAATTGGGTGAAGTTCGGGAGCTGCAACAATCTTTGGAAAAGCAAGAGGAACCCAAAGTGTACGGTACACCTTCAACATGTACTGTACACTGTGCGAGAAAAAGTGGCGATAGGAAAGTGTCATAGGTACACACCCTTAACGTATCTTAGAGTACACTGTGTGAGAAGTATGTGAATTGGTTGGGAATTCGATCCTAACGCAAAGGCACACTTGTCAATCAACCTTTAATGCGAGATCACATCGGAGAGGGGTATAAAAGCTATAGGACATAAGGAGAAGGCAGCTTTTGATCAGAAGGGTTAGGTTTTCATTAGAGAAGAGTTCTTCTCCATAGTTAGAGTTAAAGAATTTATTTTTACGGGTTTTTCGATTTCAATTACATGTAATCTTTCAGTAGGAATTCATATTTCATTTCCATTCTCAATATTCTGTATTCTTCATCTTTAGGCTTTGCAATTGAATTCTGATTTTCTCAAAGTTCTTTTTATGAATAAATTCTCTTCAATTATGGTTGTCCTTATAAGTTCCATGGACTTCTAAACTTACATGCAGGGTTCTCTGATGGAAACTCACGAGATTAAGGTATATTCCCCTCAATTCCTCTTTTATACTATAATGGATTGTGTGATGTTATTCGCTTGTTGAAGTGTAAAAGCAGTTGGGCATCATGCGACAACGTGTGAGCGAGAGATCTCGGTACACGTTGTGTGATTAAATGCAAGCTAAAATTACGGAGTGGTGGGAGCAGTGTAACATCATTCGATCATCTTTCTTTTCAAAAGGCATTTAAGGATAAATCTTCCTTCGAAGACCATTTATCAATGGCTCTAGATGAAGGCGTAAATTAGAGGTGGGAATTACGTGATCATAAGTGGTGGAAACCTAAGAATTCCGGCCAATCATCTTCCCATTTTAAAATATTCAAGCAATCGATCATTCGTCGAGCAACACAGCCCCATAATTCCCTTTTAAATTACACTTTTTGTGGAGAATAGCTCCTACGGATCAACAATTTAGACCACTCCACCTTGAAGATGCCTGTGGATTGATATTACAATGCTAGAAAGAAATTTAATTCCTACGCTTGGGAATAGGGTCGGCATACGAATAAGAGCGAAGCATTTTTGGCGTTAGGAATAGCATTTTGGATCTCCACGAGGGAGTGGTCTAAGTGTAATTTAAAAGGAATTGCTTATGGGGTACATGTTGTTTGATTGAATGATTGGTGCTTTGAATATTTTCAAATAGAAAGATGATTGATGGAAATTCTTAGGTTTCCACTCGCTATGATCACGTAATTCCCACCTCTTAATTTACAGGAGTCTCATCTAGGAGCCATTGATAAATGGTCTTGATGGAAGAATTTATCATAAATGCTCTTTTGAAAAGAAAGATGATTGAATGATTATTTAAGCACTTGTACCCAATTAATTCAGACTCTTAAAAGCATTTTGTAATCCAAGCACAATGTGTCTGGGGATCTCTCGTTCACCGTTGTCAAGATGATGCCCAACTAAGGTTTTACACGGTTTCGACAGCGAATAACATCACCTGATCATTGAGGTATAAAGAGGAATTGAGGGAATTTACCTTGATCTGGGTGAGTTTCCACCATAGAACCCTAGCATAGAAGTTTAGAACTCCATGGAACTTATAAGGACAACCATAATTGAAGAGAATTTATTCATAAAAAGAACTTTGAGAAAATCAGAATTCAATTGTAAAGCCTAAAGATGAAGAATATAGAATATTGAGAATGGAAACGAAATATGAATTCCTACTGAAAGATTACATGTAATTGAAATCAGAAAACCCAGAAAAATAAAGTCTTTAACTCTAACTATGGAGAAGAACTCTTCTCCTAGGAAAACCTAACCCTTACGATCCATTTGCCTTCTCCTTGTGTCCTATGGCTTTTATACCCTCTCTGATGTGATCTACGCATTAAAGGTTGATTAATGAGTGTCCCTTGTGTTAGAATCGAATTTCGAGCCAATTCACGTAGTTCTCACATAGGTGTCTTAGGTACATGTTAGTGAGGTGTCACCCAGATGCACTTTGGCTATTGTCCTTTTGCGCACGGTATGCAGGTACATGTTGAAGTGTGCGGTACACTTTGCTTACCTCAGTCTTTTCCGACATTGACTGCGGTTCGAAACTTCACGATCGGTTGCCAACATCCTCGATAATCCATATTTGCTTCACCGGACATAAATCTTTGTACAATTATGCATTATACGAAAAGACCTATCTGAATCAAAAACACAAAGCAATTAAAAGTACCTATCCTCATACGAAATATGGGCGAAGTGTGACTTGAATGTGCTAAATTACTGTATAATTCTTTGCTTTCGATTGTATGTATTCATCACACCCCAAACACTGTATCTTGCTAGTCCCTAGCGAGGGTGGAGCCCTAAATATACCAGCTGGTTATGAATTCCAACAAGTGCGCTCGGTACAGTTGAGCTTTGCAAGATCCTCAAAATAGCAAATATGAAACATAATACTTCACCTACTTTAGTATGCACCAGTATGACTCATTTAGAACTGACCACAGTCTTACGCAGTGAACATAACAACAAGCTAACACAAAATCAGCCATTCAAATAAGGGACCATGGAATTGAAGGAAATGGAGTAGTCATGCAAGCAGTGAGCTAAAATGATCGATATTATAGAGTAATCATTCTTATAGACACATAACTACTATGGATAAAGTCAAAAGAAATAGCAATTACAAATTGAAATCAAAAACGTCTTAGAGGTTTATAATGACCATAGGCTGAACGAAAAGGGGAAAATGAACAAAATGGGTGTTGGCATAACATGGGTGAAGTCACGCTGCAATTTCCAAGCACACCACCCCTAATCAGCACAATAATGTATTACTGACATCATCCTCATCATCTGCAGAAGAAAATGCATCCTCGTCGACGTAGTCATTCAGCTCCTCCGAATCTCCCTCCAAGTCAGGAGAAGTGGCATCTACCAACACAGGTTATTCTCGGAAAATATGACTCTCGGGCTAGAAGCTGGTCGAGTTATGTTTCCCCCAAAATACATTTGAACCGCCTTTATCGACACTCATTCTCTTGATGGGGATGTGCTCATGGAGTCTTCAGTCTTTGTGTAGATGAGGGCCCGGGAATAGTCACTTGGAGGATTTGTGAAATTCTTGATCTAGTAGATCTTGACTCAAACCTTAGCCTGGAGTTTTGTTTGTAATAAGCCCCAACCTAGGAAGTACCCTATTTTCCTTAGTTGCTCCCCTCATTCCCGCGGCTTCCACAAGACTTGTCTGGCGATGGGAATGGAGATATGTCTACTTTCATGCGAGCTGCGAAGGTCCTCATCCGCGCACCATATGACTAGGCATGTGTCCCGATAGGATTTCGGTCATGACTTCATATAGGAACTGAATTTTTTCTCTGCTGGGAGATTTCTCATTGCCTTAGGTCCAATTCGATCATGAATAATCTTATTCATCAATGCATGTGCAGTTTGAGCTTCACTGGTACAAATTCTTTTCATGAAGCCATTCTATGTCACCAAAATTGAGTGCACATAGCCTCAATGAACAACTGGGCATCAAAATCAGTGATAGCCCTTAGTGGAGTAGGTCGGCCCAGAGTGGGAGCGGACATCTATGAGAATGAGCTATCGAATCAAGGGTGATCTGTGGTACAGCACCCATCCTGCAAGTGGTCTCTAATAAGGTCTCGGCCACATTGCGGTTGCTAACCATATTGGTATAAAGCTCACAGGAGCATGGTAGGGAAATATCCTTGAACCTCATTGCTACAGGCTATACATTGTTGTTCTTGAAAAATTCCTGATGGGATGAGAACAAGAATGTCTCAAACTTCACGCCCCTCTCATGAGTGAAATCCCTTGTTTACGATTGACTAGTATTTTCTTGCTCGACTCAAAACCCTCAACGAGCACTAACCTCTATTCCTCATCATCATCACTATCGACCTTCCTCACTCTCACGAAGATGACTACATTTGCTTTCCCTTGCCGCACTGCGTTTGTGAGGAGTCAGATTTCCTTTTCTTCACGGCCCGCTCCACAGAGGAGCTAGGCACTTTTCCTTTCCTAATATTCTTGGATCGTGCCATAGATACGGAAAGGATGGCAATGATGGCACAAATGGCCCACACATATAAAACAAGGTCCAGGCCCGTTTCGAAGTCTGAAGCAGCCCAAATCTGAATCAGACCAATTTCCTCCTGGCACCATTGGCCAAAGGACCCCAAACCTGAAGTACGAAGAACCACTAACCAAAACCAACCAAACAAGTCCATGTATAATAGTGGATAGCACCGAAAATGCTCTCGAGGAGTTTTCGAGAGGCTTACCGCGTCGTCTGAAGAATACGGGAGAATCAGGGCTGACGAAGAGCCACTGGCGAAACGAGCGAGCAGGAGATGCTTGTGTGAGAGAAGCGAAATTTAGGGTTTGGCTTTGTAGAGTGGAGGAGGGTTGGAATATCAAAACCCACAAGGTACAGGTTAAAAGCCCTATTTGCTTGCTTAGACGCATGTCTTAGGTACACGTTAGTGGTGTACGTACACTTTATGTACTCTTTCGCGGGGTGTCTTGGTACTTGGAGGGTGTGCCGTACCGCCACAGCCCTTTGTCCCTTTTGCGCGGGTGTGCGGCTACTTGGAGGGTGTAAGTACACTGTTCCATTTTTATTTTTATATAATTTTTGCAAATTAGGAACGATTGGTGCGGATGTAGAAATTTGTCTTTGTCAACTGCCTTCCATCCCGGGTTCCACTGCAGGCTCACCTTTCTTTTGCTTATATTCTACCAAACTGACTATTTCCATGGAGTTCAATCGTACCTCCTTCTTTAGACACTTTCAATCTTTCCATGGGTCACTGTATTGCTGATGATCGGGGTTCCTAGGGTTTGAACCAACTTGGCAACTTAAGGCTCAAAATAGGTGCAAGGGATAGGACAAAACGACTCCACAAAGTGTACACAGAAAACATGGCCTCTAATCATTTTCCAGTTATGCAAGATGTTCTCAAGACTATGATGCATAGAGTTAGCGACATGCCAAATTAATGCACAAGAGGGAGCATAAGCAGGCAAGACAAGAGTATGGTCAGTAGGTATGTGTTTTGTGTAAGTAATAAGGGCAAAATGCAAGGGTATAGAGCCCAAAAGATGAATATAAAGATTTTTGTGCATGCTAGTTAAAATGTACATGCATTGAGATGATGTGGAGTGTTAATGAGATCATGCGGCTCTATACATTGCAGGTCAAGTATTATATCTAAAAGAGCCACAATTCGAAAAAATTTCCATACACTGAACATGTAACAAGCGCATAGTTAGGTTCGACCGTTAATCGCCCACCCCACAATAGAAACAAGCATTGTCCTCGATGCATAGAAACTGAGGACCTGTGATGAAACAACATAGAAACAAGGGCCTCTATAAATATATATATATATATTTTTTTTTTTTTTATTTATTTATTGTAAAGCAAATGAAGTAAAGACAAGAGAAATAAATGCAAGAACAAAAATAAAACAAAATCAAAACTATATACAACAAGTTGAGAGCAATTTACTTTGTGGGGGTATCACGGTGAGTGGATCAACGGTCGCACTAGTCTCTTGAAAGGTGAAATGCTCGAGGAATGGCTTGGCGTTGACAAGTAACTTTGAAAGACTTCCCGGTCTCTGGATTCTCAATTTCCACGGCCTCGTATGGAAAGACTACTTTAACAATGAACGGACAGTCAGTGAGGCGAAGTTTCAGAAATAAAGTGCAGTAGTAATTTATCTGTGAGACCTTTGGTTTAGTTCGAGCGTTTTAGAGCAATAGTCTTGTCATGGAACAACTTGAACCATTCTTTGTAAGTCTGGAGCTTTCATACGCTCTCGCACCCAATTCATCTAGCTCATTTATTTGCAAACAAACACTTTATTAATACTGTAGAGTTAAATCGAATTAAATATTCTAATAGCTGATAAGCGATGTTCCATTTCGACAGGTAGATGACAAGCCTTTCCATAAACAAGCCTATAGGGAGACATACCAAGAATGGTTTTAAAAAGCGATGCAGTGAGCCCAGGCGTCGTGATCGAAAGTGACCCGATCTTCCCTGCGATTTGGAGCAGCAGATTTTTTTCCAAAATATATTTTAATATACTCCTATTAGCTAGTTCGACCCGACTGCATTGATGCAATGGGTGGTATATAATTTGAAACTTATAGGTGACTCCATATTTTTTAGATTTTCAAGATCGAGCTACAAAAGTGGAGTCCACCATCACTAATAATTGCCACGAGTACTCACAAACGAGAAAAAATGTGTTCCTTTATAAATTTCAAGGAAACAACCTTATAGTCCAATAGTTCTAGTCGAATAGCCACCGACCCGCGATATACATAATCAGCAGGATATGAGGAATGTAAAGATACCAATAAGAAGGGGGAAAAGGCCTCATGAAGTCTATACCCCAACAGTAAAATTTCAATAATTAGAATTGGAGTAAGAGGCATCATGTTCCTTTTTGTAATTCAGCTAATTATTGTACGTATTTAAGTTACGCAAAATTCGAAGCAATCTTTAAACAAGGTAGGCCAGTAAAAACCAGCTTGCAAAATCTTATCTGCATGTATTTTGAGCTGATATCCTCTAGGCTGACTGGCAAAGGTTAAGATCTGTCACTCATCATTAGTTACATCTTATCATTATTTGATGCGGAATGGTGTTTAAATAGATATGGATCATCAAAGTAATATTTCTTAATATCATCAAAATTTCTTTTACATTAAGTCCATTAGGATGGAAATTTGACGAGTTACTAAGTAATTTACAATGTCGGCGTAGGGCAATGAGCAAAAGCGAAGTGCTCATGGGAAAGCGTCGCCAATGGATCGTCATGAGGTGGTTAACTAATCGAGATAAGTAGTAGCTACATTCTCGACCCCACTTTCTCTTTAATTGTCAGATTTAATTCCAATAACAGTAAAGAATCCACCTAGTTGCTTAGGAGGCTTTGTATCGGCAGGAAGCGAGTGCTTCAAGGAGTGCATGATCTGTGAAAATGGTTACGGGAGGCCTGCGTATGAACCTTAAGCTTCTCTAGCATAAAACCTGCTTGACTAAAAACTCTTTTCCGTGGTTGTGTAGTTTGCTTGTCTTGAGTCTGGTGTTTTCTTTGGCATAGTAGATTTTAAAGCCTTTTGTCTTCCTTTGATAAACAGCCTATAGCATAATCACTAGCGTCACACATGATCTCAAATGGAAGGTCCCAATTAGGAGACCGCATGATAGGAGGTGACACTAACATAGTTTTGAGTTTAGTAAAAGCAATGTCACAAGCTTGTGACCATGTGAAAGGGACATCTTTAGCTGACGGTACATAAGGAATGAGCTATGGCACTAAAATCCTTTATAAATCTTCTATAGAAACCGGCGCGTGTCCAAGGCCAAACCTTATGTCTCTAACACACTTAGGAGTAGGTAGGTTGGAAATCGGCTCGACTTTGGCCTTATCAGCTTCAATTCCATTTTTGATACTATATGGCCTAAAATGATCCCTTGTGTTACCATGAAATGACACTTTTCCCGATTCAACACAGATTCTTCTCTTGACATCTCTCGAGCAACAATAAAGATTCTCCATGACCTCGAATGAGTCACCCAAAAGGCGAAATCATCCATGAAAATTTCCAATATAGTTTCTATCATGTCATACGAAATTCCCATCATGCAGATTGGAAGTCAGGGTGCATTACATAATCAAAGGGCATTTTCCTAAAGGAAAAAAGTACGAAAAGGACAAGTGAATGTAGTTTTTCTTGATCTTTACAATATCTCTCATTTGATTATGCCTTGAGTACACCCATCAAAGAAAACAATAGAATTCGTGCCACGCCTCTCTCTGGCACATTTGATCGACAAACGGAAGGGAAAGTGGTCTTTCATAGTACCGTATTAAGCTTCTATAGATGCAGCTACTTTTACCTCGACTGAAGTGACCTGGTAGGAATGAGCTCATTATTTTTATTGGCGACTACAGTGACTCTAGATTTCTTAGGAACTACCTGTGTTGGGCTAACCCACTTGCTATCTGCAATAGGGTAAATAACCCCTACATCCAAGAGTTTTAAAACTTCCTTCTTCACCACTTCTTTCATTATTGGGTTCAATCGTCTCTGTGGTTGCCTAGAAGGTTAACATCCTCTTAAGTGAATTCTATGTGTCTTGGTCGAGGACTAATTCCCTAATATACGCAATTGTCATTTGGGTTCTGAGACCTCGATATCTCGAAAGAGTTGATTTTCTTGATTCAATTCTAAAGAAGCATATGTGATTCTTTGGAAAAGTCTCTTGTCCCACTAGGCATATTTGAGGTGTGTGGGTAGGGTTTTAGCTGGCTTAGGTGGCCTTTCCTCAGGGAAGGCAATGCCTTATCCTCATTTGGTGCTTGATGGTTCCGGAATTTAGGTGCCCACCCATTAACTTCAATACCTCGGCATGCTCAATTATGGGGTGTAGGAACTCAGGCTCTAGTGCGAGTCACTTCTCTCGTCCCGACTGGTGACGAGCATGACTTAAGGGTCATCATGAGACATTATCCAGAAGTATTTGCATGCCCGCAAGAATCAACCATGTTGACCTCACACACATCTCTTTCATCCCCCATTCCTTCTATAACATTGAAGATATTCAGATTCACAGTCATGTTACCAAATGATAGTGTCATTAGGCCTCCCCTACAATGTATAATGGCATTGGGTTGCAAGAATGATGCAGTGCGGGGCTTGAGTTCCTTGGTTCACCACGGAGTTGAGTGTCGAAGCCTGTGAAATCCAGCAGGAAATAAGACATCACTTGTACCAATACATCCTTCACCCATTCATCTAGGAATTTTACACTACGATTGAAGCTAATTGGAGGGTGATATTGGTTGGCTCACAATTCTCTCCTAACCTAGGTCACATATACTAAGTAAGGCAACAAATTAACACTTGCCCCTAAGTCCACTAAAGCGTGTCCTGACTTTGAATTCCACTACTACTATAGAAATAGTAGGCTTCACGAATCATTGTATTTTGGAAACCAAGTTATTTCGAATTAGTGAGGTAGATTGCTCGATCATGAATGCCTCCTTGTTGACACCTAATTTCCTTTTTACCGTGCACAAATCTTTCAAAAATTTAGCATATGATGGAATTTGTCGCAGTGGCATCTAGTAAAGGGAATGTTCAATTTCACTTGTTTAGACAACTCATAGATTTCGAGGGCCCAGTTATTCACTTTCTTTGGTGCTCTCAGTAGATGAGGTATGGGTACGGAGGGACATGGAGTAGCCTTGTCTTCCTCACAGTTCACCATCGATAACATTTGTACGAGAGGAACATGGGGCTTGTCACGACACCTCATCATCTCTGACTGATTCACTTCGAAACTCTTGAGTTGGTTCCTTGGTTTGAATGGTCTTGTCAACTACCTTTCCACTTCGAAGAGTAGTGACAGCCTTACAATGTTCAAAAGTACCCTCACTTGGACCTGATACTCCCACACTATTTTGACCTTGTGGGTTTTGGATGGGCTGAGATGGGAGTTTCCCTTTTTCTTGTTGAAAGTTACTTATGAGCCCGAGGTTAACTTGATTTGTTGGGATCTCACATCATTAATTTGTTCGAATTACGTGTTTGTAGTTGTTGGGTTTGTCTGAAACGTATAATTATATCCTCGGACTTCTCTTATGTGGAGGTTGATAGTTGTGGTGATGAGTCCTTGATTCGATGGATGGAAACCTTGACTAGGGTTCACAGGAAATCCTTGGGGGCCTTGATTCTGAAATGGTGGAACAGGATTTGTAAAACCGTGGTTTTAGTAATCAGGCCTTAGTTTGTTTGGCAAGTTATGTTCCCCTCCTCATTTCTCAGCTAAAAAATTAGGTGCTTACCCCATCGAGTTATATGTTTCAAATAGTGAGAATTGAAGGTTCCTTTGATAGTTAAGGGCATTAGCACTTGTTGAATTGCACCTTTACTTGAGGAAGGTTTGGGCGAGTTAATAGTTACGAGTGTAGGATCATCGCATATAATGCATGGCTCCTCATCTTGATCAGCGGTCAGGGTATGAGGCACACTAGTTACCTGGATTCACTTTTTCATCTCTATGGCCTCGACTTTCTTGTTAAATTGGCAATTTTAGCTTGCAATTCATCATTCTCTTTTAAGTGATGGATTCCTCCCCCTATAGGTGCATTATGTACTTTAGCAGTGTCTACAGAGGTGTTAGTCTCCCATGTTCGGCGTTTTTACGCTGTAGTGTCAAAAGTTGGATTGCCTCCTAGCACTCTTTTTCATAGGAGATTCGCACCTTTGCATCATTTGAATGTATTGTTTATTATTCAAGGATGATCCTTGATGAGAAATGCAGCACATATTTGTCCTACATCAAATCCATGGTGAGGGATAGCATGGAGGAGATCCTTGTATCTTTCCCATATCGCAGCAAACGGTTCACCCGGCTTTTCAGAAAAGTTCTGAATTGCTCACATGAGAACATTGGTAAGTGCAGGAGGGAAAATTTTGTTGAGGAACTCATTTCGCATATTTTCCCTTGTAAAAATTGAATTAGGTGCAAGAGAATGAAACCAAATTTTGGCTTTCTCCTTTAGAGCAAAATGAAATAAAACCAAGCGAGATTATGTGAAAGTGAGCGATGAGAAATGCTGCTTTGCAAACATCCTCAAAATCTCTCATGAATGAGTAAGGGTTCTCGGATTCAAACCCTTGATACACAGGTATAAGACAGATCATTTCCGACTTCATTAGAAATTGATTAGCCTCTTCAGGAAGGCGAATACATGAATTGGCTGTGGTCCTTTGAGGTTGTAGAATTTCTCTAAGGGTTCTTTCCATGTGGGTAAGGAGCGGGGGACCCACATGTGTGTTATTTGGAAATTAACATTTCCCCCTCTGTCTTGGTCTTCAGCAGAGTGTAGCCCCTTCTCCCATGTTATTGAGTTCATTGGAGTCATAATGGGTTAACGAGATCCTTGAGCATGTTCGTTAAACGAGAGGGTTCTTGATTCCCGGGGATGATCCATTTTGAGGTACTCTTATCTTGGACGGTGTGACTTATTATGGACTCCTAAGTTCGAGGGGTGCGCTTCATTAAGTCTGTGAGTCGCTTCTATCATGAAGCCCAAACCAACATGCACTAAACTTATTCGTCAAAGAAAACACCCACCGAGGATTTCTCACCAAAACAAATTAAAAAGAAAAAAGTAGAGAACGACTCCGATTTTGTATCCATTCATGGCGATCAGCGTTCCCGGCCAGATATGGACTTTATATTTGAGGCACTATGGATCATGAGAGAGACCCGAGGATGCACCTGAAAATCGGTACGCGCTACCTGGCAAAGGTAAGAGAGCCACTTCCACTCGAGCAGCTTCAGGTCAGTCACTGGTCCCAGAGTCGTGGTCCTCCGCCAGGACAACCAGGTTGCCACCGCAAGGCGATGGTATGTGTCCCATTGCCAACGCCCACGCTGGTGCGAGGGATTGCCGCGAGACGTGGATCCCAGGCTCGGGGGACAACACAACTCAATCAACTACGACAGGGGCTGAGACAAAGATGTTCCCCCATATCCAAAGATGTGCCGAGAGCTACTTTCACGCCCAGCAAGCCAGACTGGCACCCCTGCAATGTGACAGCCAGAGGGGCCGTATTATGGGCTGGCAGAGCACAGCCCATAGTGTGGACGCCGTGGATTCAAGGGCTTGTTTACCCATCACATCAAGCACGAGTCTGGCAGATATATCATCATGAGGTACGCCAGCAATACCGCCTTATAGCAAGAGTGTTATTTTGACTTCAAGGTGCTCACATTCATCCATTACCCGCATCGCTGTAAGGTGAGTCATTAGAAGCTCAGCCTGAGAGAGCCTTGACACAGGCCTCCCATTTGACCTGTAGGGTCATGGCATATGATTATGTCTGGAGGTTATGAGCTACAGAGACTCCCACTCACCCACAAATAGACTTGAGGTCACATGCGCTGGAGTTCAGACGTCATCCTTAGAGACTTGATCAACATGGCATACGTAGCACACATCTGATCGGAGTATGTATGGTTGACTTCAGACTGAAGACTTTTCGTACCTGTTTCATTTCGCGGCGCATGATATTTTTCCCCAACCAAGGTACTGTAGTCCAGTGTCATGATAGTTAGCGGCTAGCAAAGTTCTTCACTTGAGGACGAGAGATCCTAATTTAGACTCACCGAAGGCCCATAAGCATGAGGATGTTTTTCGATTTAGCTACCTGGATTGCCTCCGCAGGGTTGTAGACTTCTCTCAGATCAAAATGAAGTTACATCCCTCGCATTTCAAGTCCTGATCTCTATGACCGCGATAGTATGGGCACCCGGGCTATTGCGGTGAACTCAAAGTCCAACTACAAGAGTTATACCGATGGCAAGGCCTGGTCGACTGAAAAGCACTTCACCATGGCGCTCCGGTTCTGTTTACGGTTACAGATAAGACCCCCTCAGTATTGATTACGCGTATAGTCAATGAGGCCATTATTGCCAAGAACCCACCATTGCCGCTGCATTGGAGTATGTTTGATCAATTAAGAAAAGCGCTAGTCTATTCCAAGATAGACCTTCGTAATACTGTCATTTCTGAGGGTTGGGGGAGGCGCATGTCCCTGGCGATAGCGTCAAAGACGCGGCATGGGCAAATTTCGAGTTCAAGTTGTTATGCCCTTTGATCGACTTAGCTGCACCAGCGTGCACCATGGGATCATTCCCATGCAGTAAGAGCTCCAACCCTATTTGGATCGCTTGTCGTGGTCACTGCGGATGACATTTTGGATCTATTCTCAATCAAAGAAGGAGCACATGAGGGATCACTTTGAAGATTGTTTTTATAAGTAATGAGAGAGACCAACAAATCATACTCCGCCCGCAGCGCGTGTTTCGCTTATTAAGGTGAGATTTTTGACACGCGGGTCTGGCTTCAAAATCAAAGACCGTGAGAAGGGGTCAGGCTCTAGAGTTAGGAGAGGCTAAGTCACTCGAGACACGTAGTTTCTTCGATTGGTCAAATACAGATCAACAGATTTTCTCCGACAATGCAAGACTATGACTAGATCGATCTTAAGGAGCTACTGATTGATATTATTTGTTTTAATACATCTTGAGCTGAGGTAGAGGCTCACTACTACTCCTATCTTGATAGTCCTTGATTGGGGACAAGGGTAATACAAGATATTGTGATGTTCACCTTACTGATGTTTTGATGCAATCCGGAGGGTAGTAACTGCAGGTCTCGCTTAATCGAAGAATCATGAGCAAAATTACCCCACTCATGACATGGAGTTGGCGACTATGTCTTCGCCTAGCGATGTGGCGCCACTACTATACGGCGAAGCGTGCTTTCCAAGGTGTACTCATACCATAAAGTCCGGCATATCTTCACGCACGGATCTCTCACGCTTCAGCCCGATTAAGATGCCTCCACTCCTGGTCTGCGTCGTAGGAATTATAGCGTCGCTTCAAGATTGTAATAATCGTGGAATCCATGTCATCTCCTCCACAGGAGTGGTCTGATTTTGCTGGATCTAATGGTGGTTTGCCTTCCCTAAAAGTATGGTTTAAAGAAAACTGCACAAAGTTGTTTGATTGAAGGTTGATCGTTTGCACGTTTTAAAATAGAAGATAATTACGGGATTTTTATATTCAAATTATTTGATCAAGTCCCACTTTTATTTTTATAAACTCATCTAGGAACCATTGAGAAACGGTCGCTGGTTTGAGAGGACTACTTTGAACGCCTTTGGAAAATAAAGATGATCGAAAGCAAAACAATTTCGTTCTCTATTAAACGAATCCTAGTCAGATGAGATCTGCCACAATGCAGCACTTGAAGCATCTCAACACGCCACGGCAGAATTGTTGCTCAACTAATGATTTAAACCTTTCTACACACAAGTGATCACATAATAATCCATTGAAAATCAATAGAGTAAATTGAGGGATTATACCTTGACCTAGGGTGAGTTTTTCAAGGATCCCCATAGAGGTTTAGAACTCCATAAACTTTTATAAGAACAGCACCTAGTGACAGCAATCATTAAGCATAAAAAACAAGACTTTGCAAAACCGGGGACTAACTTGTAAAACCGAGGAACAGAATAGAATGCGGCATTTAAACCGAAGAAATATTTATGCTAAAGAGTGGCAAACCAACCCCAAATCTCAAAGGAGTGAAAATCCAACTGATCAAAGTACCGCTCGAGAAAATGGAGAAAAACTATTAAAACCTAAACCCTAGAATTGAAGAACTAAAAAGAAGGAAAGAGAAAACTAAAACTAAAAGAAAAAGAAAGCTCTCGAATACTTGTGTCCTCCTCCTTTTATAGCCCCCTCCAAAGTGATTTTTCCATTTTGGTTCGCCTGGAAGTAGCACGCTTGCGTAATTAAATTGACACCTCGCAGCAAGTCCCACCCAGAGACTTTAAGTCCCACCGGTAGAGCCGCTTTCACCGCCACTCTTCCAGCAAGTGCACCGGTGGGGACTTAAGTCCCACCGGCAGACTTACCGGCCACAAGCCAAGATCTCAGCCCTTGAGACTTAGGTCCACTCTAGTGATTCCTGTCCTCCCAGCTTTCCTTGCTCTCCGTCTCCAGGACTCATGAATTTACCAAACCCACACTATACATTGCTTCATATTAGCTTCCTCGAGCTACATCCGTGCACTTACGTTTTTAAACCTAAAAAGACCTGCATAAGTCCTAAAAATCATGTGGTAGATTAGAAGTACTGTTTGCGCATATGCCAAATGTGAGTACACATCAGGGTTTAAATGTGTTCGATTCTCTTATAATTATCACCAAATGTATTCATCAGTACCCTCGTTCATCTGCTGGGGTCCCTAGCAAGATATTTTAGGAATGAAACTCACCACTAGGTATGAACCCAAACAAGAGCGCTTGCAGATAAATATAGCTTTGCAAAAATCTCAAAACACTTTATGGAATAAAGCATTTCACCCACGCTGTACACACACATCAAGATGACTCAATCGCCCCAAACCACATTCTTAAGCACAATGAGTATTATAACATGCAAACACACAAAATTGGACAGATCGGATTAAGAAGTGGTAAAGAGAGTCATGCCAATGAATCAGAATGATCAAAATTAAGGTACTTACAATCATCATATAGCATAAACATGTAACCATCATGCATAGAGTCTAAAGGAACAGTAAAAAACACAAAGTCAATCAAAGAGGTCTTAACAAGCTTGTAATGACCATGGTTTAATGAAAGAAAAGGGAAAAATCAAAACGGGTGTCGCATGACATGGCTAAGGTCTACTACCCGATCACTACAACACCACCCTAGTATACCTTCAGTGCGCTGGTGCATGTCATCCTCATCCCTCATCGAGAACGCGTCCTCGCCCACGCGAGTCAGCCTAACTCTTCCGACTCTCCTCTAACCGGAGAGGCATCCGCCGTCGCCAAATACCATGAATACGTGCCTCGCGCCCGGCAAGACGCTTCACGAAGCGTTTCGCTTCCCGAAGACATACCATCACTTGATCCTCACGCCCATCCTCTTCAAAGGCGAGGTGGTCGTAGTGTTGGAACCAAAGGCGGTCCCAAGAGGTAATGGAGGTACCGCACGTGGCCTAGTAGAAGCCGCCCCGCTTCGCTAAGGTCTAAATGCGGATCCGCTCCCCGCCGGTATCACTTTCTTTCTTTAACTCCGAGCCCCCATCCCCGCTTTCTTCACAATACTCGGCCGCGCTGCGTGGTCCAATATTCGCCATTAACGCCACATTTAAAAAATCCTCATCAAGATCATATGACTAGTGATAACGACAAGTTTCAATATAATCCCAGATAATAACCGACCGTTTGACTGAAGTTTCTGCACAACGATTCTGCCAAACACGATTGTGGATGATCTTGTTCATCGTGGCGTATCTTCAACTTTCAGATAAATTTTGTCTCATAAATCATCTATGGTACAGACGGTGCATACGCTCGGCGAAAAGTCGGCATCGAAACAGTAATGTGGCTCCTGAGTGGAGGCGTGTCGGTTCGAGCGCGCCGTCAGACGAACATAATGCCGGCATGCTATCGAAGTCGAGTGACACGTGTCGCTCTTATCACCGGTGTTTCAAATACGACTCACCCGATCTTTCCTTCACCGAGTAGAACCTCAACAACTGGCGTGGGCCAATTTTTCTATTCCCGAGTGCACAAAGTGTTTTGTTCCTAGGGAGAATGTCCCATGGTGAGATATAAAACAGCCAGATTTTGAATTTCTCTCATCTAAACCCCATTTGCCATTAACTGAACCCATTGCTCACTCCTAATCTTCAAGAACATAGCCTCATTTCATCGACACTCTCGATAGATCCTCACTTTCAAGAGGATATAACCCGTTTTCCTTTTCTTTTCAATCGTCGGGTGGCACTTTGCTTTCTTTTCACCGCCTCGCCTGATAGAGAACTCAGCGCCTTCCTCTTCGATTTTCAGAACGTACACGAGATGGCGATGATAGCTTATAACTACTGTGTGATGGCCTGTATAAATAATCATATCCCAGCATTCCCGCCCCGATCAACACCGGGTCATTCCTCGTACATCTAATAAGAGGTTCCCTTCAAGAGTACACCCCATCCAACAATCACAAAGTGACAAAGAGCAAAACCAAATAGTCCATATCTCACTGAAAGAAAAACAACAATGCTAGTGGAGAGTGGTACAACTTACCACGTGCGAACACCACCTGTAATCAACTGACAACCCTAATTCCGGAACCCCCGGGCAGAGAGCACCAGCTGAACGCAAGAGGAGCACACTACAGCTCTTCCTTGAATGTTGAAAGCACAGGTGTGAGGCGCAAGGGGTGCTAAGATTTTAGCTGAAAAGCCTCTCGGTATGGCTTCAGCCTGATCAGAGGACTTAAAGTCCGACCGGCAGAGGACTTTGGCACGCCTGACTTTTATCAGGTCCTGCCCAGAGACTTAAGTCCGACCGGCAGACTTCTCGCTACTGGTTGTTTTTTTTTTTTTTTTTGAATGGGCGAGAACAATATATATGATATTTTCCACTTTTAATGGTGGTGCAGCCAATCTTGACTTGTTCAACCGCTTTCATCCGTGTTTTTCACAGATATCTACTTTCTTCGTCGGATTCGACCATTGATCGCATTTGTGTGATTTCTGGCACTATAATTCATTCTTGGGATGTCTTCCAACTCTCCATGAGAATCACTGCTGTTCCATGAATCTCGATTCCTGATGTTCTCAATAAACTGTGATTTAACCGAAAGCTCAAAATGGGTAAGGGTTGAGACTCTACAACCACTGCATGCACAGAATATGGCCTCAACATTTCTTCACTATGTAAGAAATCAAGAAGACCAGATGCATGAAATTCACATGACCAAATTAAAATGGATAAACACTGGAAACAATCACGTGCAAGATTGTAAATTTGGCCATAAGTCTGTGGGTATGGGTGAGAAGGAAAACGTGAGATGGTGGGAAACAGTCACGTAAGCAATACAGGCTCTTTCAGGTGTTGTTAAGATGCACACGCTAAGACGACGTGAGAGAGTATATGAGATCAAGTGGGTGTGTACAAGATGGTGTAAAACATATTAATATTCCAAAAAGGCAAATTTGGAAAATTCACCCACTCGAACACATATAACGAGCGCATAGTTACATTCAACCAAGGTACAACTGGCCTCATCAGACAAGCATTGTCCCCAATGTATTGAACTAAGGTGTACCTCACAAGATTGGAGGACACACAGAAACAAGAGCCCCAGATTTTTTTTTTCTTTTTATTTATTTATTTTTTGTTTTGTTTTTTTTTTTTTTTTGTTTATATAGGAAAAGAAAGAAATAACGCAAATGAAGGAAAATAATAAAACAAAAAAAAAAAAAAAACAAGGTGAATAAAAAACAAAGCAAACTATTTACAACAATTTGTTGAGAGTGATGTTACTTGAAGGAGAGTTTTGGTAGAGCGGGTCTACCAAATCTTCACAGGTTTCGAGGATTAAAAATGTTCAAGGAACGGTTTGAGGCGCGCCATTCACTCAAGGAGTGTCCATCATCTCGGAGCTTTCAATTTCCACCGCCCATATGGATAGACCACCTAACAATGAAAGGGCTACCCATCGAGAGCGAGCTTCAGAAATGCATGCACTCCGAACCGCATGTAAGCACTTTCTCGATCGGGTTCAAAAGATTTCGCAATGGATTTGTCGTGGAATGACTTGAGCCGCCCTTGTAAATTTCGAGCTTACACGACTCCTCCGCAACTCATCGTCTATTTAACTCCGCAATAAACGCCGCTTACTCCGCTTGAGTTAGATCGTGAGTTAAAAGTTCGAATAGCCCAATAAGCCCTGTTCCATCTCTATCGGGTAAATTACAAGCTCGCATAAACTACCATAAAGAGACATACTAAGCGACGCTTTAAAAGCAAGAGACGGTATGCCCATAGAGCACTCCAGAAGACCTGAGTGACCCAATCTTTTCGATTCGTGGGCAAACCGCCTTTTCTTAAATGTGTTTTATCTCCCTGGCTAACTCAAATTTCACCATATCGGGTCTCGTGGGTGGTAAGCCGTGGATACTTTATGGGTGACTCCATATTTCTTTAGCAGATTTTCAAAAGATCGATTGCAAAAGTGGAGTCCACCATCACTAATAATCGCCCGAGGCGTTCCAAAACGAGAAAAAATATGTTCCTTTATAAATTTCAAAACAACCTTATGATCATTGGTTCTCGTTGGAACCGCTCTTCAACTCCACTTAGATACATAGTCACAGACAATAAATGTGTAGATAGCCACAAGAAGTGGAAAGGCCCCATGAAGTCAATAATTTCAACAATCAAAGATTTCAAGGATCGAATTGGGTGGGTAAGAGGCATCATGTTTCGCTTAGACCCTCCTAATTGTCGGGCATGGAGCACACGCTTTGCGTAAATCAAACACCCTTAAATAGAGTACAATAAAACCCAAACAGAAACCTTGTCTCACGTTTTCTGGCAGAGAAAATGTCCTCCACAAGCTTGCACGGCAAAATTAGAATTTGTACCGCCATCATTCTGGCATACATCTTCTCACAATATTTTGATCCGACAAGATTTAAATAGATATGATCAAAATAGTATTTTTAATATCCGCCAAAATTTCTTTTCGTTGGAGAAGTCCATTGAGTCGAATTTGGCCGTTGACTAGGTAATTCACTATGTCGGCACTACCTGCAATGGCCAAGAGCAAAAAGTTGCTCTATCAGAAAGCTATCCCCATGGCATGCCATGGAGCCTGATCGAACTAATCAGATAGGTGGTCCGCGACCACGCTCAACCCTTTTTATCTTTGATGGTCAAGTTGAATTCTTGACAGAGTAAATCCACCTAGTCAACCTTGGTTTCGTGATCCTCGCTTTTAGAGAGCAAGTATTTCAAAGTCGCATGGATCTCAGAAGATGGTCACAGGGAGCCAACAATATATGACCTCGAATTTTTCTAGAGCAAAGACAACTCCGCTAGAAACTCTTTCGTGGTTGTATAGCTGGTCTCAATAGCTCCAGTGTCTTACTAGCATAGTAAATGACAAAAGCCTTGTCCCTCCCTCCGTCCTAACACAAATTCTCTATGTGGCATAATCGCTGGGCATCGCACATGATCTCAATGGGAGGTCCCAATTAGGAGACCGCATGATTGGGGGGTGATATCAGCATGGTTTTTGAAGCTTAGCAAAGAAGTGTCACAAGCCAGGACTATGTGAAAGGGACATCTTTAGCAAGTAAAGTACATAAGGGCCTGCCATAAAGACTAAAATCTTTATAAACCTTCGATAAAAACCAAAGATGGCCCAGAATGACCTTTATGTCTCTAACACACTTAGGAGTAGGGAGGTTGGAAATCACTCAACTTTGGCCTTATCAACTCTGATTCCATCTTTGATACAATGTGGCCTAAAACAATTCCTCAGTGTTACCATGAAGTGACATTTCTCCCAATTTAACACAAGATTTTTCTCTCGACACCTCTCCAAAACCTTTTACGAGGTCTCCTAAATTCTCAAATGAGTCAATTGAAAAACTGAGAAATCATCCATGAAAATCTCCAATATGATTTCTATCATGTCACCAAAATACCCATCATACAATCGGGCCGAAAGTTCCGGTGCATCGCACAACCCAAAAGGCATTTTCCTAAAGGCGAAGGTACCAAAAGGGCAAGTAAATGTAGTTTTTCTCATCTTCTAAAGTTATCTCAATTTTGATTGTACCCCGAGTACCATCAAGAAAACACAAAATTCATGCCCCGCAACTCGCTCTAACATCCGATCCACAAATCGAAGAGGAAAACATTCTTTCCTAGTACCTGCATTAAGTTTCCTATAATCTATGCACACCCTCCATCCTGAAGTGACACGAGTGGGAATGAGCTCGTTATTTTCATTGGCAACTACTGTGACTCCTGACTTCTTAGGAACTACTTGTGTTGGACTAACCCACTTGCTATCTGCAATAGGGTAGATAACCCCGACATCCAAGAGCTTTTTAATACTCTTCACCAATTTCTTTCATTATTGGGTTCAATCGTCTCTGTGGTTGCCTAGAAGGTTTAACATCCTCTTCTAAGTGAATTCTATGTGTGCAAATCAAGGGGCTAATTCCCTTAATATCTGCAATTGTCCAGCCCAAAGCGCCTAAGCCAATATTTCCAAAAAGCTGAGTTTCTCGAGTCACGTCTAATGAAGAAGATAAGATTACCGGGAAAAGTGTCCCCGCTCCCTAAGAATGCATATTTAAGATGTGTTGGTGAAGGTTTTAGCTCAAGCTTAGGTGGCCTCCTCGGCTGCAATGTCTTATCCTCATTCGTTAGGTTCAAATCGTGCCCAATTGTTAACTTCAAATACATCTTTATGCTCAATTAT
Source organism: Tetrastigma voinierianum (assembly GCA_016808115.1). NCBI lineage: Eukaryota > Viridiplantae > Streptophyta > Magnoliopsida > Vitales > Vitaceae > Tetrastigma > Tetrastigma voinierianum. The sequence continues at coordinate 544,071 of JAEQBH010000497.1, forward strand.
AGAGTGGAGAAATTCGACCAAAGTGGTCACTTCCTCATCCCAATTCACTCTGACTCGTACATGACTCTAAGAGGATCATCATGTGAGACATTATCCAGTATTTTTGTACACTGTCAACCATGTTAATTTCACCAATATCTTCTTCATCTCCCATTCTCGAGTACATTGAAAATATCTGTGATTAATGTAAACATGTTCCTAAATGAAAGTGTCATTAGGCCTCCCTACAATGTATGATGGCATTAGCAAATGGCTAAGAATGCATACCAAGAATTACTGAACTCGAGTTCCTTGGTTCACTACCCGGGCTGAGTGTCAAGCACCACAAAATCGACAGGAAGTAAAATTCCATTCACTGACCAAGACATCCTCCTTCACTATTCCCCTAGGAATTTCGACACTACGGCCAAACCAACTGAGGGTGATATTGGTTGGCCTTCTAATTTCCTAACCCTAGGTCCACATACATAATGAAAGTAAGGCAATGATTAACACTTGCCCCTAAGTCCACTAAAGCATGCCCCAACTTGGAATTTCCAACTACTATAGAAACAGTAGACTACTCCGGTCTTTGCATTAAAGTCAGTTCTAATTAGGACAGATTGTTCTGGCCGTCATGAATGCCTCCTTGTTGACACTCTAGCTTCTTTTATCAGGCACAAATCCTTCGTAAATTCTAGCGATGGATTTGCTAATGGCATCTAACAAGGGAATGTTCACACCGCTTGAACAACCTTGGCAATTTCAGCATGGTTATTCACTCTCTTTGGTGCTCTTAGCCTATGAGGGTATGGGTTTCCGGAGGATATGGTTAGACTCCTGTCTTCCTCTCGCGTTGCTTATCTTTTGTCATTTGTATTAGGGACACAGGTGTGTCTGATTTTTCATCCTCTAACTAATTCACTATGAGACTCTTGTGATGGTTCCTTGGTTGAATAGTTTTGTCGACTACCTACCAATTCAAGGGTAGTGACCGCCTTATAATGCTCAAAAGGTACCCTCACCTGAACCCAAACTTCCCAATAATCGTTTGACCTTGTGGGTTTTCTTGGATGGGTCATGGATGGAAGTTTCCCCTTTTTCTTGTTGAAGGTTACCTATAGATGAGGTTAACTTGGTTATTCGTATCTCACATCATTCGTGAGGTCGAATTCGTGTTTGTAGTTTGTCGGGTTTGCATTAACCGTGTGACTATGTCCTCCGTGCACTTCTTATGTGGCTGCTGGTAAGGCCGTGAGTTTTGATTCTCGTTCGGTGGACGATGACCTTGATTGGAATTTCCTGAAATCCTCGGGGCCTTGATTCTAAATGGAGGAATGGAATTTGGAAAACCTTGGTTTGATAGTGAGGGCCTTGGTTGTTTGGCAGTTAGGTGGTCCTCCCTCACTTCTCCAAATTAAAATTAGATGCTTACCCCAACCTGATTGTGTAAGTTTCGCAGTATGGGGAGTTGAAAGGTTTCCTGCAGTTAAGGGCGCTGCTTGTTCAATTTGAATGGCTCCCTTTAATCCCGAGGAAGATTTCGGGCGCTAATGGGTCGAAAGTGTGTAGGATCATCGCATATAATACATGGCTCTCACTTGTGGTCCCGTTGGGATCGAGGGTAATTGAGTGGACACTTGTTACCCGCTCACTCTTCGCCTCTATGCCTCTAATTTCTGTCAAATTGGCAATCTTTGGCCTCAGAATCTCATCATTTCCAGTGGTGGATTCCACCACCAGCAGGTGTGTTGTGCACTTTAGCAAAGGTCTTGCAGGTGTTGGGCTTCCCAAGTCTTCGAAAGCATTCTCCCGCTATAGTGTCAAAAGTCACTGCCTCCCGGCACTCTTTTCATGTTCCTCCTCGCACACATCATTCATGTACCGTTTATTACCCAGAGATAATCCTCGATGAAAGTATGCACAAATTTGTCCAACATCCAACCCATGATGAGGGATAGCATGAGGCCGAGATCCTTATATCTTTCCCATACCACGCAAAGGGTTCACCCGCTTCTAAAGTTCGAATTGGCTCGTGATGAGGGCAGTATTAGTAATGTGCGTAGAGGAAAACTTATTGAGGAATTCATTCCGCATGTTTTCCCACGAAAGATCGAATAGGGAAGGGAATGGAACCGTATCGAAGCTTTCTCGAAGAAAAGCGAAAATAAGACCAAACAGATAATGTGGAGAAACCGTGAGAAGAAATGCACCGCAGAGATCTCAAAATCCCCACAAACAAAAGAATTTGATGCAGCTCCAAACCTCGGTAAACGTGTAGAAGACTCGGATCATTTTCGACTTCATCGTGAATTGGTCAGTTCCCATCGTGGAAGCGCTAATACAAGAATTTGTGGTGGTCCTCCTATGCCGCACTTCTCGGCGGTTCTTTTTCTATTATCAGCAAAGGAGCAGAGGAACTCTATATTGATTTTGGTCAAGGTTACCACATTTACTTCTCCCAGGACCTGGGGTTTATTGGGGAGCGAGCATTGCTCCCCATGTTGTGGAGGCTCACAGAGTCCCTTGCCGATTCTCGGGATTATCCATTGGAGGTAAAATGTTATCTTGAGACACTCAAGCCAAGAATGGTTTCAAGGCCCTCAGGATACGTCAATTAATCGGTGCTTCTCGCTATGTTCCGCATTGACATGCACTATACTTACTCCTGGTTCAAGAAACACTACCCGTCCCCATTTATTTCTCAACAAAAACAAACAAAATAAAAGAAAACGACGGACGGAAATGCACTGTAAATTACCTCTAGCTCTCTCTTCGTATCAACCTTATTAGTCGCCATATCGTTATAACGCTCAAAAAAATGCTTCACATCCTCGATTAGTATGCCTAATTCTATCTCTGCCGAAATTATAGTCGCCTAGCATTGTAATACCGTGGGAATCCACAGTCACCTGTCGGGATGGTCTTCGATTTGTTGATCAATGTAGTGAGCTATTCTCCTCTAAAAGCATGGTTTAAAAGTTGAAAACCAATGCCAGTTGCTCGATTGAATGTTGATTGGTTTGAATGTTTTAAAATAGAAAGACAATTGCCGGATTTTTAGGTTCCAAATTCACTCATCGTGTAAGTTCACTCTTATTTTATAAACTCATCTATAAAACGCTGAGAAACTACTGCCGATGGAGGATTTATTCTCAATGCCTTTGGAAAATAAAGATGATCGAGTAACACGTAAAACACTTGTTTATTGGAAACGTAATCCTTAGCTGGTACATGACCGCCAACGGTACCGAAATACCTAACACGCTGTCGTAAGAATTTTTGCCCAACTAATGATTTAAAACCTTTCACGTGATCAATATTACACACAACTCATTGAAAATCAAGGAGGAATCGAGGATTCATACTTTAATCTGTGAGTTTCCAGATGATCCTGAAGAGGGTTTAGAACTCCGGTAAAAACTTATAAGAACAATTAAAGATAAAGAAATCCATTAAGCATAAAAAAAAAAACAAGATCTTGCAAAATCAGAATCAACTTGTAAAACCACGGAGAATATGGAATGCTAAGATTTAAAACCGCGAAGATTTATGCTAAAAGAGTACAAACTTGAATCTAAAATTCGAAAAGAGTGAAAATTCCAAATCGATCTACAAAGTACCGCTCGAGAAATGGAGAAAAACTATTAAAAACCTAAACCCCAGAATTGAAGAACTAATAAGAAAGAGAAAAACGAAACTAAAAGAAAAGAAAGCTCTCAATACTTAACTCCTTTTATAAATGCCTCCAAAGTGATTTTTCCATTTTGGTTCGCCTCCCAAGTGCCTCCTCGCGTATACTGAATTCCCTGACAATTCCCGTTAGTTTCTAATAGTGTCCACCCAGGACCTTAAGTCCCACCGGCAGGAGTTGCTCAACGCCACTCTTTTCCAAAGAAGTGCTACCTGTAGGATCTTTAAGTCCCACCGTAGACTTGTCCACCTGCGCTTCAACAGCCCCCACCCAGAGGACTTTAAGTCCTACCGTAGGACTTGTCCTAAGCCTCCCTTTGCTTCCTGGGTTCTATGACTTCACACTGCTCACCCATTAATTACATTGCTTCACACTTCTCGAAGCAAGTATCCTCGTGGCACTTACGTATTTAACCTTAAAAGACTCAGACAAGTCCGAAAAACACGTAAGAGATTAGAAGTACTGTGCTCTTATGCCAAATGTGAAAGTACATTGTAAGCCAAATGTAAACATTCTCTTATAATTATCACTCAAATGTGTATTCATCACTCAACATGAGGCAACGCAGATGGATGGAGTTCCTAGAAGACTATGACTTCAATTTGCATTACCACCCTGGTATATGACTTCCCATCTGATTTCTTAGTGTTGGATATGGAGGAAGATAGAGAGATACCCATTATATTGGGTAAACCGTTTTTAGCAAGTGGGGCTATGATTGATGTGCAGAAAGGGGAACTAAAATTAAGAGTGTAAGACGATGAGGTCAGGTTCATTGTATTCAATGTTTTACGGCATCCGATAGAGAGTGATGCATGCTTTATGATAGAGGCAGTAGAGGCTATAGTGTCTAGCCAAAGTGGTTTGACTGACTTTTTGGAGACTAGCCTTGTGCAGAATGATAAGGAAGAACTAGGTGAAGAGGCTAAATAGTATGTGACATGGATGGACCCCTTTTCAAATTATATAAGAAAAAAGTATTCGAAAGCTGAGAGAATACACAAATTTCAGTGCCTTCAATTGAGCGACCACCATAGTTGGAGCAAAAACCACTACCTAGCGATTTGAGGTCTGCTTATCTAGGCTAATCCTCAACCTTACCAGTGATCATATCAGCATCTTTGACAACAGTAGAAGAAGAGAAGGTTTTGAGAGTACTTCGAGATCACGAAGATGCTATCGGATGGTCTTTAGCCGATTTGAAGGGAGATCTGTCCCTCTATGTGTATGCACCTAATCTTGTTAGAAGATGGTCACAAACCTTCAGTGGGGGCTCAGAGAAGACTCAATCCGACGATGAAGGAAGTGGTAAGGAAGGAAGTATTGAAGTGGTTAGATGCAGGGGTGATTTACCTTATGATGGTTCGTGGGTAAGTCCAGTACAGAAGTAGTTCCTAAAAAAAGAGGGACCACAGTGATAAAGACAGAGAACAATGCATTGCTTCCCTCTAGAACAGTTACAGGGTGGAGAATCTGTATAGACTACTAGAAGTTGAATAAGGAAACTAGAAAGGATCATTTCCCACTTCCTTTTATGGATCATATGTTGGATAGGCTAGTAAAGTACCAGTATGCATTATTTCGATGGGTACGCCATAATCGATCAATTATATCCCTAGAGGTCAAGAGAACGGCATTCATGTGCCCTTATGTTACATTCGCATTCAGGCGGATGCCATTTGGGTTATGTAACACACTAGGTACATCATGATGGCTATATTCTCATACATGGTCGAGAAGACAATTGAAGTGTTCATGGATGATTTCTCAGTGTTGGGGAAGTCTTTTGACAATTTTATTGAAAACCCTGGTGCATGCACCTAATAAATAGCGAAGAAACTAACCTCAGGCTAAATTGGGGAGGGCGCACTTCATGGTAAAGAAGGTATCAGACTGGGCATCGAGGGACAAGAAAAGGAATTGAGGTGGAAAAAGCCAAGATTGAAACAATAGAGAAGCTACCTCCCCTATCTTCTGTGAAAGGAATAAGGAGCTTCCTAGGTCACGCGGGATTCTACAAGAGATTTATAAAGGATTTTTCCAAAATAGCCAAGCCTTTTTCAAATCTACTAGTTTAAGAAGCCCCTTCCGAATTTGATGATCAGTGTATGCAAGCCGCTTCATTCAAGAAGAAATTGGTCGCCACCAATTGTAGTAGCCTCACATCGAATCTCTCGACCTAATGTGTGATGCGAGCGATCACGCTATCAGGCAAGATTTCAGTCAGAAAAGGGAAAGGATATTTCAAGTTATCTACTATGCGAGTCGGAATTTGAATGATGCACAACTAAACTATGCAACAACTGAAAAGAGCTTTTGGCAATTGTGTTTTCTTTTGACAAGTTTCGACCATACTTGATTGGTAAAAAGGTAATAGTGCACACCGACCATTCTGCCATAAAGTATTTGATGACTAAGAAAACGTGAAACCGAGACTGATAAGGTGGGTATTACTACTGCAAGAGTTTGATATGGAAATAAAAGATAAAAAAAAGGGACTGAAAATCTAGTAGCAGACCATCTCTCACGATTGGAAGGGCCTAGTAAAAAAGTTTTGATAAATGATGATTTTCCCGATGAACAAATCTTGGCAATTGAAGATATAAAGCTAATGCCTTAGTTCGCGGATAATGTGAACTACTTAATGGCCAAAGTGATCCCACAAAAATTTAGCTATCAACATAAGGAGAGATTCTTTCAACACTTGAAGCACTACAACTGGGAGGAGCCTATTTTGTATAAACATTGTGATGATCAGGTAATAAGAATATGCGTACAAGAGGAGGAAATGGAGAGTATTTTAAATCACTCCGCCACACTTGAAGACGTGGGGCACTTGGGGGTCGAGGACAAATACAAAGGTACTAATCGCGATCTTATTGGCTTAGCTTGTTCAAGGATTCTCACCAGTTTATGTCTACCTGTGATAAATGCCAAAAAATGGGGAGTATATCAAAGCGGGATAAGCCACCCTTGCAGACCATATTAGAGGTAGAGTTGTTTGATATATGGGGGTTGGATTTTATGGGTCCATTCCATTCTTCATTTAGCAACCTGTACATTCTTTTGGTAGTAGACTACATCTCCAAATGGGTAGAGGCAATACCTACATGCATTAATGATACCAGAGTGGTAGCAAAGTTCCTTCGCAGCCACATATTCACCCGGTTCGGAACTCAACGCGCGTTGATTATAGATGGTGGTACTCACTTCTACAACAAGATGGTTGATAGCATACTAGGAAAATATGGTGTTCGGCATTGCACATCACTTGCATACCACCCACAGACTAATGGCCAAGCAGAGGTGTCAAACAGAGAAATAAAATCTATCTTGGAGAAAACAGTCAATAACTTGAAGAAATACTGGGAGAAAAGATAGATGATGCGCTCTGGGCCCATAGAATAGAATTTAAGACACCCTTAGGGATGTCACCATTCAGGCTCGTGTATTAAAAAGTGTGCCACTTGCCCGTGGAATTGGAACACAAAGCATATTGTTCAACTAGGCAGTTGAATATGGAAAATAAAGTGGTCTGCGGAGAAACGTATAACGCAAATTTTGAATTGAAGAATTCTCCGAACGCGGCCTCCATGAAAATGCTACGATCTATAAAGAAGAGACGAAATCCTAGCATGACAAACATATTGTAAGGAAAGAGTTTGACCCGGGTCAGCGAGTCCTCTTATTTAACTCAAGACTCAAGCTCTTCCCAAGGAAATTAAAGTCGAGGTGGTCAAGACCTTACAAAGGACTGGGGTTTCGCCATGGAGAGTTGAAGAGTGAAGATCATGCACCCAGAGAAGGGAAAGTTTAAAGTCAACGCGCAACAATTGAAGCCATACTTTGGAGGCGACTTTCATGCAAGCAAATAGGCCATCAATCTAAGCACAATCGAAAAATGGTGCACGAATCCAAGGTACTCCACGCCTCAAGGACATTGAGATTCAAAGCTCAAGTTAAACTTTACATTAAAACAGTGCTACTTAGGAGGCAACCCAAGCCTTTTAAATTTTTTCTTTCATTACCGCAGTCTTGAGTGTTCTTAATTATTGCCTTTTATTTTAAATTTTAGAAATCTCAGTTTTCTCAGAGTGCGTAAACTATAACCTAATTGAATTGTTTGTTTGTTGTGTTTTTAGGCTCCAAGATCAAAGTGGTGATAGAGAGATAGCTCAAGAGACCCATTCTAGGGTTGGAAAAGGGTCGAAACCTCATTAAGGAAGTTTTCTACAACTTAGAATTTTTTTTATCAAAAAATGAATTAAACCTCTCTATAACGTTGCGACGTAAAGGAAAAACAACAAATAATTATTTATAAACGCCGCTGACGCGGATCCTCACATCGCGACGCTGGAAAATTAACACTCGAACGTCAGCGCGACATTGGCTAAATGACTTTCGTAATCCGAACGCCGCGATGTTGGCTTAATTCCATGGCCGCTTCGTTTTCTTATGAACATGAATGCTCATATTTTCGGATACCGACCCTTTGCAACCCTAACTTCCTCTCTGTTTTTTTGCAGATTCAATCATAAAACCTCTTCCTAAGTTGATTTTGGGTGCCATGGAGATCTACAAACAACCTTTGATCCAAAAAATCTAGGGTTTATCCTTTTTCCATCCAAAATCCAGGTAAACAACCAGTTTATTTATTTATTTATTTTGATCTTTGGTGATTCAAGGTAAATCATGGGATCTTTTTGCTTCTTTTGGGTTTATTTAAGTTAAGAAGAATGTTGGAGGTTATAGAAGCCTAGAATATCTAGCCAAGAGCAATGTTTCACTTAGTGCACGCCAAGTGTTCGATAAATTGCCTACTTGAAAATTTCAAAGTGTTTAACTACCAAAGGGTGATTTGAGCACATGGGGAGTTTAGGTGCTTGTTGGGTAATGACTGGAAAAGCCTAGAAGCCACAACCTCAACCTCGAATTCCTAAGTCCAACATGTCTTCGAAAAGGCAAAACTAACCTCAAAGAAGAGCCGTAAAATGGATGATCACCAAAAAGAATTCGATAAGAATAAGTTTGTCAATGTGGTCACCGTTGATAAATTCGGCCTCATTTCAAATAATCAATTTGTCATCAAAGAGAAAGGATTTCAGCACCCCGATGACTTCTTTCGCAAAACTATAGTGAATAAAGGGTGGAAGGCACTTTGCCATCCCCTAAGGTCGGCTGCCACAATGGTGATACGAGAATTCTATGCCAATTTAGCTGCTAATGTACTGAAAAAGGTCCAAGTGCGCGGGGTTTTGGTAGACTTCAGTGCAAAGTCTATCAATGAGTATTATAACTTTGAGTCGGTTTGTGACGCCCCATTTCCCGGGGGTCCGTTGACTGTAATTCACAACCTCATGAATACAGCGATGCTCGTTACCCCGACGCCGCCACTGTAAATTTCCGCGTAGCCTCCTTTGTAATGGGAGCTCTACCTAATATAAAACTCCGTGATATCTCGTCCCTAAACAATCCAATATATGCAATAATCCAGTCACATGAGTAATGATGTACCACTTGGGCCTATAAACAATACTAATATACATACTAACTAAGCGAATCCAACCATATACCAATAGTTGCAAGAGTTAATATGCTTTTACCTTTATACAATACATACATTAAACTTAAAAGTTCTTAACACATGTATAAATCAAAGCCACAACCCGCTTTCTTCTACTATAACCCTCGCGACAATCCGCCTCCCCTCGCGCCGCACGCTCCCCGCGCACCAGAAAAGGGCTGTCCCACGACTGGGGCGAGCTAAAGCTCAAGAGGAGGACCGCCTCAAGTGGGCTACTACCACCTAAGTGTGCAGTGTAATGTTCCAAAGTAAACACACATTCAAGCAAATGCATGATCCTGGGTACTTGAATGTCTACATGACCAACTCGCATCCGTAGCTCCTCATCGATTTCTCGCCACTCGCTAAGCTCAGATGAGAATTTGGTTTTTTTGTCGTTGCACAAACCCTCCGATGCGTAAATATATCAATTCAAATACCCGACGATTGATATTATTTTTGTTTCGTGGACTAACTGATGAATATCAATTGGGCCGCCCGACGATTGATATTTTTAGTTTATGGATTACCCCTCCGATAATTAACATTTTGGGGACTACCGAACCGTTTTCAGATCATACCATGCACTAACTCCTATTGTCCTAGGATGTTTCAGCGCATATGGAATGCATGTATGCCAATCTAATACAAATTTCCATCCACATGCAAATATATAAACATGAATTATATGTTCACATAAAAATTAAATCAAGGCCAAACATGTTATGTAATTATCATATCAAACATCAAAATTAGCTCACTGGGCTAATGATCCAAACACAAGCACTGGACCGAATTACTTAACCAACTTCACATATTTTCACTTAAATTACATTTTCGTGGTCATTATTCCTAGAATGCGAAAAACCCTAGGGTTTACGGTTCCAATACTCAAATAAATCATTGGTCCACCTTGTGAACCCGTATTTCTCGGCCATTCTCGGCCTCAATCAAACCAACACGTGATTTACACATGAATGCACACTCAAAACAACCCAAACAGCCGTGGAGCGCCACTGACCGCCCATTTTTCTTTTCGTATTCTTATCACCCGGTCCCAAGTTTTGGGACCGATCCAACGGCCCCTCACGGCCTCATTTAACCGAAACATTAGTAAAACACTTAAAATGAGAGTAAAACTCAAGTAGGGAGAAAACCCACCTATATATATATATAAGCCTGAGAAAACCTCACAAAACCTGAGAGTCCACGTGTAGCCCCGCTCCACTGCAGAACGTTTTCCTTCTCGCCCAAGACCGCCGAAGGCCTGATATAAAACAAGTAAATCTTGGAGAAGCCTTATGACCTCTCTCTAAAAACCACCATTTTTGGTTCTCCACACCTACTGCGTCCTCCCCCTTTCATTTCACGTTTTCTCCCCTTTTTGAATTTAAGAAGATGAGTCTTATTCTTATTTTCCTGTCTTTTTTATGACTTTAAACAATTCCCACAATACCTATTATGTCCCTTCATTTCCCAGATTTGATATTCTAGCCTATTTCAGCCGCTCCATTTCCATCATTTCTCTACTCATATCACTTATGGTACATGAGTACGTAAAGTATATGTGACTTTCGCCTCACTAAAAATCATTTTACTAAGACCCGAAACGCGATGCCTCGAAAACGTGTCGACCCGACCGCCCCTGAATATTACGAAACAAAGTGTGTTAACTAGATTTTTCTGAGATCGATTCCAACGGTATAATCCGTTGTCATCCGAGATCTAGAGAATAAATTACGATTTTTTAACCCGAAATTGCCAATTTTCAGAACGAAATTACGCATTTGTCTTCATTCCAAAAGTTGTGGGGGAGCACCTCTTGCCTTACACTACATTCGAAACATATAATAGGCTCCATGAAACCCCAAGTTATCCTGAGGTTCTTAGGATACACTGCCAAACAGGGGCTCCACATCCATAAGGCAAAGCACGCCATCACATCCCATCTCATCCCGATTAACCAATGTGGTGTGAAGTATCACTAAGGAGCCTTGCTCAATTATGCGATAATTCAAGATACATCCTTTAATGCTCGACAAAGCCAAGCCCGAGGATGCCATCCTTATAAAAAGATGTAATGAACCTGGGAAACCCTTTCATTTATGTGGACTACGAAGAAAGCCTGGCACCCCCATAGACAATGAGGCTCGGATACACCCCAACTGGCGCAAAGTGGCGCGGCAGAAAGACAAATCAAAAACATGAGCTTAAAAAATACTTATTTTATAATCCATTTTTCTCGTTTGATTTTCATCCAAAAGGAATAATGAATATGCGTAATTACAATAGAAACCTCACCAATCTGTTATTGTTGTGAGAAAGAGTTAAGAAAAAGCAAGAGAAGTGTTCCAAAGAATCTGCGAGGCGAAAAATGCCGTAAAATGGCGTAAGGGTGAATGAAAGCAAATGGGTAACTAATGTTGCAGCTTTAGTTTCCATTGTCCGGGCCATGTGCCACATCAGAAAATTCGGCGAAACTCGATGCGTGTCGCGACAAGCATTACAAATGCAGGCAAATCGGAAGACTACAACTGTAGACTTAAGCAAATGATGCGTTCGCCATATCGTGATGTCGCGACGGGATCATGTCGCTGGCGCGGATGGAGGTCGCGGGATAAAGAGAAGCACCTTTGACGCTACGACGCAGTCGGCAGCGGCGCGATGAAACTGATGTGATTTATCGTAGCTCGACGGTAGAGACCGGACGCCGCCACACCAAAGCCAACAAGTTTAAGTCGCGAAGGCATCCACGTCAATACAAGAGATCAAGGTCGTGCGATATGGCACCGTTCGCCGAAAGTCGAATTCCATAAAGTGATGTCGCGGATTAGCGACGATGTCGCTAATATCTAAACCACTTCGCCAGAAGGTCGCAGACTTGTCATGTCAGCGACAAAGATCAATGTCGCATACGCTGAATACGTACCAGCTACGCCATGGGCTTCTAAAGTTGATGTCGCGATGCCAGCAGCTTCGATGTCGCACATCGAACCAATGCGCTGGAAAGCTTCAAACATTAGTCACGCCACGACAAGAGATCGGCGTCATGGCTACAAGAAGCATGCCGCACAAGTTGAAGCTCAATGATATTAAAGCCGATGTCGCGCAGATCTACGCCGGCTACGCAAAGACAGCGTTCGCGCTGGTGAGACTGTTTACGTCGCGGCAAGAGATCGATGTCGGCACTCAAGAACGACTCAAATCAAAGTCGCAGAGTTATAAAAAGATGTCACGGACAAGAGATTGATGTCGACTTCCGTAAATCAATGCGAAGGACTCCGCGTAAGACATGAGCCGAATGTCACGACAAAGAGGTCGGCGTCGCACATCGTGAACGCACGCTTAAACCCGCGGAAGCCGTATAGAGTTACGTTATGGCTAAAAAGATTGATGTCGCACATCGAAACCATCATTGGTGCCGCGCAGAATAGTGCTGATGTTCACATTGATTCCCTTTGTCGCGCATGGCAGCTTTTTTGCAAGGTTAAAGCGACGATGTTGGCGACTTAACGATAAAATGCCGCAAACAAGTGCTGTAAACTAACTAATGCTCGCTTATTGCGGCTTTCAGGTCGCAAATCAATAGCAATACGGTAAATAGTCCATTGAAATCCACAAAAACAGAGATTGAATTAGGCCCAACTTCAGAAACTTATAACATCATCTAAGTCATACCAACGTAAAGCTACCTTCTCGCTTTTAATGGAAAGAGATCCGGGTTACAAGGCCCTCGTATTTCTTTTTTCTCTTTTCTTTCTTTTTCTTTTCTTTCTTTTTGTTCGTTTTTTTTTTTCTTTCCATTTTATTTTAGATTGATTAGTGTGTATTTCGCTCTAATTTGATTTGAATCACTGTGAAGGATTGAGCGAATGCGTATGTTTATTTCTTTAAAATTACCGCCCGTTGTTTGAATTCTGCATAAATTTGGGATTTCGAACACCACGCTCCGATTTACAGTGGTTTTCTTGGATCGCCAGTCATTGTATGGTATAATCGTAATTTAGAACACAAATTACATTGAATTCTGACGTTATTGTCGAAATAATCTTTCCCGCAAGATTTCATTCATAATAGCCGAACTTCGATGTTAAAACGATTTGTCGGGTTTTGCAAGTAGCTTCCTGAATTGATCCCACCGCCCTCGTAATCTGGCTAAATCGCAGGTGCTGTTTCGGGCCTCGATTTCCAGTGAGGCCTCTCAAGTATGCAATGCAGAGAAGGCATTCCCAGAGTAAGAAACAATTTGAAGGTATTTGAACCTGATATTGCTGATCATCTAATGCGCCTCGTATATTTAAATCAATACATCCTCTTCTCACTTGTAACCAAGAATGAGTCAGTGAGTTATAAATCTAAGTAGACAGAGAGTTCACCTTTAATTGAATAGTACTCGATCACGTGTTAGCAAGGATCTAATCAAGGAAAGAGTAAGCTATTCTAATTTTGAGGGTGAGGAACTGAAAAGATAGTGCAACCTCAGCAATGACTCACTAAGGGAGCTCAGTTCGCGCTCATGTTGTGGGTATGAAGTACTGAAAGAAAATACCCTAACAAGGCAAATTTAGTTTTGCAAGTAGTTATTTCACCCTGTGTTCGAGTATAAAACGCGCGAGATTTACGAATTGTGCGGTATGGAGAGATCCATTCACACTTTATTAATCCTCGGACTAGTTTTAAAGATCTATAGTTCAGAAAACCAAAGATGCAGTACAGACTGTAGGAATTGATTCTTCACAATAGCTGATTATTCAATGTTTTCTTTAGAGATAACTGTTAAATCTAAATTTGTTATTTTGATTTTTCTCAATATTCAATTCATTTATTGTTCATCCATTATTCTCATTTATCATTCATTCTTGCTTTCAAAGCAAAATCTCACTATCGTATTATCGCCCAAATAAGATGGAGCTTATAGTCAGTAGTTGATTGAAAATTGAGATCTCGGATCGAGAGCCCGACTTAAATCCATTTTATTACTTGTTTAATTGCACTTGCGTGATAATGGATCAAAACCACAATTTAAAAATGGTTTATTCTTTATAAAAATATCTTTTAATCAAGTGATACTTAAAGAAACTCACCAAGTTTAATGGTTTATTTACCGCAGATTGTGACAATAGTCCTCGGGTAATAAGTCTCAAATTTGAATAGGTGTTTTGATCCATAACAAATTATTAATAGTCTTAACGTAGTCTTATGGTATTGTTGCCGATTAGATAATAGTCCTTAGTGATGATGTTGTTGGCCAATTTGTGTGCTATTACTCGATCCACCAACAAAAGTTTTATATGGCCACGCCGGATTATTAATAGTCCTGGTAATAACGTCATAACCAGATATGCTTTGGTCCGGTCAACATGGCGAAGGCCGCTGGGCCAGGGGATCAAAAGAATTTAGTAAATTGATATTCGTATTTGAAGGAAGAAATGCTAATTTGGACATTTTGAAGAAAAAGAACAAAAATACCTTTTCAAGCAAAGGGTTATTTTTAGCCACTAACCTTTAACAAACCATATTGAAAATAATTGCCGAATTTGCACTCATCCTATTAATGTAAGTGTGTTTTGATTTCAGGGACAAAATTTTAATGCATAGGAAATGGAACACTGATCTGATTCCAGCAGACACAGAATTAGAGAGAACACTTAGAAGCTTGAGAAAGATAAAGAAGGCAGAAAACTCAACCATGGCAGATGAAAGACAAGATCATAATGAAGCACATAGAGAAGCAGCTAGAAGGCCTCCAATCACTGATACTATGGAGGACTTCTGGAAGCCTATTATTCAAGATGAGTACTCTGCAATGAGATAGCCAGCTATTGATGCAAACAATTTTGAACTTAAAAACCAAAGACTACTACCATGGTCCAAGAGCATCGCCATTACTATCCCATCGAAGACCCAAACGAGCATCTAGGAAGATTTCTCAGAATGGCTAATACAATGAAGTTGAATGGGGTGAGACCAAGTCATTAAACCGCATCTATTCCTTCTCTAAGAGATACAAAGAGCTACATGGTATGAATCTTTACCATATGGTCGCCGATACTGAAGGAAAGGCAGAGGCCTACTTAGGTAGATTCTTTCCCCCAGCCCTCACCTCAGAGAGAAGGAGGGAAATCATTGTGTTTCAGCAGGGGGAAGATGAAAGCCTGTATGTAGTTTGGGAAAGATTCAAACGGTTGCTGCGAAGATGTCCAATGCATGGGATAGATCCAAGACTCGGGATGGACATTGTATCATGCCTCAATGATATATCAAAGGATCATCGATGTTTCATGTTGTGGAGCATTCAAGCCAAAAGTGCTGAAGAGGCAAGAAAGCCGATTGAAGACCGTTAATGCACATGAAACCCTTCTGAGTTTTCAAGAGGAAGCAAAGAAGAGGAAAGGATTCATGGAGCCGAAAGCAAGACGATGCCCATGGAGGCCAAGTCGATGCCATTATGCAATGTGTCGACAAGCAAGAAAAGAAAGACACACACCGCTTCATGATAGGAGCTGAAAGAGAGTTATTAAAGGGAAATGCTGAGGGAGCTACTAAAGAACAATTCTAGATCGTAAGAGGTTAAGTATCCGCGAGTCAAGAAACTACCATTTCAAACCCAACAAGAACTCCGGCCAAAGACATTATCACCCCAAGACTGAGAACCATGAGAACTTCTCATATGGTGGAGGGGCTTCGGCCAAGGCCCAAGGCATGGACATAACCCTCAACAGGTTATCAACAACCACCAAGGTTCCAACGACAAGAAGAAGGAAATGAACACATAAAATGAATATCGTGGTCGGCGGGAAAAATTCTAATCAAGAGAAGAACATGCCCATTTTCACGGGGGATAATAAGAAGCTATCGAACCTCCATGAACAAAGTTTGTGGTTGGAAGCTAATCGCTACCACTTCCTCAAATTTTTCTTAACACCACCAATGCATCCCCGAAGAACTCGAGACAAAGTAGGGTACCGGGCTCCTAAAACCCCGCAAAGCTGTAGGAAAGATACCTTCCCAAGTGACACAAAGAAGAATCCAAAGGACTGCATGGTTGTGCAGCTTAGAAGTGGGAAGGAGTTAGAAAATATGAAAGAAAAAAATGACAGCAGCAAAGAAGAAGAAAGCCCAGAAAAGGAAAGAAGCAATCGAGAAAAGAAAGTTAAGGAGTTTTATGTAAAGGATATCACAGTTCTGCACTGCAAATTCCATTTCCACAGAGACTCCGTTAAATCCAAGATGAGGAGCGCTTGCAAGGTTTTTGAAAACCTTTTTGGGTTAGAGATCGCATGCCTTTACAAAAGTGGTGACTCGATGCCACTCTATGCAAAATTCGAAGGACATGTCAAGAAAACAAAGATAGTAAGCAGTGGATCGTGAATCTCACCGCCATCACAGCTTGCCGTGATAAAGAAAGAATTGCTTAAAAGATGAAGGACCCATGGAGCTTTACAATTCCTTGCATCATTGAAGGAATTGAATTCCAGAAAGCTCTTTGTGACTCAGGAGCTAGTATAAACTTACGCCTCTTTCGCTAAGCTACAATTAAGTTTGGGAGGTTATTCCCACCAATCGTTACTTTCAAATGGCGCATGTGATCGATGGTGAACTCAAGGAGTTCCCGAAGATGCTGGCCACTGGTTAAAATTTGTTTTTCCAAAGATACTTCATCATTCTGGACATGGAAGAAGATCTCACAAGTACTCCCTACACGGGGGGAGACTATCTCTAGCTACCGGAGCCGCCCGATCGACATGCAAAAAGGAGTTCTTACCTTGAGGGTTGGAGAAGAAGCTGCTGCTTTCAACTTGATCAAAAGCATGCAGAATATAGATATAGACAGAGAAAATTGCAAAGTAGTTGATGATGTCTATACCTACAACCCTGATGTTCACAATGATTGTAATACTCCAGTTTTTATCAATGAAAAAGAGATGAATTCCCAAGATATTGAAGATGACTACTCGATTGTCCATACAATGGGTTTTCATTATATAGAAATCGTGTTGAGCCCGGCTAAAACAGAAATGACAAAGGGGAAAATAATGAAAAAGGGGAAATTCATCAAGAAACCAGCTCAGAGGGGCTAGTGTTGAAAGAGTTGCCAAGTCATTTGAAGTATGCTTATTTAGAATCACCAAAGAGAAGACCAGTGATTATCTCTGTTAGACTTAGTGATGATGAGGAACAGAGGTTGTTGCAAATCTTAAAGAAGCATAAAGAGTCTATAGCTTGGTCCATTGAAGAATTGAAGGGTATCAATCCATCAATTTGCATGCACAAAATTCTGCTAGAAGAAACTTCAAAGCCATCTGTAGAACATCAAAGGAGACTGAATCCAGTGATGAAGGAAGTGGTCAGGAAGGAGGTACTCAAATTGCTGAATGCTGGTTTTATCGTCATTCTGCAGGTCCGCACAGTCCATGTGGAATCAAAGAAGGTGGCCATCGATCCCAATATACGTCAACGCGATTCAACACATCAATGACGATGGATAAAACATCATTACAATAAAGCTCAACATACCATCAGAAAAGATCATTCTTCATCTTTCATCGATCAAATGTTGACGATACAGGATAATCTCATTTTTGTTTCTTGATGGGTATTCAGGATACAATCAGATTGCTATTGCACCTGAGGACCAAGAGAAGACCACACCTTCACATGCCCCTATGGTACCTTTCGCTTCGTATGATGCCATTCGGCCGCGGTAAAGCCCCCGCCATTCCAAAGGTGTATGATGTCAATATTCTCGCATCTGGTTGAAGAAGGCGGAAATTTCATGGATGACTTCACTCGTGAAGGCGTGATCCGGGCTTGATCGTTGTTTGAAGAACGTGGGAAACAAGCTTCAAAGATGCCAAGACAAACAGCCTAGCACCGAATCGGGAAAATGTCATTTTATGGTACTGCAGGTATTATTATTCTTGGCATAAAATTTCAAGCACTGACCGGAAGGGGCAGACCAATCCAAGGTATCCATTATCAAACTCTTGCACCCCTACCACAAGAAAAGGAGTCGTGTTTCTTGGGGCATGCTTGGATTTTATAGAGATTCATCAAGGACTTCAAAAATGCTGCATTCACTATGCAGACATCGGAGAAGAATTCAAAGTCAATGGACAAAGACCAAGCATCATCTACAGGAGGAAGGAATGGAAGAGCTCCACAGGGTTATCTAGAAAGAAGAAGAACTAAACAAAGAAGTCCAAATAAGGACTCAAAACCGAAAGGTACCGATGGGAGGCAACCTAAAAGATTCAATTTAATTTGAATTTTACTAGAATCTACTTTGATTTTTTCTAAAGTTTTATTTTTATATAGTGACTATTTGGAAACTAGAAGTAATTGAGGTGTAATCAAATCCTTTCCCCTCCGTGAATGTTATAAGAAAATGTGCAAAATGCAGGAAATGAGAGAAGAGACAATTCGGGGAACAACTCCAAGAATTCACATGAATGTAGATACAGAAAAGTGGAAGCATTCTTTTCCCCCTATACAAATTTTGTGAAAATTTAATTGAATACATGTATGAACTGGTCGTGGTGAAATTGATTTATTTGATGTCGAGGATTTGAGAGTTGATAAAGAATGAAAACCCTCTGCTCATTAAATATAAAGGCAAATACCGATTAGTTCGCTAATTTAAGATTGGCTGTCGTGACTCGCCAAGACGCGAAGAAAGACAGGTCGCGAAAAGAGCAATTCTCCTAGAGGGAGTTGTCGCGACATCATACATAGAGGAAATAATTGCTGCCGTGAGGCAAGGGACGACTCGTCCCACCAAAAGTTGATTACGCCGATAAGAAATTTTATGTCGCGACATCATTGAAATTACACAGGCGTTAAATTCGCCTCCTAATTTTAATGATGCGATATAATTTCAACTTTGCATTAAGTCGCGACATGCGAATTTAATAAAACAATAAGTAGCCCACAAAAACTTGATTGAATTGAAACTGCTTGGAGAACTCTTCCCACTTCGCCTCCACTTCAAACCGTTCGTCCTCCCTTCCTTCCGACTCACCTCGAAACCTAGCCTCGACTCTGCAAAACTTTCCTTCCGTTTCAAAATGGCTGAAACCTCAAACCTCGTGACCTAACCCGGGAAGAGATCATGAGAACATGTGCAACCGTGAACTGACAGAAGAACCGATGGAAGAGATGCCTAATGTGGCTACCAGAGGTACTCGTAGTTTCAAGAAAGAAATCGCATAAGGGAAAAAGCAAGAAGAAGAGAAGAAGAAGTGTAAGATTTTATCGAGGAAGCTTATTCCAACTGGAAGAAGCACTATGCCAACAAGAGGTTCGTATCAGAAAGAAGATTCAGAAACCCTACTACCCTTTCAAGGAGAGGATCAACAAAGAGGTCGGGAAGCTTTCACAAGACATCAAAAGTCGCTACACAAAGAAATGTGAAAGAATTTACCCAATCTGGCAGGTGAAAGATAACACCGTGTTCGTTAGAGGAGTGTGGGTACCTATATGGAGCCAAAGCCATTAACGAAGCATATGGAATGGCAGTAAGATGCATGGGTCCAAGTTCAAAAGCTCTTGGAAAACCTAAATTTCGAGAAGATTAGCCAAAGGCCCATCGACGAAAAGCACAATCGACAAGGTGAAGGAGAACCAAAACTCGAATGTGGAAGCCTTTACATCAAGAGGCTAAGGTATGGTTCTATTTCGTCTCTGCTGGTCCCAACCAAGCATTTGTGTACAAGTGAGAGAGCAGAAGCAATTATGTTGTATGCTATTTTAAAAGGGTACAAGCTCACTGTGAGTAATAATTGAAAATTCTATAACGTAGGTACCATGAAGGAAATGTAGGGCCGGAGTAATTTCACCTAAAGAACAATAATCGCTTTATGTTTAAAGGTCGGGAGGAAGGGAGTCCGAAGAAGAAGAAGAGGTCCCTATGACATCACCACTCCTACTGACAGGAGTGAGCAAGGGACCCAGAAACCAAAAGAAAAAGGGGGTGTTGATTAAAACCAGAGAAGAAGCTCCAGCTGCAAGACAAGAAGAGGAGACTTTGGGGGTTGCTGGCCAAGAAGAAGAGAATCCATAAAATCCTCCCGAAAAATAATACTCTACATTTGCGCATCGATGAAGGGCGGTGATGAAAGAAGCCCCTCAGATTTCTCCATCCTTTAGCCAGTTCTCCTCCTATGCAAAACAGAGCATTCAGAGAGCAGGGAGAAAGCTCAAGGGGAGAACAAGAGAACAATTCAATAATGGAGGCCCTCAATGCCATACAGAAAAAGATGGAAGAAAGGGAAAAAGAGTGGAATGTGCAACAAGAATTCAGGGAAGGAGTTTATGAAAAAGAGTTAAAAAGAAGAGATCAGCAATGGGAGGAAGAGCTGAAAAGAAGAGAAGAACATATGAAAGAGGTTCTTCAGCAGCAAAGAGGACTTCAAGAAAGAAATGAAGGAAAGAGATCGCGATCTTCTACGTAAAACTCGTTGAGTCATGAATCTTTTATAATAACTGGTTTGAGCGCGATTCTCACTTCATAACCATCATGAAGAAAAGAGAGGCGCAACAGAAGCCAAATTGGAGAACAAATAAAGGATTCAAATTTTTATACAAGTCTCTACAAAAGATTTTGAGAATAAGTCGATGAGGAGACAATAAGCAAAAGGATGCTAACCACAGTAAAGAGAATGGCTAGAAAATTTGGATTTGATTAACAACAATCTTTCCAAATTTTGGAAATAATGATCAAATGGAAAACACAATGAATGGCTTGGGAAGAGACAAAGATGAGCTAAACAAGAAGGCTGATTCTTCCAATGAGATCTTCTATCAAGATCAAGTCGAAGGAAATCCAAGAAGAGAAAGGAAAGAAGAGAAATGAAATTCCCTCCATTCCTAGCTCATTTGAATACCTTAGACCTGGATCCCCCTAATATCTTTGCTGCCTCTTCCAAAAGAAAGAGATAGACTTCTTCCCAAACTGACCTCCTTTACCTTCCAAATCCCATACTGTGTATCCAACATTTGCAATTGAATCAGAAATAAAATGATAAATTTGAAATGAATTGTTGTGTTATTTTGGTTTGTTAAATTTTGTGTTGCTTTGTGGCATAGTCGGGAAAAGAAAAGTAGGAATTAGTTCAAGAATAAAAACTGGCCGAGATGTAATGAGATGAATTGAAATGAAGGCTTAGGATTAGGAATAAGCTTTAAATGTAGAATAAGTGGTCAAATGAATACAACTGATTGAAACACAAAGTGCAAAAGTGACTTAAGTCTAACCGATAAGTCCAGACAGAGGAAGGTAATACAATAGAAGGAACAAGACATATTTTTGAGTTTGTGGTACGAACAACAAGTCAAGGAACCTGCTGAATATCAAGTAATTTAACCACTATCAACAAAATGAGTCAATACAATCCTTTATGGTTAGTCATTAACTGCTCAATCCAAATTCTAGAATTTGTTAGATTATCGATTGAGATAAATTTAGGTGATACAGCTGACAAGAGATGATGCATGCCATTCTTGGATAGTTTGAGCCATTCTAGCCATCCCTATTCATATGCTGATGCATACACCTTAGTTCCAGAAATTGAGCCAACAAGCTTATTTTTCAAAAAATAAACCAATAGAAACCCCAACCTATCCTAAGAAATCAATCCTTCAGTAAAGAACCTATGATTACCCAAGAGTTCAAGGAGGAAGAAAGAAATGAAGTTTGGGAGTATAGGCTTTGAGGAACTCAAGGAGGAAAATAAAAAATAAAAAAATAAAAAGAGAAATATGGAAATGAAAAGAAAAAGGCAAAGAGCGTAAAATGCAATAGAAAAGAAAGCTTTATAGGATAAGTTTTATCTTGTGGCCTAACTCTCTTGAACAATTAAGTTCTTAGGGGTGTTTCAACACCTAGTACCCTAATGCTATCTGGTATGGGAGCTACTAACCCAAAGTTCGCTAAGAGTGTTAGAAAGCCTAAAACGGTAAAACATTGCACTATCCCTGAATGGTGACAAACAAAGGAAATTTCCCCAGTTGAATTGCAAGTGAGAAATAGGGGGCATACAGTTCTGAATTGAAGCAATCAAAGAGATGTCCCAAACATGAAGTTTAGGGGAGTTTATTAAAGAAACTACAAGAAAAAAAGGGCAGTAGTAAAAAGAGGAGAGAAAAGGTTTAGGGTAATCTTAACCTAAAAGTTCCTTCCATCCTACCTATTACCCAAGCCTAACAATACAAGCCCAAAAGACCTGATTGATCTTGAAGGCTGAAATTACCTACATTAGTGGAGATCAATATGAACAACAAACCTATGGAATTTGGAAATATGGAAACAATCAAACTCATGAAGGACTGAAGGAGTTAAGTGACTCGGTGATGAAGATGAGAAAGGAAATAATTTATTATTCAACAGATCTAATGATTATGTTGTTTGTAAAATACTTCAACAACTTAGTTTTGTATACTATAAATATTAAAACTAACCTTGAATCGAACTTGAAGTTAGATGCATGTAAAAACAATGCATTCTTGTATTTCAACCAAAATTGACCACTACCGCAGAAGACGTAATTAAAATGTCCTTTTGTTCGAGGACAAACAATTTTTCTTTCCTTTGCTCGAGGATTACAAGCAAAACTTTAAGTTCGGGGGAGTTTGATGAGCTTAAAAGTCATCTATTTTAATCCATTTTTCTGTTGGATTTTCTTATCCTGGAAGGAATAATTAATATGCGTAATTATGAAGAAACTCACCAATTTGTTATTAGCAGGAGTGTGAAAGAAAGAAGAAAAGCAAGAGAAAAATGCGCACCGTGGAGTAAAATACGTAAAATGGCAAGGTAATGAAAGCAAAGCAACTAATGTTGCAGCTGGCTTGCATTTGCCAGCTTGGCGCGGTGTCACATCGTGAAATTCGGCGGAAACTTGATGCAGTCGCGATGCATTACAATGTAGGCAACCGGGCGACTAACCAGAGACTTAAGAATGATGTCGCTGACAACATCGTCGTGATGCTCGCGGACAGACTGGCGTCGCTGGCTAAGGATGGAGGTCGTGACAAGAGAAGCACTCGACGCGGCGACGTTTGAAAAGATGAAACTGATGTGATTTAGCCGTTAGTCGCGATGCAGGGGATCGACGCCGCGACACCAAAAGCAAACCGCTTTAAGCCGCAGAGAACTGGCGTCGCGACAAGAGATCGGTGGTCGCGCGACATGAGACTCGCTTCACGGAAAGCTGCAATTCCATAAAGTGATGTCGCGACAAGGGATTGATGTCTCGACATCAGAAACCATCAATTGAAGGCTGCAGAGACTTAAGCTGATGTCGCGATAAGAGATCGATGTCGCGACATAAGAAGATACCGGGCCTACGCCATAAAGCCTAAAGTTGATGTCGCGATAAGAGATGATGTCGCGACATCGTGAAACTACCGGAAAGCTTAAAAATATTAGTCACGTCACGATAAGAGATCGGCGTTTTGATATTAAGAAGACACAAGTTGAAGCCTCCAGTGACTAAAGTTGATGTCGCGACAAGAGATCGATGTCGCGACATAAGAAGACACAAGTTCAAGGCTGCAGAGACTCAAGCTGATGTCGCGACAAGAGATCGATGTCGCGACACTAGGAATGACCAAATCAAAGCTTCAGAGCCATAAAGTGATGTCGCGACAAGAGATTGATGTCGCGACACCAGAAATCATCGTTGAAGGATCATAAGACATGAGCCGATGTCACTTATTGAAGAGATCGATGTCACGATATCGTGAACGCACGCTTAAAACCTCAAAGGGAGCCATGCAGTGATGTCGCTGACAAAGATTGATGTCGCTGACATCGTAAAACCATCATTTAAAGGTCAGAGAATAGCGTTGATGTCGCGACATTGATTCCTTGTCGCGACATAAGGTGCTTGCAAGAAAACAAAGGAATATTATGACTTATCGATAAATGCCGAACAAGTGCCAACTAACTGATGTCGCGATAAGGGCTTGAGGTCGCGACCGGTCAAAGAATACGGGCTAGCCCAATTTGAAATCCACAAAAGATCGCGACGAATTAGGGCCCCAAACTTCATAACCCTATAAATACGGTCAAGTACCAACGTAGCGCCTCTCGCGACTTGAAAGAGATCCGGTCAGGCCAAGGCCTCGTGATTTTCATTTTTTCTTTTCTTTCTTTGTTTTCGTTTTCTTTCCATTTTATTTTAGATTAGATTAGTGTGTATTTCGCTCTAATTTGATTTGAACGCAATGAAGGATTGAGCTGAATGCAGATGTTTATTTCTTAAAATATCGCCTGGTTGTTTGAATTCCGCATAAATTTTCGGGGATTTCAATACCATGTTTTCCATTTACAATGGTTTTCTTGGATCGCCAGTTTATCGTATGGTATAATCAAGAATTTAGAAACCCACTTCCATTGAATTGACGTTATTGTCGAAATAATCTTTCCGCAGATTTCATTCATAATAGCTTAACTTTATGTTAAATCGACTCTCGCCGGGTTTTCATGCGGTTCTTGAATTGATCCCAATTTCAAATTTCCTTTGCACTCCATAACGAGGTCGTTTCAGCTCTGATTTCCAGGAGGCCCTCTGAGTGACACAGAGAAGGCATTCCTGAGAGTAAGAAACAATTTCGGGAAGGTATTTGAACCTGATATTGCTGATCTAATGCGCTATGTATATTTAAATCAATACATCCTCTTCTCGCTTGTAACCGAGAATGAGTTGAGTGAGTTATAAATCTAAGTAGACAGAGAGTTCACCTCAATTCGAATAGTAATCTGGATCCGTGTTAGCAAGGATCTAATCAAGGAAAGAGTAAGCTATTCTCTAATTTTGAGGGTGAGGGAATCAAGAGGTGCAACCTCGCAATGACTCACTTGAAGGAGCTCAGTCCAGCAGATTCATGTCAGGGGTATGGAAGTATTGAGAAAGAAAAATACCTGCGTAACAAGGCAAATAGTTTTGCAAGTAGTTATTTCAACCCCGTGGTTCGAGAGAAACAGCTTAAGGTGAGATGATGAACTGCGGTGGTATGGAGAGATCCAGCCACAATTTTATTAACTCGACTAGTTTTAAAGATTTGTAGTCTTAAAACTAAAGATGCAAGATGCATCGTAGGGGAATTGATTCTTTCACAATAGCCGATTATTCAATGTTTTCTTTAGAGATAACTGAGCAAATCTAAATTTGTTATTTTGATATTTCAATATTCACCTTATTTATTGTTCATCCATTATTCTTTTTACATCATTCATTTCAAGCTTTCAAAGCAAAATCACTATCGTATTATCATTCCAAATAGTATGGAGCTTAAGTACCGGGGTAGTTGATTGAAAAATTTTCGAGATCTCTGCGGATCGAGACCGACTTAAATCCATTTTATTACTTGTCACTCCATGCACTTGCAAGATATCGGATCAAAACCACACGAAAATGGTTTATTCTTATAAAATATCTTTAATCAAGTGATACTTAAAGAAACTCACACTCAAGTTTAATGGTTTATTTCATCGAGGATTAGACAATAGTCCTTGGCAATAAGTCTCAAATTTGAATAGGTGTTTTGACCCCATAACAAATTATTGATGTAGTCTTAACGAAAGTTTTATGGTATCATGGTTTCAGGATTAGATAATAACCCTTAGGTGATGATGTTATACACTTGTGTACATACTCCGATCCAAATTAACAAGTTTTATGGCGCCACACGGATTAGATAATACCCTTGGTAATAACGTCATAAATTTGTATATGTGCTTTAACCGGCCAATATAAAAATAAGGCCGTAAGAGGTTTATGATTCCAGGAATGAACCCTCGGACAAGGAAGAGCTTAGGGCATACCAATCTAGGTTTAGGATACGAGAAGATGCCCAAACAAATGCGAGACAGTCATCTACCCAACCCTCACCCCCACCACCACCATCACATGAGGAGGATACTTTCAGTCCCCCCCTACACTTGAGGTCCAAATCCATGATCATCCCCGTTGCTCGATGCCTATCGATGAAACCCAAGAACATCAGGTCTCCATTAGCCAAGAAATGGACGTGCTAAAGGTTGAGATGAACACGGTCCTACGTAACCAGGCGATCATCTTGAGCAACTAAGAGTCAATCCAGTAGCAGCTCGCCTAGATTCTCGCTTTTCACACATCACCACCACCACCGCAGTGATCCGTGTTATCACGAGGGGAGTTTCCTACAACCTCATTTTATATTTCATGACATTGAGGACACTGTTCGTTTTTGTTTGGGGGGTGTGGGTGATCGGTTTGGTTGTGTGTTTCAGGCCTTGTGTTTTTAGAGTGGGGATTATTCTACTCCAGTTTTATATAGTTTTTATGTGCTTAAGTTGTGCGTGTTTTAGTTTTTATGTGTTTAGGTTGTGTGTGTTTTTATACAGTTTTTATGTGTTTGTGTGTTTTAGGTTATTTTGGCATTATTATGTGTTTTAGGTTTGTATTAGGTATGTTGTGTGAGTTGATGTCATGATTCCTAATGGGAGGTCATTTTGATCACAAATTTTTCGGGGAAAGCACTGAGTGCAGAGCCAGAAAGGGACCCTTAGGTTGTTCAACGATCTGGAATGGTATGCTAGAGAAGTTGGGGTGACTTAGTTTAGTCAACCTATTTGTGTTTCAAGAAACCATTTCCCAATTAGTCTATCACACACACACATGTGATCTCCAGGGTATACCTAGGCCTCGGACCCTGTTTACTTGATTTCTAAGAGCCTTGGGGGTTTCTAAACACCTAAGTGATGAGACACCTTTGAAAAAGAGGATTTCCATCAAGCCCCAAATAAAATAAAAAATGAGAAAAATACAAAAACAAATGAAGAAGCGAAAAAAAAAAAAAGCAAAAGAAAAAGAAAGATATCAAAAAGACGTGTGTGAATAGAATAAGAAGGATCGCGACCGTGACCCTGGCACGCCGGTGGGCCTTCAAAGCCTAATTCGAGCCAATCGCCACAAGAGCCATTAACCCACGCCCGCTACATGGGACAAGAGGATGATCCATCCTACGCCTAGGGCCTTTAGGTCATTGAGTGTTCGGGGTGAAATTCAAGGGGAACTAAACGCCCAGTGCCCTTAACCAACTGGTGGGGAGTCACCAATTAATCCCCGCTACAGGGACACTTAGCTAAACTTATAGGCACTAGTTTTCTTTCATGATTAGGTAGTTTAACATGAATAAAAAGGGTACGTTCTTATCCTTTCGTAGTTAGACTCTTCCAAATATGTGAGTTGAATTTAAGTTTGGGGGTACTAGAACCTGGTTATATGTTGAAGATCATGAATCAACTACACATAGATTACTTGGGAAAGGTCATTGAGAATATGGAGGGTTGAGTTGCTTGGTCAACCAAGCCGTGCTCAGCTAAGTTCCTTAGAAAGTTAAATAACCCTAAGGATCTTCCGATTATAGAGGAAAAGGCTAGAATTGCAAGGTTGGTTCATTTTGACCCTCCCTTTTGGCATCATGCATCACACTCATGTCGTATGCGTTTCGGTATGTCATTTTCACATGTGTTTTGTTTTGAGTATGTTTATTTCTTAGGTAAAGCAACAAGCTAAGTTTGGGGGTGTGATGAGTGTCCAAAACACTCATGATATACTCGCGTTTTATTATGTTTTCATTCCATTTCATATAGTAATAGGTGTGGTTATCGCTCTATATTTGATATTTGGCTTCTTGTCTACTACAAGTGAATAAAGCGGCATTTGGAGGCTTTATGGAGACTTGAAACTGATATTGCAAGGAAAGTTTATGTCATGAAGATATTTCTCATTGTCGTGACATAAGTACACTTGAACATCACAGTTTCTATTGCGACAATATTTGCTCTATAGCAATAATAGACTGACCTAGTTATAATTGATTTCAAAATTTTATGTCGTGGATATTACTCTATGTCGCGATACATAAATGTTCAAAAGGGAATAAAACCTAGCTAGTTTTGTCGCGACATTTAATAATAATGATGGTACAACCAATATGATTTATAAATAGATCATGCTTGAAACCCGAACTCATCAATTGAATCAACCCGCCTCAACCTTCTTTCAACAACACCCTTCCCTTCCTTTTGAAAACCCTAGATCCCCCAAAACCCTCTTTTGACAATGTTTGAGCCTTCGAACTTTGTTTCGAACCTAAACGAAATCATGGAAGAGTCTATTGAGAGGGAGGAAGAGACAGTCCAAACAACTCAAGAAGAAATGGAAGAAGAAGAAAGAGCTGAAGCCAGAGCGGAGCCTAAGCAACCAATGGAAGAAACAAGAAAGAGGAAAAGGGGAGCGGAAGAAAGTGGAGTAGAACACGGAGAAGGAAAAGCCGAGCCATTGATTTCCGTAGAGATGGATTTGCCGCCAGAGACAAATCAGCACCAAGAGCCGCAGGGGTGAGAGGGGGCTTCACTGCGGATCTCCTTCCAAGAAATTATCGAGAAGAAATGATGGATGCTCTTTTATGAGCATAAAGCCCTTGGCTTCGTAGATATAGTAAAAGAATTCTACGCTAATATGGTGAGTATGAAAGACAAGACAATTTATATAAGAGGAAAATGGATCTCGTTCAGTAGGGAGTAGATTGACCAAACCTACAATATAAATGAAAGAAAATTTTTTTTGAAATTCAAGAAACTGATCAAGGGACTAGATTTCTAGAAGATTGTAGACCTGCTGACTGATGGAAAAGGGAAATGGAATGCAACTAAGAAAAACCCACATGAGTCTATTGCAAGGGGGTCGTTGACTGAACAAGCCAAGGTTTGGTTTTATTTCATTTGTTTAGTTATTTTGCCAACCAAACACTTGAGTACAGTTAGGGAGAAGGAGGCAGTACTGTTGTATGCCATCCTGAAGGTTTACAAATTCAGTGTGGGGAAAATCAAAGAAAACTCAATCTTGAGTTATTATAGAGGTGGATACATGGTACTAGTACCTCACCTAACATTAATCACTAGGTTGTGTATCCTGGGTGGTATGGAATGACACTGGGCAGAAGAAGAAAACTGCCCTAAAACCTCACCCTTGACACTGACATGAATCACTAAAGGGCCAAAGAACAGAAGTAGAGAAAGAGAAGCATAAATTGAAAAAGAGAACAAAGATGATGTAGAAATACATCAAATATAGCTTGAAAGTGAAGCTCTAGAGCAACAAATGTAGATAGAGTATGTGGAGCCTAATTTTGACCTCCTCTCCCATAATTGAGACAAGTCCATCACAAGAAAGCTGGAAGCTCAGAACATCAAAGTAACACTATTGAATTAATAGATATGTTGAAAACAATGAGGCAAGAAATGCAAGAGAGGGACAAACAGTTGCAGATCCAACTCCAACTGAGAGATGAATATATGGATGCAAAGCTTAGAAGAAGGGACCAGAATCTAGAAGAAGCCTTAAAGTAGAGAGATGAAGAGTGGATGAGTAGATGGGAATCAAGAGAAAAAGAATTGAGTGAAGAAACCAGGGTAAGAGAAGATGCCTTCATCTCATATCACCAAGAGAGATAGCCGAGCGAATAAAAACTATGAAGGAAAGAGAAGATGCCATGGAGAAGAACCTACTGCAAAAGGCATATGCTTTTAGGTATTTATACAAGGAACATCATAAAGAAATAAGACTTCTAATAGAGAAAAGGGATAAGGAAATGGAGGGCACCCTAAACTATAAGGAAAAATGTTGGATTAAAAGCATAGATATGATCAATAACGACCTGATAAAATGTACTCTACTCAGGATGAGTTTAAGAGAACCCTGAACTCTATTAGGCAGAGACAAAATGATCTAATTAAGCAAATGGCCCTTTCCATGGAGTGGTCTGCATTCAAAAGAAGTTGAGAAGGCAGTAGGTCCAAGTAGCCACAAGTCCAAATTCCTAGGTTCTCACCTTCTATGTTTGGTTACAAGTTTGAACCAGTGAATTTTCATTCCTCCCAGAAGCGTGATAGAAGAAGAAAGTAGCTTGCCTTGTAGTTCTTCCTCTTTTCCCTCTCTATAACCAGATGCCTTACACTTAAATACTTCAATAAAAAAATAAAAAAAAATGGCAAAAATTGATGTTCACCATTTTGCACTGTGTTTATTGGGTTCATTTCCTTCCTTTCAGGTTCAATAATTAGAAATTGATGAGACTTAGTAAATAGCTTCATGAATAATGAAGAACCCAGTTTTCTTGTTTTAAATTGCTGAATGGCTGTGAACTGTTTGGTATACTTGGAATGATGGTGGAATTAAAATGTTGTTGTGTTAAGCTTCTTTGAATTAAATGGTCTAATTTAAATAAGCTTTGCACTTGTAAAATAGCATAGCAAATAATTTAGTTACCAAACAAGATTTTGATAGATGAATTAGGGTAGGTGATTCGTGCCACAGTAGGTGTACTAGAATCAACAAAATTTGTATCCTAAATTCCCATCAGAGCAAAGCTATCGCAGCATAATGCCTCTGTGGTCAACCCTGTGGATGGGTTTTCTTTGCACAAATGATTTGCAATAACAAAATGGTGAATTTCACTACTTCAAGGTTTTTGTAAAAATAGTGGGGTTTTGATGGTGAAAATCGAAATAAACTCAAGTAAAATAAGAAAAATAGTAAAAGAGAGATCTCCTTTATGCATCGTGATATCGATTAGGGATCCTAGGTAACCGAGGGCTCTGCATTATCACGTTGGGGAGGGACTAATTTATGTCATCTCTCGAACCGGATCTTCGCGTAGCTATAAAAACTAACCCTTACAATTTCTTAAAATGGCATCTACTAGCCGTTAATGTTCTCTACCGGGCCTCAACTAGTCTCCCGACTACATTACAATGGGTAATACAATGATAATCAATGAACATCACAAGATCTAGTAATAAGCATCAAGTGAGCACTAAAAAGATTACCGGGCATCACCATTCAACATGAATTGAAGAGATCTAAACCTAGAGTTAAAAGGAGAACACAGACGACGGTAAGTACCTGCATGAAAAACATGGGACTCCTCATCCTGCCTCAAGATCTAACACCCAGTAACCTTCGTCTTCAAGGAGAAAGGGGTTTTAGCCGCTCATCCTCCGAGTTGTCATCCTCGGAGGGTGTTTGGCTGCCCAGAAAATGGAAAAGAAAATGAAAGAAAGTGAAGCAAAAGAGAAGAAGCGGGAAAGCTGAAAGATTCCCGTCAATTTTATTGATTGATCGATTGATTCCTTTTACGGACCCTGACTTCAACTTATATACTGCTCAGAGCAAGGGAAATTACAAAAAAAAAAAACTAAAACCAAAAGCTATTACAAGGGATAAAATGGGAAGAAACCAAAAAATCTACAACAAAAAGGTCACAACGCTGTTCGCGTGAGAGGTGAACAGTAATGGAGGTGAATTAAGTATTCAGGATGAACATTGCTCATAGGAACCAAATTTTGTGTGCTCCAATTTCCTTAGCCGCTTCTTCTTTCCTTCTCGTCTCCGATCTGCAATGCTGAGTTTGACTCGAATTATTCGCGCTTGATCGACTCCAACAATTTCGCATAAATAACTTGCAAACTACAAAATTAGCCACAAATGCGACGTAGAATAGTAGGACCTTTAATGTGCAAATCGGGTTAATTACGCCGATTAAGACACAAAAAGTCGGGCCAAACCTTAAATAAACAGGTTCAAAATAGCACTTTTGACACTAATCACACCCCCAACCCACACATAGTCCCTTAGCACGAAAGAAAGAAAGAAAGAAAGAGCATACAAAACGATAACAAACGATGTTCACAAAATTATTA
Organism: Tetrastigma voinierianum; assembly: GCA_016808115.1. Lineage (NCBI taxonomy): Eukaryota > Viridiplantae > Streptophyta > Magnoliopsida > Vitales > Vitaceae > Tetrastigma > Tetrastigma voinierianum. The sequence goes on from JAEQBH010000497.1 coordinate 576,060, forward strand.
TATTTCAAAAAAGCTGTGAATAAGTAATGCCTAACCTCAATGAGAATCGAAACCCTCACCAATAACTATCTCGAGAGAATGAATGCCATAAAAATTGAGTATCAAAAGATTTCTTCTTGTGAATCAACTGTAGACTTCCACCAAAAACCTAAGTGTTTGTTTGATCACTCAACACAAACTCGCTCGAACCGCAAATTTCCCCAACCAAGCTACTCGCCTACAATTTAGATACACAACTAACCTAACAGATCAGGACCCACTCTTATTCCACAATTCTTTTTGTGTTGTAGGGTGCAATGCCAAGGAATCGACTTCACCAAAGTCCTTGTAACGGGGATTCGCCGATGACTCCCAACCAGTTAAGGTTTAGGGCACCAAGCCGTGAGGATCTTTCTACCAGAAACTCTTAAGGTTTCACCCCAGACTCCAAATGATTTCGAGACTCCAGCACCTACAACTCGCTAAACTCCACCTATCCACCTGTGTAGCGAGCATTAAGTCGGTGGCTCCCAACTAGTTAGCTTAGGAACCTAAGTTTTAAAGGCTTTTGCCATACCCCTGACCGTGCTCTTTCTGTTTCACAAGTTGCAATTTTCTTCTTTTTATTTTTCTTTCTTTTCTTTTTCACTTCTTTTTATTTTAGAAGACATGTCGGGGCCTTCTTTTCGGGGTCCTAACGACAGGAGGTTAGGCGCTTTCTTCAGCCTATTATTGAAAAACTGATGCACCGGTGTGGTTAGCTAAAGGTGGAAGAAAAAGGTCAAAAGTAACAAGAATTCAACTAATCATCCACTCACTAGGAATGGAATCAATCTAACATCAACAGAATTGGACAATGTTTCAATTTTTTCAAATTGTAGGCTAGGCAAAACACAAAAAAAAATAGGTGCAAAAATGGGTGCAATTTGAATTGAAAAAGTAAGTTGTATAGTATAATAGCTTCGAAAAAAGGAAAACCAGCAAGCCAATGAACATACAAAATGGGCTTGCTCAAAATAGTAACAAAAACATAAATAAATGCCACTTCCTTCGCTAACTCTCCCCCCAACCAAATGTCACATTGTCCGCAGCATGATTTGAAAGTTAGAGAAGGTGAAGTAAGTACTCCTTTGATGAAATGTACTCATTGTTGGATAGGAGACTTCACAAGCTTTCCACAGATACCTTATTCGCTCCGTTTGGACTTCAAATGAACAAGTCAAGAGAAGAAAAGAGAGAGAAAAAAGTGACCAGTTGGAGAATTTTGAAAATTACACCTTCATAATAATTTCAAAAGTGTTCTTTCTAGATATAATTGGATTCTACGCTCTCTAATCTTTCCAACGATACCAAAATTACTCAAAACGGAGTTCGGATGAGAAAGTTATGGGTGAAACAAAATGGGAAGCAGGCAATATCGCTAAAGTAGAAAAATTCGCGCTGTGCGCGAATTTTCATGCATGCGCGAAATTTGCACAGTGCGCGAAATTTGCACCTGCACTGAACCTCCTGCTGCAAAAATTTTACCCTGCAAAAATAAACACAAAAAAAATTAAAAAAAATTGCATAAAATTGAAAATTAAGCTAAAAACAAAGATTAACTAAAAATTTGAGAACATCTAAAAAGAAAAATTAAAGAAATCAAAATAAAATAAAATAAAATAAAATAAGACAAGATAAATGAAAACAAAAAGTGGGGGAGACTGTGTTCCCCCCAAACCAGTTTCTCAAGCCTTTGGAGGTTGTTAGAACTGGTGGAGCTATGTAAAAGCCGAGGTCCGTGCTCCATCCGAACTCAAGACCCGAATCCATCCGCCGTGCCATGCGGTATATAGGCGCAAACGCCAATGTAGTGGCAAAAATCTGAGTAGTGGCCACTAACTTCCTAAAGTTCTGCAGCACAGGCAGTGCAGATTGGGTGGCCTTTGTGGTAGGTGTTTCAGGGTTCAAGTGTGTTGCAGGTGTGGGCAAGATATACACCGGAACACAAGTGTGGTAAATTGTGCTCTTGGTGTTCTTTTCCCACGCTCCTTTCCACTCATTTTACACAAATAACAAGGGAAGGATTTCTTCTTCTCCTCCATGGCCCATAAACAACACATGATTTTGGGGCATCCTGCAATTCCTCAGGAGCTTCTGCTGGTTCCTTCACCTCTCCCCTGAGTCAAGTAGCTTGAGCCTGCCTACTCAAAAATAGTGTCGGGCCAGCACTCTTCCTCCAAATTCTCCTCCTCTTGATGAACAAGCTAATTAGTGAGCTTTGAGATGGATTGTTGTGGGATGTCAAATTTCTAATCAATTTCGCTATGGAACCCATCCTATTCCTTGTTCAAGGAACTCTTCACTGTGTCAATTTCCTGATTGCCCGGGATATCTACACGCCCCTCTCGCTTCCTTCTATGAAATTATCTACTAGTTTGTCTAAGTTCAAGACAGTTCGCTTCAATCAAGATGTCAACTGTGGTGGTTGTGATGGCTGAGGAGTTGAGGCAATATATGGAGAAGCAAGAGGTGCATACTGCGGAGGTCTTGGTTCCCATGAGGAGTTTAGGTGGTTCCTCCAACTAGGTTTATAAGAATTTACATATGGTGCGTTTGTTGGAGGCACCATGCATGAGGGCACACTCATCCATGGAGGGTTTCTATAGTCCCTCATGGACTTATATGCATTTAGATTTCTCTCCAAGGGCTACTGATTCGTGCCACAGTAGGGTGATTCGGAATCAACAAAATTTATATCCTGAGTTTTCCCATCGCCAGAGCAAAGCTAACGCAAAGATAGTGGTCTAGGGTCGAACACTGTGCATGGGTTTTCTTCTGCATAAATGATTTAAGGAAGTCAAAAAAATGGTGAATTTGGTTTGATTTAAGGTGGTGATAAAACAGGTCAGGATTTGCAAACCGGGAAAATAAAATGAAGAAAAATAAGAAAAAGAACTCCTTGAAGCATCACATCGGTTTTAGGTCCTAAGGCAAATGAGAGGTCCCTCTGGTTCATTTCTCAGATTGGGAGGATGACATATAGTCACTAATCGGATCTTCATTTAGCTTTAAAAACTAAACCCTAATAAATTTCCTTGATAGAAAGCATTTATTTAAGATTCGTTCCTTCAGTGAAAATCTATCTGACCATCCTACAATGATTCAGCAAAGTGCAACTAATGACCCCAATGGATCTAAAAATAAGCATCCACCGAACTCCCAAAAGATTACTGCCAGTATTTGACTGAAGAGGATGTAATTTACAAAGAAACTATAACCCCTTAGTCCTCCGTTGGCTCGGGGAAGAGCAACTAATGGATATCGTGCATCTAAAGCTAAGAATACACTGAACACTAAAAGCTTGCCAAGTATTGGACAAAGAAAGTACATCAAAAGCTTTAAAACCTTAGAGTTGAAAATTTAGAACCAAAATGTCAAACTCGTCATGGGTGAAAACAGGGGAACCACGTTGTTCTCTCGCATCCTACCTCAAAGAACCTTCTACTTCAAGGAGGATAGGGTTTTGTAATGCACTCATCCTCCAAGTTGTCATCCTGGAGGTTTAAAACCAAGAAAATTGAGAGGAAAGAGGAGAGAGAAGAGAGAAAATGAGGGCCAAAATAGGGCCCATATTTCCTTCCAAAATCAAAAAACTTAGGGTCAACAAAGGTTTTACAATGGTTTATATAGCCTTACAAACATGTGAAATACCAAAATAACCAAACTAGAATAATTACAATGAGGGCAGTAAATGAGAAAAACTAAAAACGGTCGCTTTGAATCGCATAAACAAAAGTAAAATTCGCCATGCACAAGATTTTTCTCTATGATAATAAAATTCCCCGCTTATCATAGCGAAATTATCCAATAGAGCGACTTTCGCACTGCTCCTCGCATCGTTCCATCAAGCTCTACCATTACTATTCCATTTCTTCTAGCTTTGATATTCTTCATTCCCGCTTGGGTCGAAATTGATAGAAAACCATATGAAATTGATGGAAATCAACCCGACTTTGGTTATGATTGGATTCGACACGACACTCAGCTCTAAATCCCAAAACTACAAATGCAAATTCGGAATGCAACTAAAAGTGCAATAGAATCCGAACATGTCAATTGCCATTATAACAATTAGTACACAAAAAGCGCTCAAAACCTATTAAAAATAGGGTTCAAAATAGCACTTTTTGGGCACTAATCAGCTACTGACTTTGCTGTTCTTCCTCTAGATATTCCATTGGCCTCAAACTAATTTCCAATTCAGTATTAGGCTCTTGAAGAACACTAACTTTAATCAACCTGCCTTCTTAATTTTTAATCCACTAGAAAATGTACTCCTGAACCACGAATAGAGAAAACACAAAACAAAGAAATGAAGACAAACAATTCTACCCAAAAGGGTAATGTTAACTAAAAATAAATTGTAGAAGCAAAATCACAAACTCCACAGAAAAACCGGTAAATAGAAAAATAAAAGCAGGCTCTTATCTTGTGATGAGGATCACAAGTGTTCAACTGCTCATCAATTGCACTTAGGCACCATCCCCAGCAACGGCGCCATTTGATTCATGCCACAGTAGGTGTACTAGAATCAACAAAATTTGTATCCTAAATTCCTCCTACTACCGTAGCAAAGCTACTGCAGTATAGCTGGTTCTAGGGTCGAACTCAGGGATGGGTTTTCTTCGCACAAATGATTTGCAGTTGGCTCAAAATGGTGAATTCTCACTTTGGATTTAAGGTTTTTGTAAAAATAGTGGGGGTTTTGATGGTGAAAACTGGAAATAAACTGAAGTAAAATAAGAAAAAATAATAAAAGCAGGACTCTCAAGTATCGTGGATATCGGGATTAGGACTTAGCAATCGGGAGGGTTTCCCTGTGGTCATTTCCTCTGAGGATGACCTATAGTCATCTCCCGAACCGGATCTTCATGTAGCTATAAAAACTAACCCTTATTAATTTCTTTGAAAATGGCATTCACTCGTCATAATGTTCTCGCCAGCTCGAACGAAATCTCTCACCTTCACATTACAAAAGGGTAATAAATGATAACTAATGAACATCACTAGATCTAGTAATAAGCATCAAGTGAGCACTAAAGATTACTAAGTAATCACTCATTCAACATGAACTCAAGGGATCTAAAACCTAGAGTTAAAAGGAGAACGACGATAGTGAGCACCGTTGAAAATGTGGACCTCATCCTACCTTAGGATCCAACACCCGCAGAGCCTCGCCTTCAAGGAGAAAGGTTTTAGTCGGGCCATCCTCCGAGTTGTCATCCTCGAGGTTTACGTCTTAAATGGAAAAGAAAACGAAAGAAATTGAAGTGTATGAGAAGAAAGCCAGGAAAGTCAAGCTTCCCATCAATTTTATTGATTGATCGATCGATTCCTTTTACAGACCTTGACTTCAGCTTATATACTGCTCAAAGCAAGGGAAATTACAAAATAAAATAAAACCAAAAGCTATTACAAGGGATAAAATGGGAAGAAACAAAAAAAAATGCAACAAAAGGTCACGTACTAAACTCCGGCAGGAGGGCGAACAAGGGTCGGAGGGTGAAGGTCAAGATGAACAATGCTCGCAGGAACCAAATTTTGCAGGTGCTCCAATTTCCTTGTATTTTCTACTCTTCTTTCCTTCTGGTCTCTGATCTACATTGCTGAGTTTGACTTGAATTATTCGTGCTTGGATCAACTCAACAATTTCGGCATAAAGAGCTTGCAAAAACTACAAAATTAGCCACAAAATGCGATCAGTAGAATAGCAGGGACCTTAATGTTCAAATTGGCTTAATGACGCTAATTAGTACACAAAAAGTGCTCAAAACCTTAAATAAACAGGGTTCAAAATAACACTTTTTGAGCACTAATCAGTAGGATGCAATGAATTGAAAAAGAATGCAATGGAGATATTGATGAATGTGTTGAACTTCAAGAATAAGGAAGATTTCAACCAATTGATGGAACAAATATGACCTGTAATTACATTTTGTAAACAACTTAGTTATTATAAACCCTGATAAACACTGCACATGGTCAAAAGTATCACTAAAATAGATTGTGCTAAAGATTATGGACATCTTTAGGGATCAATCACAGTTAAATCTCCAAATGTCCTAAAACTTGTTAGATTATTAGTCAAGGTGAAATCCTAAGCAATACCACTAACAGGAAGTGATATAGGCCATTCTTAGAAGATTGAACATTTCAAAGCCTACCTTATTAATATGCATAAGCATACACCTTAGTTCCTTAGTTGAGCTAATAGCCTACCTCATCATTAACCAGCAAATGAAATGCTTAGATCCTCCCTTGAGCATAATCATACAATTAAGAACCCTTGTTTGCTCAGATTACATGACAAATATATCAATGATGGAAGAGGACAATTTTGCACAAATATTATTTTAAAAGTACAAGGAATGATAAGAAGGGTTGAGACAGAAAAATCAATTGAGAAGAGAAATGATGAAAAGAATGAAGAAAAGAAGCTATGAAAAGAAAAGTGTCAAGCTGGAATAAGTTTGGTCTTGTGGCCTTTCTCCCTTGAAAAATTAAGTCCTTAGGGGTGTTCAACATCTAGTACCCTAATCCCAATTGGTATGGGAGTTACTGACCCAAAGTTCGTTAAGGGTGGTAGAAAGCTTAAAAGGGCAAAACATTGCACTATTCCAAAAAACTTGATAAAAGATAAAAAGTAAAATGCTTATAAGATAAGGAAGAGAGTTTACAGTGTGAATGTGGTCCAGAAAGACACCACAAGAGAGAGTATGCGGAAATATGCACTAAAATAAATGGGGAAGTTAGAGAGTTGACATGAATGGAAAAAGTCAAGAATGCATATGAAGGCAAGTATGTCAAAGTGTAAATGAAATCTGGGTGAAATTGAGCCTAAATTGTCTTATTATCTACCCAATTACCTCAGCCTCACATTATAAACCTAAAAGACCTAACTGATTATGAAGGTGGTATATGCTTACATTAGTGGAGATTAATATAACAAACAAGCATATGGGACTTTAAAGAATAAAGGAGAAACATATTATTTGAGTAATATCCCAGAAGATCAACTAATCAGCCAAGGAAGAAGAGAGAAGACCATCACACACTCACAAATCAGGGTGGAATAATTGAATTGTATACACAATAGAAATTACTTGGCTTTTTAGTTAACTTAATTGAAAAATCTTCTCGATTCTAGTTTGAAAAGATATTTAGAAATAATTTTACAACTAATTTACCTACCAAATTGTGGATTCTACCAGAAAAATGTCCTTAAAAATTAAGAGTTAAATTATTTAAGGATAAACAAAATTTTGTTTTCTTTGCTTGGGGACAAGCAAAACTTTAAGTTTTGGGGAATTTGATGAGTCCTAAAATCATCTATTTTTATCCATTTTTTTGGCACAATTTTAGAAGTTTATAATTTAAGTTAATGTTGAATTATGGAATGTTCACCAACTTTTTGCTTTGCAAGTTTTTAAATGAAAAGAGATATCTCCAAAGAAGAAAAGCAAAATTGGCCAAAGCACTTCGTGGGCTAAACAGCTCGTAATGTCAATGGCTGTAATCCCAAATGACAAGAAAGAGTTGCGTTGCAACAGTGGACTGCTAAACTCAAGCCATAAATGAAGACTGTCGCGATAAATTTTTTGATAGACCGACTGAAATCTGTCGCGACAATGGTTTTTTATGTCGCGACAAATCTTGAGAAGTTCATAAAGAAGAATGTCGCGACATTCCTAACTCATGTCGCGACACTGATCAAGCACATGGCAATGAAACTCATGTCGCGACATCTCACAACTCTATCACGACATAAAGAATTGAAGATAACTGAAAAGCCCTATCATGACAAAAGACAACTATGTCGCGACACAAAATCCATAGTCAGCTTTGATGAGTGAGAGATCTCTGTCATGACAAAAAATAGCAAAACAATGACACAGATCAAGACAAAGCGCCTGAGACAGAATTTTTCATGTTGAGACAGACATTTCAGCTTATGACAAGACCAAGGCAGATCATATGTCACGACACAACATTCTGAGTCAGCAATAAAAGATAAGAAGACTCTGTCACGAAAGAGAATTTTTAAGTCACGACAAAACACAACATGAGGCTGAAGTGAACTCTGTTGCGATAGAGAAGGCTACTGTCCCGACAAAAGAAAGACAATAAAGAAAACAAGGTAGAATTCTCTAACGCGACAAAAGAAGATTAGGTCGCAATAATAAAATTGTTGAGTAAGAGTTGTCGTGAAATAAATGGAAGAGACATGAGACCAACCAAGACAGATGTGTCACGATCAAAGACTTCAATGTTAAGACAAATAATTCAACCAGAGACTGGGAACAAAGACGATTAGGTCGCGACAAAGAAAAAGTTTGTTGACACAAGAGACCAGGTGCAATTGTGAGAAACTCTGTCCCGACACAAAAATTCTATGTCACGACATAAAGTAGCACAATAGAAAGAAACTTAGTCACGATAAAGAATTTGTTGTCGCAACTTACTATTCAAGTATTCAAGCTGCAAGGTATTTAGGAATTGTCGCGATACAAGAAAAGATTTGTCGTGACATAAACCAGACAACCTCATAAGAACTATGTCGCGACAATGCCAACTTATGTCACGATAGAATTTAAGAAGAGAGCATAAAAATATGTCGCGATAGAAACTGTATGCCACGATAAGATGGTGGGCGACAGAGATGAAAACTTGTCACGCCAGAACTTTCTATCTCGCGATAAAGTTACTAATTGGGCCAGAATTTTAGGGGATTCATAATTAGTGCCTAGAAGTGCAGCCCATCATTTGAAAATCTATAAATAGACACATCTAAGGTATTGTGCGCAGCTTCCGCAAAACCAAGAACTTCTGGGTAGCTGGAGACTCTTGTGTATTATTTTTTTAACTTTTCTTTTATTTTGTTTAGTTTTTAGAGTAGCATTTTAGCTAGTTTTTCTTTTTGGATTGATCAGCAATCTGGTGTAAAGTTCGAGCTAGGTTCACTGTAAAATCTTGTTTTTTCATTTATGTCTGATTAAATGAATTTGGAAATTTTATGGAGTTCATTTATTTCAGTTCGCTTGCAATTTCAATGAACTTACCTAATCAGTTAGTGTTGACCATTTTCTTTATATAGATCAAATTCCTGCTACGGTTACCAAAGGACTATTATCTAATCCCCAATAAAGGCATCAAAAACATGTTGACCAAAGTAGAACATGTATGCTTATAATAAAAATGACTTGCCATTGAATTCATTGAAGATTTAGTTTGGTCAAAATGTTGCAAGTGCACAGGTCGTACAAGTAATAAAGTGGACCTATAAGTCCGGATATCATTCTGTACAGAGATCGATAATTCCCAAAGTTCAATTATCCTAACTACTCAAGTTCCACACTATTTGAACTTCCATTTCATATAAATTTCAATAACCTAATTAGAATTCTATTGTTTAAATTTCTACATCTATAAGAAAAGGAAAATTTAAAATCCTAGACTTAAACTGGACATGAACCAAATTATTGCTCGAAATAGACACTAGGATTTCACTGCTGTGAAATTATCAACTCCTGCAACATAATCTAATTCTATTCTTTCATTAATTGGAATCTGAAAATGTGAAAGAGGCAAGGTAGTATAGTTTGGATTTCTCCCTTAACCATACATTTCACTGATCAGAGAGTCATGTTCATTTCTGAAACATGTATCTAACCAATTACTTGTAAACATGTTTTCTTTGTAAGATCTAGGTATTTTTCTTTTCCAATACTTTATACCCATTTCTTATGACTGCACATTTCTTGCTTCCTAAGACAGGGCCATTTTCCAAATCTTTACAAGATGAATGATGTCTCATCCTTGAGATCTTAGAGAGTTCTCTCTTTCCTTGATTAGATCTAAGCTAACACAAGATCAAGATCATTCCTCAAGACCAAGGAGAAATCTCTAATTGATTAAATTGATAGATCCCTTAACTAATTTTCAAACCATGAGTAAATTGATGATTTATCTATAAATCTTTTTAGGAGCTTATTAGTTCTTCAATAATAGTCTAGCATACCCCTAAGTAATGCATCCATGCTTTCAGGAATCTCTAACTCTCCTCGCGCCTTCGCTTAGAGGCCCCGAAATCGAGGTAGAAGTTTTCAGACAACAAATTCCCATCGTATAAGTTACTAATGTCAGAAATAATCACTTCATGAACAACACCATTCGCACAAATTCAAATTCTCAATCCAAGGATTCTTCTAATTATGCAAGAAGTTCATAACTAATATCGATTCTTTCCTAACGAAGGTTTCAAAATCGAATCACAAGAACACCGAACATCGATCGAAAATTTCCAATGCAAATCAATTAATCGAAGAAATAAATTCCAGCTTTTCTCTAGACTTCATTATATTCAAACAGTAATCGGAATCGATCTTCCACAAAATAGCTTAACTTCGAAACTTATGAACAATTCACTGTTTCAAGTACAGTAAACAAATTGAAATCCTACGCTAATTCTAATCGACGAAAAGAAAATAAAAAGAAAAATAAAAGCAAAATAAAAGAAAAATATAATACAAAAGAGTCCTCAGCTCCCTAGATGCTTTGATTTTTCGCCGACTGACTGCCTCGCTTTCCTCAAATGTTTCTATTTATAGATCCCCAGAAGTTTGGGCCCTATATTCGAGGCTACATTGTGGGTCCCCAAAATTCTGGCCTAGATTGCATTCTTGGTCCTGACCTAAAAGTGTTATCATGACAAAGCTTTAATTCTTTATTGGAGTTCTCTGTTGCAACATGCAGCATTATGTCCCGACAATATTTGTTTCTTTAGTATGTTTTACTCATTAAAGTCCTCTGTCAAGGACAGATCTTCTTTCGCTCTTTTAACACTTCTCATTCCGCAAGGTCCGCGCCATTTTTCCATTTTATGTCGCAACATTCTCATGTGTGTTTACTGGAACAATTATGTTGCGACATTGACAATTATGTTGTGACATTGTTTATGTGCAAAATTCTTAAAAATCGTGTTGCAACTCAGCTTTCTATGTTATGACAACATTTTTACTGGGTTCTCACAGAACAATGTTTCAGATATCGTGCATTCCCGTCGTGACTAGGAAAGTTCCACGCGATGCAGTCTTGTCTCCACTTAACCTGATTTCTTGTTGCAGCTTTATTTTTATGTTGCGACATAGTCTATTGGTGTTGTTTATGTTTTCTATCGCGACCTAGTTTTCATGTCGCGATAAGACTTTTTGCAACATAAGACTTTGGCAGCCTATTATGCTTTATTTTTTAGTTTCTCATCTTTGTGTCATGACCCGCCTCGTCGTGCTGTGACAAGACTTCCTTCCTTTGTGTTGGAATCTTTAAGAGATGGAAAAGTCTATCTGCACGCGACCTTGTTTGGTCCGTGGTTCACTTACTGTCGCGACCTTAATATCTCTGTCGCGACATCAAAACTTCTTTTCAGCTTAAAGTATGTTCCAACATTGAACTCTTTTGTTGCAACCAGGTTAGTTCACTAAATCAGTATCACTTGTCGCGACTTTTCCCTCTTCGGAGGTGAAAGTCGTTCGGTTGGCGTACTTCTGTATAGACCCACCACTCTTATAGTCTTTTCGACCTCTTCAACGTATTTAAGTATCCTTCTTCTCTTCCGCTTTTCTAGATGATTGAAGCAGGGATAGCCTTCACGTAACTAACATGGTCGCCTTGACAAAACGAACTCAAATTCCCCACGAATTCTACCTAATACTGGAGCAGCACCGCTTGCCCTATCCTATGGTCTCGAGGCAAGGAGCCGATCGGGCTTCCTTCGCTTTCTTTTACAAGGTCAGGTGTCGAGCTAGGCTAATGGCACACATGCTTGATGTCGAGTGCCTAAATAACGCCTTTAAATAGGGAAGATTAAGCTTTGGTAAAGAGATACGAGAATGAGGCTAGCTTTAGTATCCCTACCTAAGCCCTAAGAGAAGTGTGTGTTTGAAAGTAAGCCATGATCTGCATAGTGAGGTGCTTAGTTTCTCGACCTAGGCTTAGTTGTCATAGTGGGGGTTTAATACTTGCTCCAGTGTGTAATATTGGTATTTGAATACATAGTTATCAAGAAGTCAAGGCAGCAAGAGTCGGATGCTCATATCTAACCAATGCAGTAAAGGAGACATCAACCCTACTTTTTGAGATACAAAGCTATATGGATTGAACCACGTAAGAAATGCCCTTCGGAGCGCTTGGTTGATTGGGAATGAAAGAGAGGCTCTTTATTGGATTATAAAAGTAAAAGTAAACCAACGGGTGGAAATTAGAATCGAGAAGAAGTCGGTGCAGAGCCGGGAGCTACAGTTTCACTCTTTTTCTTTATTTTCATTTCAATCTCGAGGGAAGATAGTCCAAGAGCTCGAACCCTATCCTATACTACTTAAGAAATTTCGAATCTCTTTGTCCCCCCACCCCCACCCACCCCCAAATTTTTCATTCTCTTGTCTCTCCGCTTTTCATTCTCGTCCTGCACTCCAAGAGCAGCTTTTCTGGCCACTAACGAGGAAGAGGGCTGACACAAAAGTGGCTTTTAGGCTGGAAAAAACCTTGGGTAGTAGTCTCCTTGGGGCATTGTATGTATAATGAAGAGATTTTCCCTTTATCACAGCCTTGTTGGAGAGCTGCATAAGCGCTTAAGGTAAGATTACATTAGTGTATAGAATGCCTAGTTACTCAACGAATGTTTCCAGCCGTAATTCTCTTCCTTTTCCCCTACTGTGAACTTCCCAACTTTAGAACTCTAGAGGGAGCCTCGGGTCCGTGCATGAGAAGTACTCACACTCGATCCGCCTCCTCGTATTGGTTCCATCTCCATCCTGTTCCGACATAGAGCTACATTTCAGATGACGGATATTTTGAATATCCGAAATCGACTAAAACTAGATTGATAAATTCTACTTAGTAAATATTCGGTAAAAACAAAATAAAGTTTCATAACTACAGGGGAGGTGAATTAGAGAGAGAGGCAGCCCTCGGGAGGGGAGCTATCTCAGACTCTTCATCTTTTCCTTTTTAATAGTACTTTGTCAAGAAAACCCTATGTCCAGAGATGTCTAGGAGGAGGAACCTCGAAAGATATCGGAGGAGAAATAACCATTAATATTTGTACACCCATAAATTTGGCTAATCATTATTTCTTTTTTATGTCAGAGGCCCTATATTGTATTTACTTTATTTTAGGAATTCATTACTTTGTCGCAACATAACTTCTTGATACAGTGTTTCAACAGGATTTTCCAAGTTGTACAATTAGTGTCGCGATGTGAGATTTTATGTCGCTGACTGGCTTCTATTTTTTCCTCAGGTCACAACACATAAACCGATCTATCAGTACTCTCTTCCCGTATTGTCTTTAACTCGTCACGGACATAAGCATACCTTGTCATGGCTGCACCGCTTTCTTCCTGTTTCCAGTGTCGCAACAAGAGCTTTTATGTCACGATAGGCCTCCTCGGTTTCGATATCCAAAGATAAGAAACCTCTTTACGCAACATCAGCGTCTCTTTTCGTTCTCATCTCACTTGTTAAATCTCTTCTTCCATGTTCTTGTCGTGACACGTTGTCATTTTGCCTTTATTATAAAGCTCTTCTTCTATATTTAGTCATTTGTGTTGCGATATAAGAAATATTGTCGTGATAGATTTCCTTAGCCATTTGCTTGAACATTGTCGCGACACACAGAACTCTGTCGTGACATAGACTGCTGCAATTGCTCTTTTTCTCTTCTTTCTTGCTTAAATTTTCTCTTTTTTAAATTAAAACCTTCAAAACACAAAGTTGGTGAATAATCCATAATTTGGTATTAAAACATATCTGAATATACTAAAAATGTTTAAAATGATTAAAAAATTGTATTTGCAGTTTAAGACTCATCGCTAGTCATCGTTATTTGCATCCAAATCTTGAGAAACTAAGCTCTATCTGGGAATGGATCGATGTGATTATATTTTGATGCTCAACTTGAAAGAAGTTCATAGTTCAAATGTTTGGATTTATTTAATTGGTATTGTTCTTGAAGTTACTTGTTCAAAATATTAGTAGCTTGTACCTAGAAAAGGACTTTATCTTGCTTTGATTTCCAGGAGGCCCTTTGAGTGACACAGAGATGGAGAATCTCAGAGTGTGCAGCAAGCATTTGGGGTATGTTAGACTAATATTACGAAACAAATGAACTTTGAAAAATCACTTAGATAGACTCACCGATCACTCATAAAGGTGAGGATAGTCGACGATGTATCACCTTAATTTGACAGGTTTCTCCCTTAATTTGATGAGATGATCATGATCCCGTGTTAGCACAGATCTAATAAAGGAAATAGAGATTCTAATCAAATTCAGATTTTGATGATTCGTGCTACGTGAGGTGTCCTGAATCAACAAAATTTATAATATAATTTACCACTGCCGTAAGATTGTTATCGCAAAGATAAAGGGCACTAGATCGTAACACAGGATGGGTTTTCTTCTACACAAAATTATTTATGATGCTTCAAAATGGTGGAATCCCCACTTTGGATTAAGGAGTTTTGGTAAAAGTGTGAGGTTGATGGTGTATAGATTGAAAGCAAGTGAAATAAAATGAAATAAACTATGAAAAAGAAACTCTTGAAGTATCATCACAGTCGTTGATAGGGCTATATAGAGGTCCTCGGGTTCATTCCTCGCTAGAGGGATGACATGATGAGCTTAAAAGTCATCTATTTTTAATCCATTTTTCCGTTTGATTTTCATCTAAAAGGAATAATTACTGCGTAAATATGAAGAAACTCACCAATTTGTTATTAAGTGTGGAGTGTGAAAGAAAGAAGAAAAAACAAGAGAAAATGCAACAATCCAGGAGTAAAATCTAGAAAATGGCAGGCGAAATGAAAGCACTGGTAACTAATGTTGCGCCAGCGCATACCATTTATGTGTCGCGACAGCATCAAGGTTAGGCAACCGAGACTAACCAGAGATTGGCGAATGATGTCGCTGATAACATCGCGGATGTGGCGACGAAGGTCGATGTCGCGACAAGGGATGGAGGTCGTGACAAGAGAAGCACCTTGAAGCTATGACAGATTTGAAAAGATGAAACTGCAGATTTAGTTGCCGTCGCGATAGACTCACGCCGCGACACCAAAAGCAACCAGTTGAAGCCTCCAGAGACCTAGGTCGATGTCGTGATAAGAGATCGATGTCCCGACACCAGGAACGATTAGTTCAAAACTGTAAAGACAAGAGGTTGATGTCAATGGCCACTAGGAACGTACTCGGGGCCTGTAAAATCGTGAAAGACAAGAGGCTGAGGTCGCGACATCGTGAACACCAGCTTGAAGCCTCCAGACTGGAAGTTGACGTCGCGAACAAGAGATCGGTGGTCGCATACGAGACTTCGTTTCGCTGAAGGCTGCGTAACCTAAGTTGATGTCGCGACAAGAGATCGATGTCATGGCCACTCAGGAGCCACTCGCCAAAGTCAAGTAGAAAGCCATAAAGTGATGTCGCTGATGAAGACATTGATGTCGCTGACATCGTGAACCAGCTGAAAGTCAGAAAGAAGATATGAGCTGATGTCACGCATAGCGGGATCGGTGTCGCAAGACGAACGTAATGGGGCCTGAAACCTGCGGACATGTAAAGGACCGACGCCGCCGAAGATCGTGGACGACTAAATAAGATTGTAGCTTTTAAACCGATGTCGCCGGCTGCGGATTCGAGGTCGCGACCGAAAGCAAAGAATCACGCCACCCACTTGGAAATCCACAAAAGATCGCGACGAATTAGGGCCCAACTCGCACCCTATAAATACAAAGTCATACCAACGTGTGCCTCTCGCCACTTGAAAGAGAGATCCGGGCTTAGTCAAGGCCCCCGCATTTTTGTATTTTCTTTTCTCTTTCTTTCTTTCGCTTTTTTTCTTCCATTTTAGTTTAGATTAGAGTAGTTTGTATTTGCCTTTACTTGACTAACGCAATTGTAAAGGATTTAGTCGAATGCAGATTTATATTCCTTAGAATTACTGTCTGTTGTTTTGAATTTTGGGACAAATTTTTGATTTCGAACACCCGCTTCCGATTTACTGGTTTACTTGACGCAAGCCAATGTATGGTATAATCATGAATTTAGAAGCCCACTTCTATCAATTGGATGTTACTATTAAATAATCTTCCCGCTGTGATTTTATTCATTTTAGCGAACTTCGCATGTTAAATCGACTTGTCAGGTTTTGCTTGTATCTTGAATTGATCCCACTCAGTCTCAGACCTACAACGAGGTTGTTGCAAACGATTTCCGTGAGGCCCTCTCAAGTGACACAGAGAAGGCATTCCTGAGAGCAAGAAACAATTTCGGGAAGGTATTTCCAACTCCGAGCATTTGGCTGATCTAGCGCCTCGTGATATTTAATCAATACATCCTCTTCTCACTTGTAACCGAGAATGAGTTGAGTGAGTTATTAATTTAAGTATACGGAGAGTTCACCTTAATTCGAATAGCGAATTCGATCCCGTGTTAGCAAGGATCTAATCAAGGAAAGAGTAAGCTATTCTAATTTTGAGGCGAGGAACGTGATAGCAAACTCCTAAGAATGACTAAATTAAAGGAGCTCAGTCCACCCATGTTGTGGGTAAGGAAGTATCGTAGAAAGAAAAATACTCTTAGAACAAGGCTACGAGGATTTAGTAGTAGCTATCTCACCCTCTGTGTTCGAGAGAAACGGTTAAGGTGAGATGATGAACCGTGTGGTTCGAGAGTGTCCAGCCATTACCCATATATTAATCCCAGACTAGTTTTAAAGATCTCGTAGTTCGTAAACAAAAGCTATAAAGACAGACCGAGGAATTGATTCTTCTCACACAATGATTATTCAAAGGTTTCTTTAGAGATAAAACTAAATCTAAATTTGTTATTTTGGAAATTTCAATTCACTCATTTGTTATTCAATCATTTTTCTTTTACATCATTATTTTCAAGCTTTCAAAGCAAAATCTCATTATCGTAATCTCGGGCCCAAATAGCGGAGCTTAAGTAGTCAGTAGTTGATTGAAAAATTCTTGAGATCTCTGCGGATCGATATCCGGACTTAAATCCATTTTATTACTTGCCGATTCACTAAGTAGTGATAATCGATCAAAACCACAAGAAAATGGTTTTCTTACAAAATATCTTTTAATCAACATGATAGTAAAAGAAACTAACACTCAAGTTTAATGGTCATTCATCGAGGATTGTGACAATAAATTCTCGATAATAAGTCTTAAATTTGAATAGGTATCTGATCCATAACAATTATCGATGTTGTCTTAACAAGTTTTATGGCATTATCACTGTGGATTAGTTAATAGTCTTTTGGCAACAATGTTATAAATTTGTACATGTGTAATGGTCCAGTCAACAGACATATAGTCATTTCCCGAACAGGATCTTCATTTAACTTTAAAAACTAACCCTCAATACATTTTCCTTTTGATAGAAAGCATTTACTGAGCATTTGTTAGTTCCTTCTATGGAGAATC
Source organism: Tetrastigma voinierianum (assembly GCA_016808115.1). Lineage (NCBI taxonomy): Eukaryota > Viridiplantae > Streptophyta > Magnoliopsida > Vitales > Vitaceae > Tetrastigma > Tetrastigma voinierianum. The sequence continues at coordinate 593,570 of JAEQBH010000497.1, forward strand.
TAACACCTCGACCCAATTTCCCGAGGCTCGTATACACAACTAATGGATGTCATGATCCAATGATAAGCATCCACTGGACCCTAAAAGATTGCCAAGTATTGGCCTATGAGGATGCATCTAAGGGCTTTTAAACCTAGAGTTAAAAGACAGGAACATAAATGTCAATAAATGCTCGTGTTAAAAGCATAGAGAACCTGTGTTTACCTCACAACCGTAGCCCAGCAGCCCTCCCCTTTAAGGATGAGGGGCTTTAGCCGAGCATTCCTTGAGTTTTCATCCTCGAGGGTGTTTGTAGTTGCCGAGTGAGAGAAAGGAGAGGAAGGAGAGAATGGGAGAGAATCAAAGAAAAACACTTAGTGTTTTCTTCTCTATCCTGACTCCCTTTCAGCAGTACATAAAATGGATATATAGCACTTACAAAGTGAAAAGCAAAATACCCTTGTCCAATAGTGATTTAAATCAGAGTGAATTGGAATATACAAAAATGGGGTCGTTACGAAACCCGAAAATGGGAAGCGAGGGCAACCGCACAAGTAGAAAATTAGCCGTACTTGAATTGCTCTTCATAGAACTTCTTACAACTAGTTTTTACTTGCATTTCTATCTTCCCCCAATTTTGAAGGAGATGTTGGATCATGCATGGAATTGGCTAAGGCTTAAAATTGGTATCAAATGCCTATTAAAAAACTACAAAAAATAGCCACGAGAATACGATAGAGTGATATAATGAGAAGACATAACATACAATTGGGTTAATTAAATTATTAGTACACAAAGCACTTTCAGAAACCTACCATAATAAATGGGGGTTCAAGCACTTTTGGGCACTAATCACACCCCCCAATCGACACATTGCTAAACCCTTAGCAATGCATGAAAGAAGAACGAGCAAATAAAAAAAAAATATGGTAGTTCAAAAAGGTTGTGAAAATGTAAAGCTTAACCCACAATATGAAGTCAGTGAACTTAGCCCGATAACTATCTCGAGGAGATGACGCCATACGAGTTGAGCATATCAAAAGAGTTTCCTTCTGGAGTGACTCAACCAGAACTTCCACCAAAATCTAAGTGTTTGTTGATCATTTCTGAACAATAAACTACAGCTGCGTTCTCCACACACCAACAAAGCTCACGGCTGACCTAGGCTCGCTAACGACTAAATAGATGGGGACCCACCTCTTATTCCACAATTCTTTTGTATTTGTAAGTGCAATACCCAAGAATGAGCTTCCCTTACAAAGTCCTTGTAGCAGGGGATTAAACCGATGACTCCCAACCAGTGACGGTTTAGGGCACCAAGCCATGAGGATCTTTCGACCACAAACTCTGAGTTTCTGGGACTCTGGGTGATTTGAGACTCAGCACCTACAACTTTCTAAACTCCACCCATCCACCCGTGGAGCGAACACTAAGTCGGTGGCTCCCAACCAGTTGGCTTAAGGCACCAGGCTTTAAAGGCTTTCGCCATAAACCCCTCGGACCGTGCTCGGGTTTCAAGGAAAAGCTTTTCTATTGTTTTTCTTTTTCTTTTCTTTTTCATTTGGAAGACACATTGGCCTTCTTTTCATGGGGGTCCTTAACCTATTAAACCAGTCAACGAAACTAGGATAGGTTTTACAAAGTTAAGGAGGTTGCGCAGTTTTTCAGCCTATCATTGAAACCTAACGTGCTCAGTGTGAGGTTAGCTAGAGGTGGAAGAAAAGGTTAAAAGCGACAAGAATTCAACTAATCAAAATAAAATTAAACTAGGCATGGACTTAATCCCAGCAACAATAGAATTGGACAAAGCTTAAGTTCTTCAAACTATAAATGAAAACTGTAAATGATGTTGTATAGTCTCTATTATAAAACCAAAGTGACTATATTTTTTAAAGCAATTTGGCTTTCAATGGCTTGAGCGAGGCTGCCACCCAGCAGCACTGCACTTTTTGAGAAATGACGAAAGGCGAGTTGGGAAGACTAAACAAAACAAAGCCTGTAAATATCACTTCTTTTTCCAACTCTCCCCCAGGTGAGATATTATGCACGTGGGAGTAGCAGATTGAAGTGAAAGGAAGTATAGCTTTCTTGATAACCAAACTGATGGGGAGGGGCTGTTAGCTATCCGGTTTGTGTTGGCAACGTGCGAAGCGGGGACTCAGGTATCTTTGCAGCATATGAATGATCTGGGGACATGCCGCCCGGTGGGCGGGTGACCTGTGAGGTCGAGGTAGTAGGTGGGGTATGGGTGAGTTTGGATCGATGATGTGGGTGACCGAATACCGATGGGGTCAGCTGGGTCGGTGGGCTTGAGGGCCGGCCGTGGGAATGGATCTCGGTCTGCCTGTGGCCCTCGACCTAAGGATGCACATGCGATTGTAAATGAAGCGAGTGGCCGAGAAATGTCACGGACCGCATCCAGTCTTCGATCTGAGGTGATATAGGGATATGCTGCGGTGGCGGTGGTGCGGTGGAGGATGAACCAGCTAAGTCAGTAGGAGATGGGGCAATGGAGGTGGCGAGCGCCAGAAAGAAGAAAAAAAAGAGGAAAGAAGAAGGCACACAGGAAGGAGGAAAAGGAGGAAGAAGAGAAGAAGAAAGGAAAGGAAAAGGAGAAGAGAAAGAAAGAAGAAAGAAGAAGAAGAAAGAAGAAAGAAAAGAGGAAAGAAGAAGAGGAAGAGAGAGAGAGAAGAGAAAGAAAGAAAGAGAAAGGGCTGGAGCAGGCCCGAGGATCTGTAGGGCATGCACGGTAGATGTCGGAGCCGGAGATGGTGAGTCTAGGCCCCGGAGTGAAATTTGGAGTTAAAAACCCCCTCGTGTTACGGCTTTGGGAAGTGCTCATTAATATGGGAAGGTCCTAGGCTAGGTCGTCCTTAACATCATCTGGAGGCTGGAGATGAAAATAGTAGGGCCCACTCTGCGCTTGATCAAGAGTCATGACCTTCACATCACAAATCGTCCGATTAACTGTCAGTGGCTCGGCGGGAACCCGATATGCTCGGGACACGGCATGAAGCCGCGGATAAAGTGAAGAGGATGGACTGGCCTAAGTAGTAAAGCTCTGCATGATGGACCTTGTCCTCGAAATGGAACAAGGAAGTCATGATCAACTCAACAGGGCTGAACCAAAATCCCTCAAAAATCCGGTACAGAGCCTGTAGAATGGCTCCTCTCCTCTACCCGTGGTGCTAAAGCGGGAATAGGTTGCCTTATGAATGCTATGATCGATGGGGGCATGCTCTGGGGAAGTATTTGCCTAAATAGGATGAACCCGACGGATGTATCCGGGAAGCAAATGAACCATCTCCCGAGGGCAAGGGATGTGGCCCTTTATCTATAATCCGCATAGATTGGCGAACCACTTGATGGAAAATCAAGTAGCGACAATGTCGTGGCTCTTCGAGGAATCACACAGGCGACTGTAAATATTTAGAACCTGATGCATCGGATTATTTCCTCCCTAAAGTCATGTGAGTGTGATAAGACTCTAAAACCACCGGGGGTAAAGCATCTTTGCCTCGGAGTAGTAAACGGCTCAAGATACACTCTGCGCATAAGCCGAGGGGCCAGAGATCTCTGCAGGCTCAGGTGGGCTGACCCGATGCAGGAGGATCATGTGGGACTGAGAATGATCTCCTTGCATCGCGACAATCCGAATTTGGGGCCGGATTGCTGGCCAGATGTTGGTCTCGGATCATGACCGAGGGGATAATTGGGAGGCTGCATCACGGCCGGAAAGGTGGTGATTGGCCGGAGCCGCGAGCTTGGGCGGGAGAGACTCCCACCCGGGCTGGATCTCGGGCCCGTTTGGAAGCGGGGCCCTTCGGGGAGGCCCCGAGGGTGCTCGGGAGGAGGGAATGAGACCTCTCTTGTATTATACACGGGAAGGAGGATCGGCGGCTGGGTGCAAAATGTGGCACACATCGATGTGTTGGATTGAGGCCTGGCGTGGCGGTGAGCCCAGGCTGGCAGCTAGCGACAATGAGGCTGCCTGGAGGTGGGGCGTCGGCTGCGAGCGGGAGTGGCGCCGCCGGGGCTGGGGCACCGGGTGGTCCACCCCTAGTTCTCACACCATGTTTGGAGGAGAGGCACGGATTGGGAATGGGGTTCGGCAGCCACTTAGGGACCACGGGGGAGTGCAGGATGAGATTTAAGAAAATGAAAATGAAAGAAGAAAGAAGGGGAGGGTTTAAAGGAGGATTGGGCAAACGAAAAGGCTTTTGGTTCAGCTTTTCGCATAGCAAAATTTATAGTATGAATCTTGATTCTAGCATGAGTATTTGTATGAGATGGCCTCCTAAACAAAACTCACGTAGATAAAACAAAGTAGAAAATTAGACGAAAACAACAATTAAGTAAGAAACTAAGCTAAATATACACTTACAAAATTTATAGAAAGAAATAAAAACAAAAATAAGAAAAAAGAAAAATAATAAATTTTGGGTACAGTTCCAATTCTGGAGCAGGAACCAGAGCTGATCAGTAGCACATGAAGGTGTGCAATTAGAGGAGAGGAATCTCCTCCTGTCTTGCATTCTGTTACTTGCGACATAGGGCTTCACTCTCTGCTGCCATTAACCTTGAACCTCTATTATCATTTGTTGAGCGAGTCCTATTGAACCATTTGGGGGTATGTGATGAATGATGAATAGTCTAATCAAATTCCTTGATTGAGCTTGCAGGAAAGGTGAGTTTGGAGTCGTGAAGTAGGACTTGAATTTTACAGTTGAGATTCTTAGGCCTATGGTGATCAATACCCTTCTTTAATTTGTCCTTGTAATTTAGATTAGTAGGCATCATTCCTCCCTCTTCTAACTCAATTTGAGATCGAGGGTCTTTTAAGGCGGCTCTTCCCGGCATCCAGTTAATTTTGTTCCCAACCATGCCTTATATTCAATTTCCTGAGTAGGTGGCATGCCTTGCACCATAAACTGAGCGATAGGGGTTGTTCCAGGGGATGGTATTGTACTTGTTATTTCACATGCCACAAGGGAATCCGGAAGCTTGAGGAGACCCGATCAGCTGCGTTGGGTTCTGGCTTTCATTAGTATGGTCGCGTTTCACATTGGCTAGCTCTGCCTTGACCCTTGATCGAGGATGATAGGGGGTGGCCACCTTGTTCTTGACCACTTGTGCGGATGGGAGATTCTCAAAGGTTTGTTGCGAGAAATGTGAACCTCCATCAGCGATTATACCTGGCTTTGGGGACTGTACGGAGAAATTGTTTCTTTCATGAAATTTCAATACGACCTTGTGATGCACTCTGGCATTGCTTTGACATTTAGACACATAGTCAACTCCCACGAGAATGTAAGTATGTCCAGGGAGGCTGCGGAAATGGTCCATGAGAATTCGATGCCCCAAGCGTCAAATAACTCGGCAGCGGGGTAGGTTGGTGGCATCGTATGATGACGGAGATTTTCAAACCTTTGGCATTTATCGCATTGTTTTGCACATGGCATTTTAAACGTGCTAAACAAGAAGGCCAATAAAAAACCTGTATCTGCCGCGACTGCTGTTGCTGTTTTACGGGAGCGAGCTGGCTCACATGCAACTGTCATATGGCGGTGGCTGATATCCTTCTTGCTTGTTTACTCCCTTGGGCGCACACTTTACGATTATTTGATCGACACGGTATTTGAGCAGGAATCAGTTCTTTGTAAGTAGGAGTGGACTTTTGCATGGAAAGAACTTCTTGTCTGTCTGCCTGCTCCATTACATTGCTTAACTACCGCATTACCAAAAGTTAGCAATGTGGCAAACCAAAGGAGCATCCCACGGAAGGTGAGTAGAGACTCCTCTAGGAATTCATCATAGATTGGAGAGGGGTTGTGAGTGTGTGTGTGCTTTATGGTTAAATCTGGAAGATGATCGTAATGACATTTCACACCGCTAGCATCAAGAATCTGCGGGTTGAACTCCTGTATTAAGGACCCATTTGATAAACCTAGCCTTGGCATTTGCTTAGTAAATGATGTTTAAAGTTGAATGATCTATAAGAAATGATGATTATATCAGACCGATCAAAATCTTGCTGAAACTTGTCGGCATAGACCATACCCGACAATTCTTTCTCGTTGGTAGTGTAATTCCTCTTAGAAGCTTCATTCAATGTTTGCTTACATATTAAACCACATCTGGGGTTTTTCCATGCGCTCTTTGTCACGAGAAGCGGCTCAACAGCGGGGTCACCGCCGCGTGTGCGCAACCTCGAATGTTTGCCAGTTAGGGGCCACCGCTATTAGTGTAGTAGTCAAGTAGACGCGAGCTCTTCGAGCTTTTAATTTGGCATTCGCATCCCACTCAAACTTGGCATCTTTCACAGAAGCTTATAAAGTGAAGCGGCAATTTTTGGGAAGTCTCGTATGAACCTCCTGTAGAGACACTGCACGTGATATTCACGAGAAATTGCCTCATTTTGTCTTCCGCATTGAGTGGGAGAGGATAATTTAGAGAATCTGAGTTCAATTTTGCCTTATCCGCTATTGAATTCCTTCCTCGAAATGGCATGTCAACACTATTCCTTCGGGTTCACCATGAAATGGCACTTTCCCGAGTTCGACACTAGGTTAGCACCTCAATGCATCTATGTTAGACGAGTTCAAGAAATGGATAGAGCGTGCGTCAACTTTCTTTGTAGAATGTGATATCATCCAGCCTAAAAGCTACTCCATAATCGTTCTACTTTACAGGAGTCAGCGAAAATGCGGGCGCGCATCTCATTGGAATGTAGTGAGGGCATTACACGAGGCTAAAGAGCATCCTCCTGTAGAGCATATCTTGCGAAAGAGGCGAGGTGAAGTAGTATTATCATGATGTTGTGATTTCAATCTGGAAGTAACTGAAGATACATCAGAAGCGGTGAAGGGTGGCTGAGCTCTTTCCCGGGAGTTGATCCATGAAAGGTAGAGGGAAGTGATGCTTTTTCTTCTCACCTCATTTCAATGTTGTAATCAATGCATACCCTCCGACATAGTAAAAGTAGGGAGTGGCGAGCTACCTCCACTTTTTGCATTTGTATTTCGTAGTTACCACTGATTTCTGACACGACTTGGGTTAGGGCTCACCCAGTACCGCCGGATCGCTAGGGTGATAATCTGACTTGCGACGCTCCGAGGACTTCAATGCGAACTACCTCCTGCATGCCAGGGATTGATCTCATACTGTGATTTTGTGACTTTTTGACTCCTCCTATACAAATAAATGGTGGTCTGATTGTTGGTGATACAATCTTCCGTCAGGGTACCACTTTGAAGCACTTGTGCTCTTGAGGATTTGCATCAAATTATCTTCACAGCTAAGATTACCTCAACGGTGATATTATAATAAGGACAGCTGTCTTTTTCTTCCCAATGCATATTTTGATTCCATGGCAGGGAAAAACGAGATCGACTTACAAGAGATTCTGTTTTTCTTTACTCTCAGATCGTAGAGGTAGAATTTCCTCCTTTTATCACGAGTTCCCCATGTCTTTGTGGAGCTGCATGCTTTAGGGTTTGTTATGAGGTTGTCGGACGCTCCACAGTTTAGCATCTGCACTTCACCAAATTAACGATGTTCAAGGAGAATTGTGTCTAATGTCACAGAACTTCTTTGCAGTCATCCTCCTTTGGTTGCATATGCTTTTTACTCAGTGGAAGATATTGAGGTTCGAAAGTCATGTTCCCAAGGTGGGTTAATTACATTTGGAAATTTTTAATGGCATTAGTAGCGAATGGCGCTAATATGATGGGGTACATGGTTGTTGGCTTTTTGCCAGCGGCTGTGTGAAATCAGGCGAATCCTAGATGATGAGATTTGTCCGCGCATTTGAACATCCTCAGTCCTTCGGTATTTTAATGAGACTCATCGGTACAAAGGCAGTGTGATGGGGTAGGCCCCAAGTTCTCTAAACCCAGTGACATGCAGTGAATAACTAGCGGTAGGTTAACAACCCCAGCTCCCCAATCACAGTAATTGCTTTTCAACACAAAAATTGCCCTCGATATTAAGCGGGATGATGGACACATAAATCTTTGCGCTCCCCAAAGTTTTGCTCCAGCTGATAACCAGCGACTTTCGATTAGAGGCCTTCTTGTGGCATTTAGACCTCTCTTAGCATGCTGGCCCTTGAGGTAGCACCAGTGGGGACTTTTAACCTTAATCATGTCAAGCGGAAGGGATGTGACGCTTTACTTGCCTCGGCCTTATAATATTTATAACTACAGTTGATATGGCCTTTTTGTTTCCCAATGCTTGTGGAAAGGAGGGTGTACTGCATTCCACTTGTATCCTTTTGATTTGCCTCGTCCACCGGCTCACGGTTCGACCCCTACGTTTGGGATCTTCCGCTCTATTTGTGGTTGAGGCGGATGGTTTGACTTCTCTACCACCACTCATCACGCGTGAGCCTTTTCACTTTTACTTCGTCAATTAAGTTTTGCGTGGCGAAGCAGTTCATACACCTGCCGCGGTTTGGTCATGTTGGATGATTTCCCTTTTTGAGAACTATCTATTTGATTCATGGTCTTATGGCCCCGAAAATCACTTGGGTCATCTATTTGTTTAGGTGTCTTCGATGTTTTAATTTTCTTAGTGGTATGAGCATTCACTTTTGTCCATTCTCCACAAGGACTACCCCTGGCCTTAGTCAGGTTCACAGTGACACTCTAAAGGGGATGAGGGTGGGTTTGCTTCTCTTTGTTGTAGTGGAACGAGATCATTCTTCTTTGTTGTGTTTCAGTGGGAGCATAAGGTGAGGTTTTTGGCTTCCATGATGGTCGGATGATTCCTCCCAATTTGGTTAACAAGGTGTTTATGTGGGCGTTTGTTGGTAAACACTTTGACCCCTATGTTTGCTCTTGGCTGAATCCCTTGCCCAGGGCGTTTGGAGATCTTTCCCTTGATGACTAGTGGATTGATAGTTAAAACAAGTTTGGAGAACGCGGGCATATGGCCGCTACACGTAATAATGCGTTTCTCATTTCAAGCTTTTCCAATCGTCGGTCGCGTGAACGGCACGCTCGTTTCCATATCATCGAGTGTTGCCCTCCTTTGTTCAGTTTCTGGGGCCCCAGATTTTCTAAGGCTTCCCTTGGGTTGGTTTAAACCATTGCTTTTTGGAGGTTTAAATTTATAGTTTAGAAGTCATGGCTTCTCCTGGATTTTGCTCGAGTTTCCCTCCCACATGGTTTTAACTCAAGCCCCAGCTGTTGGAAAGAGACGTTCAAAATCAGCAAGGAATTTACTAACTAGCGTCGGTATCAATGCCATGGTGATTGTAGGCGCTATCTGTTCTGGTCTCTAAGTACCTTGACATTGATGAACTTCCTCATTGGCATCATGAGATTGCATAAAGTGGATTTGCCTCTTCAGGCTATTAGTGCAATAATGTTGCTTCAAAAACTTCCAGCTCGACATGAGGTTCCTTTAGATTCATATAGTTCTATTTCGATGAGTTAAAGCTAAATCTGCCTTATCGCCCGTGTATGGGGGGGCGAAACCGGAAAATCCATATCAGCCACCACTCTTGAATGTGTGCAGCTTCCTCAAATTCCGGACATGGGTGTACTTGGGTTTTCATTCTCTGACCATGAAGCATTGGGACGAGGCATCAGGATAAAACCTCTTTGCCGCATGTATTGCAGAAATTTATAATCTGGGAGAGGAATTTGCACAACCAGTGGGGTATGTGTGGATCCCTCGATGATCTATAGGCAATGGGATTCCCACATTCGCACCCCAGACTCACGTGTTTCTTCTTACAGTGGGATCTAAAATTTGGTTCACTATTCAGGCTCGCTTTACACCCTTCTTCAATTGGAGCCATAACCAGCACACAACTGCATGTTTTGTGTCATATCCTAAGTAATTTTCCTATACATAAAACAATAAAACAAAAGCGAGGAAGCAAAGAAACAGGCTACAAGAAGTAGTGATTATTTATTAAATAAAATATGATTACAAAACTAAAAAAATACACCAGTGGATTCTTTGGTATGTCATAATAATTTCAAAAAGGAATGAAAGTTCACCAACATACAATGAAGATTACTAGTACTTAAAATGTCAATGTGTATGTGTCTTACAAGGCTTTCTGCATCCTCGACAGCGGCGCTACTTTGATTAAGTACCACGAGTAGGTGTACTGGAATCAACAAAATTTATAACCTAAATTCAACCTTATGTGCATTGCTATACGATATAGTGGCCTCTAGGATCGAACATGGATGGTTTCTTCACACAAAATGATTTATGATGCTTCAAAATGGTGAATCTCTCACTTTGGATTAAAGGAGTTTTGTAAAAATTAGAGGTTGATGGTGCATCATACTGATTGAAGTAAAAAGGTCCAAATAAAATGGAAATATAAACTACTGAAAGAATCCCTTCCCTTTAGTAGTATTGGGATACTAGAAATTTGGAGTTGATAAATTTGAGGTCCTCGGGTTTCATTCTGCGCGTTGGGAGGATAACGTATAGTCCATTTCTGAGCAGGATCTTTAAGACTAACTTTAAAAACTAACCCTTAATAATTTTCCTTTTGATATGACACATTTACGGCATTTCATGGTTCATGCCGGTGAGAATCTAACACCGCCAGCCCACCCTCCTGAGTCTGTTGTTATGACAACCTAATGGGATACTTAGATCGGAATCTAATGATAAACACCATGGATTTTAAAGAAATTTTGGCATATTATTCGCAAAGATCATCTGGGAAAAACACCCCAAACCCTAGAGTTAAAATATAGAACATAAATGTCAATATTATAGCGTTAAACGAGAAGAACCTGTTTACCTCTGGCCGTAGTGACATTTACTCTGTTTCAGGATGAGGTGTTTGTAGGGCATCCACTGGGGTTTCATCTCAGAGGAATTGTTTGGTTCTGAAGTGAGAGGAGGAAAGAAGGAGGAGGGAAAGGAGAAACATGAGAGAATCAAGAATGAGCAGTGTTTCTTCTCTCTCTCCATCCTGACCTCCCCTTTCAGCGAGTGCATGAATGGCTATGTCGCCGCACAGTAGAAAAGACCTTGAGTACCCCATGTCCAATGGCGTGTGATTACATCGAAGTAAAGGCAGGAAAAATATACAAAGCGAGGTTGTTAAGCGAAAATGGGGCGGAGCAGCTTGTGCAATTAATTCGCATGCGCAATTTGGCGGTCGCCGATTTTGCAAACTGAAGCGCGCGAGTCGCCTGATCTTTGTAAATTACTCCGTGTGCATACGGCACCACGCTGGGTTTTACTGCGTTTCTATCTTCGATTTTGAAGGAGATCACGGCTGGGAATCCTTTGCCATGGATTGACTGCATTAAGGTGGTATCAAATACAACAAAACTACAAAAAGCCTTGAGAATGATCGATAAGTATAATGGGACATAACATACTCAATTGGTTAATTAAATTATTAATACACAAAAGCAACAAAACCTATAATAAATAGGGCTCGAAACCAGCACTTTTGGGCACTAATCAGCGAGATGAGTGCGATTAGATTGGAGAAGGCTTGCCCATTTATCATGCATGAGGCGAGGAAGTCTTGAGTCTAAGGGGTGATTTGAGTGCCAAAAGGTGTGGCGCAGGCTCCCATTATAGGTTTTGAATGCTGGCCTATTATAGCTCATTGTAATTAACCCGATTACATTAAGTCCTATTATTCTCTTGCGTCGCATTGTAACAAAAAAATTTCGATTTTTACGAAGCTAATAGTGCCAAAATTGTTGAGTGGAATTCAAACACAGAAAATTCGAAAGTCAGAAGCTCAGCATTGCGGTCGGGAGACCGGAAGGAAAGAAGGAAGCGAAAATGCAAGAAAAATGGAGCATTGCAAATTTGGTTCTGAGCGCTGCCATCCTCGAGCAAGCATTCCTCAGATCTGTTATCCTGCATTTCACACTGATTTTTTATTTACATTTTTGTTTCTTCCATTTGGTCCTTATAATAGTTATAAATGTTTTACATTGTTTTGGTATTTTCCTTATCTTGGTAGCTATATAAGCCATTTGTATACCTTTATTAAAGAGCGTTTTTCTTTATGAATAAAATTAGGGGGCTCGATTCTCCGTTTTTCTTGCTTTTCTCATATTTTCTTTTCCCTTTTCTGGTGCCAGGCACTCCTGAGGATGACAACTCAGAGGATTGGTTGGCTACCTAGACCTCTTCACTCCTTGTGAAGGGAGGACTCTTTGAAGCCAGCCAGTTTTAAGGTAAACTCTTGGTTCCCACTGTTTTCCTTGACGGAGTTTTGACATTTTTGGTTCCCCAATTTTCAACTCTAGATTTAAAGCTTTTAATGTACTTTCTTTGGCCAATATTTGGCAAGCTTTTAGGAGTTGATGGATTCTGGCTTTAGATACCTTTGATATCCATTGAATTGCCATTCTGACACTTTGAGTAGGTTAAGGGGTTATATTTCACTTGTAGATGCATCTTCTTTGATCAATGCCTTGAGGCTAATCTTTTTAGGGTTTGAGCGGATGGCATTTGGAAGCCAGATCCATTAAGATTCATTGGTGCCCTTTATGAATCATTTGTAGAGTGAGTCAAGGAGTGATAGATTTTCAGAAGGAACCATAAATGCTAAATAAATGTTTTCTATCAAAAGGAAAGTGTAGGTTAGTTTTTTAAAGTTAAATATGAAGATCGGGTTCGGGAGATGACTATATGTGCCTCCCAGCGAGAAATGAACCGAGGGACCTCTAGTTGCTTTGACCTTAAACCAGTGGCCCAATGCTGGGAGTTCTTTTATGTTTATTTCGCCTTATTTTAGGTTGCAAACCACGGCCCCATTTTTATCACCACCTTAAAATCAAACCAAATTCACCATTTTTAGCTTATTAAATCATTTTATATAAAGAAAACCCATCCACCTTTGTGTTCAATACTAGACCCTTTATCTACTTGATGAGCTTTGCTCTGACGGTGGAAGAATTTAGGATATAAATTTTGTTGATTTGGATCACCCTCTTTGTGGCACACGAGATCAAATGAAAAGTGAATTCTTTAGGGGATGTTAATTTACTTTAAGTGCGAATGATGACCCTATTGAACACTTGTGATCTCATCCTGGAAGGATTACAGTGAGTTTTCTTGTATATATATCTTTTTAGTGTTTTAAATTAATATTTAATTTTATTTCATTTATTTTGTTTTAGCTAACTTACCCCTTTTTGGTAGAGTTGTTTTGTTTCTTGTTTAGTGTTTTTGCTTTGTTCTTCTTTGGAATTCTGATTCAGGTGGGTTAGAGATTGTAAATCAGTTGAATTTGAACTGATGGAAGAGGATAGTATGGTCGACATGTACGCTTTGAGGGGGTAACCCCTAAGTGCATATATATGTCCATAAGGGATTACGAGGGAACCTTCCGGAAGGCGGTGGCGGCTTAACACAGTAAGAGAGGAATCAAATGAATATATGAGTCCATGAGGATTATGAAACCAATGGATGAGTTCACCATATGGAAATTCTTACAAACCTAGTTGGAGGAACACTGAAGCTCCATATGAGAACCAGGACCTCTACAATATACCTCACAAGACCTCCATTTTATGCTTCAACTCCTGTAGATTACCTCAGCCACCCAAAGTCAATCCCTCCATTGAACAAAGCCCCATTTGGACATACGGATGAAGTGGATGACTTTGTAGCGAGGCTTGAAGAGATTAATGCCGTTGAATCGAGGAAATTATCCTTTATCAAGAACAGATTTGAACAAGAAATTAGATAGAATTTGAAAAATGACTTTTTGACATATATGGGACAACACAAGACTCCATTGAAAACTTAATCAATGGCTGAATGATATCCACGGAGGAAGAGTGCCAAAGAAAGTGACACCACATAGCGAGGAGAAATGTCAACAACGGCAGCACGGGGCATATAGGATTTTATTGAATTTGTTTGAAGATTATGCGAATCCTCATATATGTGTGATATTGTTTTCGAGGAGAACCAAGAAGAAATATTTCCCTTTATAAGCGAGGGAAGTGGAAAGAAGCAATGGATGTAGGCCCAAAAGCATTTCAAAACCATTTCCACGCAAAATTGAACTTATTGCCGCTGTGACCACGAGAAGCGGGAGGCTCACTTACGTGGCCCCTCCAGCGACCGGTACTTATATTGCCTACGCCCGAGACCCTGGCCGACTTACGACACCCACCACTAAGGCCAGCCTTGCCTTTGCACGCCGCGAAAGCGCCGAAATTAGTGGCCCTTTGTGAGTCTGCGCCACTACATCAAGAACCTGTAGCGACCACCATTTGCATGGCGCCAGTGGATGTGATTGGGTCTTGGGGTCGGATTGGAGCACCGAGACCTCTCGGCATTTCTAGCTCCACACCCAGGTTCACTCTACCTTCAGACCGAACTGGTATTGGGTTTGAGTGAACAAAGTTCACTCATTTTATTCAATTTTCTTATATTATTTTGTTTTATTTTAGTTTATTTTGATTTCTTTAATTTTCTTTTTAGATTTTTTCTAATTTTTAAGTTAATCTTTGTTCTAGCTTATTTTTCACTTTTAACGAATTTTCTTAATTTTTCTTGTATTAATTTTTATAATTTGAGTGAATTTTGAAGTAAGAATGAGATGAGAGACGAGAATGAGAATAACAGCAGGGAAGATTCGCAACTATAGTGAAATGGAGAATTTCAGCTACATAGTGAAATTTCGTATGTAGTGAGTACGTACGGATGTCCTCCACACAAAGACAAATTATGAGCAGTGAGTTCATTTAAAAAAAGGAGGGAGTTTGTTTTTATTTTATTTCTATTTTTAAAATTTATTTTATTTTTTATTTTTATATTAAAAAATTTGGCTTTCAAAAAAATATTTTATTTTATTTTTATTTTTATATAAAAAAATAAAGAAATAAAAATTTTTATCTTTCAAAAAAAAATTTTATTTTTCATTTATCAAAATTTGTCTCTAAAAAAAAATGTTTTTTATTTTTTTGTATTTATTATTATTTTTTATTTTTATTTTTATTAATTGTTTTCCATTTTTGTTTCAAAAAAAAAAAAATTTTGCTAATAATGTATAAGCGGGAGGTGTCCGTTATGTCATCTCGTGAATTGTAAACATGTTGTTCATGTATGTAATTCGCTGGCCCAGCCTCTATTTTGACTCTGATTTTGTTTTGCTCATAACTTTTTCATCAGAATTAGTTTTTTAGGTGTTCTTGGTACCGTTGGAAACAGAGGGTGTAAAATCCAAAAATATCCACCAAAGAACACTTTGAGAATTTTTATAGAATTTGAAATTTTCAAAATGCTCCAAGCTGATCATACTTTTCCTCTTTTTCTTCTTCTAACTTGTTCATTTGGGAAATGACGAACAGTGAATAAGGTGTCGATGAGCTTGTGAAATATTCTATCCAAAAGCATGATCTACATCTCATCAAAGGAGGTAACACTTCCATTACCAACTGTCTGAGGCCCCATTGCGAACATTAGGATATTTGGTTGGGGGAGTTGGCAGTGAAGGATGTGGTTTTTGCATATATTTTGTACTATTTTTAAAATGACTAATTTTTGATGTTTAGTGACTAGCTGGTTTTCTTTTTTTGTGAAGGAATTTGTTATACTGCTCTGACTTATTTTGTTCAGCGCACCCATTTTTTTTTTTTTTTTCTTTAAGTTTGAAAAATTGAAGCAGCATCCCGATTCTATTATTAGATTGATTTCCCATGCCTAATTAGTGGATGATTGGATTAAATTCTTGCTGATTTGACCTTTTTCTTCCACCTTTAGCTAACCACATAACATGCACATCGGAGTTTTTCTTCAATAACTGAAAAAGCTACGTAACCTCCTTTGCATTTAGCCTATCCTGAGTGCTAGATTGACTACCTTTAATATTTTAAGGACCCCTGTGGATAGAAGGCCAGTAATAATACCTAGAAATAAAAAGAAGTGAAAAAGAAAAGAAAAGAAAAGAAAAGAAAAGAAAAGAAAAAAGAAAGAAAAGAAAGAAAATTGCAACTTTTGCCTTGAAACGTACGGTCAGGGGGTATATAATGAAAGCCTTCAGAAGCCCGTTTGCTTACTAGCGTTTGGTTGAGACCGCAGAACAGTGCTCGCTACACGGGTGGATGGTAGGTTAGCAAATTGTGAGTCTTTGGAATTAAATCATTCGAAGTCGGGGGTGAAGCACGAGTTTGTGGTCGAGAAGATCCATATGACTTAGTTTGCCCCTAAGCCTTAATTAGTTATGAGTCATCGGTAGATCCCGTTACATGGACTTTGGTGGTCGAGACCTGGCATTTGCACCACAACTATGAGAGTTGTGGAATAAAGTGGGTCACGATACTATTTTTAGTTTGGTGGCATGTGCTAGGTTGTGGCTTAGCTAGGTTGGGAGAGTCTTGTTTGGCGGTTTATTGTTGAGGAAGTGATCAAACAAACACTTAGATTTTTAATTGAGTTTACGAGTGATTCAGGATGGAAGCTCTTTTTTGATACTCAATTTTGTATGGCATTCATTTCTCTCGAAGGATAGTTACTGGACAAGGTTTTGATGATTCTTTGCCAGGGTTAGGCATTTTTCATTCACCAACCTTTTTGAAATACCATTTTGTGACCATCATTTATTGTCGTTTGTATGCTCTCTCTTTCTTTCTTTCTTTCATTGCTAAAGGGTAGCAATGTATGAGTTAAGAGTGTCGGATTAATTGCCGCGAAAAGTGCTGAAACTTTGAATAACCCTATTTATTATAGGTTTTGGTGCTTTTTGTGTGTGCTAATCATTACTCGATAACAATTTACACATTAAGATTTCATCTCCTAAAATTGCATTTTGTGGCAAATTTTGGTTTTTGCAAGCTAATGGGTATGCCAAAATTGCTGCAGTCGATCAACCGAAGGTGCGATCAAGCTCATTGTGAGATGGGAGACCCGAGGAAAGGAAAGAGAAGGGCGAAAATGCCGAAAAATGGGCGGCCAGAATTTTGGTTCACTGAAACAACCCCATGCATCCCTGCGAGCAACATTCCTCCAGTGTGCGACTTTGTTCCTCACCGCATTTCACGCCCTCTGATTTTGTTTGTTTCTTCCGTTTGGTCGCGCTAATGTTAAATATTTTTGTTGTTTTTAGTATTTTTACTTTGTCTTGGTGGCTGTACTAAGCCATTGTATGCTATTGAGGCGTTTTTTGCTATGAATAAAATTAGAACAGTTCTTTCCCGTTTTCTTTTCTCCCATTTCAACCACCTCACTAGGTTGCAGGCAACACTTTCCTCTGAGGATGACGGCTCGGGGAGGATGGTTGCCTGGGCCCTCCTACCTCCTTGAGAGATGAGAATGAACATCGGAGTTGGAGGATTACCTATATGCCATCCTCCCCAATGAGGAGGCTGAACCGGGGGACCTCTCAGGTTAGCCTAGGATATGTATGGCAAACCCGTTAGCTGATACTTGAAAAGAGTTCTTTTTATATTTTATTTAGCCTTATTTTGGGTTTCAAACCCTGACCCCACATTTTCACCACCTTAAGTCAGAAGCCGATTCACCGTGCGACACCATGATGTTTATATAGAAAACCCATCACGGCGTTCAACCCCTAAGACAGCATCTTTGCGGTAGCTTTGCTCTGACGGTGGAAAAATTTAGGATATAAATTTTGTTGATTTAGGATCACCACCTATTTTGTGGCACGAATCAGAAATGGGTGTAAATCTTTGAAAGAAAAATACCAAATTCTGAAAGGGTTTCTATTCTACAAGTAATTAATTAGACCCATGTATCCAAAGGAATATTGGATCTCTAATTGGTAAAGAATGTATCTGGTTTATGGAAATCAGGCACTTTTCCACCTTGCATCTTTGAAAAGTTTAGATTCAAACTAATCGCTGGAAATATGTTATAAAATGATCACGGCTTCCATAATTGCACAGCAGATACAATTTCCTGTTATTTACTTTATCAGTGAACTCTCAATCCATTTTATTTTGAATTTTTACATGTAGTAATAGAATTTATCTAGTTTTCTTTTGTTTAAGTTGAAACAAACCATTTAACTTCGAGTTCAAATAGAAAAGATCTTTGAGTAGATGGGAGTACTTGATATTTAGATTTATCATCGATAAGTAGAACGTCTCCCGGACTTAAAATACATTTATACTTGTATGACACGTACACTTGATGATTTAGACCAAAATCAATTTTTAATGGATCCTTCTAATAAAGGGGCTAAACACATTTTTATTTAAAAATTTAGTCGAACAAAGTTTTATGGCATTTAGAATTTGAGGGCCCGAGAAAAAGTCTTTGGATGGAATTTCTAATTACTTCATCAAATTTGGTCTATACATAAAAATCAGCTGTCCCGGCATGCTTTGAAATGTTATCCCATATAGGGTGGGTCATGCTCGATAAGTCACATTCCTACGTGAGTGCTCCGTGACTAGTTCACGTACGTGATTGCACTTCATCAACATTCAAGAGATAATAACGCTAATAATTTACAGCCGGAATCCTGATGTCATGTCATGTGGGAATGAAATGGGGACCACACTCATACTATGCAGTCTTTACCGACTCCCCAACACAATGAATGCCCATGTGTGATAAAAGCTACATGTTTGATAGATTATCCGATGATCATTTTCAAAACAAAAAGTCATGTTTTTTACAAACCCCAAAACTTTTGGATGTCATTCTTCCGGAATGAACATTTTATATACAAAACCATTGTGTCTTTTATGAAGCGACGAGATTTTAGAGTCTCACCTTGATCCGCTGCTATCTACACTTTTTGGACTTTCTGCGTCAGTGCTTGTGGCTTGATTCGAGCCTTTCGCACGAAGTGTCTAGCCTTCTTGCTTTATTACGAGCATAAGTGTTAGTTTCATGCAGTGTGACTTTGACCAGACCGTCGACAATACCAAACCCACTCATCAAATCACCAATTTATGTGTTTGATCCTAACCATGTACCCACACCCATAAATATGGCGATTTCCATGCGTATACGATACAGCGCACCATTGCAAGTTAATGCCATGTGTCCCATATGGCTGAATACCATATGGACAATATAAACCCTTCAATTACCTTGTAACTCCTAGATAATTATATCACACATGCATATAATTTCAAAACAAACATGCATTCAATATTAATACATTTGAACACACATTAACATTCATCAATCAATACAGAAGCATACTATCACACTGAGAAACAACCACGCCAATCTCAAAGGAAAATGTGGCATCTAAGGTACTTTCTGGCAGCGTGACCCCGCATAGCCGGGAGCTCTTAAAGCGGCCATGAAATCGACGAGCAAGCCTTTAAACGGGCTGATTAGAGCCGAACTTAAGCCGCCATCGTCCGGGATGAATTCTTTTCAATCTAAACAGTCTAGCAAGCACTTTTGGGACATATTACATACAATTTTCTTGGCCTAGCCAAGACATAAAACGACATTTAATATCATTTCAGCACTCTGAAGCAGTCCTAAGGGCGAGAGTTTCAACCAAACAACCCTTCGGCCGTTACTCTAAACTGCAGGCTGAGCTTTAAGCGGCCACTTTGCTCCGAGGCCACAAAGTCCCAACAACTTGTAAGTATGACTTCTCTACGGTTCACCTAAATGAGACAAAACACAACGTGGAAGCTAACCTTAGGCTGCTTCGGCTGACCCACCTTCATATGGCAAACACTGTAGGTGGAAACTTTCCTTTGCGAGACAACACACCGCACTGCGAGGCGAGCACACAGCTGGCGAAACACCTTTTTGTAGCGAAGAAAGTCAGGTTTTGGGCTTTTTTTTTCCCAAACAGTCCCTTAACACGATTCACCATTTTTAACCCAAAAATGGGAACTAAAACCAGAGTAGGAAAAATCCCTACCTCTTTAAGTGTATTAGGATGATAGGAGGTCTCGAGAACACCTCCTAAACTCGAGAACTTCAATTTCCCCCAAATCTCCTCTTTTGGATCTTCGGTGAAATCCTTCCTTTTTTTGTACCCACGTGTAGCCCTAGTCCCAACGATGAACTTTAGTTCTTGACCCGACGAATTAAGACTAACGGAACTCCGTAGATCGAAGAGAGGAGGCTTGTTGACTCATGGCAGTGTGAAAAATGAATGCCTAGCCAGAAAAATTACCGCGTAGCCCAAATAATATAGTGTACTTAAGGGAAATGCACGGATATCGATCCACGAGGGAAAGGTAGATTGACTACGGAGGTTACCTTTTTCGGACAATATCTATAAATGATTCTAGGGTAAAATTTAGAAGTAAAGGCTATGAGCTAAACATTGATTCATTGAATTAATGGTATTTGAGCGCCTAGGTTGTCTCTATCCGTTCAGTGGATTACTTTCAAGAGATATTGTTTATTCAATATATTTGTAATATGTCAATGGCGGGGAGTGATGCCTACGAGATATCCTCTCTCGAGTATATCACTTTATCTAAATGAATAGAATCGAGTATATATCTATCTCTCGACTCGGTATTCAGAAGTAGCCCAAATGTTCTAACCCCCAGTACCCCACCTTTGGTTACAGGAATATCTCATGCTTAAAGTGGCTAAAGAGCTGCCTCTCTCACGAGATCACACAGAATACCCTCATCTCTCGAAATCTGGGGTCCTCGATGCGAAGTCGCCTTTAACGTGTTCCGGTTGTTATCATATAATTGAAATACGAGGTATAAGTAAAGAATGTAATAAATTAAACCTAAGCCCCGAATAACATGAAAGAATCGAGCTTTAGTCCGTTGTATGTAGCGGGGTTTGATGCAACCCCACTACAGAAAGAGATCTAGAACATCATCGGAGAAAGATCAAATTATACAGTATTAAAAACATCATCATGTATCAAAAATAATATCTAACTATGAAACGGTCAATTCTCGATCACTTCCTCAGTCTGTCGATGCGCTGATTTCATTAATGTCTTTCACCGTGCGTCTTAGATACCCTAATTTATGAGCCATTCGTACTTTAAATGATGAGGTGCGATTTCGGCGGATCTGCGGGCGTGGTGGCGCGATCACCGGCGCGGCGGCGATCGCCATGCACGCACCGCCGTTGTTCCAAAGCGCTTCAGGTACTCTTTCGCTCGATGAACCTGTAACCTTACACGGACACAAAATGGGGATCTGTGCAAAGCTAGCAAAATTATTATAAAGCAGGTAGCGAAAACCGACGGCGCGCGAGTGAATGGAGTGTTTTAAGCACTCATCACGCCCGAGCTTAGTTTCTTGCTTGTCCTCAAGCAGAGCAGGCGGCTCTAGACAGGGACACACACACCCGAGCATAATGCAACTAACACACTAGACAGGTGTGCACATGAAATAGGGGATCGATTTGGGTGACTCACATGCCCAGCTGTTATTTTGCTCGATGTTCGGAGGCGGCATACGGATGTTTGACTTTGCGATGCAAATTCCGTTGAGATAGGTGAGCAACAGTGCATCAAATCCCATGGTATTCAGTAGCCTTTCCCAAAGGCTCCATGTGCTTGCCAGTGAATGACCTCCGAGAATATGCCCTGGGTTAAAATTACCCCCCCAGGCTTGAGCTCAACTCGCCTATTAGGAAGAAGCTAACTAGGAAAGGATGGAACGCACCCATTTGAGCTCATGTCCTCACGCCCTTTGAAATTTCCCTACGTACCTAAAAACAAGAATGGTAGGAAGAGAAGACCTGGTGCCGAAGAGAGTTTGGCGGAGTATTTCTGTAGCGGGGGATCATTGGTGACTCCCCACGGTTAGTTGAGGCACGGGCATTCATTCCCTTCAAACTTCACCCCGAACACTCAACCAAACTCAAAAGCCCTAGGTTGCGTGAATGATCCATCTTCTATCCCATGTAGCAGGCAGTGAAGTTAATGACTCCCGGCCAGTTGGCTCAGGGCATTAGGCTTTGACAGGCCCCTCGGGGCCCATGCGGGGATTCCGATTAGATGATCCGCTTATTCCCCATGCATATACCTATTTTTGTCATATTTCCTTTTTCTTTTTTCTCTTTTCTTTTGTTTTTGTATTTTTTCTCTTTTTGGTTGGGGCTTGATGGCAATCCTCTTTTGATTAGGTGTCCCGTCGCTCGATTGGTTCGAATCTCACTGGAGTTGATCGAACTTTGGTAGTTAGTTCGGCACCTGTATGCTACGAGTCACTGGTGTGTGAGTGTGTGATGGTTTTTGAGGCGGTTTTCTTGACTGGGATTAGTTTACTGGCCTTTTCTTCAAGCTTCGACCTAATTCTGAGGCATCGGCCAGGTATGCATTTGACCCAAGTTTATAGTGAACTCGATCAAATTGATCTCGATATCCAAATACTTTTATGTGTCACGATGCTAACTGCAAAAATGTCTCTAAAACACGCAAACAACTCTACACATGACTCTCATTAACATGAAAGTGTGATGCTCTAACAACCCAGAAACTAAACCTAAACACCTGATAGCGCATCAAATACTAAAGAAAACACAACTAATGTGCGGAACAAACTAAAATACGCATGCACTAAATCAAAACAACGTAAACAGGCAAAAATAGTACCCTATCGGCAACCACACAGTGAACAAAATATCAGGTGTCCTCAACTTTGGTAAGATATATAACAATGAGAGTAAGGGGACTCCACACGAGATCCAGCTGCCGGTGGAAGTGGTGGAGCGGTGGAAACCGGGAGCTAGTGGCTGAGCTGCATGGCTAACTGCTGTATGAGAATGATGGCTGATTGGCGGGTATCCGCATGCGCGCCGCGCCTCCATATCACGTGCGAGGACTCGGTGCTCTTGGGTCTCTCATCCCCGAAATCTGTCAGCGCTCGATGAAGTCACGAGCAGGTCCTCTCGAGATCTGGTGAGGGGAGAGGCTTGGTAGCTGAGGCTGAGGTGAGTGGTGGAGGCCGTTAGAGGCGGTAGCTATGTATCTGAGTCGCCGCTCCAGGAATCGAAGCGAGCAGATGTTGGGAAGCTCGTCTGTACGAGGCTGCCAAGTGGCCGTCGTGTTGAGCCTCGGGTTCACGGGACCCCAAGTGTCTCGCCTGGCCAGATATGGCCTTGTCCCGGATGAAGCCGGGGCCTCATTGCCATCCGAGAGGTGCCGGCTTGTTTGCCTGACCAAAGATCGAAGATTGCCCAGGTTCATTTTGGCGTCCGTTATGGAGGATGGCATCACATAACACGCTTGACGATCGAATGGTATATCACGGATAATGGCGGGGATTGGCGGGACATGTTGGGGTACATCCTCACGTTCGTCGTGGATAGAGCTGAAGTGATGAAGTGATACCCCAATTACTTGGGAATGAGGCGGGTAGTGGCCTTAGGTGCGTGGCGTCTTCATTGATCATATCGCACGACCTTTTTAATTGATATCTGGATGACTCGAGGTGGCGTCGGGAGATTTGATCGTGTCGAGAGCCCAGCCGTCATACTCAAGCTATAAAATCTATTGATGCGACTCGCCAGCTGTGCGATAATGCCACGCGGACCCTTTTCCCGGGGACATGGGAGCGAGGTTGGCGTAAAATTCACAGAAGTACTAAGCTCATGCCGGCCCCAGACGAGGGTTGGCATAACCACGCCACCACCAGCCGCCGATAGTCTTTAAAAATCATCGGGTGCGGTGAGGCCCCCTTCTCTTTGTGAAGCGAGTGCGATGGTTATGCCTTTCGAGGCGCATCTCACATATTTTGCGAGCTGGCGAGGCATCTGGGCTGTGTGGGGTGGGTCCTGGTAGTTTTGGAGCTCAACCTTGGCTCAACCACGCCTCTGCACGGGTTTATATATATTAAACTGTTGCACGTGTACAGTAATTCAGTGACTCTGGCTTGGGCAAAAAACCATGAAACACCTAATGTGCTAGAAAAACCTTCGACTCCAGACTCAGAATTCTGCTTCAGACTGAGACCACATACAAATAGAAAAAATGCCTCTAAGCGAACGCCTGCATTGACCACTGCAGGTACTACAAAGGTACCTAGAATCGACTGTGCGGCTAGAGCAGAGCAGGTGGGGAAATGCCACAATGACCGGAACAGCCGGGAGGTGGCTCGTGGGAGCCTGTGGGGGTGAGAGGAACAATGAGGCCTGACCGGGGTCAGAAACAAGGGCTCAGGCGACGAGTCCAGGTGGGCGTTGGTGCGGGAGCTAGGGTTTTAATTTGGGTGTGTGCTGGGTGGCCCGAGAAATAGGCCCGATCTTGGAAACCCCAAAGCGAGATGTGGCGGCGTATGACGTACGAGAATCGCGTCGCGGCGTGGCGGAGAAGCTTCCACTGGAGCAGCGTGCGGCGTGGAGGATGACGTGCTGACGTGCGGCGGCAGTGCCAGGTCGCGTGCGTTGTGAGACACGTGCGACGCGTGAAAGAAGATGTTATACGAATTGTGTCGCGTGAAAACACATCAGCGACGTGACGGAGAATTATTAATTTGTGTCGCGATGGGGAAATCCATCGTGACGTAATGAAAAGAATGTGTGACGTCCTTATTTGTGATCACGTCATGACGATGATGAAAAATTCTGCGCATATTGAAGATTTTCTGTGAACATGAACCCTCTCTGCGATGCCTTATGACTCTATGAGCTTGTAATCGTAGTTGGAGCGAATCCTCCCCACACGACTGCATGCGCATCGAAGTAAACAAACAAACACAAATACCTGATCCACCGAAATAAAAGCCAGGAAACCTAAAATGTCCTTGAATAAACAATAGAACTTCGGAGCGAACAAAGGAAGAAGTTTAAGATTGCTTAGGTTGCCTCACGAGAAGAGCGCCTATATTTAATGTCGTTAGCTCGGCGACCGATTCTCAATGACTGTTCGAGAACCCAAAAACTCATGTGATGATGACTACCGCCGTCTGCGGTATCGGAGGAATGATTTTCTTATCTGCGAGAAACTGCCTCCATAGTCTACGGCAGCGTTGGGTGGCAGTAAATGTGCCTTTCTCGGGATGTAGAAACTTAAGCACCATGTGAAAGACCTTTACATTCCTGCGCTTGAAAGGCGGGATAAGCGAGACTTCAATTTCCCGGAAAAAGAAAGCTTTGTCGAGGAATTGAATAGAAGGACTTGTTGTCCGTGGTAGAACTCCTTTCTGAGTGATGTGTTTTATTAGGTGTGGCTTTGGTCTTTCATATAGATGTTTCTTCCGTTTACGAACTCATCTAGCTCAGCGAGTTAGGAGTAGTCGTTTTTCATGACGGTATCTTGTCCATGTTTAGTTGTCAAGGTCGTCCGATGACGATGCTCCAGTCTCCAGCACGGAAGATAATGACTTTACCATGCTACTACGAGTCTGAGCGGGGACATGCGAAGGAGTTTTAAATGCGGTCACGAAGGCGTGCCCGGAGCGCATCGTCTATCTTTTTAGACCAATCCTTCACGGAGTACATTGTTTGTCTTCTAGAATGTCGCCCGATTCGACGGTTGGATACCTCTGGCACGCCCGTTTGATTATGGGTGATATACGAGAGATGTACGATCGTACCCCATACTTGCAACACCTTATCAATGACCTTATTGCAGAAATGGGTACCATTATCTGTGATTAAAGCTCGAGGAGTTCAAAATGTAGAATATATTGTTGCGCAGTAGACCTGACCTTGGCATCATTGGTGCGTGTAGGAATTGCTTCCACCTACTTTGAGACATGAATCACACTTGACAAAATGTCTGATTGTTGTACGATGAGAAATGGTCCCATGAAATGATCCCATAGGTAAAGCAGCTCTACCTCAAGATGGGATGCATGGGGTGAAAGCTCGTCGCTACAGAGATGTTCCCCGTTCGTTGACATTTATCCGCAGTGGAAACGAAGATTGGTGACATCTTGAAATAAAACCGGTAAAAACACGATTAGCAGAACCTTGGGCTGCTTTGTTCTCTGGCCGCAGTATCCACCACTGCGGTGGGGGTGTGACAATGGTTGAATACTATGCATTTCATCTTGGTACACATCTCCTTATCCACGATCGACCACGATTATGCGTAAAGGTGGCTCTTCCCAATAGTAGTGTTTAAAGGTATGAAAGAACCTGCTTCCCTCTTGATAGTTAAACTCAGGAGAGTCCTTTGGCCACCCAAATAGTTCACATAATCACGCAAACAGGAGGCGCCTTCTTGTCCTCAATAGCAAAAGTTCCTAAATGCGGAAATTAAATGCATTCAGGAACATCATCTACGGCCCGCTTCCGATGCGAAAGATGGTGACTACTAGATTTTGATTACCCTTCTTGTCCCATGATTTCACGTCGAATTCTTGCGTGGCGAGGACCCGCGAATCAACCGAGGGTTTGGCATCTTTCTTGGTCATCAAATTGTAGCCGCCGGGCCATTAGTATGCTGCGACTTTTATTTGCGTCGAATATAGCAGCTAAATTTGTCGAAGGCAAAAACAATAGCCAATAGTTCTTTCTACGTAGTGGCGGCATGAAATTCATTTGAGCATCATTCGGGGTTCTACTAGCATAGTAGATCACTTGAGAATTTTTTCTCCCTTTTACCTTTTAATCTTGCGATCGCGAAGTCGCGTCACACATAAGTTGAAAAGTGCGACCAATGGCACCACAACAATAGGGCGAATCAACTTGTCCCTTCAACCTTGAGAGCGCATGCAAACATTGGGATCAAACTCAATGAGATTCCCTTGGACTGAAAGTTGAATAGCGGTTTGCAATGCAGTGAAATCCTTGATGAGCGCTATATAAAATCCGAGCGTATCTGGCTGTGAATCCTTTCTGCAGAAGAGGGGTAGAGGCAACTTTGATTGCTTCAATCTTCGCCTTATCTACCTCCTATTCCTTCTTGAGATCCGATGTCAAGGACAATGCCCTCTTATACCATGAAATGGCACTTTTCCCGATTAATTGCTAAATTTAATTATAACCGTATCTTGCCCGACCTGACTCTCAAATTTTTAGACAATTGTCGAATGATTTCCATGCGAGAAATGAATCCGCCCAGAGATTTCAATCGTCTTCTCCACATATTATGGAATATAAGCCTCATGCATCATTTGAAAATTACTTTGATGCATTGCACGATCCGAGACATCGCGAATGCAGATATACCATAAGGACAAGTGAATGTTGTCTTCTCACGATCTTCGGGGAGCTATGGCAATTAGTTATGCCGGAGTATCCAGTCTAGAAGCAATATTCATAACCCATTGTCAGTAGAGCATCACGATCTAGAAAGCGACAATGGGAAAGTGATCTTTTCAGTGGCTTTGTTCGGCAGATGAAAATCAATCACAATTCTCCTTTGCAGTCATGGCCCATTCTCGATGGTAAGATGTTTACATTTTCACGATCTGATGACGGTAGTTCCTCCCTTCTTGGCACTCCCTTTGGCCCGGAAGCTGATCCATACCTTTATCACGAATAGGAGTAAATCACCGTGTCTAGCCATTTAAAACCTCTTCCAGGACTACCTTTATGTTGTCGAGTTCCAACCTCAGGCTGCGGCGCTTCCCGCGAAGGTTTATGTCCATCTTCCTAGTAAAAATACGTACATGCATAGAAGGGCGAATCCCTTTTAGATCGGCTAGGAGACCATCAGGAGTGCATGTTTTGATCTGGGAGGACCCTCGATAACTTCTCTTCCTCTAGTACGATCGAGATCTTTGAGATATTGGGGGTAAGCGTAGATTACACCCAGTATGCATACTTAAATGACTGAGTAGAGTTTTGTTCCATCTTGGGTGGTTGCTCAATGCGATGGGGCCGCGTTTTAACTCCTTCGCCCCGAGGTTCGAGGAAGTATTTTCCGTCTATTAATGTCAAGAAAAGAGTCCATCCATTTAACATATTCTTCTGCGCAAATCACTCGGGTTCTCATATTCATTCTCTACTAGGCTAGTCTCACGAAGGGTCGATGAAGACCAATTTGGCTAGACAACTATAGCCTCTACTATGTCGACCATGAGGCAAGTATCACTTCTGCTTTGGGTGTCCTCTTATGAATATCACGTTGAACTTGCCCTCTTCTTGTACTCTCGATTCCAGTTCGCCTCTACGTACATCTCAAATCATTTGCCACGCCGGTTATAGAAAAGTCTTCCCAAGGTGTGGTATTTCTTCATCTTCCTCCCATATACAAGGCTTGGCGGGGAAAGTGCTGGCGGAAAGATGGCTTCCCGCCGGCCTTAACTAGGACATCGCCTCTATTATCCCTCTCGGATGTTCAGATATCATGGTGAAGAGTGGCGTAGTTGGTGAAACTTCTCTAATCGACGCTTACCAAAATGGATAAGGGCATAAGTTAATCACTGGCACCCCGAATAGCATAGCGCTCTCTCTCAAAAAAATAGCATTTCCAATTGTGCGCGGGATAGTGGCTTTTGGATCCTGGAACCTGCGGTAGCTTCCTGCGAAGGATGGCGGTTGCATTCCTCGGTTAAGTTCATAGTCACAAAGTCGGCTAATCTTCTCTTCACGAGACGAAGATGTCTTTCATGAATTTTACATAACTGGGCATTTGCTCTAGGGCATCGGTAAATGGGATGTTTATGTGCAGCTTTTTGAAAACATCCATGAATTTAGTGAATTGCTTATCCAATTTATGTTTCTTGAGACGTTGTGGGTAAAGGGCGGTATCGCGACGCTGCTTCAATAGAAGTCTCGATATTGTTTCTCCCAAAGAACATTCCTTATTTGTATCCTCACTCGAGCCTATCTTGGATTACATTCTGCGCTCTACCTCCGTAGTTCGAGGTTTCTCTTTGGTCTCCAAGTCTTTACCACTTCTCAGCGTAACTGCTTTGACATGTTCATTTCCGTCTCGTCTTGGGTTTACTTCTGAGTTGCTCGGCAAGGATCCTGGTTGTCTTTCTATCAGCAAGTTTGCCATTTGGCCCATTTGTGCCTCTAAACTTCTCATTTGTCTTCATCAGTTGTTCAAGCTGGGTTGCTTGCTCTTGCATGTTGCTAGTCTCATTCATAAAAGCGGAATGAGAAGTTAACATCTGTGCAAGAGCTTGCTCTAAATCCAACTTCTTCTCAGAGTGTGTTTCACTAGTTCGGTTCGATTGCGTATTGTTCTGATTGTTCCGCCATCCATACCCTTGGTTGTTTTGATTATTCTGGTTCTGATTGTTATACCCCTTGTCCTGCCGATTCTGGTATTTGTTACCCGTCACGGTCCCTTCTTGGCTGTGATTGATTCTGATTAAACCTCGACACGTACTGGGCTTGCTCTACTGTAGGGTTTACTGACTGACATTCCGCGTTGTTGTGCTGTCCTCCACAAAATTCACACAACTCCCATGGATTAGTTTGTATGGCGTTCGCGGTTCCTTGCTGTCTATTCAACTGCTTAGTTAGTTGTGCCAATGATTGCGGTTATTGGAACCTCATTATGCGTGCCCACTTCGCTCGCGGTGTAGCCTTCTCTCTGGGCCACTGATTTGTGTTGGTTGCAGCGTCTTCTAAGATCTCATAGGCTTGGTCGTGGTTTCTTCATCGATTACTCCCTCCCGGTAGAGTACATCTATCGTGTTGGTTGCATTTCTCGGACCATTGTAGAAGGTGTGGACTTGCATCCATCACAGTTAGTCGATTGGGTGAGGACACTTCATAATAATTCATAAACACATCCTGCCTGCGGGAGTTGCTCCCCCTACAGTTGACCAAGCGTATTGATCTCTTACCAGTTATTGCAATTTTCGAAGGTGGAAAGAACTTGGTCGAGAAACTTTTGTACCGTCGTTCCATGTAGTAATGGAATACGGTGGTATTAGTTAGCCAATGTTGGCTCTATCCCAGTGAAAGTGGGAACAACGAAGTAATCTTAGAGCTTCTTGATAACTCCCAGTTGGCACTTGATGGTATCATGACCGAGGAAGTTAGTCAAATCGTCATTTGGGTTCTCGTAGGGTAGTCCGTAGAGCAAGATGTTAAACATCACATCTTGTAGTGACTTGATTTCGAAATTGTTTATGAATCGGTGGCCGTCGATCATTTGTCCCGAACAAGCGTTGGTGGTAAGCGAACTCATCTAATAGCATGTAAGGATGGAATGCGGTACGTATAAATGGCACGGCGCAGTTCGCCAGTGATTCCCATTTCGGCTTCTACGTAGTTCCCCACGGTTGTTCAACGCGAATCGTTTCGCCCCGGTGTTTTCCATGACTATTGGAATTCCTAATACGATATGTTCCTACATTCTCATTGTAATCTGTCACGAAGTCTTTGGCTCGAGGACCACGGTGTTGATTAATTCGATTTGCTATCGCATGTACTCCAACGACACACAATACTTTGCAATAACACACGAACTAACAAAACCAAATTACGACACTTGTAAAAACTAACAAAAGTAGCCAAAAAAATTCAGAATCTTATCTATGTGCTCACTTCTCTATATCAATTTAAACCTTTCCCCGGCAACGGCTGTAAAACTTGATAAGCTAGAAAGCAGCGGTGTGTAAAATGAATGCCTATGCGCAAGTACGCGTAGCTAGTAATATAGTGTACTTAAAGGGTACGGATGTCGATCCGCAGGGGGAAAGGTGAATTGACTACAGAGGTTCTGCTTTTCAGACAATATCTGAATAAATGATTCTAGGGTAAAATTTAAGTAAGGAAACTGTAACTAAGCTATTGATTCTAGTGAATTAATGGTGTTGGCGCCTAGGGTTAAATCTCCCCCTATCACGTTCAATGGATTACTTTTTCTAAAGATATTGTTATTCAATATATTTGTAATATGTCAATGGCGAGGTGATCTTGCCTACGAGATATCCTCTCTCGAGGTATATCGCTATCTCGTGAATAGAATCAGTATATGTCTGAAACAGGTATTAGAAATGTAAATGTTCTAACCCCAAATGCCACCTTTAGGTTCGGCATATCTCTATGAACCGAATCGGCCAAAGGCTACTCTACCTAGATCCCTGAACACCCTCATCTCTCGAATCTCGGATCTTCAGTGTGAATATGTTAACATTGGCCAGATATTATCATATAATTGAAATGCGGTATAAGTAGATGTGACAAATTAATAACAATTGAATAACATGAAGATCAAGCTTTAATCCATTGTATGTGACAGGGGTTTGATGTAGTAATACTGAAGAATCTAGAACATCATCGAGAGAAAAGATCAAATTGTCTAGTATTAAAAACATCATCATATTATCAAAAATAATATCTAACTATAAAGCGGTCCAATTCGATCCTTCCTCAAGTCTCTGTCGATCGCTCTGGAATTAGGTGTCTTTCACCGTCGTCTCCAGATACCTAATTTAGAGCCCCGTCTGGTACTTTAAATGATGAGGTGCGAGATTTTATTGACGTCGCGTGTGGTGGCGTCGCGGCAGTGGCGTGATCCTTTCCTTGCTGCTCCTCATTGTTCCAAAAGCTTCCAAAAGTTGCTCTTTGCGCTCCAATGAACCTGTAACCACACCAGACACAAAATCAGGGATCTAGCCACAAAAACTATAAAATTATTATAAAACAAATGTAAAAATAGTGAGGCAAGCGAGTGTAAGATGAGTGTTTTAGGCACTACGTCACTTGTTGCTCTCTTTCTGCCTCCCTCCTCGGCAAACCGGGAAAGAATGGAATCTCCTCCTTTCTTATCCTCCAAGCCCTCACTTAAGTTTTAAGTTAGTGCCTCACATCGCTCCACATGTTCGCGACTGGTCTAGGTCCGTTTCTTCCTCGAAACGATTTATTTTGTCTTGATTCAAGTTCAAATTATTTTAAATAAACTTTACTTAAATTGAAGTCATAGTCCTCCTATTAGAAGGAAATCTATGGTAGATGGATAAGGGATGAGTGTAATCCAAGGTGGCCAATGAGAATTGGACACTTTGGCAGAACACCCGATCTTGACCCGTGTCTTCTTCGAGCAAGTTTGGGAGGGAAAGAAGAGAGAGAAAGGGAGCTTAGAGAGGGGGGAGAAGAGAGTTTTTAGAGTGAGAAGCTCTCACTTCTCTCTAGATTTTTCCGATGATCCGTCCGTCGAACCTCGGTGAGGCAAGAGACAAAGTTTTTCCCTATTTCTGAGAGCTACGGGGTGCCGGTGATATGGAGTTCGATGAGCTTCGGGAGTGGGGTTCTTAGCACCTGCTGGTTATTTTTTTAGCTTAGAGCCATTCAAATGGAATGGATGGTGTGAGAGCGTGAGTGGTGGTTGAATTCTATCCCAAAACAACAGGACTGAATATTGGAAATTTTAGGACCGACTTCGGATCATCCTGAACTGATTTGTGGACTGGAAAGGGTCCTTGTATGCTATTGTTATGTGTTATTGCTTGGTGTTTGAATAACATGAAAATTGTGTGTTGTTGGTGTGATGCTTTGGGCAGCTCCAAGATGGACTGTCATATTGTGTATTAGCCCATGTGAGCTAATTTTGGTGTTATTACTAGGAATGAATAATATGTTGTTTTAGTGTGAATTTTGTTAATGTATGCATGCATGATATATTAACATGAACTATTGTGAAATGGTATATTTCATTTCATATGCACTGGGAAACCTAGAGTAATAGGTGTGAGTGCATGACATGAAAAACATGGTTGTCAAATGAATTTAATGGGAAGATTTTCTGAAGGATTGCCTTGGAGAGTTGTCAAACAATTCATCTAGGAGGAGGACCCATGAATGCTTCGGAGAGTTTCGAGCAATTCAACTCAGAGGGTTGTCCAATAGAATTTTATCGAAAATTAGTATTATGTTTTCAAGAACAAAAAACCTTTTATTTTGAAAACAGTGTTTTCTCACACTTGGCTTAGGCATGCGTGAGGGAGTCAGTGAGGGCTCGAGATGTGGGAATGGGTGAGTCACATTCTCATCTAGACATTTAAGTAGGAACTTGCATGTTTGCCAATGTGTGGTGTGCCATTGCGTAGTGACAGGTGGGGAGTAACCCTCGTAGGAGATTATCACTACTGGGCATTGCTCACCCCGTCATGGGATCCCTCTTACAGGTACAGGGAGTATTTAGGAAGACAACGCTCACTAGAGGCTGCTTTTGAGAAGAAAGTCAACATGTGGCTTTGATATATATTTTGTAAAACATGTATTAGAATTCTTAAATTTGATATATGTTTTGAATAAGAGTGAAATTAACTCTTGAAACTATTGTAATATAGTTGATTTTTTTTTGGTGAGTAAGGATGTATGGGCGGCGTGGCTATTTACCCTCATGTATGGGTCTGTGATATGAGCACGAGGTTTCCGCCCGGAGTTGACGGTGGTCGTGGACCCGGAAAATGGGGCGTCACAACCTTGAACGGTTATTACTTAGTAAGCTTTTGGACTCATTGGATGCTTAATGTCAGATCCATTGATGTTCATTAGTTATCATTTATGAGCCATTGGAAGGTGAGTCAAGATGACTTGTGTATTAATGATTAGGAAACAATGACGGTGGATGCCATTTTTCAAAGGATAGTTATTAAGGTCAGGTACATAGCCAAATGAAGATCCAATTCGAAATGACTATAGGTCATCCTCCACAGCGAGAGAAAAGTGCTGGGAACCTCTAAGTTACCTTTAGGATGATCATTAACTTTGATGTGAGCTTTCTTTATATTTCTTTTCACTTTATTTCCAGTTTTCAACCTTGAGCCCCCTTTGTTTTACAAAACCCTGAAATCCAAAACAAATTCACCATTTTGAACCTCATTGTAAGTCATTTATGCAAAGAAAACCCATCTTTGTGTTTGACCCTAGAGCCACTATACTGCAGTAGCCATGCTAAGGCAGTAGGAGGTATTAGGTTTATAAATTTTGTTGATTCTGGAAACCCTCTGTGCCACAAATCAAATGGCGTCGTTGCTAGGGATGGTACCTTGGTGCAAATGATGAACTGTTGAACATTTGTGATCCTCATCACAAGTTCTGGTGAATTTTCTTTTATCATTCTTTTTAGTATTTTACAATCAGTTTTTTTTAGTTTCATTTCCTTTGTTAAAAATATATATATATATATATATATATATATATATATATATATATATATATATATATATATATAAATTATTTCTTTGTTGCATTAATTGTCTACCATGTTTCTTGTTGCAAGAGTGCATGTTTCAATGGTTAAATCGAAAGACAAGTTTATCAAAGTCGATGTTTTCTATGGAGCGGTCGGGTGAATACTGGCAAATGGAACACGCAGAGGGAGAAGCGACACGGTCGATTGCACAGTGGGATAAACCCTAATGCGTATAGGTCCATGAGGGTTCTGAGCACCCTCCATGGGTGAGTGCACCCTTCTGCCTGTTCCTCCAACTAATGCACCATATGGCAGTACTTACAACCCTAGTTGGGGGAACCACCTAAATTTCTCATGGAAATCAAGACCTCCACAGTATACACCTCCTACTCCTCCACATCATGCTTCAACTCCTCAACCACCACAACCACCATAGTTAACTTCTTCAATTGAGCAAGCAATACTAAGCTTGAATAAGTATTGGTGGATAGCACATAGAGGGTAAGTAGTGAATGTCAGGCGATTAGAAGAATTGACACAATGGGTAGTGAAACTATGGAGAGCTCTCCGAACCAAAGATTAGATGTGCTTAAAAGTGACATTGATCAAAAATTTGACAACTTGCAGTACTACATTTCAAGGCTCACCAATCAGCAAAATGTTCACCAAGAGGAAGAGAATCCAAAGGAAGAGTGCCTGATTGACACCATTTTCGAGCGAAACCGGAAGAACCGACAAACGGCGGCCGAGGAGAAATTGATAGAGGAACTGACGCCAAGCTTTTGAGAGGTGTAGGAAGCCCTAGAATTATGTGTTGTCTATGGCCATGGAGGAGAAAAGAAGGAATCCTTCACTTGTTCAGGAAGGCCGATGGAAAGGAAACGTTGAAAGAGCTAGCTTATCATAAACAATTTCCAACGGTGAATCCTGGTGCCAGCGCCTGGCCACCCAGCGACCCTTTGCCGACACCGTCTACCAACCCGGTGCACGTCGGCTACACTGCCGGCACATTCGACACGTGAAACACCTGTCAAGGTGCCTGCTGCCCATGCTAATACTGCAAAATAATAAGCAATATTCTAAGCTTTGCCATCTACCATCTGTTGGCGACTACTCATATTGCATGGCCTGGCGGATGGTCGTGCGAAACCATCTTGGTTCGGTTGAACTTTTTGGACCTGTTGGTTACCGGCTCCACAGTTCGGCCCGGCATTCAAAGGCTTGGCGGTTTGGGGGGGACTCAATCTCCTTTTTGTTTTGATTTTATGTCTTATTTTATTTTATTTTATTTTGATTTATTTAATTTTTCTTTTTAGATTTTCTCTAATTTCAATTTAATCCTTTTTTTTAGCTAATTTTTCATTTTCTTGCATTTTTTTTAAATTTTTCCAGGCTTATTTTTGCAAGTTTGTGCTTAATTTCTACAACATGGGAGGTTCAAGCAAACCCAAAAAATTTCGTAAGGGTTTTTACCTACAGAAATTTTCAAAGCCAAGTACCGTGGGAATCCTGCGAAAATTTCGCGGGATCGGCTGTAAGCGCTTATGCGATAAGATTGTGTAGCATCATTGTAACAACGACACTTTAGCAGAACTGTAGATCATTATAGAATTTTTGTCTTTTATATAAAAAAAATAAAAAATTCTTTTCTTTTTACCATTTCCAACATAATTGAATCCTAGTGCCAGCGCCCCTGACCGCCGTGACCGGTTTCTGGCGACACCTGCTCACGACCCCGATGCGCATCCACGCCTACTGCGGCGCATTCAGCACGAAGCACTACGTCTAAGGTCATCCCATACGCCTTGCTTGTGCAATACTTTAGAAGTTAGTGGCCTATGTTCAAACTTTATAACTTCATCACGGACATTGGCGACTACTCATATTTCATGGCACGGCGGATGGTCGATCTTGAAACCATCGCCCCGAGTTCCAGTTGGAGCACACGGACCTCGGTGATTTACACCCGGCTCCACCGGTTCGACCTTCAAGGAACTTGAGAAAATGAATGCAGGGGACTTCCGGTCTCCCAACTTTTTGTTTGATTTTTATGTCTTATTTTATTTTGGCTTTATTTGATTTATTTAATTTTCTTTTAGATTTTCTCCCCAATTTTAATTTAATCCTTTTTTTTTAGCTAATTTTTCATTTTCCTGCATTTTTTTTAAATTTTTCTAGGCTTATTTTTGCAAGTTTGTGCTTAATTTCTACAACATGGGAGGTCCAAGCAAATCCAAAAAATTCCGTAAGGGTTTTTACCTGAAATTTTTGAGCAATTTTATGAATCTTCTTGAAATTTCGTAGGATTGTAAGCGCATGCAAGCGGGATTATTGTAGCATCATTGTATACTTGACACTTTAGTAGAATTGCGAATCCTTTGTAGCATTTTTGTCTTTTATATAAAAATAAATAAAAAAATTCTGCTCTTATTTATATATTTATATATTAAAAATATATATATTTGAAAAATTTATATTTCCGCTATGTTCGCAAGCCCTGCACCCTTATTTTCTTTTGGCCATAACTTTTTCATCCAAACTCTGTTTTTGGTAATTTTTATATCGTTGGAAAGATTAGATAGTCTAGAATCTAAATATAGCCTGAAAGAACATTTTTGAGATTATGATAAGGCATAATTTCAAAATGGTCAATTAGTCACTTTTAACCACTCTTTTCTTCTTCCAACTTGATCATTTTGAGTCGAATGAAGTGAATAAGGCCTCTTTGGGAAGAATATTGTTATCTTTTTTATTTCCATTCTTGTAACATGATCATATTTTACACTGTTAATATTTTGTTTAACACTTTTCCTCTCTTTTGTTTTTTGTTTCAGGTGGTTCCTCCTCTCTACAACTAGCTACATTTCTCAGTGTACTTATCCCTTAAATTTCCATTCCATAACCACATTGAGGACAATGTAGAATTTGGTTGGGGGGAGAGTTAAGGAAGGAAGTGTTGATTTATGTTTTGAGCAAGTATAGTTTGTTAGGTTGAATAGCTTGCTAGTTAGTTTGTTTGTTTTTTTCAATATAATTCATGTTTTTAGTTTCTAGTTCATGCTTTTAGGTTCTCATTTTCAGAAAACTTTTTTTTGTAATGCTCAGCTTACAGTATGAGAAATTGAAATTTTGTTCCATTGTTTTTTATGTTAGAATGATGTTAGGCTTAGTTGAGTTCATAACCTGTCGAAATTCTTATTATATTCAACATTTTTCTTCGCATTGAACTAACAACACCTTGTGCACATTAGATTTCATTTATAAGTTTGAAAAAGCGTTTTAGCCTCTAAACCACATGCAAAAAATGACCCTGTTACTTTTGACTACCTTTAATAGGTTGGGACCCTCGAATAAAAGACCAATGAGTCTTTCAAAAAAGAACGAAAAGAAAAGAAAAAAAAATTATGCTGCGCGCTGAAACCGAGCACGGTCAAGGGTATATGGTGAAAATCTTTAAAGCTTTGGTGCCTAAACCAAGCGGTTGGGAGTCCCACTTGGAGCCTTGTGCTCGTTACATGGGTGAATAGGTAGAGTTTAGCAAATTGTAGGTGCTGGAGTTTTGAACTCGTTAAGAGTCAGAGTGAAACACGAAGGATTAGTGGTCGAAAGATCCTTATGACGATGCCACTGAAGTAATTGGTTGGGAGTCATCGGTGGACCCCCGTTACATGGACACTTGTGAGTTCGATACCCTCAGCATTGCACCCTACAAAAAAAAAGGAGTTATGGAATAAAAGTGGGTCCTGATCTATTGAGTTAGCGGTTGATACGCTGGGTTTAGACAAGAACCCAGGTTGGGGAGAGGGCAGTTTGACAATTTATTTTGAAAACTAATGAGTTAACACTTAGATTTTGTTGGAAGGTGTTAGGTCGGTTCTCTAGGAGTTGACACTATTTTGATACTTGAATTTGCATAGCACCTCTTCTTGAGCAATTAGGTAGGATTTTGATGACTCTTCTTGAAGGTTGGGTTTATCCTCCTTAATTTTGAAAAACTTTTTCTTTCTTCGTGTATATAGTTCATCTTGCTTTTGATTGCTTTCCTTCTTCTTTCATTGCTAGGGACTAGCAATGTGTCAGGTTGGGGATGATTCTCTACCCGAATAGTCTTTATTTTACACCCTTATTATCTGATTTTAAGCACTTTTGTGTAGTAATAGCCTAATTAACCAAATTGGCATGTTAAGGTCCTAGTTTTACTACTAATCACATTTTAGCTGGCAGTGCAGTTTCTGAGCTATTCATGCCCCGAGATGATTAATTCGGCTCAGCACAAAGAAGTCAAGTTGAATTGAGCTGCGGTTTAGAAACGAGAGAAGAAGAGGAGCAAGAGCAAAGAAAAAGAGCCACTGCAAAAAAATCTCACAAGGCTGCGAAAATTTTGCAGTGCTACGAAATTTTGCAGTGCTGCGAAATTTTGCAGTGCTACAAAGTTTCGCAATCACTGCGAAATTTAAAAGTGATTGTGAATTTTTCGCGGCCTGTGAAGTTGTTCCGACTGCTTTTTGACTTGTTTGCTAAAAATTTTTTATTTTTACACGAATTTTCCCTCGTATATTATTGCTCATTCCATACTCTTTTGTAATTTTGCTTTGCTTTGGCGTGTATATAAATTCCCAAATTGCCTTTGTAACAGACCTTTTTCTTCACTATAAAGACTTTTTCTTTTGGCATTAATAAACTTTGGCGGGAAGCTTTCAGCAACTCCTGCCTTTCCTCATTTTCTCTCATTTTTCCCTACGGCTCTCTCAGCTCTCGCTGCTTGAGAACACCCTCAGGGGATGACAACTAGGAGGGATGGTGAAATAGAACCTTCTCCTTGAAGAAGTGAAGCTCTTGTAAGGATTTTGAGGCAAGGCGGGGGGTTCCACATGCCCACTTTTTCACACAGGTATCCACTGTCGTTACTATTCTCCCTTTTAAACTTTAGGTTTTGATTCCTTTGAGTCACCTTGAATGGTTATTACTTGGTAAGCTTTTGGACTCATTGGATGCTTAATGTTAGATCCATTGGTGTTCGTTAGTTATCATTTATGAGTCATTAGAAGGTGAGTCGAGTGACTGTCATTTGCTCTGGCCCGAGGAGCCTGAGGGCCGAGTGGATGTACCACATTTTCAGGATAGTTATTAAGGGTCCGATTTTATAAGCTAAATGAGAATCAGGTTCGAAATGACTATAGGTCATCCTCCCCAGCGCAAGGAAAGGGCTCGAGAACCTCTCTGACTACCTTTAGGATCGATCCCGATAGCATAATGCTGAGAGCTTTCTTTTATATTTCTTTTCACTTTATTTCAGGTTTTCAACCCTTCGAACCCCACTTTGTTTTACAAAGCCAGATCTAAAAACAATTCACCATTTTAAACCTCCTTGTAAGTCATTGTTTGCAAGAAAACTCATCCACGTGTTCGACCACTAGAGCCTTTATCTTGTAGTAGCCATGCTACGGCAATAGAATGGGTTTATAAATTTTGTTGATTCGAAACCTCCATACCATGAATAAGGTGTTATAACTCTCACGTTTAATATCTGGTGTATAGAGATTATTTTGTGTATTTATAGACTAAATATGTAGGGATGGGTCTCGATATCTGAGACATGTGGGAGCGTGTCAGGATGCCGTTTCCATAGACTTAGCGGGTTGACGGGTTGTCGGTGATTTAGGAGTTTTGGGCGCCCTTGATTCGTGCATATTTTAATAATTTTTATCCTATATTTATACATTATTATAAGGAATGATATAATAAGTTATTACTCATTACCAATGGTTTTGTATGCTTTGATCATTAGTTGTGTAATCCTTCACATATGCCTTAAAACAAAGTTATAAGGAACAAGGGTAAACAATTTGAACCTTAAAGGTAATAGGTCTTATTCATTTTATGGTTTTAGCAATCTATCTTAGAAGGGGGAAATTAGGTTTAGATGTGATTATGAGTTATAAAGCTTAAGTTGGTTGCTATTAGCCAACAATCCAAATATCCTTAGATCACATTACTTAATAATCCCTTATTCTCTATAATTTTATACCTAAGTTGGATTATGAAGAAGTCTCAAATCTGAATTTATGGAATTAAAATTCCAAACACTTTGATTAACTCATTTAATTTCTTCTTATCTCCCTTCTCATGTCAATTAATGTCTTGCCTCACGAGATTTGCAGTATTCCTTCATCTCATTTACAATCTTATAAACTAATCTGCCAGGCATATATCTAAAAGTTGCTTAGTAGCTTTTTCTCCAGGTTTTTCATGGATAAAAGATTGTATATACCACTTAGGCTTAAGTAATTTTATTATAGAAAATCAACCACTTCCACTTTAGTAAATTACTTAGCTAGGTTCGGTAACTTATTCTAATTTAAAGGTTGTACTCATATGATAGCCAAAGATTCCTAGTCTAGTGTTTGAATTATCTTGTCATGAGGTTGAATCATAATTTAGCTTGTCTTACCTCTTTTAAGATAACTACTACAAGTAAGTCAAGCAACAATATTGAGATGTTTTGAATGTATCCAATTACTATAATTAGTTATATTTCCAAATTCAATAATAAAAATGATCAAGTTTAGCCTTATGCATACTAACATAGTTGGAAATTACTACTTTAGATTTTGCTAATTATTGAACTTTTTGTTGTAAAGCACTTCTAACGGTATTATGGTTGAAATTTTCCTACAAACTCAACCAATGCTTAAGGATAGATTTTGGTTTGGTGTAAAGTTAACCCATACTTGATAGGTGTTGTTTGACCTAATGTACAAGTACAAACTTGTATTCAAGGTGGTAAGCTTCATGCCTCCATAGTAGAGTTCGCATAACTAAATAGTAAAGGAATCAATATATATTTAATATACAATTGTAAGAGATATTACAACACGTGGTATCTAACCCAGGAGGACTAATACAAGGTGGCTTTTCAAATTGGAGTTTACTTAAGGGTTTTGATAGGGAAACATTTAGGTCGTTTCTTGTTCACTTTAACATTTTTATTTTTCTTTTTTTGGAAAAGCTTCTCCGATAGAGCTAATGTTTGGAGACTAACATTTGTAAGTATTCGACTAGATTTTCTAACTTAAAAGATTCATGTTTTATTATTTTCCTAGTTAATAAGCTAAGATCCACAAAAATAGCGTGGCTGAAAGAAGACTCTAAACTTCATTAAATCACTCACTTGGTGACAATATTTCTTTTTGTTTACTTGGGGGCATATGCCAGCTAAAATTATGATCGTCGTCATGCTTTTTATGGATCCTCGTTGAGGTTGCATAAATTGGATGACCAATTTTAGGGATAACAGTTTGTCCTTGCCAAGAAGACAACTGAAGTATGTATCCATAGCCTCTTAATTTTGTTTGAGTTCTCTATTATGAAATTTTTTTACTCTAAAGGAAGAGTCAAACTCATCTAACTCATAGATGCTAAGCATATATGAGCTCAAGTACACTCTTAACTATTACTATTTCTGGTAGACATATGTTTTTAATTCTTGTAGTTGATATTGCCTTGCCAGTATTCTCCACAACTCTGTAAATCTTTGAATGTTGAACACAATTTTATACAACTTTGAGGAGAGTATTATGCACAGCAACATGTTATTTACAACCAATTACTTCTATTATCGAAAGGTTTTCATCTTTTTTTCTCTATATTTTCTATTGAACACAAGAATACACATCATAAAATGTGTAATTGAAAATCATTTTATACAATTCATATGTACCTTTTTCCGACTTCGCCCATGCCATTAAACCTTCTATCTGAGAATAGCGAAACTAAAACATATTAATAAAATGATAAATGTTTCGGTTATGTAAATGACTATATCTGGCTTATTACCCATTTATTAAGATACTAACATTCATAATATGTATGAGTGTTATTTTTATTTATTTTAATAATGTACAAAAATCTCCAAATTTGATACAAATATATTAAATATTCATTCATTAAAAACGTTATATTTATCAATTTCTTTCAAATGCAGGGACTAAAATTCTAAAATGTCCAAAAAATAAAAGGCATTATTTGTTTAAGAGGCATCTCTTTCCATTCAATTAATTCTTATGTTTTCTTCTTATATTATCAACCTAAATTCTTTTTGACAAATTTTATCTCACTTTTTAACTATATTACACTCATAAATCTTAAATCAATGAATTTATTTTTAAGGACCTATGCATATTTTGGGATTTATCAATCTATAGGAATTTTTAACAAAACATGGGCATTTAATATTCAATTACATAAGTAACTCAATTTAACTAAATTAAAAATAAATAAATTTCAAATCTTTAAAATTTGAATATTTAGGGATTTTATTAAATATATTATAGAAAATCGTGTGACTTTAACATGTGATCTGAAATACATTTCATATCAAATAAATTTTGAGTAATTTTGGTGTACTGAAAAACATATAATAA
This sequence comes from Tetrastigma voinierianum, assembly GCA_016808115.1. NCBI lineage: Eukaryota > Viridiplantae > Streptophyta > Magnoliopsida > Vitales > Vitaceae > Tetrastigma > Tetrastigma voinierianum. Next base: position 635,867 of record JAEQBH010000497.1, read on the forward strand.
GACCTATGGATATTTCTCAATCATTGAACGTTTTCTTATATAGATTAATTATTTAGAAACAAGTAGAAAGAAATAAGTAGTTTGAAAAAATTTGTTTTAAAAATCAACAATAAATAAGTACTCAGCATTCAGTCTATTTACTTGTTAAGTCTTCTCTTAGATCTATAGAAACTTCATTCTTTCTTAATCTCAACTCTAGACTCCCAACCCTAATTTTTCATATTCGGACTAGTTTAAACAAGATTACAAATTTAGAAAGCATAAATCATAACATACCTCAAATATCTAGAATGAAGCTGTTGAAAGAGGCTCCAACAAAGATTTCAAGCAAAGTAGAGGGAGGAGATGGGGATGAGGGAGAGGGAGGGGGGAGAGAGATGTGGGTATTGAGAGAGTAGAAGAAAGGAATAAGAGAAATGAATGTGGGGGCGGGCATAATGAAGTAATAGAGATAGATTCTCTTAGGGTTTTTGAAATGAACGAATAACATCTAATATTAGGAAAGGTAGGATGTGATTGGCCATGAATAAAGCTCACATGTGGAGTTTTTTTTTTATTATGACAAAAAAAATTGTGAAAAAAAAAATTATTTCTCTTATAGTAAGCTCCTTCATTTCAGTTTTTATTTTTACATTGTTATTTTATATAAAATCAATTCTTTTCTTACTTCCATTTTAGAATTTAACAAATATTTTATTAACTTTTTTAAAGTTATGCTTCTCCTAATAAAATTTATAACTTATTTATCACTGTTTTATATTATTATAGCTTATGTATGATTAAAATGTTCATAATTTTTTATCAAAAAAAGTGATTTTATTATTTATCTTATCACCTCATTTCATAGTTTTAAATTTAACCAAAATTCTACTATGACTCTACTAACTACTTTGAAAAAATAAAATTAAGTTAAGAAAATACTTAAAATTAAAAACAACTATAAAATTGATCTCATTTACCTTTTTCATATAAATTAAATAACCGTAGTTGTATCTTTATCTTAACCTTGTCTTTTTTTCTTTTTTTTAATGAAAAAATGATTCTTTAATTTTATCTAATCCTTGGAAATCAACCAAGATATCTTTAATTATTTAAAATTTGATTACCTTCTATGCCTCTCATAAATTGCCTTCAATATCTAATAAATCATTGTACTTGATTGACTAACTTGCACAAAAAATTGTGTGACAAGAGAGAATGAGATATATTTTGGGGGTTTGATTAGAGGCAGAAGGTGAAGATAGAACAAAGAGTTCATCCTAAGAGTTCCTAGATGAATGTTTTTATATTACAAATTAAAATAATAAGAAATATGGTGACACAATTAATTTTAAAACACTAACTATTCAACTCTTTCTTATTATCAATATTCTTCTAAACAAATATAATAAACTTGATTTCACTTTGTGTCAATAATGATTTCAACAACAATTAGGTTTTTTTCTTCAATGATTAAATTTATTGAAAGTGTAAAACCCGAGAAATTTTCATTTTTTTCTGAAAAGGGCCAAGCCGGTAATTTTCAGGAATAGTCTGAGCTAAGACACGGAAATTTTCTAGATCTCGATGGCCAACGGACTTCACGATCAGAATCGTATCATGAAATCTACCTACCACGTAATTTCATTCAGTCGAGGCGGTTGGCATTCCACGTTTCGAGGCATGAAGTCGGGTGACACATGGCATGATCATGTGATGCCATGTAGCAACCAATGGAAGTGACACATGGAAATCCATGTGTGGTTAAGTAATCATGGCTTATATTTAAGCCACGCATCCCAATATGATGTAATAAATGGAATAAAGAAAATAAGGAAAATATGAGAAAATTCATGGTAAGGCCAAATGGCCAAGAAGGAAGGTAGGGGGGAAACTTCCCCCCACTTGATCTCTACGGTTGGGACTAATTCAAAAGAGAAAATGAGGAGATAATGAGAAGAGAAATAGAATAGGATAAAGAAAGAAGAATTAGTGAAAGAAGAGAAAATGGGGAAGGAGAAATTGGAAAAGAAATAAAAAGGAGAGGCGGATCAAACAAACGAGGAAGGAAACAAACAAGGGAGGAAAAACAGCGGTGGGTGAGCATGAGGAGAGAGAGAGAGAAAGGAGGGAAAAAAGGAAAAAAAGTTGTCCGATTTTTTTAAAGTCATTACGACGGTAGGAGTTAAATGGCAGGAAATTAAAGTTGGTCTACTAGACGAGAGCTAGGAGTAGGTACCAAGAACGGAAGGATTTGGTGCTTCACGCTCCAAGAGGTAGGGTTTCTCCTACTCGGGTTCCTTTTCATTTAAGGGCCTTAAATGGCCGTGTGGGTTAGAGCAGGCCACAGGCGAGTTTTTCGAGCCATGAGGCCCATTTTTCGAAACGATGCAGGACCGGAGTTTTGAAGGTCACCGATTATCGGCGGAGTTTTGGTGCGGGATTGCTGGAAAATGCATGTTGGACTTTGTAGTGGCCGATTTTCGGACCGTGCATGACGGAATTTTGAGGTGGTTTTGATTCGGGGCTCTTTATTAAAATGCTTGGTAAAATTGATAAAATTGGTAAAAATATATTTACGTGTTGAAGTTGCCGCTGGCATGGGTGATCGATGCAGGATCGAAGCAGGCCCATTTATGGATTTATAGTGTTTTTTAGACCGAGTTTGTGGCTAAATCTTTAGCCATTAAAACAGAGACTAAAATTTCTGGACTAAGTCTAGATTTTTTTATTATGGCCGAGAATGGTTATTTTATGTGAAGTGTTTTTTTTGTATGTTATTGTTGGCAATTTAATAACATGCTGAATATGTGTTAGATATGTTAATATATGTGTATTTAAATGTTTTAACATAATGAATGTGAATTATATATGTTTACATGGTACTTGGCATGAAGTACGATTGGTAGAATGTTCCGTAGGTGTGCATCATCGTAACATGAGAACCCCTGCCGGTGGCATTGGCATTGCATATGCGCAAGGGGACATCACGATATGTTGGGTGTGTATTGTGCATGGGTGTAGTCACCATAAATGTTGTTGATGAATGGGTAGTGAGCTCGTACTTTGGCCGACGTCCAATAGATGTCTCACGGAGTTTAAAATAAATAAATAAATAAATATAAATAACGTGTGTTGGGCGGAGCAGAAGGGGGCCCAGGTGCCCCCTGGTGAAAAGCCTAGAACATGAGTGTAAGAGACCCGCGGTGTGATCCGAAAAGTTATGTTGCCCAAAGAAGACACACGGTCATGTTTATCACATAGACTTCAGGTTGTGTGATAGGAGTCGGGATTGACTCGGGATTAGTTGCCCATTGGTACTTGCATTGGGTAATGGAGCCAATGAGGGCTCGATACATGGGTCATTGGTAATACTAGTGACGGTTTTCACACTTGGCATATGCATGTGTGAGAGAGTCGGTGAGTGACTCGAGATATGGGCATGATGACATTTCATGCATAAAAAGAACCTAATCCCAAGTATTTGTCTTATGCAAAGCCTTAGGTTCCTCATTCTTAGCTTGCTGCCAATGTGGAACAAGAATTGCCTCTTTATAGAAAAAAGTCTCAAAGAGACAATGAATAGAAGATAAAAAGAAAGTAAAAGATGAAGAATAACAAGAATAAGCAAAATCTTGTGACTTTATGGACTTACAAATGTGTGTGTATCGAAGTAGAGGTGAATGCATAATCTGGAAATGGGCAGGAGACCACAGAAAAAGGGAACATTAGTTGTCCTAAAGAATAAAGAATGTTTATACATGTCGAACTCTTAACTGAACACATCGAAGTATAATGTAATGGAAAAAGAGGAAGAACATGAGAAAGAGAATATGATATTAGGAACCTGAGATGGCAAACTATCATAATCCTCATATAAAGGATCAATGCGAATAAGGTGAAATCTAGTTAAGTCATGAGTAGAAAACGAAATAGAAAAGAAAGGTATATGTTGAGAAAAAGTAAGATGTGAGATGCATAAAGTTTATGAGTAGCTAGATCAAAACACCGATATCATATAACCTTCACCATAACCGAAAATCATAAATAACATATCAAGAGGACAACTTGCTATATTTTGTGAGGCCGAAGAACAAAGCAAGCCTGACCAAAACTCCCAAGAAAGAATAGTGCAGAGCATACCCGTATAATTTTTGAAATGAGAAATACCTAAAATATGAGAGGAAGGAATCGAATTAGTCAAAGTTACAGCAGTAAGAACAGTTTCACCCAAGAAGTCACTAGGAACATAAGCAGGCATAAGAGTGATCAAATAGTTTCGATAATATACTTATGTTTTCTTTTCGGCAACACCATTTTGTTCGGAGTATCCATACACGAAGTTTGCTAAATTGTTCCATCTAAGGCAAGCAACTCAAGAAATTTATTAGAAGAATATTCCCAACCCAAATCACGCCTAAAACATATGATAACAACATAATGTTAGGGTTTTACAAGGGTACGAAAGACTTTGTATACCTCAAAAAATTTAGAATGATGTTTCATTAAATAAACCTAACAATTGCAAACATGATCATCATTAAAAGAAACATAATATCGAGATCCTCCTTTTGTAGGAAAAGAAGAAGGCCCTCATACATCATAATGAACCAAATCAAAGGGAGAAAAAGAAACAAAAACACATCAATTAAAAGGTAAAGCTAAAATTTTGCCAATTTACATCCCTTCTGATAAGAAATATTATGGGGTTGTAACTTTCCTAAAAGCCTTTAATGGACCTTGAAATTTCAAACTAGAAGATGAAACATGACCAAGACGAGAAAGCCATAAATAAAAACTAGAAGAAGAAGGAGTCAAACGAAAAGTTGACAAATCAATGCTAGCAACAACAAAAGTAGTAGTTGGCTCTTTTAACTCATCCAGAACATATAATCCCCCTTTCCTATGGTATGTCCTAATCAACATTTGAGACTGCAGATCCTGCACATGTGATGCCCTAAAATCCAAGGGTCCGTTGATCACCCATCAACCCGCGAAAAACCTATGGATATCATATAACTCGATACCACCCGTGTGTCCCATTTACAGAGATTCATAATTTTACAAAAAATCGGACAAAGTCTCCTTCGCACGGGGAGTTCCACCCCAAGAACCAGCCTGCACAATATATAAGACTGTAGGAAAACAGTGTTTGCAGGAGGCCCCGGGTTCGCCTAGGCGAAGCCCACCTTTGACTAGAAGCACACCTCGGCGGCGGAACCTATGAAACGAGGTCAGCCCTGCGGTTCACCTAGGGGAAACTCTCCTTCGCCTAAATGTTTGCTCACTTGAGTGAGGATTTACCTTTGCTGGAGTGAGGCAGGTGCCTAGAAACACAGGACGTCCATGTAAAAGAAATTTTCCATATTAATTCAAATACAATTCCTTTACATACAAATACATATGAATTCAAATTCAACTGTTTAACACATTAGTACATGTCAAAATTAATTTAATCCAAAAGTTTTACAAAATAATCATAAACCCGCAAGTGCGATTTTCTTCGCTTCAGGCCGGGATGAGGCGCCCACGGTGCATGTCCCAGCGCTGGGAAATGTTATCCCGTATAAGGTGAGCCACACCCAGTAGAGTAATTCCTACAGAGGCTACTCTCCACCTAAGTGCACATGCAATTTGCACCTCTGCCACTTCACATTCACATCAACAATTCCAAGAGTAAGAATGTCTGATCCTAGGTTGGAATTCTCGTATTGTCATACCATGAAATGAGATGAGACCCACTCATACACCATGCTAGAGTGTTTCTGAGCTCCACCACATGATGCAATGCCATGAAATGAGATGAGACTCACTCATACACCATATCCCGAGTCTTTACCAACTCCCCTCACACAATACAATACCAATGTGTGATAAAATCCGTCATTGATGGATTACATACAATGATCATTTTTAAAAACAAAATTCATTTTGTTTACAAACCAAAATGTGTTGGATTTTACACCTCAAATGATCATTTCACATTCAAAACCATGTGTCTTTTGTGGGCATCGAATTTTCGGGGTCTCAGCACAAGCTTCACAAGCCTCACAAGCCTTCCTACACTTTTTGGACTTTCATCGTTAGGTATGAACCCGTGCGGGTCTTTCACCCGAGAGTGTCCTAGCCCTTCTTCTTTATTACCCGACCACAGTTTTCCTTTCATACAACAATGCGACTATTGGACCCTCAACGGTACTAAACCCACTTATCAATGCCCAATGCGGTGTTTGATTTTAACCATGCACTCGCACCCGTGAAATCGTGTCCCAGTACATATGCAATGTGATGCACCATTGCATCAATCTGATGTCACATAAGTGATAAATTTCATATGGAAATTTAATTCATACATTTTACCATATCATGGACAAATTATATTACATGCATATAATCTCCAAAACAAACATTAGGTTCAATGTCAATATATAAACACTTAGCGTATATCAACATTCATCAACGACAATTAAGCGAATCATGTTATTACAAAATCAAGTAATAACAACTTTAACTCTCAAGGCCAATTGTGACATATAAAATTCTCACAAAAGCAAATACATAATTACTTGAATCGGCCCATAAAGCGGCTGTCAGCAGGCAAACAAGCCTTTAACTAGCTACAAAACTGGCCAAACAAGCCCTTAGCAGTCCGATTTTTTCTTCTTAATCCAAACAGTCCCTAAACAATTTTTTTGGGATATACTATACTAAACCACAAATCAACTAACCAAATCGGCCACAAACAAGCAGTAAAACGGCCATTAAAGTCATTAAAATGAGTCGAGCAGCCCTTAGGGCATAAATCAAACAACTGACCCTTAAAACCATGCTTTGAGCATGCTATGAACACTGCAAACTGGGCGCATGGCAGGCCACCAATAAGCCATAAAACAATTATAAACGGTCAAAAATCAACCAAAGACCCTTGGGACCACTACAATAAATCCCTCTAAAAATCAGCCCGCCATGATGGAAATAAAACCAAAATATGAAGAATCTCTACCTCATAGAGCATAGTAGAATTGAAGGAGATTCTCAAAGACACCTCCTAAGCACGAAAACTTTGATTCCACTAAATCTCCTCCTTTTGGATCTTGTTTGTCAATCTAAATTCTCCTTTATGTAAGTGTGGTGATGGATCAAACATCAACACAAATTTATACGCGTTATTACCCAAAGTTATTATCTAATCGATAATGCCATGAAACTTGTTTGTTATATTTCTTTGCAATTATACTAATTAAAAACGGTTTCCTTAAGAATAGCTGAATTTCTTTCTGGTTTTGATCCATGATTCTGCAAGTGGACAGGTCGAACAAATAATAAAGTGGATTTAAGTCCGGATCTCCCGATCCCATAGATCTCAGAATTACGAATCAACCTTTGGAGGCTACTCGAGCTGCATACTATTTGGACTATGATTTACGAATTGATATATCCCTAGCAACCTTGAAAATAATGAAAGAATGAAAATATGTAAAAATAAGAACAAAATGAACTAATGCTTAAACTAAAATATAAAAAAATTAAAAATAGCTGGTCGATTAGCTTTTAGGGATGCGTGAAAAAAGCATTATTGAAACGTCGATTCTGCGAGATAACTACGTAACTTTGCTTCATGAACTTCAAATTTCAAATCGGAGTCGAGGAAGATAGTAATGCCATGTGGATTTCTCCTTAATGACACATTTCATCATCTAAATCTTCCTGTTTCTTCGAAGACGAGAGGATTAGATAACTACTTTAATCTGAGTTGCCTTGTGCAGGTATTTTCTTTTCAATACTTCATACCGGGAGCATGGACTATAAACTTAGCTCCTAAGACATAGGCTAAGCATGGAGTTTTACACTATCTTTGATTTCTCATCCTCAAAAAATTGAAGCAGTTCATTTCTTTCATGAGATTAGATCCTCGCTAACACGGGATTAGACATCTTTATTCGAATCGAGCGAACTTCTGCCTTTCATTTTAATTGATAAGTCATTCGACTCATTCTCGGTTTCAAGTGAGAAGAGATTTATCGTCATTCTGAGCCCATTAGATCCCCAATAATGAGTTCGCATACCCTTGAGAAATCATTCAATACTCTCCACGAATGCCTTCTGTGTCACTCGGAGGGCCACGGAAATCGAGCATGAAGCAATCCCATTATTCTGAGGTATAGGACAACGATATTTGGATCATATACAAAAAATAAACAAAACCCGACTAAGAATTCAAACACGAGGGTTCAATAAATTACGATAAACTATGCGGGAAAGATAAATTCTAACAACGAGAGTAAATTCAAAGGGAAGCTAGGTTTCTAAATTGCCCAATTACACTAACGGTAGCTCCACTGATCGAGAAGAACTCACGTAGCCATCAAAGAAAGCGGATGTTAATTCAAAATTTGTTTGGACTTCAAGCAGGGCTTGATGGTGATTTGAAGAAAATATCATTACGCATTGGCTTCCAACTGCTTCGGCAACTAACATCGGATCCGAGGAATTCCGTCACAATAACAATCTACTCACAATATAATCTAAAATAACGGCAAAATAAAGAAAAAACGCCAGATTAAATACCACGAGCCTTCGGCTGCGGACTTCTCTTCTGAGCCGCCCGAGGCGCGCGCACAACCGATAGCGGTAGCGTATTTATAGGGTTTGGAAGTTGGGCCCTAACCGATGCACCTATTTATGGATTTCCGTCGCCAGCCCGTTGTTTGTTCGTGTCGCGACTCCATTTATTTGTAGCGACCTCTCTTTCACGTCACGACTTCAACGTGCGCTTATGAAATTTGTTTTGATGTCGCGACTGCGTCATCGTCGCGACTTCGCAGCACTACGCATTGTGATTTCTCGCGAGGTCACAACTTCAATCATACGTCATTGACTTCGTTTTTACATTCATACGTAGCATAAAGCATTATCTAGTCCGCGACTGCCTTTATCACCCGTTTGGATCGATGTGCGGCCGTAATGTGTCAGCGACCCTCTTTCCTTATGGTGATGCGACCGGATGGCGTCGCTGACTTCCTTTGCGCAACTAATGTCGCGACCAGCTGAATGACGTCGCGACTTCACCTTTCTGTGTTGTGAGAACACTTTTGAGGTCTAGCGACTTATCTGTCCAGCGACTTCAATGTGTCTTATGACTCTTTTGAAGTGTAAGTAGAAGCTTTTCTTTTGTCGTGACTTGTCTTGACATCTTGAATCGCTGTGATCATATGACTAAATGATGTCGCCCAACCTCTATTCTTTGCGGGTGATGTCACACGACTCTTGAAGAAGTCGCGACCTCAGCACTGGCCCGATGTTGCGACCAGAAGGGCGTCGCGACCGCTGATTCCTTATGGCGATATCGCGACCACTAAGCGATCACGCGACCACATTCTTCTGGTTGATGTCGCGACGCCGGCGATGTTGCGACATCTTACGAGTTGAACTGTTTAATCTCTATATGTTTCTAACTTTCATTGACCTCTTATGTTGGTCCCGAAAATCTTTTGTATGACTTCGTCGATTGTGCGAGCCTCCGTAATCTCTTTGCTAACGCTTTCGAATTACGTAGTGACCCCTGCGAGTGGTGTGTGACATCTATGTCTAACTTCTTCATTGAATTCTTGGTAGATCTGCACGGTTGGGTTATTTGGAGCCTTGGTGTTGTGTCGCATTCTTGTCGAGTCGCGACATCAGTCCTTTCTTTCAAAAATTAGTTGCGACTTGCGTACTTCGAGAAAGTTGTTCTTGTGGCTTTGTAGTCAGCTCCTTGTCGCGACCTTATGGTGGTATTACAACTTCATTTATCTCCGTTTGGTGTCGCGACGTCGCAATGATGTCGCAACATGAACTTCTTCATTTGACTGCTTCTTTTAATCTTGACCAAGTCATTCTTTTGTCTCAACTTCTGCTTGAGGTCACGACTTTGCTTATTGCTCTTGGTTTCGCTTCTTGAGAGCCAAATTTGTTGATGTCGACTTGAAATTGCTAAACTACGCTTCTGTCGCGACTTAAATTCAGTTTGATTTCAGTGCAACTGCGGTGATTTCTTATGATTTTGCCTAAAACTGATTTTTCTGTTGTATTCTCCTGCAATTTGGAATTTGATTCAATTAACGGTTTCTGCGAGACAATTCATCATTATTCTCATTTATAAAATCGGAAAAAATGGGTTAAAAAATCTAATGAGTTTTTAGGACTCATCAAATTACGAACTTAAAATTTTGTATGCAGTGAAAGAAAGAAATTGTTTGTCCTCAGAACAAATAAGCTTAGAAAATTTTAAGGACATTTTAGATTCATTCACAGTCTTTCTCATTCCACTCTTCTAATGCGGAATCCAGGGTATCACTATTATTTCAAATCTCGGTTTCGATGCGAACAAGGCATAGTGTACTTAAAATACAAAATTTCTTGATAAACTAATGTATTTAAAGCTTTGTTATTTAACAAGTCTTGTTACATTATTGTGTGTATACGAGTCGTAATCTTTTCATCTTCATGTTGAATTAAGTTAATCTTAAGTTTTCTTGTTGTTTATAAAGTCCCATATGCTTGTTTTCATATTGATCTTCACTAATGTAGGTAAATTCAACCTTCAAAATCAATAGGGTCTTTGAGGCTTAATGTTGGGCTTAGTAATTGGGTAGATAATGGAAAATTTTTGGTTGTAAATTACCAGTTTCCATCTTATCTCTACATTGTTGCCTCAACTTTCCCTTTTCATTTTGTTCTTTTCTGATTCCTCGATCTTAGCATAGCACTCCTTTTAGAATTCACACTTTACTTGGAATCCTAACTTCCATATGTACTTGATTGACGGTCCTTTGTTCTTTAACTCCTTTGCCTTTATTTCTCTAAGATTTGGAATAGTCTGATATTTTGTCTTCTTAGGCTTTCTATTACTCTTAGAACTTTGATTTAACAACTCAATACCAGTTGGCATTAGGGTCTTCAGAGTGTTAAAAACACCCTCTGACTTAATTGTTCAGGGAAATAGGCCACAAGACAAAACTTATTCCTTATTTCACTAATACCTTCTTTTACTTCTTCAACCCCTTCTTGTCAAAATGCAGAATATTATTCCCCAAACTTGTTTATTTCCTTTATACTAAACTTTTACGAACTAGAAAGCTGGATAATTTGGGTTCTTTACTGGGTTATTGCAAGGAGAATTTAGGTTCAATTCTTTGTTTATTGAAGAAATAAAACTATTTAGCTCAAATCGGGAACTAGAATATGCTTAAGCATATTTGAGGTAAAAACTTAAAAAGGCTGTTTGCCAAGGATGGCCTCTATCATTTGTTTCACCCTAAGGTTTCGCCTCAATCAATAATCAAACAAGTTCTAGAATGTGGACTTTAAATCTGAATCCCAGAGAAGATATTCTAATTCTGTCCAAAAGTTTCATAAGTTTTGTTGACCCGTATGTATTATTTCTTCCAAGACTTGTACTTAATTCAACAATCTACTTACATTATTTTAACCCAAGTATTTTGTTCCATCAGCAAGCGTAATTTTCAATTTTGCAACTAAACTGAATTTAACGAGCCGATTAAATACTCCTAATTCAGTTTCTTTATTGATTTTGATTACGCAATTATTTGTGTTCAAAGTCTGCCTACTAGTGAAACTCTGACTAGTTCGGATTATGATGTTTAAGCATTTTCACTTTTGAACTAAATCCTAATGTTGTTACTCCTGCTTTCAAGTCAAACAGCAAAATAACAATACAACTAAGCGCAATCAAGCAAACATTTCCTTTTTCACAAATTTTTCTTGTTTTATTCATGATGTAATGCAGCAATTGAAACGACAATCGGGAAGAGGGAAAAAGAAGGATAAATCAATGGGAAGGTCTATTTTTTTCTTTTGAGGAGGAGCAAAAATGTTTGGGGATCGAGATCAAGGGTAGCCAATTAGGATTGAATTTAGGAATTTCATTTGGTTCTCCTTCTTCTTCTTGACATTCTCCCTTCGATCTGGCTCTTGAGGTCCAATTCATTTGTGAGATCAATCGTCGGATCATCTTGTCTCGTGCCCGATGTGTTCGTTGTCGCGTTCTATTTCAGTCATGCCTTCTAAAAATTTAGGAAAGATTGTTGTTAATCAAATCAAATTTTCAACCGGTTTTTTCATGCAGCAGAGCATCCTTATCGTCAAGCTCTTGATCCTACGTCGCCATCTTCTTTTCAAATCCTTGAACATTGACGTGTATAGAACTTGAATCCTTGATCTGCTCCTTAGTCTTGGCTTCTTGATCTGCATCCCTGTCCTTTATGAGTTTGAGGAGTTGAGAATCGTGATCATACTGATTGTTGTAGAATGATTCATGGCTTAGCTTTAACTTCTTCAGTAGATCTTGATCTCTTTCTTCCATTTCCTTCTTAAATTTTTCTTCTTGCTGCTCCAGGATTTTTTTCATCTGCTCCTCTCTTCTGCTCATCTCTTCTTCCCATTGTTGATCTCTTCTTTTCATCTCAGCTTCATATACTTCTTCTCTTCTGTTCATCTCCTCTTCCCATTGTTGATCCCTTCTCTTCAATTCTTTTTCATAAACCTTCTTCTTTGAACTTTTGTTGGAGGTTCCCATTTCTCTTCCTTTCTTCCACTTTCTTTTGGATGGAATTGGCACATTTCCATTTTTTATTATTCTCCTGGGCTCCCCTTGAGCTTTCTCCAGGTTCCCTGAAATTATTGTTCCTTATAGGGGGAGAGTTGGCCAGTGGGGTTGAGAAATCTATTGGGCTTCTATCTTCTTGTTCTCTATCATCACGGAAACGCCAAAGTATTCCATCTTGATGTGCTTCCTAGATTTTCTTCTTCTTACGCCACGGAAGGGTGTCTTCTTCTTGTATTGCATTTTCATTTTCATCCCTTGAATCTGTTTCTACTATGACCCCCTTTTTCTTTTGATTCTTTGGCCCCTTGCTTACTCCCGTCAGAGTGAGTGGTGAAGCCTTGGGACACTCTTCTTCTTCTTCCTAAGTTCCCTTCACACCAGCCCTAATAAATAACCTTGTGATGGTTCTTTGGGTGAGGGATCAAACCGGATTTATTACCTTCATGATACCTCATTATAGAATTTTCAATAGCGTTCCGGCCCCATCGATCTTATATCCGCCCCGATTATGGCGTAGAAGGATTGCCTTGTTATAGCTGCTGTGCCGAAGCGTGCTTGGTAGGGACCATAGCGAAGCTAGAAATAGAACCACACCTTTGCCTCCTCTTGTCAAATCTCCCTGCTTTCGGGGTCTTTTACTCTCCTTTTCCTTTCTTCCCTTTACTTGCCCTTTGTCTGTTAATTTCATGAGCTTCTCACGGTTAGAGTTATTCATCGGCTTCTTGGTGGATCCATTTTACGTCCTTCCATCCATGCATCTCATTAATAGTCTTCGCTTCATAAGGCACGGACTCTCGACCTCAAACAAAGTTCTCTTTCCTCCCAACGGATTGAATAGATTCTCGGGCCCAGTGCTTTGCATATCCGGATTTTTATGTTTGCATAATTCTCGCCCCTCTACGCTCTATTAATTCCCATAACGGTGAGATGAGTTGGTGCAAACCTCTTTCTCCTACAGAACCCTTTCCCGGCCATAGTGCTTTTTCAGACGGAGAAAGCTTCTTTTAGAGGCAGAACTACGTCTTCCCTCTACTTCTTCTTTGCTTTCTTTTCCGCTTTTCCTGCATTTACCTTATGGCGGTTGAACTTAAGTTGTTCAGACGAGTGCGTTCTCCTTTCGGGTTCAAATGAACTTCCCTTGGTGCAGTATACTCCTCCTTGATTTGCTTTCGGGTTTGGGATGAGGGTTGAGTTGGCCATTAGAAATCGGAAGGTTTTAAGAAGAGATTCGGATTTAGGGTTTGCGAGAATAGAGAACCCGGAAATATGCAGATGAGATAGTTGTGTTTGCTTCAAGGAAGGAGATGGTAGTGGAGGGAGTTTCTCAACAGTTGCAATTCAATTATTATTATGGGTTCTTTATTGCTTCATTTATTTGTGCTTGTCGCGATTTTAATTTCAGGCTGCGATTGTGTGCTGTCATTAAATTTAGGGCACAATTAAAAAGCGCCCCGGTGGCAATACTTGTCTCTTATGTAGCGACTTATTCTTGTTTGTCGCGACATAAGTTAAGCTGTCAGGAGGACAAGTTGTCGATAATTAGCGACGCCGGGTATTTTATGAAATAATTGAGTTGTCGCTGACCCTCCGCACGCTCTTTTGAGGAAGGAATGGTTCTTTTAGCGACTTTACCTTGCGGTTCTATCGCGACCTCAATTTATGTCGCGACCTCGATTGATGTGTGACACTTAACTTTTAGTCGTGACACATCCCTTGTTCTTCCTTGATGCGTGCGTTGCGACCTCGGCTTAAATCGCGACATCGATTTCTTGTCGCGACTTAGTGCCGCACTTGTCCTAGGGTGATGATCAGACGACTTTTCACTTCTTATTAATTTGCACACTCTTAGCATCAATTTAATCATTCCCGGCTCGACAATTCAAAAATGTATTCTTCAATTTTCAAGTGTCTTGGGGAGAAAAGTACTCCCCTTTTAAGTTTAACTCTGTCGAGTGAAGTCTTTGGGTGATCTGCAGTTGTTCACTTCTCGCCTGAGCCATTTGATTCTTCATTTGCATATTGTAACAATTCCAAATGGGACAATTGTCTAGTACTAACTAGCAATTTCTAACAAATCCTATGGCTGGCCCAAAAATTTTAAGCGTAATAATAAAAAAATCAAAGTCACATATAAAGAAGCCAAAATATCCATATGGGTTGCCTCCGCAGGCTGCTCATTTGAGTCCTTAGTGGATAGCTGTTTAACATCTCTCTTTGCTACCCGGTTGGAGTTCTTCCTTTTGTCTCCTGTGAAGATAGTGTTTGATCTTACCCATTAACTTTGGAATTCTTCCCATCGATCTGAGTGTTGCAACTCAAGATAGTACCTGCCCAGCAATATGGTCCACTCCATTTTGATTTAAGCTTCCTGGAAATATCCCAATCTGGGTCATATTAAGACACGATCCCTGCTCACGAACTCTTTCCTCGAAATCCTTTGATCTAATACCATTTCTTTGTCTTATCTTTGTATATTCTAGCATTGTCATAGGCTTCATTTCTCGAGATCTTCCCGGTTCGATTCTCGGTTAGAAGTCTCTGCTTCCTTCTGTTTGAAATCAAAGTTCGGTTGTTTGATGGCCCATGGCTTTGTACTCCGAGTTCGAGGGAGATGGCGTGGTTTCCAAAGATAAGTGTATGGGGACATTCAATGGGAGTTTAAAACGGGTCCTGTACCACAATGCATCATCAGCCAGGCAATCTTTCTACAGACCTCAGGTCCACCTCGAGTGCTCTTCTTTCTCTGTTGAAGTACAGGCTTGCCCGTTGTTTGAGGACCCACCACCTTATTAACGTTTACGTTACGTTTGATTGAGTTAGAAACCAACCTTTGTGATCGCAATGTGTTTGGTCAGTATCACGCTCATGAGTTTGTCCAAACACCTTATTTGCAAAATGGCTTCCTCCGTCACTAATTATAGTTAAGGTGTACAATTTGCTAAGAATATTTCTTTGTAAAAAACCCACAAGCTGTATTGGCGTCGTTCTTAGGACGTTTGCTGTACCCGTTTGATACATAATCCGGCTAGGAGTATGTATATATTTCCAAATATGAAGCTGGAAAAGGCCCCATAAAATCTATTCCATACATCAAACAGAGTGCACCACGGAAGGATACCTTGCGGGGGCATCTCATGCCTTTTCTTTGATATTTCATTCTTTGGCATTGATCACACACAACTTTACCCATTCCAAAGCAGTCCTTAAAAATTGTAGACGGTAAAAATCGACTAGAGGAATTTTTGTGGGTTGAACATCTCTACCAAAGTGTCCTCCATAAGGTGATGCATGACATTCTTGTAAGAATTTGCTTTGCTTCCACTTTGAGTACTGCCCATCTCCTTATAATCGAATCGGCTCTCTTTTAAAAATATGGATCATCCCGGATGTAGTACCTATTTGTCGGTCCTTAACTTTCTCTGCGTAGGTTGAATTACGGTGGCATAATTCCTGAAGCTGAGAATTGAGTGCGACATACCGGGGGTGATTGGTGTGTTGAAATAAGCCCCTTTCATTTGGAAAATTTTACGCTATTTCTCTTCCTTTTTCTTATCTGATGGGTTCTCTGCTCCATGATGATGAGTTATCACATTGTCCTTGCCCTTCTTGTGCTAATTTCTCAATCAAATTCACGCAACAATAATACCCACGATTAATCTTGGCTTTGCTTCCTTCTTTGCCATTAAATATTTAATTCTTTGCATGATCGGTGTGTATAACAACATGGGACCCAGAAATATATAAGCCTGAATTTTTCACATGCGAAACACTATTACCGGCATCTCAGCACCCCATTAGTAGAGTAATTTTCTTGTGCTTCATTAAAGGTTTTGCTAGCATAGTAGATGGCCTTGAACACTTTTTCCTCTTTTCTGTCCCGTCGCCGGCTCATTGCAAAATCACGGCATCTGTGATCTCGAATTCACCACGTTTCAATATGGTTTCTGCTGCGTGATGGGAGCTTCACTAGTCACGGTTGATTTCTTAGTGCTTTCTAGCGATTCATCAATAAAACTTACTATCTTTCTCCAGCAATCTACATAGTGGTCTGGCAATTTTGAAATCTCTGATAAATCTTCTATAAAATCCGGTATGTACAAGAACTTTTGAATTCCATGACTGCTTAATTTTATGGGGTATGTTAGTCATATAGTGAAACCTTTGCTTGGTACACTTGAAGCCTCTTTGCGAAGCCATGTGCCCCAAAGACAATCCATACGTAACCATAAAATGACATTTTTAATTCGAGCTAGATTTTGTCTTTGCCTTTGAAATCTGTCAGTTATACGAGGCATTGTTCAAAAGCCCGGATCCATACAACTGTCGTCATCCATGAAGATCTCCATGTAACACACTTCATCGGGAAAATATGAACATCATGCACGCTGGAAGGTGCAGGGAGGCGTTACACAAATCAAATGGCATTTTAAAAGCAAAAAGTACCAAATGGGCATGTAAAAGTGGTTTTCTCTGATCTTCGGGTGCAATAGCTATTTGAACATATCGGAGTATCCGCCAGAAAACAAAAATGGGGTGTCACCGCGGCTATCCGGCGTTCGATGAAGGTAGGAAAAATGATCCTTCACGGTTCGCGATGTAATTTATTAGTCGTCTGAGCCCTCCATGCATCCGCGATTCTTATGAATAAGTTCATTCTTTTCATTTACGATTCTGAATGAATCCACCTTTCTTGGGAACCACATGTCTTGGGCTTACCCGAAGCGTACGATATAGCATATATAAGGCACCGCGTTATGGGTACCCGGAACTTCTTTTCGTAGCTTCTTTCATGGCCCGGGTTCGGCCTCCTTTGATGCTCCAGCGGGGAGTTTTACATTATCTTCCAATATTTTGTGCATACAAATAGAGGCTGATACCTTCGGATCTTCAATTGACCAACAATTCTTCCCTTGTATTTTCTCGAAATTACATTACTTGTTCTTGACCGGTCAATCACGGTGATAATCGCTTCAGTTTTTACTACTACGCTCTAAAAACTCATATTTCAAATGGTAGGCAACTCCTTCAATGTTAACCCATACGCACCTAGTTTCCTACCCATGAGTTTGATGTGTGCATTTGCTGGCTTCATCTTGATATTTCATTGCTTTTCGAGGCTGTTCATTATTAGATAAAATTTGAAGGCGAAACACTTCACAATCGACTCGAGTGCGAAAATTTCATCTCAATTTCATTGATAGAGTTTTGAATGATACAATCAGAATTCACTTCATCCATTGAAGCTGTGCTTCTTCTTGCCATACAATTGTCTTCCTCTACATTACGGATGTTCTAGACTCTATGAATACTAAATGCCTTTGCTTCATTCCAGCTGAGTGTCGGTTCACCTTTACGTACGTCGATCGAGCGAATTCGCATTTGCTGAAAGGTCTTCCTAGCAACGAGAGGAACCCAGGGATCTTCCTCCATCTGCATGATAACAAAATCTACTGGGAAAATGAATTTCCCTACCTTGACGAGTACATCTTCGGAATGCCCTCACGGATTTGTGCCGATCATCGACCGTCGTAAAGTAATTGTTGTTGGGGTTAGTTCCCCGAACTAAGTCTCTGCACCTTGAGGCATCAAATTTATACTTGCTCGAGTCACATAAAGCTTTCTTGAACTCACATTTCCCTATAGAACGGAATAGTGAAGCGCAGGTCTTTCATCTTTATTTGGGAGCTTCTATTGGATAATAGCCTTTGCATGAAGCAGTCAAGTTAACTATACCCTCCCTCGGCTATCTTTCTTTCTTGCTCAGCGCCCCTCGGCCCGAAATTTTGCATAAGAGGCATTTGACCGATCCTCTTGCAAATGGGATATTTATTTCTATTTTCTTGAAAATATCCAAGAATTTAAGCGTTCTTCTCTTTTTGACGAGTCTACGTAGAATAAGCCTTCAGGCTTATAAGTGTGCTCTTCTTTCTTTAGGTCTTCATTCCTTTCATCTTTTCAATAATTTATTATTTCTTCTTTCTTTCGGTCTCTTCTTTCTGCTGGTCTCTTCTTTTTCCTACTCTGTCTTTTTCGTTCTTGCTCAAATCCTTCCCACTACTCAATTGAATTGCCATGCGGAGTCTTTAGGGTTCTTCCGGGTGTCACTGGGGAATGTTCCCTTGTTCTGATTTGGCATATTTGGGCCAAATTGCCTCGCGTGTCTCTAGATTTTTCGGTGAAGCACTAGCATTCATACGAAACATGCGAATTTATCGAACTTGAAAGTTTCCAAGTCGGATAGTTTTACGTTCGTAGGTGTAATAGCCTCTTGTTATCCCCGTGACTGCGGCGACGTCTAAAATGGTTGGTTCTCCTATGACCTTGTATTCATTGTACCTCTCCTTGCTCCTTTCTTCTTTGGAACATAGTGTTCAGCGATATCCTTATTAGGATGTGTCCGCGCCTTGGGCCATGTAATGCCCTCCACCACCTGAAATTCTCATGGTTCCTCGGTGTTGGATGGTAGTGGAAACGAGTTAGGATTGGCCAAATGATAACTTCTTTGCTGGATTCGCGTACTTAGCCTCCCCTCTGACACCAGAATCTCTATACATTGCCTCATCCCAGCCTTCTTCTCATCAATTCTCTTTCTTTGCTTCTTTCGCATGGCTTGGTGGCCATCTTCCTCTCTTGTTTGTCCATCATGCGTGCTGCCATCTGACTTAGCTTCCATGGGTCATCTTGCTCGGCTCCATGACCCACACTCTCTGTTTACTACCTCTTGAAAACTCGGATGGAGCTTTCATAATTGCATTTGCAAGTCCTCTATGAATCTTGCCTCTTGTTGCTTTTTTTAGCAGATGCTCCTGACGTGAAGCATGATAATACCCTTGGATGTATCATTGGAGCGTGATACATTATATCGTAAGGGTCTTCAAGTATTATTACATTGGGCTGCTTTTGTAATCTTTGAATCTTTCCCGGCGACATTGTGGCCCAAAACGGGGATCAGTTGTTTGTCAACTGCGAGCTTTATTAGTAATCTCTATCGTGAGACAATACTTGAGTAAAATGACCCAATAGGGCCAATCATCTATACTCGTCCATACGGTTACAAGACCATACATTTCTATAGATTCAAGGGTTATTACATTACTCTTAATACAAAACATATATTAAAACTAGCTCATTTCTATGTCCACTTAAGCAGAATCAAGGTACGGTCAGGCCCGCTTCATAATCCGACCTCTAAGGAGCGTCGTCACCACTGTACACATCATGCCATGTGCACGAGAAAAGGGGTCCCACGGCGGGTGAAACTAACATGGTGAGATAAATCCCCTGAGAACATTCCCGCCCTGGTACACATGCTGACTAAGTCTTCCAGTGAACTGACAACCAATCCATGCATACATGTTGTCTATCATGGAAAATCTACATGCATGTATGAGGCGGCCCTGCATACTGAGTACCGAGTCAACCTCGACCCACCACCCAATGCAAGTGCCAATGGAAATCAATACAGGGATTCGTCCCGACTCCCATTTCACAATCGGTAGTCTATGTGATATTTATTTAATCATTTATGGTATCTTTTGGAGCCTTGAGACTTTTCGGGGTCTCACCGCGGGTCTCTTACACCCTCAGGCATTTTCGGGCTTTCCGGTGAATAGCTATCTAACCGGTTTTTCGGGCTTTTCAAGCCCGGGGTATCTATCCCCTGCCTACGCCCAGACACATTTCATTTTCGATTCGTTTGCTGCTTGTGGACCTGATTGGACTCGATCCCGATCCCGAGCCCCTATGCTTTGATTCAACGCAATAATTGTGTCAGTCTCATGAACCCACCCCTTTCCATCATAATGTGGTGTCTGACACACCAATGCAATGCAATTTGTCTTTGCACTCGAACCCATGACCCGATGTATGAAGGCCTCTACATGGACATTCTACACCATACACTATGTGTGTGCTGTGAACACTCATGTCACAACATTTTCATATATTTAACATACATGCAGTCATGCTAATATTCCACATATTCAAATCAATACATCCATAAACGCCGCACTTCCATCCTTTTTCTATCAATCAGTTCATTCATGTCAACGCATCATTCAAGCAAGTATTAAAATATTCAAGCATTCTTGTGATAATGTAATTCATATTCTTGGAATTGAGACATAGTATCAGTCCTTACAGCAATACATATAATTATTTCCATCTTTATCACATAATTTCAAATATTCGACATGTCATTGAATTTATGGCAATAACACACATTAATTCCGACCTAATCCAGCCATGCTTGGCAGAATTATCTGGACCAGTACAGAAAGTCCGATTTTTGTAAATACCTCACAAAACATCCAGCCACATAATTCTGCTCCAAAAGCCATATGCGGTCGAAGCATTTTGATTACAAACCGGGTTAAGCGAGTTAGAAATGGAGCAGACTATTCCTCGTATCGTGACCATCCCGATATTAAACTACATTTTGGCTAAAAATTTATTTTATTAAATTCTAGACTCGATGAGCTTTCCTTAGAGTCAAGAACGCCGGTCAGTTTCGGATGAAAAGAAAAGTTATGGTCGATCCAAAGTTATGCTGACCGATTACAGGGTGTCTGCGGAAATTTGGGCACACCCCGGGTTGCCGCCGGGATTTGCCATCCTAGAACACGGTGTTCGGTCCTCGGGCCAGTCCGAAACAAGTAAAACTTGTCTTTGACCAGCACACATTCACAAACAAACCACACAACATACAAATTCACGACCGGACCAAACGTGAGGCCATTACGGCCCCTAGGCGTAAGATAACGATTGTAAGAAAAACCTACCTTGTAAGCGCCGATTCTGGTTCTTTGCCCGTCGAATGCGCTCCTTTGCACCTCCTTCCTTTCCTCTTTCTTTTTCCTCTCTTCCTCCCTTTCTTAACTACTCTTTTCTTCTTTCCTTTTCTCCACTTTTCTCCTTTCTCCTTTCCCTTTCCTCCTTTCTCTTCTCCTTTCCTCCCTTCCTCTTTTCCCTTCCTCCCTCCTTCTCCTTCTTGCTCCACGGGATTTGCTTCTTGCGCCCTCCCATGGCCCGATTTGAGACCCCTTTATATAGGCTTTCAAGGCCATGCATGGTGACATGGCATGCCATGTGTCACACACATACATCACCTTTATATCTGATATGACACATGGCTTGCCATGTGTCACTCACTATAACCTGCCATGTGTCACCCACATGGTTTGACATGTGTCATCCGCAATGGCTTGCCATGTGGCCAAACCCGACGCCGATTTTCTCGAAATCACGTGAAATTAGGCCTCCGAATTCAAACGAAGTCGGCCCCGGGTAGCTAGATTTCGCGAGACAATTCAATGGTGCGGTCCGTTTCTGTCGAGATCTAGAAAAATCCCAACTTTTCTTTGGACTATTAGGTAAACCTTGGGTTTGCCCCCTTTTATCCCGAAACATTTAAATTTAAAATTTTCCACGGGTTCTGAGACATCTGAGGCTCATCTTCCACTTTTGTTGGAATACAATTATCTCTGTCTCTACGAGAGTGAGAAATGGGGAAAAGAATGTCTGCCTAAGTAAGCTTCTGCAACTACGCCCAGAGTATCGACGGATCCGTATGGTAATGATTCATACCTTGTGGGCACTATGTCTCTCAAAGAAAATGGGAAGAGATGTGGTTACGCACCTGCGGTCTCACAGATTCGAAGCTTCATTGTATTATCATCGAAATCTTTGAAGTGCTCATTTGGGTCTTGATTGGGATGACGATGCGATGTTGCGAACCATTGCGAAATAAGGCGGCTTTAATTCAAAATTGTTGCATCCACTTGTAGAATTTCAATCGATTCTGCGAACACTCTTCTTGAATAATAGGCCTCCCGAAATCTCCATTTAATGCCCGTGTGGGTGGTCTTACGCTCTGTCCTCTGTTCCTACGTTTGGTCATGTATCACATTACGCCATAGGCGTGTTTTACGCTCTTTTTGTCTTTCTTAAGCTCGGCGTTATCTCGGTCGGTGTCTGTTTGGAATCGGTCGGATCCTTTGTTCCTATGCGTTAAAGGTTTTCCTGAAATAAAAACATACTCATATTAATAGGATTAGTGCGACCTAACAAATATTTTCAACATGGCTTTATTAAAATTAGTGACTAATGTAGTCACGCGAAAAGCTATTTTGTTCTTTTTAAAAAAATGTCAAATTGATATTTCCTTAACCGTCGAGAATATTGATCCTAATTAATTCTTTCGATCCCATTAGCGGCGCCAAAACGTTTGTCAATCCACAAATTCTCCCACTATGTAAGTGTGAGTGATGGATCAAAACATCAGCACAAATTTATAACGTTATTACCCGAGTTATTATCTAATCCCCGGCAATATGCCATAAAAACTTGTTTGTTATATTTCTTTGCGATTATCTTGATTAAAAACGGTTTCCTTAAGAATAAATGAATTTCTTTATGGTTTGATCCATGATTCGCTTCAAGTGGACAGGTCGAACAAGTAATAAAGTGGATTTAAGTCCAGATATGATCACGTAGATCTCGAAATTACAATCCAGCTACCACGACTACACCAAACTCACATACTATTTGGACTATGATTTACGAATTGATATATCCTAGCAACCTTGAAAATAATGAAAGAATGAAAATATGTAAAATAAGAACAAAATGAACTAATGCTTAAACTAAATATAAAAAAATTAAAGAAATAGGCGGTCGATTAAACTTTTAAAAAGGGATGTGAAAATACGACTATTATGAAACATCAATTCTATGATTAACTCTGTAACTTTGCTTCATGAACGGTTGTTATCAGATCCAGGGAAGATAGTAATGCCATGTGGATTTCTCGTAATGACACATTTCATCATCTAATCTTCCTGTTTCTTTCGAGAAGGCAGAGGATTAGATAACTACTTTATCTGAGGTTGCCTTGTTACGGGTATTTTCTTTTTCAATACTTCATACCGGAACATGGACTATAAACCTTAGCTCCTAAGACGCCAGGCTTAAGCATGGGTTTACACTATCACGGTTTCTGATCACTCCATTGAAGCTTGATTCATTCTTTCCTTGATTAGATCCTTGCTAACACGGGATTAGACTATTTGTTCGGGTCGGGGCGAACTCTGCTCATTTTAATTGATAAGTCATTCAACTCATTCTCGGTTTCAAGTGAGAAGAGATTTATCGATTAAAATTCATAGAGCCCATTAGATCCCCAATATTAGGTTCGCATACCCTTAAGAAATCATTCAATACTCTCAGGAATGCCTTCTCTGTGTCACTCAGAGGGCCCCTGGAAATCAGAGCATGAAACAATCCCATTACAGGTATAGGACACTGATATTTGGATCAGATAAAAAATAAACAAAACCAACAAGCGATTCAAGCACAGTTGAGTAAATTCTAATAAATTTCTGCAGGAAAGATAAATTCTAACAACAGAGAAAATTCGAAAATTTGGGTTTCTAAATTACTTAATTACACTAACGGTGGCTCCACGGTCGAAGAACTACGTAATCGCTGGATGTTGAATTCCAAAATTTGTTTGGACTTCAAGCGAACCGGTGATGGTGAAGAAAATATCATTACGCATTCGGCTTCAACTTCAACAACTAACATCGGATCGAGAAATTCAAATGCAATAACAATACACTCTAATCTAATCACAAAATAATAGCGAAATAAAGAAAAAAAAACATAAAATTAAAATACTGACCTTCGGCTGCAGACTTCTCTTTACACGGCGCGAAATTTTTTCTTGATGTAGCTGCGTATTTATAAGCGTTTGGAAGTTGGGCCCCTAACGATACTATTTGTGCATTTCAAAATAAGCGGCCCGTTTGTTTGTTCATGTGACTCGTTTGTTTGTCGCGACCATGCGACTGATGTCGCGACCTCTCTTTCCGCGTCGCGACCCATTTTGTTCTAGCAGGCTGTTTGATGTCGCGACTGATCATACATGTGACTTCACCTTTACGCATTGTGATTTTACTCTTGAGGTCGTGACTGATCATACGTCGCCAACTGCGTTTTTTACGTTACGTAGCGGCGTTATCTGATCGCGACACCTTTATCACACCCGTTGGATCGATGTCGCGACCGCTTCGTGGCGTCGCGACCTCTTTCGCCTTAATTGATGTGCGACCAGCGGGTCGCGTCGCGACTTCCTTTCTTTGTAGCGATGTCGCGACCCGCGGATGGCGTCAGCGACCGCTTTGCTTTGTTGTGAGCTCTTGGTGCGACTTCAATCATACGTCCGCGACTTCAATGTTATTATGCTTATGAGCTCTTTTGATGTATCGTAGAAGCTTTTCTTTATCGTGACTTGTCTTGACATCTTTTGGATATGATGTCGCAACAGCTAGCGACCTCTGTTAACTACGGTGTGTTCTGCGACCTGCGAAGGACGTCGCGACCTCCTTTCTTTACAACTGATGTTGCGACCACTGAAGGACGTCGCGACCATGATTCCTTGTAACTGATGTCGCGACCACTAACTGATGTCGCGACCACGTGCGAGTTGATAATGACCAGCGGCGATGTCGCGACATCTTACGAGTCGATGTTTGTGTCTCTATCACAATTTCTCGCGCCGCTGACCCTCATGTTGGTCTCTGCGAAAATCTTTATCGCCGCTTTCTGTCCCGATTAATCACGACCTCCATGTCTTGCTAAGCTTTCAATTCTCCTTTGACCTCGAAGTGGTGTCGCGACATCATATCACTTCTTCATTAATTCTTGGTAAATGCGATTTGGAGTTCTGACTGCGACCTTGGTGTTATTCTTCATTCTTTGTCAGAAATTAGCGACATCAGTCCTTTCTTTCAAAATTAGTTGCGACTTCCTTTACTTGAAGACATTCTTGTGGCTTTCGCGATCAACTCCCTTATCAGCGACCTTATGGTGGTATCCGCGACTTCAATTATCTCAGTTTGGTGTCGCTGACGGTCATGATGATGTCATGACGTGAACTCTTCGTTATTGCTTCTTTTAATCTTGACCAAGTCATTCTTTGTCTGACTTCCTTCTTGGTCACGGCTTTGCTTGTTCACTCTTGAGTTTCTTCTTCAAAGCTGAATTTGTTGATGTCATTGACTTGAGATTACGGAAAGCTACGCTTCCTTCTTCGCGACTTAAATTCGATTTTGATTTCAGTCCACAGCTGCCAGGCTGATTTCTTATGATTTTACTAAAGGTGATTTCTTTGTATTCTCCTGCAATTTGGAATTTGATTCAATTATCAGCTTTCTGCAGACAATTCATCATTAGTCTCTTTATAAACTCAGAAAAATTGGTTAAAAATCTAATGAGTTTTTGGACTCATCAGATCTTCATTGAAATCTCTCGTTTTTGGTACCCACGCGTAGCCCTCATCGAGGTGATGAACTTTGGTTCTTGGCTCGACGAATTCCGACCGACAGAACTCGGTGGATCGTCGAAAGAAAGCTTGGAAGCCCTCTTTCCCTCCTCTCTCTCACGTAAAACCAGGGACAAAATGAGTTCTTTTGTCCCTCAAGCCCCTCACTTATGCTTAAGTGGTTGGCTTACTTCGCGCCATGTGTCCATGACTTGTCCGGGTCCGTTTTTACTCTGAAACGATTTATTTCATCCCGGTCTAAGTTCAAATTATTTTATGTGAACTTTATTTAAGTTATTTTCCAATTTTCAAGATGTTCTCAAAATCTCGTTTTTGGGGTCCACCAGGCACCCATCGCCCCAAAATTGTGAAAATTCCAACTGTTTCAGAATTCGACAAAATTCGTTTGGGTAACTAGATTTTGCGAGACGAATCCAATGGTGGGGTCCATTTTGTCTTAAAGTCTGAAAATTTTCAGGTTTACCCAGCTTTTTGTGCAAGTAGTGGCAATTCTTGTTTCTGGATTTTGGAAAAATTCAAATTTGCACAGGTTTTACTGACCGCATGTCTTTCTGCTGCAACGAAAATGTGACTAAATTACGATCACATAGTTGACAAATGTAAGATTCAATCGCGAGTTTTGAAATATGATAAAACCGCCGAGAAGAAAAACATATTAAGAGTAGCAATGGGAACGACTCTTGCTAAAAGGCATAATAGTGCCATTAGTTGTCCATAACGAGGCAGAAGAAGAAAACCTAGAATCAAAACAAGAAGAAGGGAAGGGACTTCATATTTGCCACCATTTAAACATGAGTCATTTTCAGGAAAGACATCTTCATTAATTAATTCATCAACATCATTATTTTGAACAGGGATATCAACAAAAATTTTAGTCATTAACATCACGATTAGGTGACCATTGCAGAGATTCACTCTTGGTTCACCACATCTTTCCCCTCCTTAATTATGACGTCCCGGCAGGGGCATCCTATATAATCCAATGGAGACATGTTCTCCTCAACTATTTGTTCTATTTGACTGCCATCAATTGACATTGCATAATGTTCTATGGGACATGTCTCCACATACATTTCAATGGATACTATTGGTGACACTTGTGCTACCCGATCCAAGGGCCTGCGCAACTTGCTTTTAAATGAAAAGAAAATGTAGGTTGATTTTCAAGTTTTGAAAAATCCGTCCCCGAGGAGGAACGATTTTGCTTTGGAATCGCCACTTACTTCTTATTTTTATTTTCATTTTTTTTAATTGAAAAATAGTAAGAACAAAAACCCCTTATTGACTCCCGATCGAGGCTTGGTCTCTGAAACTAGATTCTGGTCAGGGATCAATTTACCTATTGGGAAGGTACTTCATGCGAGGTAGCACCCCTCTAGGCCAGGAACTCGGTCTCTACTAATGAATTGGGTACATGGGAGAATATAGGTCAAAGATCAATGGATCACTCAGGCTAAACAAATGACATGAATCACACAAACCTAATTGATATCTTACATGCACTTAAACTTAACAAGTCAAAACTATAGTGCGTACCTATGGTCCCCTAGCCGTGCGCTCTGAGAAATAGTGAGGCAAAAATAATACAAGCATGTAATATGCACTCAAAACTAGTCATCAGTGCTGAACCCCTCTAAGCCACCAGAAACTGAGTCTCACACTGAAAAATGCGAGACAATTGTGGCAATTGATTAATTGGTCAATGAATATTCAACAGTGAAAATTAGATACTAATAGCATATCATGTGTGAGTATACGAGACAGAGATGGAGCCCCCCACCAAAAGGCCAATTTATTTTCATGAGTTGATTTTTGCAAATTCCGAAACTTTGAAGAAAACCATATGAATCTAAACTAAATTTAAAACAACACCAGAGATACAAACCTAGTTATAGGAACTAACTAAACTAATCATACTAAAGCTGTATTCTAAATAATAATCCAAGATGGATTGAGACTAGATCTAAATAGAATTAAAAAAACACATTAAAAATAACTATATTAATAAATTAAAATAGTAAATACACATAAACTAAGCAATTGAATTAAATTTAAAAAATAAAAAAATAATGCGAACACAAATTTTCTATCATCTTACTTGAATTTAATGATAACAAGCTACATATTTTAAAGCTCCTAACCATTCATTAAAAAAATCTAAACATTTTAAAAATGGTAACTTAAAGTTAAAATAACCAAAGCTGAACATTTTAACTTCTAACTTTTTCATTAACCTTAAGACTACTTAAAACTTGATGATGCCTTTCATGGGCCCAGAATTTGCGGGCGTGTGAGGTCAACGCGAAATTTGGACCGGTTGTTGTGAAATTTGGGATCTGTCTGGATCGCTGGGTTGAGAAAGCGGGTTCCCGCGACACTTGATCTGTCAGGCTCCGGACGTGTACTCCTTTGCGAGAACAAAGAAGAAGGGGTCGGGGCGTAGGTGGCGCTCCTATGCTAAGTCGAGTTTCTTTCTAAGAAAAAGAGCTGCCCGAGCGAAGGTGTTGCATTCGAGTATGCGTCTAAGAATGTGAGTGTACCTTTCACTGCTGGGGTGGCCCTGTATTTATAGTAGATGTTCAACCAGTTGGATGGTGATTAGGAGTCCTTCCCATTGGATGGGATATTTCTTATTATAGTCCATATCGGATTTGGTACAAGATATAGAAAGAGTAGTTTACTTGAGATAGTCTTCCTTCCTTATTGATGAGATTTGGTGGGATTTTTAGAATAATATATTATTGGGGTTTATTCTGTTTCCCATCCCTTTGGGAGACTTACCATAATTGGCCTTTGGGCCCGGCCAGGTTGGACCTTTCATGCAGGGCGGCCCCAAAAGTACGGAGTGTTGGTTTTAGCGGGCCTTCGTGCTTCGTTGGGCTGGCCTCTTTCTTGGGCCTGATGTGTGGGCTTGGACACTATTTTGAAACCACATCGGTTGCCCCCGATACTTGTGTACGATTGTCAGAGCGGAAGGCGAGAACATGCGTTCTATTATCGGGTGTAACTTCCACGTGTCACGCTTGAAATTTGGATTAGTTAGACTTGATGTAGATCATTGTCTTGTGATAATGATGACTCTTGGGTTTCGCGCTTGTTTCCCCTACCTCACTTCTTGTTTCTTTCGGTTTCTTCGCCAAACCTCCTACGTCGTAGCCCCTGCGGTCCTCCGACCTCTTCCACGATCTAGTACTTTATTTGCTCAAAGTTCTGCATTTTGACCCTTTTTTTGTGTAAGAAGTCTTTTCTGGCATTCTTCTGAGATAGCTTCTTAGTCTTATTCTTGGGATCCGCTGCGTCTCTAACTTTGGTTTTTCTTCCATTAATTACGACCCGGGCTAGGGTTAAATTGATTGGGTTTCGTTTCTACTGTGTGCTTTGATTATGGGTCTGGGTCGCTCTTCTTCTTTACGTGATGGCGATGACTCTTGGTTGTTGCCGGTTGGGCGGAGTTAGGG
Organism: Tetrastigma voinierianum; assembly: GCA_016808115.1. Classification (NCBI taxonomy): domain Eukaryota; kingdom Viridiplantae; phylum Streptophyta; class Magnoliopsida; order Vitales; family Vitaceae; genus Tetrastigma; species Tetrastigma voinierianum. The sequence goes on from JAEQBH010000497.1 coordinate 665,253, forward strand.
ATGTTTCGGGCGCGTTCGGCGTGGTTGAACCCATAATGTTCTGGGCGCCTCCTCTTCCCTTGGATAAGGATAAAGGGAAAAACTAATTAAATATCTGGGGGTCAGTTGCCTCAAATCTTAGTTCAACATGTTGTGACTGTGGGACCTAGCAAGGTCGGTCCTTCGTATGGGGATACCTTTGCTGAACGTTATCGACCTCCCCCTGGTGTCGGAGTATGGACTCCTTACGCCCTGACTTTTTATGTAGCCTCCATGCCTGGGATGGTATGTTTCTTTGAGATCGCCTTTGACAATGGCCTTCGTTTTCCACTGCATCCCTTAATGAAAGAGGTTCTGCAGCATTTCAACGTTTGTCCTTCCCAACTCGCACCCAGCGGTTGGGGCATTTTAGTGGAGCTAATGGCCATTTTGAGACGGGGGCTCGGTGTCCCTGAGTGATGCTCATACATCTTTAGTCCGAGGAAATGCAGGGGCCTTTATTTCTCCGAGGCGGCTGCGGGCTCCTTTAGTGATCAGATCTCACGCCTTAACTCCGCATAAGGTCATGGAAGGGACGTTGCTTCTATATTGAGTGGTCGCAATTGGGAATACGATCCTTGGAAATGAGGACGACACTGGAAAGTTCAGGTGGCTTGGACCACCGATAATCTTCGTAGTGTTTGCTGCATTCTTGGTATAACTTGTGTAAAGATTCGTGAATATTTCGACCTCGTGATATTCTCATGAAGCTCAGTGCTCGTCTTGACCTTAGTC